>CM062809.1:76613778-77213778 GCA_031772625.1 Pinus tabuliformis
GGTATCACCCATACATGTCATGTCCCACGAATGAAAAAATTAATTGTATGAGAAAGAGGTAGGTTCGTAACCTTATGGAACTAATACAAGAATTAAATTCTAATCTTATTATAAGACAATCCCAATGTGCATCGTGCAAACTCCAACTTCGGGATGAAGAATCCAGATGGTTAGGTAGCATGTCAAATTTCATGTGGGAGAAAAAATTGGAATCAAGCTTGGTTCACATTAGATTCCTTGCAATTGAATCGATTGTTGATGTCATTACCACTCCAATTCTCTCTAGTACGAATGAACTTGGAAGTAGGGCAAATGATTTGTCACAGGGATTTGTTGGTTATTTGAGGCAGTTGTTGATCAGAGACATTAAATTTGAAGCGATGGTGTTAGGATACCAAGGAGTCGATAAGGCATGTTATTTAAGAGGTATACCCCCTACCTCTTATGCATTGTTTCTAGTTAAATTCTTAGTGTTCGGTAGAATGACCACTCTAGGTGTTGAGAGCAATGGAAACGGTGGTAAGGAATTTCTCTTTAGTTCATTAGATGAAATTGTGAATTCAATTTTGAAGCTCATAGATAAATTTACACTTGAAGCTCGTTCACATTTTTCTTTAATAACCCACTAATTAGAGGAGTTGTGGAGGGAAATGCAATTCCTTCAGGTTATGGTGACCATGTTGGTGAGGAAGGTGGACACGTTAAAAATTCAAGGTCGAAGGATTGAGGTCAAATTTGAGTTGCCATCTATTGGAGTTCTAAAGGAAGTATACAACTTGTGTGACCTCCTACCTGGAGCCAGTGAAGTGCACAAGGACAACGTCCCATGGGATCAGCGAATGGAAGACCCTTCTACTCAACAGAAAAAATAAGAGGTGGTTGAACTCATCACAGATGAAGGCATGGATAAGGAACCTAGAGACTAGGAAAATTACTTGTGATGGATGTTATGCTTTTTGGTTGATTTTAATGTGTTTTTTTGGTGTATATATAAAATAAATAATGTAAGAAATCTTGAGTGGAAAAGACTAAGAAGAAAAAATGTTTAGTGAGGTTGTTTTGTCTATGGCAGACAAAGAATCATCTCTTACCATAAGGGTTCTAGCCCATTCTCTAGTTGTCTTAATATAATATAATAATTTCTTAAAAACAAAAACAATATTCCTTATGAAATGAGATATGACTATATTCCTTTAGTGAGGATCTCAAGGTTTTTTGGTTCTACTTGTTATGCCTTAATTCTTGAGCAAAAAATAAACTAGTTGGAAGAATTCAAAAGGGATATTGGAAATAAATACGCTTTATCTTAGAATGATATGTTGCGTTATTTGATAGGAATATTTCATTTTGATTGTCATAATCTATCCTCACAGCTTTTTGTACCAATCCAATACCTGCAAAAAAAATAAATATGTAACCACACTTCTTCCTTGTTTGCATGAATGGTTGGCATGTATTCAACTTATGTAGTTGACAGTGCCACTATAGGTTGTCTCTTACTCATCCAACTAAGTTCTCCTCCAAATGGATTAAACACATACCCACTTGTAGATATTTTGTGATCTAGATCTCTGCCATAGTCTACATCATCAGAGGCATGTATATCCAAAACTCTATCCAATTGTGGTATTCCTTGGTAGCACAATCAATAATCAATAGTTCCATACAAATACATGGAAACCCTCTTTATATTCCCAGTTCTCATTCCTTGGTTTTAACATATACCTTCTCAATACTCCCATTTCATGTGCAATGTATGATATAGTACAAAGCATTGCATACATCAAATTTCCAACCACACTAGCATACAGAACATGGGACATGTCCTATTCCTCTTATGTTCCTTAGGACACTAATTTGTAGTTAAATTTATATTTGCAGGTATATAAACCTTTATTGGTTTACACTCTTTCATATTAAACCCTCTACATGATTATCTCAGTGTACTTCCTTTTATTTAACCAGAGTTTCATGTTTTCCCAATCTCTTTTAATTTCCATTCCCAAATGAAATTTACAACACCAAGATATTGTATGTCAAATTTGGAGGAAAACTGAGTTTTCACATCACGGATGATTTCCTTGTCATTTCCAACCAACAACTTATCATCCACATACATGAACAAATAAAGAGTATGATCACCAACTAATTTTAAATGCACATGGTGATCTTTACTCCTTGTGAAGACAAGTAAGAATTTATAAGTATAAAAATTTTGACACAACATCCTTGGTGATCGGTTTAACCAATACAAGAAGTTTTTTAGCATGCATACAAGCTTATTATTTCCCTTCACTACAAATCCTTTTGGTTTATTCATGTAAATTTATTATTATAGATGTATTCATGACCATTTTTTGTACTTCAAAATCAATAGTAGCAATATAGAAAATAAATCTAATAGAATTTATCTTGGAAACAAGAGAAAAATCTCACCAAAGTCAACTCCTTGTACCTAGGAATAACTTTTTTCTATTAATAGATATTTGTATTTCTCCATTTTTCATTTTGAATTCAACTTCTTCTTAAATACCTATTTGCTACGAATGACCTTTCTTCTAGCTAAAAAATACACTAGATCCCAAGCCACATTCTTGTCCAAGGTTTTCGTTTCTTCAACCATGGCCTTTTTCCATAGTTTGTCATCTTTTTAATTCTCTACATCCCTTATATTTCTGGGATCATTATTAGTAATAAACAAAGAAAAATAAGAACATAAATGAAGTGGATTATACCTTTCTAGTTTCCTTCTTTCACACACCAATTTCTTTAATATTGGAGTATGTTGTTCTCCTTTTAATTCCTATTCTTTAGTAGAGTCTGATTCATCATCATTCATTTCAAAGTCCATCCTCTTGGGTTCTTTCTCATTTTTTATGAATACCTCCTTGACAAAATATTTGATTTCTCTAAATACCACATCTCTACTATACACAACCTTCTTAGTTTCTAGGTTCCAAGGCTTATAGCCTATTGTAAAATCTAATGTTATGCCTACAACTTTTGTCAATTTTTACACAAAATTGACATCCTTTCTCATGCCTCAAACCCATTTCAAGTCTATTTTTTATCTTCCAATGTTTGTACATGATGGATTTTAGTTATTTGAATTACGTCACCATATCATCTCCTCTAGCAACAAAGATCCCACAGACCATTAACGTAATGTATTCCTTGAAAATGTATGGAAAACATATGTATGAATTTGCATATTTTGGAGACAATGCCACAATCGAGAGAGATTTATGTTGCCTTGAACTTTTCAACAATGATGGACATGTCAATTATCTTCATTTGGTGAAAAATTGGATGGGAAATAAATAATCATACCTCTAAACAATTTAGAAGTGTGTTGGGTCCTCAAATTATACTTCTTTTTGTCACTTCCTTATTCAAAATTCCTTCCAAAACCTATACCTATAAACTATCTTACTCTACATTAATACCTCTTTTCCCACATATTATCTCTCTAGCTATAGAAATATCAAATAATTTCCAACATCAAACTGTCCATACTAGCATGTTTTCATTATTCCTTATGCAAACTCATTTAGTTAGTTATTTTTCTGATTTTGTAGCTTCTAAGACATTACTGCAACTAGATGCAGGTTTTATAAGGTTACTCATGCTATAGGATAGGATCCTAACTTGTAGAAGATAGAAAATAAGAACATGAAGTTTATCCACCTATCAACTCAAGCCAAGAGTCTTGTGGGTCAATGCTAAAGTAAATTTAATCTATAGTCAAATGTGTACATGTGATGGAATTACATAAGTTGGATCTCCATCAAATCTGCACAAGATAGCCTAAGAATTCATGCATGAATGATCTGGATGAAACAACTTCTCTCATATTCCACAAGTTGTTTAGATCCAAAGTTAATTGGATGCATGTGTTATTTGTAAACAATTTTTGAAACCAGTGTGAGAACAAAGAGGAATTTTTGCATGGTTGATTGCGAGTAAATGAAGGAGAATATAAAAAATATGACACATGAGGTTTTTGTAGGATGAACCCATTTAGGTTCCATGCATATAATTTCCTCAAAATGTGAAGGATATGAGAGATATGCTCAATTATTTAAACAATATTTTCCCAAAATTCATGCTTTATATATTTTATTAGAAATCCCAAATTGTAATTTGTGTTAAATACTAAGAGGTAGGTGGGGTGGGGGGTGTTATCACTCAGGTTGTTCCCTTTGACTCCTAAGGGAATACGACATAGGTAACCACAAACCAATCTTTGGACTACAGGTTCTAGCCCACCTGTAATTAGAGAGGGCTCTCTCTTTTAGGATTTAGCTTTGTTTTAAGGGATTTTAGGCTAGCTTTGATGTGCTGAATTTGTTTGAAGTTTGGTTGGGTGATATCTTCGAATAGAGGGGCATGCAATGTTTAGAGAGTTTATTCCATTGGGCATTGGAGTCAGTGGTCATGTGTTGCTTAAGGTATTTCGTGAGAATGATGATACTGCAGAGCCAGATAGGCATTCATGAAACAAACCTTTGATTTTGAGAAGAATGAGATGCAATCTGTCAGTGAAAAACAATTAAGATTCTTTCACTATGCTGGTGAAATGGAAAAGTAAAATATTATTCAGGAGCCACTCAAAGTTCCTAAACAATACTTATCATGAAAGATTCAGTGTAAATGTGAGCAATTAAGAGTTTCACATTCATAACCAAGTCTAAAGAAAACATAATTAGTAGTAAAGATTGAGCTTAGGGTGTTTAACAAACAAATCCTGAATTATTCTTCTTCTCTAATGCTAAGACCAAGAAACATACAGCATATGCGGATTTTGTGAGCGAAGAAAACATAAGAACACGGTTCAAAAAACTTATTGTATCATGAAATAACGCAGGAATTCTGCAGCAACAAGCAATCTCATCACAACACATCAAAACAACGCAGAACTCAGGAACTCCATCAGCTTCTTGTATTCAAAGTCTGAAATTTACAGCGTAGCTCCTCAGAAGGAAAATCAACCACCCCAAATGCGTTCAGCGAGGGGATATATATACAAAAGGTGGATCCAAAATATCTGAAAGATGAGTCATTAACTCATAACTTTCCTTACCAACTCCTTAAGATTAGTAGATACAAAAGTTATTGCTATTGAAAAGATTAATAAACAACTGTTTATTTTGTCAGAGATCTTTTGACTTTGGAACCAACTGGGCCGGCCGACTGATTTGCATTCATTTCAGGAGTCTTTGCTTTTTTTCTGTTTTGCCACGACGCTGCTGCTTTAGTCACATCATTTGTACTCATCCATTGTGCCTAGTCACCATCCTTGTCATTCAGTTGCCCTTTTCCCTTGCCATTCCAGGTAGACTAGACATATGAGTCATTTGAAAATGCTGATTTATGACTGATCCAAAGGACCTTTTTATAAACAAATTTGATTTATCAGAGTAATGTTTCTATCATGCCTCTCCACCAATCTTCTGTAGGCAATTGGTGTCTCTATATTTTGATTGAAGTCTCATCAGCTTCAATGTATTTATAATAATTTGGTGGCACTTCAAAAAGATGTCTGATTTCATGCTCAATATAAAATAAATTCTCCAGCTTATCATAAAGACTCTGCCCAGATGGGGGCCTTGTTTCCACTGAGGTGCTTGAGGATGTTGTGATTTGATTTGTTGCATAATTGTTGACCCTCTTGGCATAATGTTCATGTGATAATAACCTTCCTACACTGGTTACCAAGCTGGGAAGCCCCCTGTTATGTAATGCTGTAATTTTGGCAATAAATTCATTTACCTCTGTTTGCATTTCTTGGCACTTTTTGTCCAATGCCTGCACATAATTCCTCAAGGTTAACACCCTCTTTATTAGTAGGATGGTATCTGTCCTGTTTCTGATACTCATTTCTGCTAGCTGAGGGCCAGTTTGATTGTTGAGGACTTGGATCATTCTGTTGGCTAGCTTAGGCATACTCCCTAAAGATGCCCTGGCTTTTTGATTTTCAAATTGAGCCCTGTTTATGAGATCTATTTGCTCATGAATGGTCTCAATGGATTGCCATTGGTCTGTGATGGACTGACCAATTTTGGCCCATAGGATCTTCTTGACTTCAATTATAGCCTTATCAAGAGTAAGCTCCTTTTCTAGTTCCTTTATCCTTTTTTCAAGAGCTCTTACCTCTCTTGTCTTCTCAGCTACATTCTGCTTTGACTTGTCATATTTTTCTTCAAGCCTTGCCAATTTTTCTTTAGCCTCCTTTAGTTCTGCCATCTGAGCTTCAAGAGCTTCAAGTTCTTTCATCATATTTTGCATATTAAGGCTGGGTGTCTGTTCTGATGTTGTTGCTGGTGCTGTCACTTCTGGAGCTGGTGCTGAGCCTGAAGGGCCTGCCTCTGATGTTTGTCCAGTGGGAGGACCTGCTGAAGTAGTTACAAGAGGCACATCTTCAATGGCTGTAGATGTCTGTGCTGGCTGAGTTGGTAATTCTCCTTGTTTTGCTTTTAATGCTACCTCCAAGGCACCCTCTGTTTCCACCAATCTCTTATGTAAGGTCAAGAGTAGAGCAACCACATCCTGATCCTTCTTTTGCTGTGCAACACCTTCAGTTTGAGGGTGAAGTGTAGCTGGTAGCTTGATTTGCTTTCTCAGGGCTGCTATATCCTCATCTTTTTTCTTCATTAAGGCCTGCACACCTTTAGGATCGTTGGGATCATGTCCTAGCTTTATGATGATTTCTTCCAAGGACTTAATTCTGTTGTCCTTGGCCTGAGATGAGGCTTTTTCCAATTCTAACTGAGCAGCAGTATTATGTAGAGAATTTTGCAGCCTGTGTGCCATTAATGTTTTATCAGCCAAAGTAGAGTACACCATCTCCCCAGTTTGCTTGTGTAGCTCAATCTGATCCATGGGGTGGATGTCTTTAGCAAAAACCTCCAAATTGGTTCTAATATAGTCAGCAGCTGATTGAGGTTGCTGCATAGTAGGCCTAAAATGACTAAGAGTCATTTTTCCTTCTTGAATATCATAGGCTGACATTAGCCTCTGCTGATTAGTTGGTGCCATCCTTAAGAGTTGATTGTAGAGCTGGTATCTAAGTGGCTCATTTCTTGCCTTGATGTCTGTGAACTGCTTCTTGATACTAGAGTCTGACTTGGTCCGCTGCCTTGAAGAACTTACTTCTGCCCCTTGTTGCATTTCTTGCTCCTGCTGCAAGGAGCTGGCCGATGTTTCGATGCTAGGAGGAAGCATAGTCTCAGTTGGTCTTTCAGGCATTTCCTCCTCAGAGAAGGGATTTAGCCTCTGTCGCTTTTCCCCTGGTTGATCTGTTGAGGCTGTTAGAGGAGTTTCCTCTTGCCTATCCCTTTTCTTAATCCTTTCTTCATTGGCTGGTGTTTGCAAAATTGGGATTTCAACTGTTGTTTCCTACATTGGAGGGGCTTGCCCTTGAGCTTGCTGATCTATAGAAGCAGGTTGATCAGCCATTTCTTCTTGTTGCTCCACATTGGGGAGCTGCTCTTCTTGATGCATTTCTTTCCCTTTAGCTGTGGCTGTTGCTTGGACAACTGCTTGGGCAGATTGCTGGGGAACGGTGGAAGAGGAGGCGCTTTCTCCAAGATGCCCAGGGGCTGAGGAAAATACCTGTCCAACATACTCTAGGTCAACTGCTTTTTCAAGCCCCTTAATTGCTTTTTGTGTTAATTCCTCTGCAGAATAATCTTCAACTAATGTACCTTCTACCCACTCTTGTTGGTTAGCATATTTTTCAATTTGTGGAATGCTAAAGTGGTCATAGCTAGCAAGCCTGTATTTGATTCTCCTAAGGCTTATGAAGTGGTTGGGGTCATATGGTGCCCAGTAGAAACTTGTTTTCAGCTGGAAACTTTTTAGGATTTTATCTGCCTCTTCCCAAGCTTCCTCTCTCTTATTAAAAATGAATGGACCTAGTTGGTGCTTAATTTTGAGCTGTGCTTTCTTATTTTTGCTATGGAAGTGAACCATGTCTGCATTGCCAAATTGCCGAAAGTATTCCAAGGCAAAAAGCCTCATGGGGACATACTTGGGCAGTCTGTATGGGGCTAGCTCACAACCATATACCCTGATTACTGTGTGATCTTGGTAAAAATACCAATCTCCAATGCTATAGTTCTTTGAGAGCTGGAGAATCTTCTGCATTTCATCTGTGAGTCTAGGAGGAGGAGAACTCATCAACAAGGACAGGGCTGGGTGGATGAACAGATCAATAAACTCACAGTAGGTGTATGGAGAGTAAAAGATATGGTGAATGATTGATGACCAGAATATTACAGATCTTCTGTTTCCCTTTGCATCTAACTTCTTGAGGAAAACAGGAAAGCTATCAGGCTGACTGTACAATAGCAAATGATATATGTAAGAGGTGTATTTGAATACCCTCTCTCTCTCCAAATTCATAAATTGTTCATGAATCTTGTCAGCAATAAATGTAGCATAGTCATATTGGACAACAGGAGGCCTTCCTGGGGTAAACATAGACAGCATGACCAAGATTGTTTCATCCACATATTCACTAGTGTTGTACCCCAAGATGTAGGACATCATGTTCACTAGGAGTTTGCCTATGTCATTGAACCATACATGTAGGAAAGGAGGAGGCTGCTGAGGCTGGGAATCTGGCCGCATGAACAACTGAGCAATTCTTGTAATTTGTGAGCTAGACAACTTGGCACCTTGCTCCAACAAAAGTTGCATAGAAAGAGGAGTTAGTGGCTTTGCTGAATGAAATTGTAGCATTTGGTTGATGGCTTCAGGAGTGATATGGAATAATATAGAGCCTGAAGGACTCAGAACAACCCTTTGATTGGGATCATAATTTGCACAGCATTGGTGAATCAAATCAGGGAAAACATTCACCTGAGGGAGATAATAGACTGGTAAGTGGGACTTCCAGATTCCCAAGATGTCAGTACCATTTCTATGTCTTGCTCTTATCTCAGTAATAACTGGAACATGATATCTGCTTGATAATTCAATTACTTCAACCATCTGGTAATCCATGTCAGCCAGGGATAACCACTCTAAACTCTTATGTGGGGCATTTAGAGGGGCAACGTTTAGAACCACAGGAGTCTCCATTGTTTGATTAAGACTTAGAAATGGATTGTGCTTGGGTTTCAAGAAAAATTAGCACTGAACGGTGGTATATGAGGGGTGAAGTGATTTACAGAGAGGAAAAGGGAGAATTGGGTGTGTTAGCGCTTGAAATTTCACCTCAGGCTGAAAAAGGCAAACTCCAAGGCAACATTAAACCACTTAGCCTCGTAGCTAGCCCTACGGGGCAGGAGAGGGCTCTCTTCGGTATATCTCGGTAAAGATCTTCAACGAGCGAGATAACCAATAAGGAAACACTGATTTTAGGCTAGTAAACTGATAAAAAAGGTTTGAATTGGAAGTTTTAAGATTTTGGTGGAAAGGTGGGGAAGGGCAAATTTTGGTGTCGGGGATTGGACACAGTTTCTGCAGGGGGTTCTTTGGGGCAAGGTAGGAGACAGTATTGATGCCTTTGATAGAGGTGGATGGATGAAAATGACCGGTGAGGAGTTAAGGAGAGCAAGCAATAACCTTGAATTCCCCTTAAACAGTTGAAAACATTGATATTAAGCAAACTTAAAAGCAAAGCATGACAGTCATGAATTCTACTTTAACACTTCATTTGCCTAATTTGCAGAAGGAAAAGTAAGGAAATGATTCACATAACACACTTACAAGTACAAAGAGAAACACACCATCAATACATGTGACCACAAGAATCCCAAAAAGGACTGCAAAACCCTGGTCTTCCTTTGCCAAAAATTGCAGAGATACAATGAGTAATACAATAGAGCTTATCCCTCAAGAGTCCAACCATGAAAAATGAGCAAGAAAGTACATAATGTAGGCCATCTAACATCTTTCCCTGCCTCTAGGGGTCGAGCTCACTATCCTAGGAGCTGTTTCAACCAATTCTAAACTAAGCACTGAAAACTAGGCAATCAAAACAACTTGCCTCTATAAGCTAGGAAACCAATTCATTCATTAAATTTTTGCCTATCTTATGAATGACTCTACTAGAAGAGATAAATAAGTGTCATGTCAACATGAAAATACATAAATTACATCAAAGAGGGTGAAAAATCCCATCACAAGTCAAAACGGGTCAAAGCTGGGCGAATTCCTGAGCTGTAGATGAAAAATTGGCAAACTTTCCCAACGGGTCGTGCCCTCTTCCTGAACGGGTCGCGCTACTTTGGAGCTGATTTTGAGGTACTTCCAGGTGTCCAAATGAGGAAAAAGTGGGCTTGTTGGAAAGGTATGGATGTCTACTTTCCAACCCAAGTGGAATTTCTGAATTTGGTGGTAATTTTCCCCTCCAAAATTGCAATCTCCCAAGAATGCTTCCTGTGTGTCAAAAATGTGGTAGAAAGTCATTTTTTGCTTGTTTTTTGACTTTCTGGAGGCCCAAAACTTGGTGAAATTTCTTGGTAATGGCTGAGCAAGTGTAACTTTCCATGAAAAATCCAGAAATGTTGAGTTTTTTCAAAATGGAGTTGCCAAACGAAAGGGTCGCGTGCAGCGCGCGACCCATCGGTGAAGAAAACCTGTTTTTTGCCAGAAAAATCACAAATGACCCAAAATGCTCAATTTTTTTTGAAATTTGTGTTGGAGTTGAGTTATTTAGTATCATGCTCCTTCAAAGAAGCCTCAGCCAAGATATGGAGGGGGTCGGGTTTTTTCCTTCGTTTTAGTGCCTTGGCCAACCTCCTTGGATCTAGCGATTGCAATTTTGACATTTCTCTAAAACCATGACACATGTGAAAAAAGTGAAGGAGGTTTTTCTTCTTTGGCATGTTATGGACAAAAACCTCTCTCATTTTTCAAAAATTCATCTTTTATTGCTCTGGAACATCATTTGAGTACGACTTGTCCCGATGTGTGAAACAAGGAATTTTGTCGAAATGGAGCGAAATGAAGGGGATAGGGGGCTTCTAAATTCTTGGGGAAATTTTTGGGAGTGGGGAGGGATGTTAGGGAGTAGGGGAAAGTGGAATCACGGAGATCGAGTGAGGGGAAGGGGTCAAAAAGGGCAAAACACAGGTCAAACCTAGAAAATTGCCAAGTTGTGGCAAGAAACTAGGGTTTGTGCAAAAATGAGGAATTTGGCGGATCTAAGGGATGGGAAGCATTTAATAAGGTACTTTAAGGATAGGGGAAGGTGTATGAACATCAGGATACAAGTTTTTCTAATGATTTGACCATCCAAGAGAAATTAGCTTTCAAAACCCTAGGAGAGGGAAATGACCTTGCCTGGGCGCAACTGAAGCATGAACAAGATGTAAAATGACTCATTAGACACTGACATGATAATGAAAACCCAATGAATGATGATTGACTCAGCTGAATAGTGACAAAGATTGGCATTTGGACAATTTTAGAAGGAGTGAAAGCAAACCCTAGACCTAATGCCTAGTGACCAAATTTTGCTTGAAGACTCACTGAAATGACAAAATTTGACCTTGACACTCTGAGACCACTTTGTAAGAGCATATTTGATCACTGGAGGAAGGCTGGAAACACTGACACTAACATTGGCTCCAATGGGGATGGTAGCTCCTTGGAGGTGCCAAGAACCGCAGACCTCTGGGAGAGCAGACCAGTGCTTTCAACCATTGGGCGATGGAGTCATTATTTTGAACGGATAACACAAAACCTTTGACACATTTATTGAATGAAACTTGACTAAAAACTGACTGAAACTTGACTCAAACCGACTTGATGACAAATTGAAATGATGGAAAAAACTTGATTCTAACAAATTAACTCAAGACCTAAACTTAAAACTTAAAACTTGATGGCAGTACATAACCGCCTAGGTTACAAGACAACATACCATCAAACTATATCATAATGCCAATGTAACCAATCAAGCAGATGCCTTCTTGACTGATTCTCCCAATCAGATCTCATGATCAACAATAGATACTGGTAACTGGGCATCCAAAAACATAGCTGACCATGATCTCCTTCATCACTGAACACAACAATAATCACTTTCACTGCTGACTGTAACAAATCTGCCATTGGATCCTGGAAAACATGAAGACTTGACATTGCCACCTCCTGCTGAAAGAACAAGGTATCCTTTGCTTCAAATTCTGATCTGCCTTCATCATGTGCTTCGGAAAGAGTATGTTCCTGGTCCTCAAAAAATTCTGAACAAGTAGATGAGCAGATCTCCTCTTGAAATAACATTTCAAAACATGAGACATATGAGGAAGAATCTGAAATGGAATCCTGAATGGTCTGATCTTTTGTAGTTTGAATATATGGTAGGTCATTCTCATATGATATGACAGCCAGATTCTCATTACATTCATCAATCATGAGAAAAGAAATTTCAGATGTTTCGTGAAACCCAACACTAACATTTCTATCAGCTATCATAAATTCATCCAGAGAAACCTTTTCACTTACTTGAACGAAGAACTTGTCTTGTTTTTCACAGAGGCAATGAACTACCTCCTCATGAAGATCTAGTGCTGGTGAGATGAGAACATTTAGGTCTGTTACTCCATTTTCTGCATTTGAGGCAGCCGCGACAATACAACTCTCTTTTATGAGATCCGGAACAACATGTTTTGCCTCATCACAATTTATCTCCCGATCTGATTTATCATCATCACTTTCTGAGATGGGAACCTTACTTTCCTGCGTTACCTGCATGCTGTCTTCTTCTATGGACAGATCTGAAACATCATTTGCTCTTTCCTCATTTTCAACCATATGGAAATCTTCAGCCTGCTGATCTTGATTCTGCTGCAAAATTTCCTGATCATCTTGATGGGTATCCTCTAAGTTTTCTGTGTGCTGCTGAAATGGATTCTCATACAGAGCCTCCATAATCTCAACGTCCATAAAATTATCATCTTCATAAAACTTCTCAAGGCTTTCAATAAAACTATAAGCATGCTTGCAACAATCTTGAACTAAATTTAATGATGGATAAGAGTCCTTATATCGTTCAATGAACATAGTAAGAAAATCCTTTAAACAGTAAATACAAGCAGGCGGCAAACTTTCATACCATGATTGAGCTGTACCTTCCAGAGTGGCCAAGAATATCTTCATCAAGCAATCTTCAGGAAAATCCACCTTCAACTTGCGAATATGCATATGAAATCTAACTAGATGTAAAGCAGCATCCTTCTTACCATCATCATTAAATGTAGGCAAATTCCTTGACCAATCTACCTTCAGAATTTTATTTGGAAAACCAGGGATGTGATCTCGGCTCAAGGGAGCATATCTTCTTGTGATTCGGTCCATCTTGAAAATCTCACAGCTACTGATCTCTCTGCAGTGAAGTCACCATGAAGCATTGATCTCTGGAGTTTTCAGTGAAGGAGTCGCCAGTGAATGATTTCAGCCTTGTCAGTGTCTGATCGTTGTCCACTATCAACAATCAGATCTGAACTTGATACATGTACTGGGGTAAAATGCAAATGAAGTGATGTATTCACAAGCTCACGGAGATTGACTGAAGCAGCGTTTATCTACTTGCGCTTATGCAAAGCAAAATCGTTTCGAAGGCTACCTGGCATAACTTCAGGCTCCGTCTAAGACTTATGAAACACACACATCAATCAACAGAAAAGTTTGTTCTCCCCAGTATGGTCGCCAATATGTTAGCGCTTGAAATTTCACCTCAGGCTAAAAAAGGTAAACTCCAAGGCAACATCAAACCACTTAGCCTCGTAGCTAGCCCTACGGGGCAGGAGAGGGTTCTCTCCGGTATATCTCGGTAAAGATCTTCAACGGGCGAGATAACCAATAAGGAAACACTGATTTTAGGCTAGTAAACTGATAAAAAAGGTTTGAATTGGAAGTTTTAAGATTTTGGTGGAAAGGTGGGGAAGGGAAAATTTTGGTGTCGGGGATTGGACACAGTTTCTGCAGGGGGTTCTTTGGGGCAAGGTAGGAGACAGTATTGATGCCTTTGATAGAGGTGGATGGATGAAAATTACCGGTGAGGAGTTCAGGAGAGCAAGCAATAACCTTGCATTCCCCTTAAACAGTTGAAAACATTGATATTAAGCAAACTTAAAAGCAGAGCATGATAGTCATGAATTCTACTTTAACACTTCATTTGCCTAATTTGCAGAAGGAAAAGTAAGGAAATGATTCAAATAACACACTTACAAGTACAAAGACAAACACACCATCAATACATGTGACCACAAGAATCCCAAAAAGGACTGCAAAACCCTGGTCTTCCTTTGCCAAAAATTGCAGAGATACAATGAGTAATACAATAGAGCTTATCCCTCAAGAGTCCAACCATGAAAAATGAGCAAGAAAGTACATAATGTAGGCCATCTAACATCTTTCCCTGCCTCTAGGGGTTGAGCTCACTATCCTAGGAGCTGTTTCAACCAATTCTAAATTAAGCACTGAAAACTAGGCAATCAAAACAACTTGCCTCTATAAGCTAGGAAACCAATTCATTCATTAAATTTTTGCCTATCTTATGAATGAATCTTCTAGAAGAGATAAATAAGTGTCATTTCAACATGAAAATACATAAATTACATCAAAGAGGGTGAAAAATCCCATCACAAGTCAAAACTGGTCAAAGCTGGGCGAATTCCTGAGCTGTAGATGAAAAATTGGCAAACTTTCCCAACGGGTCGCGCTACTTTTGAGCTGATTTTGAGGTACTTCCAGGTGTCCAAATGAGGCAAAAGTGGGCTTGTTGGAAATTTCTGGATGTCTACTTTCCAACCCAAGTGGAATTTCTGAATTTGGTGGTCATTTGCCCCTCCAAAATTGCAATCTCCCAAGACTGCTTCCTGTGTGTCAAAAATGTGGCAGAAAGTCATTTTTTGCTTGTTTTTTGACTTTCTGGAGGCCCAAAACTTGGTGAAATTTCTTGGTAATGGATGAGCAAGTGTAACTTTCCATGAAAAATCCAGAAATGCTGAGTTTTTTCAAAATGGAGTTGCCAAACGAAAGGGTCGCGCGCTGCGGTGAAGAAAACCTGTTTTTTGCCAGAAAAATCACAAATGACCCAAAATGCTCAATTTTTTTTGAAATTTGTGTTGGAGTTGAGTTATTTAGTATCATGCTCCTTCAAATAAGCCTCAGCAAAGATATGGAGGGGGTCGGGCCTTTTCCTTCGTTTTAGTGCCTTGGCCAACCTCCTTGGATCTAGCGATTGCAATTTTGACATTTCTCTAAAACCATGACACCTGTGCAAAAAGTGAAGGAGGTTTTTCTTCTTTGGCATGTTATGGACAAAAACCTCTCTCATTTTTCCAAAATTCATCTTTTATTGCTCTGGAACATCATTTGAGTACGACTTGTCCCGATGTGTGAAACAAGGAATTTTGTCGAAATGGAGCGAAATGAAGGGGATAGGGGGCTTCTAAATTCTCGGGGAAATTTTTGGGAGTGGGGAGGGATGTTAGGGAGCAGGGGAAAGTGGAATCGTGGAGATCGAGTGAGGGGAAGGGGTCAAAAAGGGCAAAACACAGGTCAAACCTAGAAAATTGCCAAGTTGTGGCAAGAAACTAGGGTTTGTGCAAAAATGAGGAATTTGGCGGATCTAAGGGATGGGAAGCATTTAATAAGGTACTTTAAGGATAGGGGAAGGTGTATGAACATCAGGATACAAGTTTTTCTAATGATTTGACCATCCAAGAGAAATTAGCTTTCAAAACCCTAGGAGAGGGAAATGACCTTGCCTGGGCGCAACTGAAGCATGAACAAGATGTAAAATGACTCATTAGACACTGACATGATAATGACAACCCAATGAATGATGATTGACTCAGCTGAATAGTGATAGAGATTGGCATTTGGACAATTTTAGAGGGAGTGAAAGCAAACCCTAGACCTAATGCCTAGTGACCAAATTTTGCTTGAAGACTCACTGAAATGACAAAATTTGACCTTGACACTCTGAGACCACTTTGTAAGAGCATATTTGATCACTGGAGGAAGGCTAGAAAGACTGACACTAACAGGGTGGACAGAGGGAAGTTGTTGGTGAAAGAAGTGGAAAGAGTCAATGGTAAGACAATGCGCTGCTTTCCATAGTAGAATATGTTTGACAACGGTTTTGAGTTGGAAATGCGGAAGAAGCTGTGGGAATTCAGCGAAATTTGAACCTTGGACCTCCTTCAGATAAAATTGGGGCTGAATTAGTAGATAGAGGGTCTTAGTACTCAGGAATTTGACCAGTTATTATGCTTTTTTTTTTAATGCAGAAAACTCGGAAGACCAGGGTACGCAGAGGAAATCGGTAAATACCTGGTAATTGTGAGGCCGAGGGTGTTGAAAGTTGATGAATTTGTAGCGGCAGCAGCTCAGGGATTGAATTTTGCAGTTGGCGGACAGACGACGTAAAACAGCATGCAAGGGAGTACAACAATTGACCAATAGAAATGCGTAAAACAATGATTTTGTGCGAAAATATAAAAAAATGGGATTTGGCGCCTTTTTTGCGAATGACGTCAGCATGACGTCACTGGTCAGGCCCGGGTACGGCGGGATGACGTGGCGATGCATGAGTGGGCTGACTTGGATAGATGACGCGGTGGCCATGTCAGATTATCGATGAAATGGCATTTGACGTAGTTGCTGACGTGAGCGAGGACGTAGGCGCGGGAACAAACGGTGGTAAGCGGTTTTATCGGACCGCCTTTAGTACGGGGCTGGTAATTGTCAGTGGCCGCCCGACGCAATAGAAAGCGGACACGCGTCCCTGGCACAACGTCATCCCACTGAAAATTTCGGGAGGTAAAGGACGGATGGCGGAGGGGTTCCGAAATTCCCGAGAACCGTCGGATGGGAGGGCCTAGATCCGACGACGGACGGGAGGACAAGCCGCCAGCGCGATAACAACGGGACCCGCCCATTTAAAAATATTCTTTGGTGAGGCGCGGTGAAATGAAACCTTTGTTAAATGGTAAATGTGGGTTTGCGGGAATTTTATACAAATGATGCGGAAAAGAGGGAAATGACATTATAAAGTGTATAGTGGGTGAGGGTTATTAAATTAACCAGATGTTAATTTAAATCCCAAACATAATATGGACAACTATATACCTAAGTCCTTGATTTTGTCACACTTTCCGAACTTTAGAATATATGGCTATAATGCCGAGGGGGGGTATGTATATATTTTTGGGTTTTTGCATAAAATGCTTTAATAGTAGGGGAAGGGGAACACTTAGGGAACTATATAATAAGGTTAGAAGTCAATATGAATCTGAGATGTGAAAAAGGAACAAAGATCTAAGTGTAAAGAGTAAACTTAGATTTAGAAGTAGATGAGAGTGGGAAATGATTTTGCACAAGAAATGTGGCCTTCTTGTGTGATGGAAACCAACACATTGGCTTAATATTTCACAAAAGATAAAATGATGCTAGGGCTTGTTGGGCAAATCCCAAGGTCCATTGGAGGGATGTTAGAAAGAGATTTTCTGGGGAAACAGGGGAAGTTAGACATGCTTCCATATTTTGTCATCAAAATGCTGCATAGATACCTCTGCGAATGCCAATACGTGTCGTCTTGATCAAGGCCAAAACTGAAGAGAATCGGGCTTCTGCAACTCTTGGCTACCTACCCATCTTAACATTCCTAGCATTTTTTGTTACTTCAGGGAGGGTGCACTTAGACTTGCAAACCCTCATTTGCTCTTTTTTTTTTTCTTTTTCTTTTTCAAATGACTTGCTATCTAAACTACCCTTATTACTTCCAAGGGCCCAGATTAAACAGTTGGGCGCTTTTATTCTCTACCTAACTACTAATCTGCCAAGCTTAAACTGTTTGGACAAATTTTCTTTCTCTATTCTACAACATCAATTTAAACATGGCATGATCCAGATTGAACTGTTGGATCACCCATTTAACAAGAGGAAGAGTACCAAAACCATTTAGGAATGTGTTTGTGCACAAAAATATGGAGTCTTTGCAGCATCAAAGCTGAACATATTTGGAACTTCCCATGCCAATCATGAAAAATGAAACCTATTGGTATAGGAGGCTAACAGGGGGAGGGGGGTGGGGAGGGGGTGCGTTGAATAAATATATCAATAATATGAACAATTGTTATAGATCTATATTTTCAATAACATTGAACAACGAAGTATATAAGCATCATAAAAGAACACACGGTCAAGTCATAAACATCATACGCATTAACATAGAGATTTTAGGTGGAAACCCATAAAGGGAGAAAACCACCATACTTCTTATATTATCTATCTTCAATATTTTCTTACATAAATTCACTGGAACGAACTAGTAGGAAGCATCCACTTCCTTCCAAAGTTTTGTTGGAACCCACTACCTTATAAATTTTTGTTGGCACCCACCATTAGGAAGTACCCACTCCTTTATAATGTTTTTTTGGCACCCACCAGTGGAAAGAACCCACTCCCTCAATTCAATTTTTCTAGCACCGACCAAGAGGAAGCACCCACTCCCTTAATTGAATTTCAAATATCTTTTACCTTGTTTTGATAGTTACAACTTTCTCTTTGTTAAACAACACTCTCAATCTGACATCAACAACACATCATCAATATCAAACTCAACGACATATCTAGACAATAGAGAGCTCAACAATTAAAACCCTAATTTTCAACTAGTAACTTTGGTCTTCTGTAAACACCCCACTTATCTTAGTGAAATGTCCACATGTTAATCCAATTTCTCTTTCATGGTTAGAAAAATGGGATGATTGTTTTTTGGAAATCCTCCGAGTTCTTAAAACTCTCTATGGAGGTATTCGTTATATTTGTTTCAACACAGTAGTCCTAATGATACCATTTTCTTTCATCAAATTAAACCTTGGGTTCTTATGAAAAACTCTTCTAAAAAATTTAATCCATTTAAATTTTAAACATTTTCCTCTTTTCTGCCTTATGACGCCCACGTGGCTTC
The DNA here is from genome assembly GCA_031772625.1 of Pinus tabuliformis. Classification (NCBI taxonomy): domain Eukaryota; kingdom Viridiplantae; phylum Streptophyta; class Pinopsida; order Pinales; family Pinaceae; genus Pinus; species Pinus tabuliformis. Next base: position 76,632,719 of record CM062809.1, read on the forward strand.
ACTGTGGCGCCATGTGGCTAAGTACTCCACTACTACTTGGAAATATATTTTCTTTCGCTCACACATGTGCATTATAGTTTTGTTTGCACCTGTTTGAATATATATATATATATATATATATATATATATATATATATATATATATATATATATATAGATATATATATTTATATTTATACATACATAAATCTCTACATATTTAGTGCAAACTACAAGTTACAATTCGCCAAACAAATCCTTCCCATGTCAAGCGTTGTGTCTTATATATATATATATATACATATTGGTTATGTGATTAAGTCCACAGGTTGAACATGAATGTACATATATTATATGGCTTATCCCTTGCATGAACATTATGTATTATAGGTCACACACACACACACACACATATCCATGTCTAGCCTTGAGAAATTCCTTACATTTGGCATGTAATGGTGTACATACATGCATTTTGAATATTCACTAACGAGACATGGATTTTTGGGTCCCTTTGGTCGGGGTGCCGTCTATTTCCAAGCTTTCGTAAAATTCAATGTTTACCTCATATGTATTTATCCACCACATCATACAGGTGTTTTTTTGCATCGACAATTAAGAGATATCGACATGCTTGTATTACGATGAGTATTCATCGTTCCCCACTAGTATGGATTTTTCCAACGTGCCCTTGCATGGCACTCTAAATTATGTGATGCTGGGATGCATTGGCATTGACACCATGTTCCATACCTTGGTGTGCATCGTTATATGTATATATATATATATGTATATATATACGTATATATATACGTATATATATATGTATATATATATACATATATATACATATATATATACATATATATATATTGTTAGGAAACCAACTCACAAATAGATAGATAAGATAGATCAACACCTTATAATTCAGCCTCTTCGTGGGGACAACCTCCTTTACATTACACAAATGAACAATTATTGGATGATAGAAATGACTAAACCTCCCTTCTATATATAGGAGTCTAAGGGGTCATAATATAATCAAGCCGACATAACATTAATAACATAAGGGCACAAAAATAACAACAGTGGGTTTCTATGGGGCATGCTAATAACAATATGGGGACAATAGGGGCACAATAATAACGATAAGGGATACAATGAAAATAGTAATGGGGGAATCACTAGTATTGTAGGGGCCTAACATTCCCCTCTCCTTCCAAAAAGCGTTGTCCTCAATGGTCGAGTAGTTCTAGATGCTTTTGTATAAAATTATCTTCCTCCCATGTGGAATCTTTAGAGGATAAGTTCTTCCACTTGATGAGATACTCCGAAATTGATCGATTTCGTAGCTGTCGAGTTCTTGTTTCTGTGACTACTTCCGGTTCCAATATCATGTTTCCTTCCTCGACAAGTTCTGGCAATATTGTTTGAACTGGGAGCTTGTCACCTATAACCTTCTTTAAACATGAAACATGGAAAATTGGGTGCACTCAGGAAGCTGCAGGAAACTCCAATTTGTATGCCATAGTACCAATCTTTTGCAACACCTTGTACGAACCATAATACTTTGGTGATAATTTATTATCCTTCTTAGCTTGCTTGAGGGACATTTGTTTATATGGTTGTAGCTATAGGAATACACAATCACCTACATGAAAACTTCTTTCGTTGTGATGTTGATCTGTCTGTTGTTTCATTCTATTCGGTGCCAACATGAGGTTATCCTTTAAGAATTGGAGAACTTGTTGTTGATGCACAATGTGATGTTCCATTACTTGAACCTTAAAATTTTCTCTTAAATATGATGTGATGGATGGTGGATGATATCCATAAAGTGCCATAAATGGGGTCATTTTTGCTACAGTATGGAAGGAAGTGTTATACCACCATTCAGCCAGAGGCAACCATTTGACCCATTGTGTTTGTTTATCAGATACAAAGCAACGAAGATGTCCTTCTAAACATCTGTTTACTATCTCAGTTAGCCCATCAGATTGAGGATGATAATATGAGCTATGAGCTAACTGAGTACCGAGACAAGAAAATAATTTTGTCCAAAAATTTCCAGTGAAAATGGGATCTCTGTTGCTTACAATAATCTTTGGGTTTCCATGTAGCTTTTGAATTGTTTCAAGAAATGCAATAGAAACTGTACTAGCTTTAAATGGATGTGATAATGCACAAAAGTGTGTATACTTGGTAATTCTATCAACTACCACCGTGATGACACTCTTTCCTTTGGACTTGGGTAAACTTGTGATAAAATCCATTGAAACCTCCTCCCAACGTTGGATTGGAATGGATAAAGGTTGTAATAGACTTGGGGTCTTAATTGTTTCAACTTTATTTTGTCGGCAAACCAAACATTCCACCACAAACTTTTGAATATCCTATTTAAGGCCATCCCAAAAAAATTACTTCTTAACCCTGTGGAAAGTTTTTAAAAATCCTGAGTGTCATCCTAAGGGAGAAGTGTGCAATTCCATAAGAATATTTTGTTTTAGTTGGGAATTATTACATAGGTATAAGCGATCTTTGTACCATAATGAATCATTTTTCCAGCTAAATGTATCAGATGTACTGGGATCTTGTTGTAACTTTTGAATGAGTTCCCACACTTCTTCGTCATTATTCCATTCCTCCCTTGCTTCATTTATCCAATATTTTTGGATAATAGAAATGGCGCACAACAATGCTTCCGCATCCTCATCCTTTCTTGAGAGTTCATCTGCCACAAAATTTGGCTTCCCTTTTTTGTATACGATTTCAAAGTCATAACCCAACATCTTTTTGTTGCTCTTCAGAGGATAATATTTGTTCTAAAAATTATATAAGGCTATCATGATCCATTTTTACCTTGAAGTGTCTTCCCATTAGGCAGGGTCATCATTTATTAAGTGCATGTAGTATTGCCAACATTTCCTTCTCATAAATAGCTTTGTGTAAATAGTTTCCCTTGATTGGACAACTTTCGAAAGCAATGGGTCTTTCATCTTGCATTAAAACAATACCAATTCCATTTCCTAAAGCATCACATTCCACAATAAAGGTTTTTGTGAAGTATGGTGTAGCTAAGACTAGTGCTTGGCACATTGCCTCTTTAAGATGTTCAAAGGCCTTTGTTGCTTTTGGAGTCCATGAAAATGCATCTTTCTTCAATAATGTTGTTAAAGGTGCTGCTATTCTCCCATAATTCTTAACAAACTTGCTATAATACCCTATAAACCCGAGAAATCCTCGTAGATGCTTTATGGATGTGGGGATTTTCCATTCCTTAATGGCTTTAATTTTGCTAGGGTGTACCTTAACACCTTCATGAGATACAATATCACCCAGATATTCCACCTCTTGTACTCCAAAGAAACATTTGGATATTTTTGCATATAATTGTTTCTCCTCCAATATTTTGAGCACCCTGTAAACATGTTCAACATGATCCTTCCAAGACTTGTTGTAGATTAGTATATCATCAAAAAATACTAACACAAATTTTCTAAGGAAGGATTTGAAAATGGAATTCATTAAACCTTGAAATGTAGAAGGTGCATTGGTAAGGCCAAAAGGCATGACCAAAAATTCATAATGAACCTCATGAGTTCTAAATGCTGTTTTTAGAATGTCTTCAGTCTTCATTCTGATTTGATGATATCCTGAACGAAGATCCAAATTGGAGAAGTAAATTGATCCATGCAATTCATCCAATAATTCATCAATGACAAGAATGGGAAATTTATCTTTAATAGTGAGCTTGTTGAGCTCCCTATAATCCGGACACATGCACCATGATCCATCCTTCTTGTGCACCAATACTATTGAAGCAGAGAAAGAACTTTGACTAGGTTGAATTATACCAAACTTTAACATTTCTGCAACCATACGTTCAATTTCACTCTTTTGGGCATAGGGACATTTGTATGCCCTGATGTTTGGAGGAACACTTCCTAGAATCAAATGAATAGCATGATCATGATCACGAATAGGTGGGAGACCTTTGGGAGTCTCAAATACCTTGGAATGATTATCCAAAACTTTTTGGAGATCTGGAGAAATATATGATTTCAATGTGGGAACCTCTAGTGAACATAATTATGTAATAACACCTCGTTGTTACTTCATTAGAAGCTTTGTCATACCGTTAGAGCTGATTATATTTCCGGGTTTCCTTGCAATACCCCTTAATTCAACTTCGTTTCCTTCCACACAAAATTTCATGAAAAGTTCTTGAAAATTAAAAGCTATTGTACCCAAGGATTGTAGCCATTGGACTCCTAGTACAACATCAGCACCACCCATTGAAATGGAAAGCATTGGGCTATTCAATACATATTCTCCCATGGATAGCTCGCTATTATGGCACTTTCTAGAGCAATTAATGTTTCCTCCACTTGCAACCATCACTTGACACTCTGGTGCTAGATATAGAAAGTAATTCAATTCCTTTGCTATCTTACAATGAATAAGATTATGGGCACTTCCTGAATCAATCAACAATTACCTTTTTCTTCTTGATATGTCCTTCTATCTTGATAGTTTGAGGAGTGGTAATTCCAGCCAATGCATTACAATATGGTAGGATCCATTTCTTCTTTATCTAGGGTTTGTTCCTGGAGTATATCCTCTTATTTTGACATTTCTTATTCCTTTTCTTGCTCCTCTTCAGAATCTATGTACAATAATTTCTTCTCAGCGCACTTATGACCTTCAGTGTATTTGCTATCACAACTATAACAAAGCCCTTTTGCTCTCTTTTCTTCCAATTGTTGTGGTGTCAACCTTGTAGGTTGTGGAAGGCTAGGAGCAGCAACACTTCCATCTTTATATTTGTGAGTGGTAGGCTTCCTGGTTGCCATAATTTTTCTTTCCATTTTTCTTTCTAACCTGAATGCCTTCTCCAATGAATTAGGTTTCCAAAGGTGAGCCTCATGTTGGATATTATCCTTTAAAGTCCCTATGAACACATCAATCCTATGCTACTCTGCAATATCTTTTACCCTTATGTTCAATTTTTTGAAGTCCTCAATGTAGAAATTTTGAATAATATGACACATATTCACAGAGATTATCCTGATTATACACTTATAAGCGGAACATGCATAATACATAACCTCCTCTACGTTGATCATCAATTTACAGAAGCAGAAACATTCACAGGCGCACATAGAAGCATCAATCACACATATCAACACAATATTTTCCGGGGTAAAGCATCTCGCTAAATAACCCCAACTATATATATATTATATTGATTGAATCATGTAACAATACATAGTACAATACTCATCCCAAGTAATCAGTACTATCTCCTCATGCTACACACAATACAACTCAGATCTGATCTCCAAATCTCCTCCGCTGCTTGCCTGCCTCCACAGCTCAATACTTGCTCAAGAATGAATGAGAATGGTTTACCAAACTCATATTTAACCTCCAAAGAATCACTCACACTGGGAAAGACATGAGCAGAGGCTATAATACTTGGTATTGGCCAATTCATTGACATACTCAATCCCTTTGATTGTGCAAATCACCATGCACAACTATAGTCACAACTGATAGCAATCTGATCCTCTAACACCTGTCCCTGCTGAACTGAACATGCACTGGCATGCAACTTAGTTAACTGATGTATTATATAGTTGCATTATGAGTTAATAATTAGTTTAACAACTCATCATTAGTCTATTTGCAGTTAGACTAATTACAACTAGTTTAACCAAGTCAAACTAAACACAACTTCATTAACTCTAAAATCAACTCCACCAAACTCAACTGATTGAGTTCTAACTGAAGTCATGCATGCAACAACTCAACTGACCCACAAAGAAAGTGTACTTGCTTCTGACAGATGCATGTGCCACATCTGTAGCTCAAATTGAAGTGCTCCAAGAGAATAAGATCAAGTTTATAGTCCAAATATTATTATGAGACAATAATATTTGACTTTTCTATTTTGGACAGCCAGTCTAAAAATAGACTTTGATCACTCCTGCTGTGATCACTCCTGCTGTGATCACTCCTGCTGTGGTCACTCCTGCTGTGATCATCCCTGCTGTGGTCACTCCTGCTGTGATCATCCCTGCTGTGGTCACTCCTGCTGTGATCATCCCTGATGGGATCCAAAAATAGAACTTGCGCCATAATTTGCCTGCGGGCCCACTTAGTGAAGGTGACTCTTTTCACTAAGCTCCATCATCTTGTTGCATTCTCAACAAGCATTTCTTGTTGCACACTTTTCAACACTCAATGTGCTTCATCATTGAAGCCTTTTGTTTGAGATTTATCAATTGGCTAAAAAAGGTGTTTCTTTTTGTATCCTCATAATGTGCTACCATTTCTTCCGTAAAAATTGCCCAAGAGACAATTTGTTTACGAAATCAAAGCCATTGATACCATACAAACTAATTTGGTTCCAAATATAAAGTTGCAATACGTACCTTTTGTGTGTTTTTCACATTATGGAGATTGAAAAATTTCTCCATTTGTAGTATCCATGTTCCAAGATCCTTTCCATCAAACTTCCTCGTATTGATTTTTGGAACATGGTGGGTCTTTAATCCAACATTAGAGTCTATGAAATCATGATTAACATTTCTTTTGTTCTCATCATGAGTTTCATTTACTACCCTTTCAACATTAGTGACCATTTCATGTAGCAACTTATTCAAATTTATCTTCAATTCTTTACTATTCCTTTTGAATTCCTTCAAACTATTTTTTCAAACCAATCTTATGCAAAATTAAAAAAAAACTACACACCTTTTTTTTACTTTGTAAGAGCTTGATATTGAATCTGTTGTATCTCTGTAACTGCGGATCTTGAATATCTGAAATCTTGTCGTGCGGTAGCCCTTTGAGTCCTCTTTCTAACCGCGCAAGTTTGATCAAGATTGGATTCTCCAAGGAAGAGTTATGCCAAATCTCCCACGGTGACCTAATTATAGACTAGTTTAGTAGAGCAAACTTGTATGACATGCCACGTGTCACTTTTTCGACATTAGTAGCTGAAACTGATATACAGAAAACTACAGGCCGTCCTCTATCTGAAACTTCTAATGAAATTTCAATCTGATGCTCAAAACAAAATTTATGATTATTTTCCCTAGGTCGCCTATGTGGAATGTAATTCATGAGTCTGCACAAACCCTAACTTCCTTAGATCATAGCTCCGTAAATGTAGTGAGACAAGCTCTGAAATTGTGACCCAAAGTTTAGAATGATTTTGGCTCAAATTTGTTTTTTTGTAGCTTCTTAAACATTGCAGAAAAACCTTATAGTGAAAATTCCACAATGTCCTGTTTGGAGCAGCGAAACCCTAGAATCAAAGCTCTGATACCAAATGTTAGGAAACTAGCTCACAAAAAGATAGAAAAGATAGATCAACGCCTTAGAATTTAGCCTATTTGTGGGGGCACTCTCCTTTACATTACACAAATTAACAATCTTGGATGATACAAATGACTAAATCTCCCTTCTATATATAGGAGTCTAAGGGGTCACAATATAATGAAGTCGACATAATAGTAATATCATAAGGGCCTAACATTCCCCTCTCCTTCCGAAAAGTGTTGTCCTCAATGCTTGAGTAGTTTTGGATGATTTTGTATAAATTTTCATCCTCCCATGTGGAATCTTTAGCAGATAAGTTCTTCCACTTGATGAGATACTTCGAAATTGATCGATTTCGTAGCTGTCGAGTTCTTGTTTCTGTGACTACTTCCGCTTCCAATATGATTTTTCCTTCCTCATCAAGTTCTGGAAATATTGTTTGAATTGGGAGCTTGTCACCTATAACCTTCTTTAAAAATGAAACATGGAAAACTGGGTGCACTTGGGAAGCTGCAGGAAGCTCCAATTTGTATGCCATAGTACCAATCTCTTGCAACACCTTGTACGGACCATAATACTTTGGTGATAATTTATTATCCTTCTTAGCTTGCTTGAGGGACATTTGTTTATATGGTTGTAGCCGTAGGAATACCCAGTCACCTACATCAAAAATTATTCCACTGCAATGTTGATTTGTCTGTTGTTCCATTCTATTCTGTGCCAACGTGAGGTTATCTTTTAAGAGTTGGAGAAATTGTTTTTGATGCTCGATGTGATGTTCCATTACTTGAACCATAGAATTTTCTCTTAAATATGATGTGATGGATGATGGATGATATCCATAAAGTGCCATAAATGGGGTCATTTGTGTTGTAGTATGGAATGAAGTGTTATACCACCATTCAGCAAGAGGAAACCATTTGACCCATTGTCTATGTTTATCAGATACAAAGCAATGAAGGTATCCTTCCAAACATTTTTTTACTATCTCAGTTTTCCCATTAGATTGAGGATGATAAGATGAGCTATGAGCTAACTAAGTACCAAGACAAGAAAATAATTCTGTCCAAAAATTTCCAGTGAAAATGGGATCTCTGTTGCTTACAATAATCTTTGGGTTTCCATGTAGCTTTTGAATTGTTTCCATAAATGCAATAGAAATTGTACTGTCTTTAAATGGATGTGATAATGCACAAAAGTGTGCATACTTGGTAAGTCTATCAACTACCACCGCGATGACACTCTTTCCTTCGGACTTGGGTAAACCTGTGATAAAATCCATTGAAACCTCCTCCCAATGTTGGCTTGGAATGGATAAAGGTTGTAATAGACCTGGGGTCTTAATCGCTTCAACTTTATTTTGTTCACAAACCAAACATTCCGCCACAAACTTTTGAATATCCGATTTAAGGCCATCCCAAAAAAAAATTCCTTCTTAACCCTGTGGTAAGTTTTTAAAAATCCTGAGTGTTGTCTTAAGGGTGAAGTGTGTAATTCCATAAGAATATTTTTTTTGAGTTGGGAATTCTTACATAGGTATAAGCGATCTTTGTGCCATAACGAATCATTTTTCTAGCTAAATGTATCAGATGTACTCGGATCTTGTTGTAACTTTTGAATGAGTGCCCACACTTCTTCGTCATTCTTCCATTCCTCCCTTGCTTCGTTTATCCAATCTGTTTGGATAATAGAAATGGTGCACAACAATGCTTCCACATCCTCATCGTTTCTTGAGAGTGAATTTGCCACAACATTTTGCTTCCCTTTTTTGTAGACGATTTCAAAGTCATAACCCAACATCTTTGTGACCCATTTTTGTTGCTCTTCAAAGGATAATATTTGTTCTAAAAATTATATAATACTATCATGATCCATTTTTACCTTGAAGTGTCTTCTGATTAGGTAGGGTCACCATTTATTAAGTGCATGTAGTATTGCCTACATTTCCTTCTCATGAATAGCTTTGTGTAAATACTTTCCCTTGATTGGATGACTTTTGAAAGCAATGGGTCTTTCATCTTGCATTAAAACAACACCAATTCCATTTCCTGAAGCATCACATTCCACAATAAAGGTTTTTTTGAAGTCCGGAGTAGCTAATAACGGTGCTTGGCACATTACCTATTTAAGATGTTCGAAGGCCTTTGTTGCTTCTGGAGTCCATGGAAATGCATCTTTCTTCAATAATGTTGTTAGAGGTGTTGCTATTCTCCCATAATTCTTAACAAAATTGCGATAATATCCTGTCAACCTAAGAATTCCTCGCAGATGCTTTATGGATGTGGGGATTTTCCATTCCTTAATGGATTTAATTTTGCTAGGGTGTACCTTAACACCTTCATGAGATACAATGTGACCCAGATATTCCACCTCTTGTACTCCAAAGAAACATTTGGAGATTTTTGCATATAATTGTTTCTCCTCCAATAGTTTGAGCACCCTGTCAACATGTTCAACATGATCCTTACAAGACTTGTTGTAGATTAGTATATCATCAAAAAATACTAACACAAATTTTCTAAGGAAGGGTTTGAAAATAGAATTCATCAAACCTTGAAATGTAGAAGTTGCATTGGTAAGGCCAAAAGGCATGACCAAAAATTCATAATGAACCTCATGAGTTCTAAATGCTGTTTTTAGAATGTCTTCAGTCTTCATTCTGATTTTATGATATCCTGAACGAAGATCCAAATTGGTGAAGTAAATTGATCCATGCAATTCATCCAATATTTCATCAATGACAAGAATGGGAAATTTATCTTTAATAGTGAGCTTGTTGAGCTCCCTATAAGCCAGACACATGCACCATGATCCATCCTTCTTTTGCACCAATACTACAGGAGCATAGAAAGAACTTTGACTAGGTTGAATTATACCAGCCTTTAGCATTTCTGCAACCACATGTTCAATTTCACTCTTTTGGGCATAGGGATATCTGTACGGCCTGATGTTTGGAGGAACACTTCCTGGAATCAAATGAATAGCATGATCATGATCACGAATAGGTGGGAGACCTTTGGGAATCTCAAATACCTTGGAATGATTGTCTAAGACTTTTTGGAGATCTGGAGAAATATATGACTTCGATGTGGGAACCTCTAATGAACATAATTGTGCAATTACACCTCGTTGTTCCTCCTTTAGAAGCTTTATCATACCGTTAGAGTTGATTATCTTTCCTGGTTTCCCTACAATATCCCTTAATTCAACTTCCTTTCCTTCCGCACAAAATTTCATGAAAAGTTCTTGAAAATTAAAAGATATTGTACCCAAGGCTTGTAGCCATTAGACTCATAGTACAACATCAGCACCAGCATTGGAATGGAAAGCATTGGGCTATTCAATACATATTCTCCCATGGATAGCTTGACATTATGGCACTTTCTAGAGCAATTTATGTTTCGTACACTTGCAACTATCACTTGACACTCCGGTGTTGGATATAGGAAGCAATTCAATTCCTTTGCTATCTTACAATGAATAAAATTATGGGTACTTCCCAAATCAATCAACACTATTACCTTTTTCTTCATGATATGTCCTTCTATCTTGATAGTTTGAGGAGTGGTAATTCCAGCCAATGCATTCCAAGATATGGTTGGATTCATTTCTTATTTATCTAGGGGTTGTCCCTGGAGTATATCATCTTCTTTTGACATTTCTTGTTCCTTTTCTTCCTCCTCTTCACAATCTATGTAGAATAATTTCTTCTCAGCACACTTATGACCTTTAATGTATTTTCTATCACAACTGTAACAAAGCCTTTTTTCTCTTTTTTATTCTAATTGTTGTGGTGTCAACCTTGTAGGTTGTGGAAGGCTAGGGGCAACAACACTTCCATCTTTATAATTGTGAGTGGTAGGCTTCCTGGTTGCCATAATTTTTCTTTCCATTTTTCTTGCTAACCTGAATGCCTTCTCCAATGAATCAGGTTTCCAAAGGCGAACCTCATGTTGGATATTATCCTTTAAAGTCCCTCTGAACAGATCAATCCTATGCTCCTCTGGAATATCTTTTACCCTTATGTTCAATTTTTGGAAGTCCTCAATGTGCTCCATCATTGAAGCCTTTTGTTTGAGATTTATCTATTGGCTAAAAAAGGTGTTGATTTTTGTATCCTCATGATGTGCTATCATTTCTTTCGTAAAAATTGCCCAAGTGACAATTTGTTTACGAGAGCAAAGCCATCGATACCATACAAACTGATTTGGTTCCAAATATAAAGTTGCAATACATACCTTTTGTGTGTTTTTCACATTATGGAGGTCGAAAAATTTCTCCATCTGTAGTATCCATGTTCCAGGATCCTTGCCATCAAACTTACTCATATCGATTTTCGGAACATGGTGGGTCTTCAATCCAACATTAGAATCTATGAAATCATGATTAACATTTCTTTTGTTCTCATCATGAGTTTCATTTACTGCCCTTTCACCATTAGTGACCATTTCTTGTAGCAAATTATTCAAATTTATCTTCAATTCTTCACTATTCCCTTTGAATTCCTTCAAACTAATTTTTCAAACCAATATTATGCAAAATTTTAGAAAAGCTACACACCTTTTTTTTACTTTGTAAGAGCTTGATATTGAATATGTTGTATCTCTGTAACTGAGGATCTTGAATATTTGAAATCTCTTCGTGCGGTAGCCCTTTGAGTCTTCTTTCTAACCCCGCAAGTTTGATCAAGATTGGATTCTCCAAGGAAGAGTTATGCCAAATCTCCCACGGTGACCTGATTATAAAGTAGTTTAGTAGAGCAAACTTGTACGACATGCCACGTGTCACTTTTTTGACCTTAGTAACTGAAACCGATATATAGAAAACTATAGGCTGTCCTTTGTCTGAAACTTCTAATGAAATTTCAAGTTGATGCTCAAAACAAAATTTATGATTATTTTCCCTAGGTCGCTTGTGTGGAATGTAATTCAGGAGTCTGCACAAACCCTAACTTCCTCAAATCATATATCTGTAAATATAGTGAAACAGGATTTGAAATTTGGACCCAAAGTTTAGAACAATTTCGACTCAAATGGGTTTTTTTTTGTAGATTCTTAAATGTCACAGAACAAAGATTATAGTGAAAATGCCACGATGTCCTGTTTGGAGCAGCGAAACCCTAGAATTCAAGGCTCTGATACCAAATGTTAGGAAACCAGCTCACAAAAAGATAGAAAAGATAGCTCAACGCCTTAGAATTCAGCTTCTTCGAGGGGGAAACCTCCTTTACATTACACAATTGAAGAATTCTTGGATGATACAAATGATTAAACCTCCCTTCTATATATATAAGTCTAAGGGGTCACAATATAATCAAGCCAACATAACAGTGATAACATAAGGGCACAAAATAACAATAGTGGGTTTCTATGGGTCATACTAATAACAATATGGGGACAATAGGGGCACAATAATAACAATGAGGAATACAATGACAATAGTAATGGGGGAATCACTAGTATTATAGGGGCCTAACACACACACACACACACACACACACACACACACACACACACACACATATATATACTCAGCCTCCGAATTAGACACAAATTAAGGATTGTCTAACCATTCTTAGGCACATAAAGGCTATATAGAAGCTCTCCTTTTACAATTAATAATGTTTTTTTATATTTAATATGTTATTAGGAAGGTTTAGATATAATTTCATATTATGTGTGTAATATTATTTGTTTTTATAGAATATTGTGAGAATATTGGGTAGATTTGGAAGATTTGGAAGATGAGATAATTTAAGGACTTTCTCCCTACCACAAGATGTCGCAGGATGGACCAATAAATGAAGAAAATATTATAAAATCATTGACATATTCTAGAGCTCCATTGATTGAGAAAATCTAGGGATGTGTTCCCGGCTACAAGAGAGGCCATATTTCAATATTTAATAAAGATTCCTCCTACTGGGGACCAGATCCACTTTTCTAAGAGTTCTGGAGGAAATAAGCCCCTCTTCAGGTGGGATACCCCTCAAGACTTTTTGTATAAACAAAAGGGTCCTACTAGCTCAATATCAAGTTTGAGTTAGTGGAGAATGTGTTTTGAGGAGTAGCTGGCTTCTTTTCCTAGTATTTTTTTATGTACTGTTATTACAGTGAATGAAAGCCATCTTATTTTCATCCTGATCCATCTTTAGAGGGTTGATTCCTATTGGGTTATGGCCCAACCCAGAGGCTCTAATCTCTATCCTTTATGTATTTTATTAATTCATCTTCTTTCTTGTATCTAGATAGCAATATTTTCTTTCTTTTCTAGTAGAATTAATTTATGATAAAATTGCTTGTGCAGGACTGTCAATGACCTCTCTTGTGGGAAGTGTGGTTGGAGATGTTGTGTTTGCAAGACTAAAATATATAGGCACTTTCATTTGCAGTAGTTAGACCTTAGATTATTCCTTTTTCGTGCATCTCTGTTGTCTGCAAACTAGTGATTGGTTTAGTACTTTTCTTTGAGTGCATGAAGTATAATCTGCAGTGGTTGTAGGCCTTGTGCATTTTGCTAGAGGTTTTCTTTCAATGCAATAGTTATATTTCCACTATTGTTATTTTGTCATTTCGTCGAAAATACAATATATTTCCTTTAATGTCATTTCCTTTCCCGCAATATAGATTAGATTTTCTTATTTGTCATTATGCTTTACACTTTTGCAAATAGAATATATTTCCTTTCCTTTCCAAATAGAATAGGCGTACTGATTGTTATTGGTGGCTGACCTAGAACTTTTATCATTTGAAGTTGTTATATGCCTTCTTTCACTTGCATCAAAGGAAGTCAGACTAGGAAGAGGAAGGTGTTTTCTGCACATACAGTGTCATTCCCTCTTAAGTTTGTACAAACCTCGGGTTGATAATTTAAGTCAATAGCCCCAGGATTTGCAACATTATTGTTGCAATACTAAGGCTCATCACTTTTTGACATTGTTGCTGAGGAGGGTGTCAAAGAAAGCACTCTCTTATTCTTGGAATGGTTCACTCTTTCTTTTATGCAAAAACACAAAAAATTACATTAGGCACATTTCCTTGCATTGCATTAACATTCTCATTCAAACAATTTTATAAAAATAAAAATATTTCTTTAACAACATAAGCCCCACTTGATCATGTGCAGGTAGAAGAAGAAGCTATGGTAGAGAAATTAGAAGGAGGCATGGAACAACCATAATTTGTCAACTTATATTGGAAAGATGTGAATTGCCCCTCCTCTTTCAATATAAGCTATAATGCACAATTTCAACCTTTGTATCCACCTAGAACCTCACCTTGGTCTCCATGGTCTATCCTTCCCAATGGTTTGATCCATATTTTCCTCAATATTCATGGTCTTATCCTCCCCAACCAGGGAAAATTTTAGGACCTAATACTCGCACGTGGACTAATTTTACACTTTTTTTCCAAAAAAAACATTCACCAATTTCCATTTTTTCTAAAAATAATTCACCCAAATTTTATAGTATAGAACTATTTTGCCTTGAAAATCACCAAAATTTTATATCCACTAATATAAATTAATTAGAAATCTAAATATTAAAAAAAAAACATTATACATTTTACAATTTGCATATTAGGGATTAATAATATTCGCTTGTCCCCAACCTGTCATTCCTCTTTTACATCCATATCAATTCCAACATCCTTAATGGGGTGATACATATTTACCTCAATATCCTCAATTCCCATGTTTACACCAGCCTCCTCAATGGGGCAATCCATATTTCCCTCAATATCCTCCATACCAAACTCAATCCTATTCATCCCATCCACCTCCACCACAACCACAACCACATCGTCAACCACAACTACTTCAAAGACCCACTCCCACTCAACTACTTGCACAACCATTTCCAAATCCAAGCAATAAAGTAACTCAACCCACTTACAATGTTAAGATACAAATCTCCAAATAACTCCTCTTGATCCAAGTGATATTCATCTTGGATCGGGAAGAGTATTGCAAAGAAGAGATTCACTTGCTCCTATTGAAGAATAACATTTAAAAGAGGAAGATCTAGAGGAGGTTAAAGAATCATGGACCACATTTTATGGAGAGCAACCATTGGAGACTGAGATTGAAGAATTTCTACAATGCTTATCAGCGGATCCTTTATGTGTTCAAGGGGGTAATCAAAAAATAGTATAAGATTTGAATGGAATGGATGAAGAAGACATACAAAATGATCTAGATGAGCAAGTGAACCAAGGACATCAAATATCTATTGAATTTTGGTTCCTCACAATCACTAAGCAGGATCACCACTCTCTTCAACAATGTTTGGCATCATCAAAGTCAAAGAAGTTGGTCTCCCATATTTAGGTACATGTCAAAGCATATGTTTTAAGCCTATACAAGATTTTATCTGTCATATTGTATGCACATGGCTCCATTGGGAGTATCTCTATACTTGAAAAAGATATTCTTTCTTTTTCAAGTAGGGTAGGATAGAGGAATAAAAGAAAAAAAAGGAAAAATAGGAAAAAAATAAGAGAAAAAAATAAGACCTTTGGTGAAAACCTCCTTTGAGGCACCTTAGATTGACTCACTTATTCAAAACCTCCTTGAGGTGGTCAATGGGTTAGAAAGAAAAAATATAAAAAAGGAAAAAGATCCTAGGTGAAAACCTCCTTTAAGAAACTTAGGCACCTACTGGTTGAAAACATCATTGAGGCGGCTAGTAGGCCTTAAGAAAAAGACCAAAAAATGAAAAATGAAAAGGGAAAAAATATTATTTTCCTTGGGTATATGTATCTGATATATGCAAGGTATTTCACACTTGCACAAGCAACTAAAATTTGATCAGAGAAGCAAACATCTAGTCAAGAAAAGTCAACATTGAGTTTTCCACCTTTTGCACCAAGATGCTCCAACATGGCTAAGACAAATTCCATACATCTATTTTGATACTATCAATGCATCCATTCCATTTCTCAGCATTCCCAAGCCTTTCCCATTCATTGTCCTCGTTGTTCTAAAGTGTTACAAGAAAGTTTTGTTTTGCTACAAGATTGCCAAAATACACAGGGCAGAAATTGTTTTTACCATATCTCAAAAATGATGCATCCATTGGCCAATTTATTTCATGAGGATATGCATGAGGATGATGGTAAAATGCTCAAGATTTTTCAGCAAATTCCAATGCATACTTTTCAAGAAATTGATCTCCATCACCTACAACCATTTTTCATTTTTCTCGATATTTTTGCACCTATCGGACAAGATTTTTTTATCAGGAGATGCATAAGGATAGTGGTAACATTTGAAAAAAAAATAAGGTCAATGTAATCTACCATTTGAAATATATGGATTAAACAAATTTGCTTTATGATTGTCCCAAAACTACTACAGGATTGTGATCAATACAAAAAGGAGGGACAATTCTTGTGTTTCCACTCAATAACAATGGAGGGGGTTCACCATAGCCTCATCATTCATTTTGCACATCACTTGACCTCTTCTTCCATCAAAAACACCACTTTTCATCCCTTCTTCTATCTCTTCTTGCACAAAAAATACCTTTGACCATTGTCAAATGGTTCCTCATTAATTATTAGTATTTTTAGAGACAGAACCTAAATGAAATTGTGATCTTAACAGATTCTATGTGACTTCTATAGGAAGACACACAATCCTGAAGCATTATGTGCATCCCTTACCATACCATAGCTAGAGCACCAGATCCAGAAGTCAACCACCATAGAGAATTTGGAGATGATAACTATGATTCTCAAGCAGCTACAGTGGACCTTTTGTTAGTAGCTACAAGATTCTTGATCACTCAACAAATAGCAGCATCTGATCCAAAAAGCATCTGCATGAAGGACAAACATGCATCATTGAGCATTAGTCAACAAGAGAACATAAAAAAATACAAATATTTCTCGAGAAATTGCAAAGGACATGAAAATAAACCTTACCTCTATTTAGAAATGAGATGAAAACACTAAATGATCAACTAAAAAACTCACATCAAGAGAATATCAGCTGCAGAGCATCAACAACATCAACAAAAAACTTAGAAGACCTCCAAAAATAAGGCTATCAACATTAGGACCTCTAACAGGTTATCACATGCAACTTCAGGGTCATCAAAGGAAGTCTCTACAACTACAACAATAAAAACACTCATGGTAAGGCACATGTATGCAACTCTCTAACCTCACCCTTCGAACCTATTCTAGCTTGAGAGAACATTAAAATTGTGAGAAGAAAAGGTCTTTTTTCCAACCTTAATAGCAGGAAGCCACAATCTTATCTAGCAAGTCACTTAACTTTTCTACGAAGGGAAACCACACATGTGGGAGATAAATAAGACAAAAGTGAAAAAAGACTTTAAAAAGTGGAAGGTTATAATGGAGTTAAAAAATTAGTTGGGGGCCAGCTCAGTTAGCTGAAAGAACTCCAAGATTATTTTGCACTCAATATCGATTAAGATATATATATATATATATATATATATATATATATATAGAGAGAGAGAGAGAGAGAGAGAGAGAGAGAGAGAGAGAGCGCTGGGGACAACCCACTTAACTCAAAGTTTTGAATGCAATGTGTTTGAAAAAAATATAGAAACAAAAAAAGGAGAGAGAATATTTAAAAAAAAGAAGTAAAAAATAAAAAAAAATGGTGGACCCACCACCTTTTTTCATGCAAATTGGCTACTACAGGCACTACTACAAGATACGGATTGGCAACTACAAGATACTAAAAGGTTGCCACAGGATCATACAGGATGCTACAGGAAGTTGATAAAGTGCTACAGGAAGACAAATTTTACCCATAATGACCACCAAAGCCTTGAATAACTTGGAAACAAAGGGGATCTTGAAAGGAAATGTAAGTCAAAAATTATTTCCACTTGCATTTGACAAAATTGTTCAAAATATATAATTTATCAGAGACCAAATTTTCTACATTATGTAATGTGGATTCAAGTAGTGCAACAATTGGGTGGTTTTATTGTTCTTTTTAGTGTGACAAATGTGGAAATTTTTCATGAGGTAATTGATTTCCTCTCCTTGAAAATTGTGCATCTTCCCTCTGCTACAAATTCCTCATTGTCATAGGAAACCCTACTACAATGATGGAAGGATAATTTGCAAAGGGTCTCTGGTATCTTTAATTTGGATTCCAAGGCTTAAGGGACATTTCAAATTGATGAAAATAAAAAATAGGCTTCTGAGGCAATTGTAGTCAAATTTTGATGAATTTTGTGAAATGCTACAAGATGTCACAGGACTACTACAGGATGCCCTATATTGCTACAGGATTCCATCTGAGAGTGATCTTAGGGTTCTAAACACATCCTAAAGGTTGGAAAAGGTAGTAGAATGTTATGGAAGAGTGTAAGGGGCATTTCCAAATGCACAGAAACTGAGGAAGAAATAAAAGAAAAGACATAGGTACATGCAAAGAAAAAAAGAGACAAATTATATGAAATAGAGTTGGTTGAGCTTCATCAAAGATTCAAATTGTCAACAACATAGCTAGAGTCTCAAGAGACTTCAAAAGACATTGAAGTTCCAAGAAGACTAGCTAAGAAGAGAAAGGAGGAAGTAGCATACCCCATGATACACAAGGAAATAAAGGATTTTATCTAGCAAGGGAAAATACATGTCAAAAAAGCCATCAAGGAAATGAATGAAGAAAAGAAGAGGGAGAAGATGAGTAGGTTTATCAAAGGATGAGCAACAACTTCAGTAGGGGGGTGTGATGGGCCTCCAAAATAGACAAAAATTATGGCCCATAAAACCTTTCTTAGGCACACAAATACTTTATTGAATCTCTCATTCTACACTTAATAATGTTTTGTTACCTTTAATATGTTCTTATAAAAGTTTAGAGATAATTACATATTATGTGCATAGTATAATTTTTTTTTTTGTAGAATATTGTGAGAATATTTGGCATATTTGGAAGATTTGGAAGATGAGATAATTTAGGGACATTCTCCCTACCATAGGATTCCATAGGATGGACCAATAAATGAAGAAAATATCATAAAATCATTGACAGATTTTGGAGCTCCACTGGTTGAGAAAATCTAGGGATGTGTTCCCTACTACAAGATAGACCAGATTTCAATATTTAATAAAGATTCCTCTTACTGGGGACTAGATCCACTTTTATAGGAGTTTTGGAGGAAACCAGTCCCCCTCCTCAAGGAGTCTTCCCCTCAATACTTTTTGTATAAATAAAGGGGCCTAGTAGCGCAATAACAAGTTCGAATTAGTGGAGAGTAGGTTTTGAGGAGTAGCAGGCTTCTTTGCTTAGTATTTTTTTATGCATTATTTTGATAGTGAATGAAAGCCATCTTATTTTCAATTTGATCCATCTTTAGAGGGTTGAGTCCTCTTGGATTAGGGCCCAACCCAGAGGCTCTAGTATCTCTCCTTTATGTATTTTATTCATGCATCTTCTTTCTTGTATCTTGCTAGCAGTATCTCTTTTCTTTTCTAGTAGAATATATTTATGAGAAAATTTCTTGTGCAGGTCTATCAATCACCTATCTTGTGGGAAGTTTGTTTGGAGATGTTGTGCTTGCAAGACAAAAATATATATTCACTTTCCTTTGTAGTAGTTAGACCTCATATTATTCCTTTTTCACGCATCTCTGTTTTCTGCAAACTAGTGATTGGTTTAGTAGTTTTCATTGAGCGCATTAAGTATAAATTATAGTGGTTGTAGTCCTTGTGCATATTTCCAAAGTTTTTCTTTCAATGCAGTAGTTATATTTCCAATAAAATTCAACTCATCCTTTTTCTATCATTTCAATTTTCCGCAATTTACATTGTTAACATGATTCAATTGTTTGGAAAAATAGAGTAACTTAGTGTGGTGTGTAGGTAATATTGATTAATTCCAGGTTGGAATTGTCATTCACACCCCTCATCCCACCACTATATTCCTTTCTTCAACCTCAACGAACTTTTCACCAAGAGCACATCTCTGGGTTTCTTAAAGTCACTGTGTGCATTCTTTTTTGTGCAAGATGGACCCCTAAAGGGTATTAATATTGGAAAAGGTCTCATACAACCTTCATTTACCCTCCACTACCTTTCCCTACCTTAAAAATTCCTTTTCCACCCTCAAAATTCTCATGGATTCAATCCTATAGCAAAACAGGGCAATTCTGTAGCACTCTGTCCAGATCTAGTAGCATTATGAAGAAAGCCTTCAAATGCATTCTAATTTTCTCCATGACACTTCTGACCACCCTAGGAACTTTATAATTATCAAAAGACCATAAAAATGAATAAAATGGATTCATAGACCTAGTAGGATATTTTCCTTGGTTAATAAAGTAGATAGATAGTGATTCCCAACAATATTGTAGCAAAACAATAGTAATTTTCTGCTATTTTTTAGCACATGTTAAGGAAGATATTTTTGAGTGATTCCACTTTTACTGAGTCCTAAGAAAATCTTACTTAATAACAAAATTCACCCCATAGCATTTTCACTTCATCAAGTTAGGCATTTGGTAGGTTAACTAGCTCACTAGTTCTAGAATTTTTGGTTTTTAGAGTAGTAATTTTTTGTTTTTTTTTTTTTTTCAACGCATGTTAACAGGGGTATTTTTGAGTGGTTCCACTTGAATTGGAGTCCTAATACCTCCTACTTAATAATAAAAAAATTCCCATCTCATCTTCATTTGATTTTCCTGGGAATTCGACAAGCATTTTGAGAAGTAGCAATCATGTAGCAGTTTGCTTTCGAGATCTTCTTTTACCAAATTCATGGTAGAAGTAGATTTATAGTCTATGAATGCTATGAAGCCACTTTTTTTTAGATGAGTCTTGGTTAATTCACCATCTATATCTTACATTGCTTACTTCTTGAATGTTGATTTACATTTCTTCTTGCTTCTTGCTTCCTTTCCGCAATTTACTTTATGCAAAGTGTGATTTCCTTCTTGCAATATTAGCACAAGACTTTCCTTTCTTGCAAAATAGAAAATATTTGCTTTAATGTCATTTCCTTTCCATAAATATTAATTATTTTATCAGTTTTCATTATGATTTACATTTTTGCAAATAGAATAGATTTCCTTTCCTTTCCAAGTAGAATAGGTGTGCTTATTTTTATTGGCAACTTACCTAGATCTTTGCTCATTTGAAGTTGTTTAATTGCCTCATTTCACTTGCATCAAAGTGATTCAGACTAGGAAGAGGAAGGTGAACGTTGCACTTATAGTGTCATCCCCTCCTAGGTTTGTAAAAACCTTTGGTTGATAATTTAAGTCGATAGCCTCAGGAGTTGCAACATTCTTGTTGCAATAATATGTCTCATCACAATATATATATATATATATATACATATATATACATATATATATACCTAACCCGTCATCGAACTTGCTAAAGAAAGTCAACATTTATGAGCAAATATATGTTTCATAGTTGGAGTTTTGGCAACCACACCAATAATTGGTTATCTCTTCAACTGCATGGGACTTGACCTTGACTGCATATGTATTTTATACTATAGGGTTAGCCACTACGTCAGTAATAGATATCGCTTAATTGTTTTGCATCTGACCCCAACTCCAAAATGCTAACATTTAATGTGAAAATATGTATTGGTTTCAATGTTGTAATATCCCATGTATTTATGGCATGCCTTTGAATGCCTACATTTGATGTATCCACCCTTTTCCATGTGATTTTATTTTATTATCCACCATATAAATTGTATCATGAACAATGAAAGGTCTTAGTTTTAGGGCACCATTTTATTCTAATTTATTGAATCGAAACACCTACGATTTTGTAGGTTATGCATTTGCAGCACTAAAGTTGGTTCTTAGTACATGTTATATACAGTCACTAGAGTTATAATAACATCATCAAAATTGGAAACTTAAGCATGTAATCACGATTTGACTGCTACTACAAAATGTCTAATTAGTTACTAAATAACAACTAAAATTTGCATATAAAAAATCATTCATTCGGTGACCAATAGTGGTTAATTTACAGTATCTTATAACCTGACCAACTTTTAGCTGTATTCATCTTAATCATTAATTGGTTGTCTCAATTTTATTATCTATTAGTATATTTAACTAGAAATTTGGTGATTAATTTAGTCATTGATTTACTCATTAATTGTCACAATTAATAACCAAATACACAACGAAATATAAGATACTATAAATTAGCTACTAATTTTCATATATATGCAAATTTTAGTCATCGTTTGAAAGCAATCAATGACCAAAGGAATATGACTAAATTTTGGTCATGTTATAAGATATTGTGAATTAGTTACTAATAGTGATATATGTGCAAAATTTAGTCGTCATTTCTAATAACAAATTTATCATTTACAGTACCCATTTATCTTTTTTTTTTTTTAGTCTCATATTCATTATATAAATGATTGATTTAGTTGTTAATAGTAATTTCATTTACTTTCATTAATAATCATTATAAACGACTGATTTAGCCGTCGTATATTCATTTTATTAGTGGTCGTCATTAATCAATATAAATTTGTAATTTAGTAGCTTTAGATTGATTTTATGTATTCATTATTAATCAACATAAATTAATTAGTATGATTTTGCGACTACACTAAAAAAATTCATACAATGTGCATGATCATCTAGTTTGAAAACACAAAGTTACATATGTTAATTAGAATACTAAAGAATATCAAATACACATGTAAATAATTTCAACCGCCTAAATTATATTATATGAAATGTCAAGTATTACAATATGATTTTCCAACTTAATATTGGTTGGACTGCAATTTACACATGAAATATTGTTTCATCACTTCAAAACATTATTATTGTGTTGCCAAGGCATTGCAAGTGAATTCACCAACTCTAAAGGTTTGAACATCAGTTTGTATGTATGTGTCTCATGCAAGATATCGGTTTTAAGGGTATCACTAGACCATTTCTTTGCTCTCTATCTCTCCCTACATTTTTCGCTCTAGTCTTATTGTTCTCCTATTTCTTCAATTCTTGTTTCTTATCGTTGATACCAAGTTCCTCTTCTGAAAATAAAATAAGCTACAATACAGAGTATAAAACATGAAAGATGATGAACACTAGAATATAAGATAAAGTAGACTATAAAAAAACTATATGACATATACCTCAACATCAGCAATCTCAATGCCATTTTTTCCCATAAAAGCAAGAAACTAAAACAAGTTTTCTTCAATTGGATAATAGTGGCCACTATGTGGTCATATGACCTGTATAAGAAAAACATATAAAATGTCACCATAGAAGAGAACACCTTAGGAACTTAGTATCCAACCTTCAAAAAAAACTTAGGCACATTCATGCCAATCAAGTTACATGCTAAAAAGTTTAGGTTGTAGATAGCTTGTGAAAACAAATGGAAAGAAAAATACAAGATATAATAAATAATGTATGACAACTCCACTTTAAAAAGTGAATTCTTTGCAAAGACAAGGTTGATATATAATTGCTTCTAATTACAACATGCATTTACACATGACCACAAAACTTTTATTTATTTGTGAATAAATAAAATTGAAGCAAATAGATTTATTTATCTTCTAAACACCAATTATTATTTCCCAATGTGATTACATGTACGTAATATGTCCTTGTTGTGTTGGACTGCATCAACTTTACCTCAACAACATTTTGTATGTTGTCCACAACACTCCTAATTCAAAAGAATGACCTAAAAGCACACAGGTTAAAATTGAAATGTATTATATGATTAACTTCAAAAAAGGACACAATACATGCATTGGAAAATAGTTCAAATATTTTGTATTTGTTGCAATAGGTAACAAACAATCTTTTTTTCAAGGATCATATGAAGCTAAAAATGTAATCAAGTTATTAATGTGAAAAAAACCAATAGAAAAGTTCATTCTTTAGTGTGAAAATACAATTTGTGATTTGTTGTATAGCATAACGACATGAAACCAAAACCAACAAATATATGCAAACAAAAATATCAAGAGAAGTGCAACTAAAGACTCTTGGTATATACAACAACAATACCTCCCTTTTTGTAGGATGAACATTCACATCCACATGTTCAAGTGGTAGCGACATACTCATATAGATAAATTGTTTCAATGCCTTTGGTAAGATGGTGGAGTAAACAACTTCAATTTTCTTTTTAATGGAACACACTCAACGAATGTATCTGCAATCATTAATAAGGATTGCACATTATTAACAACATTCTTAAAGGTAACAACAAGCATGCTACCTTCACTTACTAGTTCATGAGTGAAAAAGTATTATTGTAGTCATAACAAGCCCTGATCCTAATACATTTAAAAATATGACACTAAATTTTAAGATATTCAGAATAAAAAGTTGGAAAATTGGTATGAATTATTTGGACTCTGGAGATTATTGGTCTAATGACATTTGTCATGTTTTCATCCTCGATAATGGTCCAAAAACTATGTTGCATGACTTTCTAGAATAGGGGGGAAGGGAATGCGAGGACATATGTCTGAAACAGTTGCAAAGTCACCCCAATATTTCAAGTTTCAAGGAACAACAAAAAATATATATTAAGTTTTTGAAAAATATAAAATTATCCAACGAAATAAACAAACATACCTAGGAATTTTAAATTAATAGAAGGATGATACATACATGATAGGGTTAAGAAGGACACAAGTGTGGAGTGCCTTAGAGTAGGGTTTAAACTTTGAAGATAGATATAAGATAGAAGCATAATATTTTCTTGAATTTTATTGTTTCTTTACTTATTTTAACGAAATTTATATTATTTGCAAAGGAATGTGCACATACACCTCAATGAAAAATTCAATTCCACTCCCAGTAAGTGAACAAAATCTACACTTGTCATTGTTTCCAAGGCACCATGGTGAACTATTCATATAAAATAAATTCCTCCTTTATTTGAACAAAATATTTGATTTAAAATAAACTTCCACAAATACAATAATACCTAAAATAATTGGAGAAATCATAATAATAATTCGAATACTAATGACATGTATTACATTGATGAAATTTAAAGGGAAATATGCATTATGCAAATAAAATTATGTGGTAGTCACTCCTTTACAAGAAGATCAATTGATATTTTGATTCAGTTTGCGAAGAACTCACAAATTTCACCCTTCACCTGCATGCCAATCTTAGCACAAGTGCAAGTCCCATTTTGTGGCTTGATTACCTTGCCAATTCTCTTGACTCAACTAGTAATTTGATCATCATTGGAGTGGGAGTTGTTTATGGCCTTTCAACAAGAAAAGGAATCTATATACAACATCATGGATCTCTTCTTCAACTTCAATAGTGACCCACATATTTGAACAAGCAAAGGAAGATAATTATCACAGTTAGACCCCAGATCGGGTGATCAAAGGAAATGTGGGAGAGATGGTTGGCTCATCACCCTTGGTCACATTCCATCACCAACATCTCCTCCAACATGAAAAATTTGAGCATGTCTAAGCCAGCATTTATCTCTTGTCTTTGAATCCTCGCCATCCTGTACTAGTGGCATTGATGCTTAGAACAGGCCATAGCCATTATGGAAGCATGTGGGATTTATGGGGCATCAATTTCACTACATGGGTTAAAGCTTGTTGGGTGTACACATTAGTTTTCATGTTCTATCTCTCACTCTGTTGGATTTTTCTCTTCTTCTCTAGTTCTTCATTTTGCTAGCTCATCCCTTTCCTATTGTCACAATTCTTTTTACTTCACATCCCTCTACACTCCAATGGCACCTCTCTCAAGTTGTTGGGGATAATTGGCATTATGGTGCACATATGCCAATGTTCCACTCTTGATAGTGCCTACTCATTCCATTGTAAGGTCTCCCCAAGATGTCACAAATTCCTAAGTTTATTGGAGGATGATGGCCAAAAGGAAAAAGATTTGCTCCACTCTGAGGATATCAAAACTCCAATGGAGAACAGGGAAACATTTAGGGGCTAATATTCGTAGGTGGGCTAATTTTCCACGTTTTTTCCAAAAGAAAGATTCAACAATTTCCATTTTTTTTTCTAAAATTAATTCACCCAAATGTTATAGTATAAAACTATTTTACCTTGAAAATCACCAAAATTTATATATAATAATATAAATTAATTATAAATATAAATATTAAAAAAAAACATTAGAAGTTTTACAATTTGCATATTAAGGACTAGTATTATTCGCCAAAGTTTCTAAAATTTAAAATAAACTTCCATCGTTAAAATTTTCCCTAATGGAGAACTTCATCCCAAATTTGGGTTCGAGTCACAGTTTTTCAAAAATGTTGGAATTATATGTGCATACAAAGTCCTTTGTAGCTCACACACTCTTAGGGTGGGAGGAGGAACGTATGGAGCTCCAAGGTCATCTAGATAGACTTGAAAAATAGGTAAGTTCCTTACTCTCTATTTGTGGTTAGCAAAGAAGCACAGTAAAGTTTTGGCCCCAACAATATTAGTTGGCTCATAGGACCACCTCATTAATCTCTCAATAGATGATTCAACCAAGTTGGTTCCTCCAATTTTCTAGTTACAATGTTTCAGCTCCTCACCCTTTAGGCTTGAGAAATCACTTTATGTCTCTAAGTATTATTGCATAATAATTCTAAAAGTTTATGCATATTTATAGTTCCATTTTGACTCTACTATTCTTGAAGTTTTGTATAAGTCAAGACTTGATAGTAATAAACTCTTATCAGTCTGGTTTTCATCATGACACATTATAATTTACTCGGGTTTTTAGCCACTACTCTGTCAAATTTAAAACTCAAATTTCTAGATTTGGCGAAGCATAGTTGTCTTTACAGTTGTGACAACACCCCCCTTGGTCATTTCCTGCATGGATTTTAAATAATGTAAGTATTTGACAAAAAAAAAGAGAATTGGATCATGGGAAACATATTCCAAGACTGAAGGGGGGTTATTTCTTGGAGGACTTGTGGTTTTCATGGACCAAAAGAGGTTGATAGGTGGCATGCAAAGAGAAAAGAATCAAGTGGCACAAGATCATTGGCCAACAAGACTAAGGGGGGTGATAAGTCCAACAACCTTAAAAATTCGAAACTAAGTAAACATCAAGGGGGTATAACATGGTTGGATGGAAAATATGTTGGGCTAGCAAGGGAAAAAAAATGGATTAACCTCCCTACATGATTGAGAGAGGAAAAAAAAAATTACCTAGGGGAGGGAGGCACGAAAAACACAAGGGGATCGAAGTTGAGGGGGGTGTTGGCGAGCCATTTCTAGAGACCAAAATGGGTACATCAAGTTCTATTTAAGGATGAGTATGAAGTCATGAGTTGGATATTGTCCAGCTATATGCATATCTTTAGGGTGAAGAATGGGGGCCATTCGAGTTTGGGGGAAAGTCTCTCCTCACTTGAGACTGTAACATGAAGTTGCTAAGGGAAGAAGCTACTGTGATTTAAAGGGTGGAGGAGTTATTACTCTAGAATTCCTTGATGTTTTATAATCTCGGTTTCAGTCTTAACAGTAACCCTATTTTATCTTGGAATATGGCATGGGGTTAATTGGGATACCAGAAAGACTCGGTGCAACCCAATCTATGGTCAGTTGGAACATGGAAGTCCCAAGCCTAGTTTCTCTACATACATTTAAGGTTCAAGACAAATTTGAGGGAATCAAAGATTCAATTTTAGGTCTACGTTTGTGCCATAGTGCTTAGAAGAACAAATTGCTCTCGTACTATCATTTGAACCACTTAGAAATGGAGGACGAGTTGATGAACATGTTTTGGGGAGTCTGTCCTCAGAGGACTAATTTTCCTTGGTCAATACTGGTAAATTTCCCTCATTACACATAAGGATGTTGTTTCCCTTCTTGCTCAGTTGTTAGTGACTTATATTGGGGATGTGGGGCTATGTACAAACTAGAAAAGTCTCAAGATTATATATAGCACTCCCACATTGGTAGAGACCAAGTCCTGAAGCTAGTATACATTGAATATCAATCCATTCCCCCTAGTTTGTTGAACACAGAGGAAACTGGTGTAATCTCCATATGACTAGGACGTGAGTTTCTATGACCCATTTATCTCAAGTATATTTGCATAGTGGAAAAAAAATAAAGGGACTCTTCTAGTTGTTTTCATGGTGACAATATTCAAGTATCATCTCTGTGTGGTTTTCAGAGTTATTGGTAGTTACTAAACTCACTAGAAGTGTTAGTTGGGATGCCTAATTTTCCCTGTGTATATTTGCTGAAGTTAAAATGTGTGAAAAAATGCCTAGGCATCAGTGCATATAAGACATCAAGTTATGATCACCAGGACCATGTGAAACTGTTAGAGCTATACTAATTTTATGTTGGAGTATCTAGATTTTGTGGAATACTTTTTTCTAATGCTCTATATCTCGTATACTATAACATAGTTATACAGGAACCTAATAAGCCAGTAGCCCCTCCTTTGAAAGAGGATGAAACCTCAATTTACATTGGATATTATCCCTCCAATAGATATTAGAAATATTGTTGATGCACCACCAACTCCTGATCTATATTTCTCTCCTAACAGAGATAATATTTTATTTCTCAAATGTAGGGCCTTACCTCCACTCTCAAAGCTTGCAAGACCAGAAGAAAACCTTGCTAGAATTTGTGTGGAGGGAAACTATGAGACAAGAATTTGTATGTCATTTTACACTGGAATAAGGATTCATAAAATGATGGAAGATGACACTATAGGACTAGATATTTAATTTTTTGATGGTGCAAAGATAAATCTTATAAGTTGGTAAGAAAAAGATAGTTCTTTTACGTCTTTGTTTCTTTGAAGTAGATAGTAAATCCATTGTTTTGAGATCTACTGTCTTTTACAATTAATATTGATATCTTTGTTTCCATAAGGGGAGTTTATAGTCATATATTGCACCTATGGGGTGCCGACTCTAGCCTATGATTATATGCAATAATTGTTGTGTAAAGTATGGTAGATTGTAGTTGACAACATGCCTTGATATGGTAGAGAAATAAGGACTGAAATACATAATAATTGTATCTAAATTGATTTAAATACACATGGAGGTTAGGATGTAACAACGACTGTCTTTTTCATTTTAAGAAACATATTTCGCAAGGTATATTTTTTTTTGTGGCATGTGGAGACAAATAAGAGATCTGGCCTTTACTCCTCAGGGTAATAATGTTTTGATTTCCTAAATGCCTCATAATGTCACTTTATTGCAAGTGACCAAAAACTTGCAAATAACTACTATCTAACCTCGTTCAAAACAATGTTGATTCATCGATAAAGGAGATGAAGAAGGGGGAGGGAGTCTTGGCTTTCCATTTCTATAGGCGACGACTATTAAAGAGAGGATGGACATACCACAATAGGCATAGTGGAAATTTTAATACCTAAAAACAAGGAGAATGTCTTAGTTTCTCATTGGTTTAATATTTCTCATAGTTCCCAACTCCAAATTTATTTGGATCATATTGCTGGAGATTAAAGTTCATGAGGAAATTTCTCTCGAGCTCAGACTTGCTAATGTCAAAGTTCATACTTGAATTCCTAATACAAGTAAAGGTGGATTAGTCCATACATAAGCTAATTACAACAACTCTCACTTCCACTCTCTTATTTTTTTCTAATCCCATTGGTAGGAATGCTTGTGGATAGTCGTGCAAATTACATCCTAGTGAAAACACCATTGTCACACTTACAGTTTCTTACTCTCAAAGGGTAGCCTTTGACACAAATGATCTACTGAAATTTTGGATTTTAAGAGGGATATAATTGAGCTTCATGGGTTTCCATGATGTTTAGAGACATTCGAATATGTGCCATTTTTTGATCTAGCATAACCATCACTGTTTGATCCTTTAGTTTGATTATAGAGGAAGTTATACACAAAATTGAGGTCTTATCCATTTCCTACATCCTTCATGGTTGGAAGGATTTAATTATCACATTATGGACACCTAAGAATCTATTTTCTTTTTTTGGAGGTATCATAATGGTCAAGCAATGTGTTGATGCAATTTATTGCAATAAAATGGTGGATTTGTTAAGAGTAGGTTGGTCGTATAGTTACATGAGAGCCCAAGGGAGTACAAGAACATAGCAGATGAACTTTATGACTAGAAATACTACTATGTTCTAAAAGACTAGTGGGTGGAAAATATTTCTGAGAAATAGGTTTATATTGAGAGTAATGCCAGTATTTCTTTTGTATTAATAAGAGAAGTATTGTTAGTGTATATTTATTTTTTAGTTGTCATATATGTAAAGGAGAAGAACATAACAGACACAGGGAGAGGGAATGAATGGGACCCTTCTGATGGTGGACATGCAAAGATAACTACAAAATATTCACTACTTTTGAAGTCAATGGTATGTCTGGTGCCACCAAGGAAGGGATCAACCCCATGCAACTTTTTGTTGGACTTTCTCAAGGAAGCAAACATTTTAGGTGTCCCACATTCAATTAAACAAGAGACAACTTGTTACATGATTTGAACTACTATTAGAAGAATCCCTCATGATTCATGTCCTTATCTCCTCTCTGCCATGGAACTCCTTGTGATGTTGATTTGGTACAAATGATACTGTGACATTTCATGACAATAGTCCCACCACCCAACAGGAACCTTCCACCAAAGAAATAAAAATTAAAAAGAGAAGAATTTGTCAGCTAAAATTTATAAATATCAACCAAAAAGAATAAAAAATAACAAACTATTTCCAAGTTTAAGAAGGTGTGTTACAACAATTATACTATGTTGTAGGTGAATGCTTGAGTTTTGTTAATAGAGTAGATAGACATATTACCAACAGAAAAGAAAAATAATACTCAAATTCAGAGCATAAAGATTATTCTGAATAACAAAGGCAACAATGGTCACCTTTACCGGTCTCGTTTCTGTGGGAATGATCCTTGACAAATGGGTGGATCTTTATGAAGTTACAAAACTGGCTCGGATCTGAATGGGAACATCAGGAACATTTGCAATGGAATTCTTGCCAAATCCAAAATGTTTCACTCCTACACCAAAGTTTCCTAAAATAATATAATCGTGGGTACAAGATCCCATACAAGTTCCCTATGATTCGACAAAATTTCCTCTGCTATGTTACTTAACAAAAATAGAAGGAACATCAAAGCAATTCCTACTTTAAAATTTCAATATAGATTAAAAATGTATAAACTCATCCTCAACAATATAATGGAACAAGTTGTATCTAACATGAAAGAATTCATTTTTTCCTAACCTTTAAACACAAAAATTAAATTTGTAGGAAGGACCCTTTCAAAAAGAAATAGAGGCAGAAACATGGTTGAAAACTTGAAGTGTTATCACTTGAACTAGGAGTCAAATGGCCATTAGTACCAATGTCACCTGCAATGGTCTGTCTCACTTCGGGCTATTTCTTGCTAGCCTCAATGGGTCTATTTGATTTAGAGCCAAAAAACTTAAATTACCTTTTTCAAAGGGCTTAAAATCTACAAAATATTCTCACACAAGTCTCAAAAAGTAGTTATATTCCTTCCATTAAATGCATGAAAACAAAAGTAAACTGCATATTCAAGCATTAGAATGCTAAATCAGAGCTTAGATTTCATAAATCTATTATAATCTACTTCACATCTGTGACAAAAAGTTGCATATATGCAAGTAAAAAATTCAAAATATGCAAAATTAAAGTTTCCTTTATGTATTTTATAAACATGTGGCTTAAGTCCAATGAGTGTGGAAAGAAATAAATGAAATGTTAATTGGGTGGACAATGTACATGAGTCCAATAAATTAAGAAAACTATAAACCACTTAAAAAATTCAATTAACACTGGTGAAATTTTCTAACAAGAAATAATCATGTGGGTTACACATCCAAGTAGAGGTTGAGCACACGGGTTGAGACCCACTCCCAGATTGAATTTACATAGGGAAAAAGTAGAATCGTTTGATAGTTAAGGGGAACTTGGGCTATGACAATCCCAAATCAAGTTTTGGCCAAGAAGGAGGCCACCTAGAAGCAAGGACCAAGAAAATAATACTTGTTAGGATTAATAAAGAAATGCCAAACTATGTCGATTCAAATAGCCAAGTAGAATCTGTAGAGGCTAATCTCAAAATCTTGTTAAATTGGAGATATCTTTTCTAATATCATAGATGATGTTATGGCATATTTCAGCATATGATTATGGAATTCCATGAACATTTTTCCTTGCTAGCTTTGCATGACTTTTAAAAAGGGGAATGACAAGTTCCAAAAGTTCCAGTTTGTTCCCATAAGAAAACCATCCTAAAATAGATTGCAACAATATGACAAAATAACATATTGAAGGCATAGGTTGTCCTAATAATTTATGGAATATCACTGGCTACAACAGATAGTTCAACAAGTATCCAAAGTATGTAATTTTTTTTGGTTGGATACTCTTCTCGATAATGCTCTCCCAAACATTTTCGCATTACAACTCCTAATATGAAGCAAGAGACTGGATCATAACACCGGAAACAGTTATCAGTAAAAGTTCCAAAAGATTTGGATATTTATATAATACACTTGGTTGAAGGTCACTTGCTAAATTCCAAGGGTCCATATAGGAAATTGTGACCAAATTCACATTTATAAACAAGGAAGGTCACCTTTATGGTGTCTTATTTATGCCTATATATTCCTCTAAGACATCAGTTTAATAATAGCATATACAGTTATGATGAATTTTTACATTGACTTTGTAGCTGGACATATTCTCAGAGTTTATTTCAATTTATGTTTCAATATTCATCTAGAAAACTAATAATAAAAAATAAATTTTTAACCCCACAACTATGTAAATGCATTTTTACATTGCACTTGACCACCAACATGCTAAATAAATCAATTGATATTCCTAGCGCACAAAAGTTGCATTAGAAAATTCCTATGTAGATAACAAAGGTTCAACATGTATGTTTGAAATCAACCTATGTAATAATTCAATGGTTGAATCAATATTCAACTTACTTCAAATGGAAGCACCAAAGGGAAATGGGTATGATGTTGGTTGAGTCGTTGGGATTGGGTTGTCAAATAGGATAAATTAGGTACAAAATATTTTTTCCATATATTTAGAGCCTCAAAATTACTCATTCATTTAGCCACAAGCCAAAGATCAAATCTCATCAAGGGTATACTGAGATAAGGACAACGACCTACAGGAACTTCTACTTATCTAATTTCTAAACATAAATTGACTATAAAACAAATATGGACACATGATATACGCTATGGCAAGTTTGTTGGCTATTGAAGGGGAATCGAAGCAATGTTTATTGTACAATAAGGAGGTTTTATAGTACAATGGACATGAGGGCATAAGGGATATGCAGTTTGTATCAGTGGAGCTTCCAAAAAATGCCCAAGCGTCATACTTGAAATAATTTCTTCCGTTTCCACCCTTGTTCCTTCACATGTAGATAATGAACTCTTCATTCTTGTTTATTAAACCTTTGTCTCTGTAAAATATTTATCATAAACATAATGTCTATGAGTTTCAAAAAATGAATTCAAAAGTTCTGAAATTAAGTCTCTTTCTTAGTGATATGACTATACTAAACATCTTTAGCATTCAATTTATTTTCTAAAAAACATTGAATGAACTTCGCTTTAGATGTTATCTAATATTATATATTGTTCTTTGGATCCCTAACACACAATAGTTAAATGGATTGTGTAGTTCCATGAAAAAACAAAAGGATGAGCATGAAGCGGCCCTAAAAGGCATCAAGGACATGAATGAAACAATGGGAAACACGAAGGCACTAAAGATAAATAATTATATGATGGAAGAACTGAGAGAGATGCCTCTGTCATGTAGATATTGTGTGTAAAATGGCTATGAATATATTTTTTATATGTAGTAATTCTCACATGTGGGATGAATTTTGGGCTGACATACCATTTCTATATTAGGTTAGGTACGCTAGCTTTCAATTGTGAACCCGTGTGATAGACATTGTCGACTTCTTCTTGTTTGGATTCAATGGCTTGGATTAATCCTCATCTAGATGCTACTAGCGAAATCTTGATGCCTACTAGTGCAATTTCCTTTAAAAGATGGCAGAGTTCTATTTCGTTTTGGATACAAGAGGCCTTGCTTGGATGTAGTAAGTTTTTATCTTTATCTTTGTTTAAAAGACAATGTAGTAGAAGAAATGTTGCCAGATTTTTCCCAAGGGCTATTGTTGTGAAGGATAAAAAAGTGAAAACAACATCCCTGCCATGGAAGAGAGAGGTAAAGGGAAGAAATTAATGTTTATAGGAGGGGATGGTTATTATTGATGGGCAAGAGGTTTACATCTACCCAATAGAGGATATCAAGTTTCCATTGTTGATAGCCTTGTCTGCAAGCTGTTTGAATAGAAGCTTGGGATCAATCTCTAACAACCAGTTTCTCGATTCAGAAGAGAATAAAGAAATGGAAGAAATTCTTTGGCACACAGTTTTACCTCTTTGTGGGAGATGTTTCTAATTTTGATTTCCTTGCAGAGGCTTTCAAGTCCTTTGAACCTGAAGTAGTCATACACTTTGGAGAATATAGATATGCTCCTTATTCAATCATACACAGAGGAAGAGCAATGTATACTCAGAATAAAAATATGTTTGGAACCATGAATGTGCTTTTTGCAATCTAAAAATTCAGCCTAGAATTTCATTTGGTTAAACTGGGTACCATGGGAGAATATGGAACTCCTAACACTGAAATTGAGGAAGGGTACAATATTATTACTCATAATTTTAGGACAGACACGCTCCCATATCTGAAGTAAGAAAGTTCCTTTTATGATCTCAGCAAAGTGCATGATTTACACAACAAATATTTTACTTGCAAGGCTTGGGGACAAAGGGATACATACCTCAATCAAGGGGTGTTTTATGGTGTCATAAATACAGAAACTACAGAACACAAATAACTCATTAATAGGCTGGACTATAATTTTTTGGTATATAGTCAGGTTAGAACTTATCGAAAGTTTTTCAAAATACAAAATCACAAATAAGAAATGGTGCTTCATAAGGGTTTCCAAAACTATCAAATTATATTCTTTATTGTTATATCGATTCTTTTTACAATATTGGCATTGACGGCATCTTTACTTCACTGCTTTCCATAAAGCGTCCACAGTCAATTTATTTTTGAAAGGAAAAGGAATTTCTTACAAAGCTTTTCTTGTTTTTAGCATTTATTTTCCTAGTTTTGGACATTTATTTATCCTTGCAGAGTTCATTATAATTTCACTCGAACGGTGACTAAACCTAACCACCCAAAATTATCCTTGTGAATTTGATTCCATAGAACTTGTGTTGTATTTTAGAGCATATAAGTTGTGATCGGAAAAAAAGGGAAAATGTTGGAACTAAAAATGGTGAAATTCATTCTTCACCTGATGAAAAAATAAGTTTGGACAATGACACACAAATATATCATGTTATATTTTTAACCTCTATGTTTATCCTTTCAAATTTCATTAATAGTTTTACTCGAACCATGACTAAACCTAACCACCCAAAATTAACTTTGTAACTTTGATTTCATAGAACCTATGTTGCAAATTAAGCCTAGTTGAGAGCTATTGTTGGGAAACTTTTGGAAAGGCCCAACTAAGAGTGTTTCACTAGACAATTTTCAACTTGTTTGACCAACAGCTTAGGATCAATCTCTAACACCCATTGTCTCAATTCAAAAGAGAATAAAAGAGATGGAAGCAAGTCTCTAGAAAATAACTTGACCTCTTTGTGGGAGATGTTTTTTTTGTTTTTTTGTTTTGTTGTTGTTGTTTTTTTTTTTATTTCCTTGCATAGGCCATGTCACACCTTGGAACTAGACTAACCTAATGGGAAATCCTAGTTGAGAGCTATTGTTGGGAACTTTTGGAAAGACCCAATTGAGAGTTTTTCACTGGAAAATTTTCAGGTTGCTTGGCCAGTCACTAGATACACCTATTTAAGTTTCAAAATAAATAAATTAAAGTAAATTTTTCTCTATCTATTATTAATCACAATTCATGATTTGTTGATGATAAAATTAATAATATTTGCATCCTCTATCTTCCTCAATATTCATAGAGGTATCTAGGTCAGTTTTAGGTGGGTTGCCACATATTGAGGAGAGAGCGCGACCACAGCATCCCATAGCTAAGCAACAATTTCCATATTTGTCACATATAAAAACCTAACCGAGATATATATCATTTATAGGTGCTCCTTTAGCTATGAGATTAGAGGTGGTTACTACTACTTGTATCAATACTGGGAGAGTTAGCTCTTTGCTTTATTCCAATATTGTGACTAAATATTGTTGGAAATATTACTAAGAGGGGGGTGAATCAATATTATTAGATCAATAATTTAATTTCTAAAACATATTTTCATACGTTATTTCAGCTAAGTGAACTAGCATGTATATGCGACTGTACTTAAAGCAACTAGTGTATATACAGAGAACTTTTTATTTACCTAATTTATCATGCATTGAACTTTAACTAGTATATCAGAGATTTATTAGACAATGTAGTAAAAGAAGAATAAAGCATCACACATAAGCAACACACATGAACACAAATATATAAGGTGGAAACCCAATGTGGGTGAAAACCACCTGTTGCTCTCATCTCTGTCTTCTTTTAATAATAAGAAAATCTATTTACAATCTTGTACTAGTGCAGCCTTATACCAGTATGTAGGCTTCTACCTGCAGAAGGTTACGACCTTCTCTCATTCTCCGGCTTCTACTAGAAGGGAGTTACAACACCCTAACTCTTGTACCGGCCGATATGTTTACTAGTATGTAGGCAGCGACCTACAGAAGGCTATGACCTTCTTTCTTCCTACAAGGACCATGTTTCATAAATGTTTAGACTAGATCCATCAACAACATCATAACTGCAATTCAATCATCAAATACATTTGCATCAATCAATCACTGAGACTCAATCATCACTTTCTGAATCAACCACAACCAAATCAATCAGTCACTTTGACAACCCATCATTAAATCACAATCAATCTGATTATTCAAAATACTGTTACCAGAATACAGTAACCAGAACCCAAAACTCTTAAACAGCAAACAGAAACAATTGAAACATACTTTATAAGGTATATTCTATTTCCATGTCTTGAACCTGCGTGTATACGTGTTTTTCTCAAAGCCAAACAGCGTATACATCTGCTAATATTAATTCATAATTCTGCAGCTATTCCAAACTTCAGTTATACCCAGATCATAATATTTACAGAATAACACATGCATCAGTAATCAGATCTAGACTATACATGATCAAACCACATAATGATAATTCATTTCAAGCCTTAATATCTCGATCCATCATTAGATCTTATCCTTCATCAATCGCTAAGGTTCATCTTTGTTTCAGATCAAGCATAACACCATAAACTAATAACCTGCATACTAGATCTCACACTTCATCAGATATTCGATACTTGCACACATGGCCTAATGATCTTCTCCTCCTTTTATAGTTTTAGGCCTTTCTCAATACCATGGACCAAAACCACTTATGACCAATACCTTGGACCAAATACCTAGGGTCAATACCTCGGACCAAATACCTTGGACCAATACCATGGATCAAAATACCATGGACCAAATACCTCGGACCAAAAACTTAGTTTTCCAAGGTATACGCGCTTTTCCTTCTATGAAAGTGCATGTGTACGTATATGCTACTTGTGGTCAGTGAACCTGTGTGTATACGCAGCTTGGTCAAAGTGAACCCGTGTATACCTCTCTTTCTTCATTCTGTGTAGTCTGATCTGTAATTCTTTGTTGTTAACCTGCTATACTGTGATCTTTCATCTGAGTGAGTTGCCATCAAGGACAACACCTGTATCATAATTCCAACAATCTCCCCCTTTGGACTTGATGGCAACAACAACACCAAGTCACTCTCCCCCTTTGACATCAAGGGCAAATGATCATGCATCCCTCAAGTACATGCTGAATTCTATGGTATGCTGAAATATATTGATTGAGCTCCCATGATTGAGTCCATGCTCCTCGTGAGAACAGGAAAAATATGCAAAAAGATTTTTTTTAAAAGAATAACATGACTCTATAATACATCACCAATGAACTTCCTATCACCAATGGCTCATACATACATCCATCTCCCAACCAAGTGGGGATATACCAAATTTGACTCATCCACCCAACCAAGTGGGGATATACCAATTGTTTATACATGACAAAAACAAGAAATATTACATCATCCATCCCATGTAAAGTGGGGATATAAATTACATCACTTGTCTAAGAGGACCCATTCAAATGTATGAGAATACATATCACACCCTAGGCTTTTACATGACTTGACCAGCCAATGGTATAGATATCTAAAGCCATAGCTTGACTCAGCAACCATAATGCCAACAATGCTGAATGTATGTGAAGGCTAATGCTCCCCCTAAACCGATGCTACCTGTGCATTGTTAACAGGTCAAAGATCAAGGTATATTTCTTAGTCAGATAAAATTAATGAAAAGAGCATATCACCAATATCAGTCAGAGCATCCATATCAGAGCCTACCACACTGTTTTGATTGCTTGAAAAACATATACGCTCCTTGACTCATAGAAACCCGCATTTGTAAGCGACTTCACTTTAGGAAACACACGTATAATCACCTTTCTCTGAAAGGTTTGATTTAACAGCAGGATGATGTAGCAACAACTCCCAGATTTTGTCTGAGATATTCAAATGTCTCTCTGGGCAATGGTTTAGTGAATATATCAGCAACCTATTCTTTGGAGGGAACATATTCCAATTTGACCTTTTGTTCAAGCACTTTTTCTCGTAGAATATGGTATTTGATGGGTATGTGCTTGGTCTTGGAGTGCATGATTGGATTGTTTGAAATACTGATGGCACTTGTATTATCACATAGAATGGACATGGGTGGAGTGCATGTGATCTAAATGTCTTGCAACGTTTGCATCATCCAAAGTAGTTGTGTGCAGCAAGATGCAATAGCCACATATTTTGCTTCAGCTGTAGATAACGCCATTGAACTTTGTTTCTTACTGAACCAATACATTAACCTAGAACCCATATAGAATGCACCGCCACTAGTGCTTTTTTTTTCATCAACACTTCCTGCCCAATCTACATCTGTACATGCATGAAGAGTAAGATCTATATCTCTAGGATACCATAAACCAAGGTTCTGTGTTCCTTGAAGATATTTGAAAATCCTTTTGACCGCTTGAAGGTGTGATTCCTTTGGATTTGCTTGGAATCTTCCAACTATTCCTACTGCATGCATGATGTTAGGTTGGGTACCTGTTAGATAAAGCAAACTGCCAATCATGGATCTGTAAGTTGGTTGATGTACTGCTGCCGATTCATCATTTGAGCTGAGACTACATCCTGTTACCATTGGGGTACATATAGGTTTAGAATCTTCCATGTCGTACTTTTTCAAGATCTGTTTGAGATATTTGGTTTGTGAAAGAAAAATACCATCTTTATTTTGTTGAAATTGTAGACCAAGAAAATAGGTAAGTTCACCAAGTAAGGACATTTCAAATTCTTGCTACATTACTGAAGCAAAATTCTTACTCATGGATTCTTCATTGCTACCAAAAATGATATCATCAACATAAACAACAATTATTAGCAATTTATTAGTGTCAATCTTTGTATATAGATTGCTAGCTGCTGACACTTTTGAAAAACCCTGTTGGTGTAGATATTTGTCAAGGCGGTAATACTAGGCCCTTGGAGCCTGTTTTAGACCACAGAGAGACTTTTTGAGTTTGCATACAAGTTTTGCATCATTTTCGAGAATGAATCCTTCTAGTTGTTCAATATAGACTTGTTCTTCTAAATCTCCATTAAGGAAAGCAAATTTTACATCCATTTGGTATACTTTGAATTTCTGAAAGCTAGAAAGAGCAAGAAACATCCTTGTGGCTTCAAGTCTAGCAAGAGGTGCAAAAGTTTCTTCAAAATCTATAACTTCTTGTTGAGCATACCCTTTACAAACAAGTCTAGCCTTGTTTCTAATAACTTCTCCATTTTCATTCAGCTTGTTTTTGAATATCCATTTAGTTCCTATGATATTTTTATGGTGAGGTCTAGGAACTAATTCCCAAGTATTATTCTTTTCAATTTGCTCAAGTTCTTCATTCATGGCCTTGACCCAACATTCATCTTTGTATGCTTCATTTACGTTTTGAGGTTCGGTGGAGGATAGTAATGCTAGATAGCTTTAGGTTTCTGTAATTGTCCTTCTTGTCTATATGCCTGCCTCTTCTTCCCCTAAAATTTGAGTTTCTGGAT
This sequence comes from Pinus tabuliformis, assembly GCA_031772625.1. Lineage (NCBI taxonomy): Eukaryota > Viridiplantae > Streptophyta > Pinopsida > Pinales > Pinaceae > Pinus > Pinus tabuliformis. Next base: position 76,673,329 of record CM062809.1, read on the forward strand.
GCTTTTTCTGAACATACTTGGATGGAGTCTTTTCTTCTACCATTATCTCTTCTTCTGGTGCTTCATTGGCTTCTTCTTCAAAATCATTGTGATTTGATGTGGGAAAATAATCCCCATCTTCTTCATTGTCATAATCTTCGGTTTTTATCTGTTTTGGATTTTTGCATGCTTTCTTAACTACAACATCAATACTTTCAACAATTTTCCCAAGTCTTTTATTATAACATTTATATCCTTTACTTTGGGAAGAGTAACCAAGAAGAATACCTTCATCTGCTCTGGGCTCAAACTTACCAAGTTTTTCATCAGTCCTTTTGATATAACATTTGCTTCCAAAAACTTTAAAGTATTTTACCATAGGAGTCTTACCATACCAAAGTTCATGTGGAGTTTGAGTGTTGTTTACCCGAACATTTGCTTGGTTGAGAATAGTTACAGTAGCAAATGCAGCTTCACCCCAGAAGGTTGTAGGAGTTCCAGATGCATCTAGGATAGCTCGAGCCATTTTTTGAACAGTTTTGTTCATTCTTTCTACCACTCCATTTTGCGGAAGAGTCCTTGCGGTGGAGAACTACCTTTTTATTCCATGTTGTTCACAAAAGTCAAATAATTCATCTGAGGTAAATTCCCCTCCTCGATCAGATCTAAGGCATTTGATTTTGCGATCTGATTCATTTTCAACCAAAGCTTTGAAGGCTTTGAACTTTTCAAATGCTTCATATTTATGATTTAGAAGACCTATCCAACACATTCTGGAAAAATCATCAATGAACAAAATAAAGTATTCTTCTCCACGAGGTGACTTTTTCCTTGATGGTCCACATAAATCAATATGAACAAGTTCAAGAGGCTTACTAGCTAACCCTTCTTTTTCAATGAAGTGAGATCTAGTTTGCTTACCGAAATGACATGGTTTGCATATTGTATTTTCAAGAATTTTGATATCTAGAAGATCACGAACAACCTGGAATCTGCATGCTTTTCTTATTTGAGAAAAGCTTAGATGTCCCAATCTTCTATGCCATAGCCAAATTTCATCATTTTTGCTTAGATATCACTGTTGTTGTCCTCCCTTGAGTATGTATAAGTCGTTTGGAGTTCTTGTACCTTTGATCACGGTTTCTCCTGTATCAAGCTCACGAACAACACATATGTTTGATCGAAATACCACTTCATTTCCTTGATCACACATTTGACTGACACTCAATAGGCTATGCTTTAGACCGTCTACATACATAACATTCCCAGCTTTAACCTTTTCTTTCAAGAAAACAGAGCCTTTACCTTTTATGACAACAGGAGTGTCATTTCCAAATGAGACATTATTTTCCTTTTCTAAGGCATTATATGAGTGAAGTTTTTCTTTGTCACCTGTCATGTGTTTTGAGCATCCACTGTCGATGTACCATTGATTTTCTTGTCCTTCTGCATATAAGGCTATACCACGTCTTTCTGTTTGAGGTTATTTCCTTCTCCATATCTTAGGATTTAATGGAGTTTGCTCCTTTTGAGATGTTTGCCGAAATTTTCTCCTTCATTCAGATTCTTCATGGACAAAGTTGTTATAGATTGCGCATTCTATTTCATTTTCAAGAAGAGAAAAGTTATTATAGGAACTTTTCTTGATACCTGTCACCTTTGATTTCGTGCTTCTCTAATCATGATGGTTTTTTAAGAAACACATTGAGCAGCTTTGTGTCCAAAATTATGACATGAGAAACATTGACCATTAAAGAAGTTCCTTCGATTATCAAATCTATTGACCCGGTGATTGTAGTTTCTATTGATATTCATCTTTGAAGCAAATTGAGTATGATTTACCTGAGGTTGTTTGTTGCTTCTGTTCATCCTTGAAGCAAATTGAGCTTGATTTACCTGGTCATCTGCTTTATTCCTTTCCTGACGATTGTCATACTGTTCACTATTCTTTGCTGCAGCAAGATAGCTTTTAGTGGAGGTTGACGACTTCTGTGATTTAAATGCTTCTTCAGTATATCCAAGACCTATCTTTATCAGAGGAGAACTTTGCACCTTGATAATTTCATTTAAGGTTTCTAATCCTTTAGCAAATCTAAGATTGAGATATTTTGTTTTCTCAAGATCCTTTCTTAGACCCGTAATTTCACATTCTAGTTTTTCATTGTGTTTTTCTCTTTCAGCAATTTGGTATGTCAAGGTATCTATAATCATATTCTTTTCTTCTAAACCAATTTTGAGTTTAGATATTTCTTCATGAAGGTCCTATTCTTCTAAAGCATCCCAAAAATTATCATCGTTATAAGCCATTAGAATTCTGTAGTCATTACTATTTTCATCTTCATCACTATTTGATAAACCATCACTATCTTCATGAGTATAGTAACTCTTTTTACTTACACTTTGTTTTCTATTCCATTTTGCAGATTCATTCCCTTTATCATATTTATCTTTATGAGGACATTTGGTAGCATAATGACCGACTCTACCACAAGCAAAACATTTGAAGGGTACTTTACCTCTAAATCTTTCGGAACCCGTTGAAGCTTCTTGACAAAGTTTACTTTTTTTTCTTCTTCTGAAATATGTCTTGATTCATTAAGTTCTTCCTTTCATTTTGCTGAAGCTTTAAATGCGGCTTCTCTCATATCTAATGAGCCTCCTTTTCTCATCTTAAATGCAGTTAAGATTCCACGAAGCTGTGTCATAGTGATAGTCTGTAGATCCTATTTTTATTCTATGGTAGATACTTTTGATTCAAATTTAGCAGACAAGGATCTTAAAACTTTCTCAACTTAGGTAACTTCCTTTATTTCCTCACCCAGATTCTTCATGCAATTAACAACCTCATCTATATGTAAGAAGTAACTCGTTATACTTTCATCATTGTGCATCTTAAGAGTTTCATATTGAATTCTGAGCATTTACAGTTTAGCACGTTTTACCTAAGAGTCTCCTTCGTAGCTTAGTACGATTTTGTCCCATATTTCTTTGGTTGATTTGAGCTGCATAACTTTGACAAACTCTGATTGTGACAGACTTCCCAACAATGTATTGACAGCCCTGGCATTCGTTTCATATTGCTTTTTACATGTCGTATCTATAGGAATTGCTGATGGAAATGTATATCCTCCTTCTGCGATTTCCCAGACATTCATTCCAAGTGATTGTAGATAGGATGTGGTTCTCATCTTCCAATAAAAAAAGTTTCTCCCATCAAATATTGGCAGTTTGATGGATCCCACGCTTTCTTGATTACTCATGATGATGGATCTCCTTTCAATCGATTAAGATTCTTCTTAAGGACCTACTCTGATACCAATTGTTGGAAATAATACTAAGAGGGGGGTGAATCAGTATTATTAGATCAATAATTTAATTTCCCAAACATATTTTTATACGCTATTTCAACTAAGTGAACTAGCGTGTATATGCAACTGTACTTAAAGCAACCAACGCATATGCAGAGAACTTTTGATTTACCCAATTTATCATGCCTTGAACTTTAACCAGTATATTAGAGATTTATTAGACAGTGTAGTAAAAGCATAATAAAGCATCACACATAAGCAACACACATGAACACCAAGATATAAGGTGGAAAGCCAATGTGGGTGAAAACCACCTGCTGCTGTTGTCTCTGTCTTCTTTTAATAATAAGAAAATCTGTTTACAATCTTGTACTGGTGCAGACCTATACCAGTACGCAGGCTTCTACCTGCGGAAGGTTACAACCTTCTCTCGTTCTCCAGCTTCTAGTGTAAGGGAGCTACAACCCCCTAACTATTTTACTAGCCAATATGTTTACTAGTATGTAGGCGGTGACCTACAGAAGGCTACGACCTTCTTTCTTCCTCCAAGGACCACGTTTCATAAATTTTCATACTAGATCTATCAACAACATCATAACTGCAATTCAATCATCAAATACATTTGCATCAATCAATTACTGAGACTTAATCATCACTTTTTGAATCAACCACAACTGAATCAATCAATCACTTTGACAACCCATCGTTAAATCACAATCAATCTGATTATTCAGAATACTGTCACCAGAATACAACAACCAGAACCTAGAACTCTGGAACAACAAATAGAAACAACTAAAACATACTTTATAAGGTATACACTACTTCCATATGTCGAACCTGTGTGTATATGCGCATTTCTCAAAGCCAACCAATGTAAAAATCTGCTAATATTAATTCATAATTCTGTAGCTATTCCAGACTTCAGTTATACCCAGATCATAATATTTACAAAATAACACATGCGTCAGTAATCAGATCTAGACAATACATGATCAAACCACATAATGTTAATTCATTTCAGGCCTTAAGATCCCGATCCATCATTAGATCTTATCCTTCATCAATCGCTAAGGTTCATCCTTGGTTCAGATCAAGCACAACACCATAAGCCAATAACCTGCATACTAGATCTTACACTTCATTAGATGTTCGATACTTGCACACTTGGCCTAATGATCTTCTCCTCCTTTTATAGTTTTAGGCCTTTCTCAATACCATGGACCAAAACCACTTAGGACCAATACCTTAGACCAAATACCTAGGGTCAATACCTCGTACCAGATACCTTGGACCAATACCATGGATCAAAATACCATGGACCAAATACCTAGGGTCAATACCTCAGACTAGATACCTTGGACCAATACCATGGACCAAATACCTCCGACCAAAAACTTAGTTTTCCAAGGTATACGCGCTTTTCCTTCTGTGAGAGTGTGTGTGTACAAATATGCTACTTGTGGTCAGTGAACTTGGTGTATACACAACTTGGTCAAGGTGAACCTCCATATACCTCTCTTTCTTCATTATGTGTAGTCTGATATGAAATTCTTTGTTGTTAACCTGTTGTACTGTGATCTTTAATCTGAGTGAGTTGCCACCAAGGACAACACCTATATCATAATGCCAACAAATATGCCTTGCTTTCTTCATGAGAAATACTTGGTGAAAAACATCATTTTTTCTTGCCCGACCCCACCCCATAATCACCAAGATGATCATCTCAAACTTCCAATTTAGTTCATCTAAGTGTAGTAACAAATGACTAACAATGATCATCATGGGTAAAGGCATGCATATTCAAAAATCTTTGGATGATCATGCTTTGAATATTTTAAGTAAATAGGGGATTCTCTCGAGGCTGCTTTAACATAGCGATCTAGGGGTTTTCTAGACTCTGCAACAGAGCTTTGCTCTAAGCACTGCGCCCTTGAATCATCGACTCTGAAACTTCTGATGACTACACACGCCAGTTATTAGTACAACCTCAATTGCAAACCTGTCGGGGGAGGTCTCTGGGCCTCCCCCATGGTGAACCCTACACTTCTGGCCAAGAACAGATTTGACAAGGCCTCTGCATCGGAGACACAGACAAATAAGAACAAGCCTGATATACAGAGTGGACCATAGGAAACAGAAGATATACCCCAAGACAGGTAGAAAAACTCTGCAAGAGAAGATGAAATACCCAAAGTAATCTCTGCAACCTGCAAACCTGTAGCAGCAGAACGACCAAAGATTGAATTTCCCAGTCAACGAATCAACACCTAAATCCAGTTCATGAAAGATCATGCACTCATTGGAAAATTTATTGGGTTTTGGCCAACAGAGAAAGCCTTACAGGGATGGATAGCAGCCAAATGGAAACCAAAAGGGCACATCAATCTGCAGCTAGGACCAAAGGGGTTCTTTATAGCGATATTCAACTGTATCGAAGATCGAAACAGGGTCATCGACGACGGCCCTTATTTCTTCAACGCTGCAGGTTTGTATCTACATGATTGGATCGAAAGATTCAACCCAGACAAAGAAGATCTGAGCTCGGCACCAGTCTGGATCTGGTTATACTCCCTGCCACTGGAGTATTGGGATGAAGAGTCATTAAGAGATATTGGAAACGGCCTGGGAGAGTTTATAAAAATTGCAGAAGAAACAAAACTCAGAAGGTATACTTCCTATGCTTGCATCTGTGTCTACATGCAACTGAACAAAGCTCTTCCGGACTCGGTAAGTCTATTTCATGATGATTTTGAGTGGATTCAGACAATAGATTATGAACATGTCCCCTTTAGGTGTAGAAAATGTCATGCGCATGGACATCTATTCCATGATTGCCCGCTTAATGCAAAGCCCTCTTCTAATGCCTCCTCAGGGCATATTGATCTAGATGGCTTTACAAAAGTGAACTCTCGAAAAAGGAACCATAGAAAGCCTGCTTCACAACCCAAAAATCCCCCGGCCAGCAATTTTAATCCCTCTACTAGCAACAACTTCGATATTCTAGCTCAGCCTGCCTCTTTGGTCTCTGAACCCTCCATGCACTCTTCTGAGCTTCCCAAAATGTCCTCCGTCATCCCTCATTCTGACTCCACTCTTGCCCAAATCCCCAAGCGAACCCAAGTTCCCCCCATCTCCTCTTCCATTAAAGAGTAGGCCTGGAAACCCAACGGTATGGACATTGATACCTTTTTAGTTGATCCCAAGCTTGCAGATGACATTCTGGCAGAGAGAAGTGAACCTACGCAGATGGGAGAAGATCCTGAAAGTATCGACTCAGGAGACTTGGACATTTTTGGCCTTGAGCAAGCATGAAAGAAGAAAGAATTTGATAAAATTCTGGCAAGACAGCTAGAAAGTCTAGAGGTCATCCTATCCAAAGCACATCAGTAACGATCTTTAGGAATTCAACTAGGAAGTCAGTGGGATGGAAAGAACCTGCCCAAGGACACCAAGAAAAGAGGGAGAAAGACAGATCTGTAAAAAACCATCTTCATTGGGGAAATGTTGGTAGAATCTGGTAGATATTCTAAACTGACAAAGTACTACAGGCCGCTCCCCAGTCCTGAACCATGAAGCTCACATCATGGAATTTAAGAGGGCTAAACGGCCTTGGGAAATACAGAATGATAAAAAACATGATACAGAAGGAGAAACCTCATATCTTCTTCATGCAAGAAACAAAATGTAACAATACTTTTCTTAGTACCATTCTTTCAAAAGCTTGGCCAGGTAGCCACACAATTGCAGTGGACGCTATAGGAGCCTCGGGAGGATTAGCAATAGCATGGAATGCACAAGCCATTACGCTCACGGATTTCCATGCAAACGATCACTTCATACAAGCTACCTTCCATATCATAGGGACCAATGTGCATGGTCACCTCACCAATGTTTATTTTCCACAAGTTGTTGTGGACAAATCAATAATTCTGGACATGCTCACGCTGCTCAATGCCACACGGATTCATCCACTCTAGATAACAGGGGGCAACTTCAATATGATCACTAAATTAGAGGAAAAAAGAGGAGGCCGAATCAGACTAGACAATGAAAGTGAGCACTTCAAGGAGTTAATTCAAAGCAACTGGCTAATTGACTTGCCTTCCAACAATGGAATTTATACCTGGAATAACAAAAGATCTAGTCCCCAACAGATCGCTTCATGGCTAGACAGATTTTTGATTTCAGATAATGCTATCCACATGGGAGGAGATGTTAGGCCCCTATACTACTAGTGTAACCCCTTATTGTTATTAGTACAACCCACTTATTATATTGATGTACCCATGTAGTGCCCATATTGTTACTATTGTGCCCCATAGAGGCCCACAATTGTTATTATTGTGCCCTTACATTATTATTGTTATGTCGGCTCTAATTATGTTATGACCCCTTAGACTCCTATATATAGAAAGGAGGTCTTTTCATTTGTATCATCCAATAATTGTTCATTCATGTAATGTAAAGGAGGTTTCCCCCTCGAAGAGGTTGAATTCTAAGGCGTTGATCTATCTTTTCTATCTTTTCTTGAGCTGGTTTCATAACATTTGGTATCAGAGCTTTGGATTCTAGGGTTTCGCTGCTCCAAACATGTCATCTTGGCATTTTCGCTATAATTTTTTTTCTGTGACGTTTCAGAAGTCGAAAAAAAAACCCATTTGAGAAGAAATTGTGTTGAACCTTGTGTCTGAATTTCAGAGCTTTTCACGTGATATTTACGGAGATATGATCTGAGGAAGTTGGTCTTTTTGTAGACTCGTGAATTACATTCAAAACAGGTGACCTGGGGAAAATCGTCATAACTTTCTCTCTAGGGATCGGATTGAAATTTCGTAAGAAGGTACAGAAAGAGGATGGACTACAGTTTCTTGTATGCATTTTTCAGATCCAAAGGTCTCAACAGTGAGTCATGGCACGTCATACAAGTTCGCTCTACTGAACTAGTCTATAATCAAGTCATTGTGGGAGATTTCACATAACTCTTCCTTGGAGAATCAAATTTGGGTTAGACTTGTGATATTGGAAAGAGGACACAGAGGGCTACTACAGATCACAATTTTAGAACTTAAAGATTCGAAAGTACAGAGTTACAGTCGTTTCAAGATCGAGCTCCTAAAATCAAGAAAAAGCAAGATGAGGATGTTTGATGGCAAGGATCTGGTAAATTGGATACTTCAAATGGAACAATATTTTGATCTACATGGTGTACAATTGTTACAAAAGGTATGTATTGCATCTTCATATTTAGAACCAGATCAATTTTTATGGTACAAAGGGCTTTGTTCTTGTAAACAACTTGTTAAGTGGTCAATTTTCACGGAGGAAATGATAGCACATTATGAGGATACAAAGAGAAAAACCTTCTTTAGAGCAACAACACAACAATTGGAAAGAGTAAAAGGGCTTTGTGACATAGTGGAAACCAAAATTATGGAAACCAGGAAGCATACCCCTCACAACTATAAAGATGGAAGTGTTGTTTCTCCTAGCGTTCCACAACCTACAAGGGTTACACCACAACAATTGGAAGAAAAAAGAGAAAAAGGGCTTTGTTTTAATTGTGATAACAAATGCACTAAAGGTCATAAGTGTGCTGAGAAGAAATTATTTTACATCGAATATGAAGAGGAGGAAGAAAAGGATCAAGAAATATCAAAAGAAGAAGATATACGCCAAGACCCCACCCCAGAGAAAGAAGAAATGAATCAGACCATATCTTGTAAAGCATTGGCAAGAATTACCACTCCTAAAACTCTCAAGATAGAAGGACATATCAAGAAGAAAAAGGTGCAAGATGTGAAAGATCACATCGAGAAAGAAGAAATTAATCCAATCATATCTTGTAATTCATTGGTCGAAATTACCACTCCTCAAACTATTAAGATAGAAGCACATATCAAGAAGAAAAATGTTCAAGAAGTGAAATATCACATCGAGCATCAAGAAATGAATCCAACCATATCTTGTAAAGGATTGGAAGAAATTACCACTCCTCAAACTCTAGAGATAGAAGGACATATCAAGAAGAAAAAGGTTCAAGTAGTGAAAGATCACATCGAGCATCAACAACAAGTTCTCCAAATTTTAAAGGATAATGCCACTTCGGTGCAAAATCAAATGAAACAACAGGTAGATCAACATCGTAGTGAAAAATGTTTTGATGTAGGTGATTGGGTATTTTTACTACTACATCTCAAGAAAGCTATTTATGAGAAGGAAATGTTGGTAATACTACATGCACTTAAAAAATGGCAACCTTACCGAATGGGAAGACTCTTCAAGGATGAGGATGTGGAAGCATTGTTTTGTGCTATTTCTATTATCCAACTAGATTGGATAAACGAAGCAAGCGATGAATGGAAGAAGGACGAAGAAGTATGGCCACTTATTCAAAAGTTGCAAAAGATCCCAATTCAAACAATATTACCAGAAATTGAAGAGGAACATAAAATCATATTGGAACCTGGAGCAGTCATAGAAAAAAGAACCCGACAGCTACGAAATCAATCAATTTTAGAGTATCTCATCAAGTGGAAGAACTTACCCACTGAAGATTCCACATGGGAGGAGAAGAATTTTATACAGAAGCATCAAGAACTACTCAAGCGTTGAGGACAACGCTTTTTGAAGGAGAGGGGCATGTTAGGCCCCTATACTACTAGTGTAACCCCTTATTGTTATTAGTACAACCCACTTATTATATTGATGTACCCATGTAGTGCCCATATTGTTACTATTGTGCCCCATAGAAGCCCACTATTGTTATTATTGTGCCCTTACATTATTATTTTTATGTCGGCTCTAATTATGTTATGACCCCTTAGACTCCTATATATAGAAAGGAGGTCTTTTCATTTGTATCATCCAATAATTGTTCATTCATGTAATGTAAAGGAGGTTGCCCCCTCGAAGAGGCTGAATTCTAAGGCGGTGATCTATCTTTTCTATCTTTTCTTGAGCTGGTTTCATCACAGGAGACCTTTTAGCCTCAATTTTTCCACTTTCAGGATCAGACCATTGGCCCATATCGCTTCAATGGCAAAGACCCAGAAATTCCACTCGAAGACCCTTTCACTTTGAATCTTTCTAGTTGACACATCCAAATTTCAACGATCTAGTTCAGAATGCATGGAAAAGTTTTTGTCCCCCAGCAGGCTCCAAAATGTTTCAATTCTAGCAAAAGCTTACATTCCTCAAAGCGCATATCAAACAGTGGAACCAAGCCACCTTTGGAAACATTTTCCAAGCTCAAAATGGCCTTGCTTAGAAAATGGAGAAAATCCAGCAAATCATCATAACTGAAGGAAGGACTGAAGCTCTCATAGAATAGGAAAAGAACCTTCAGACACAGATTACAGAAAGAGAAAAACAAGAGGAAAACCTCTGGAAACAAAAATCTCAAATAATATGGTTAAAGGGGGGCGAGAGGAATACAAAATTTTTTCACCGTACTACCATCTAGAGGTGAATGCATAACAACATCACCCAAATTCAAAATCAGTAGGGAGACTGATTAGAAGAACATGAGGATATTGAAAAAGAACTCCTTATGCACTTCAAAACAATCCATCAAGAACCTGATATCAATAGACGACCATCAATTGAAAAGATTCTCCCACAGTCCATCCAGAGGTGAATGCATAACAACATCATCTAAATTCAAAATCAGCAGGGAGACCGATTGGAAGAACATGAGGATATTGAAAAAGAACTCCTTATGCACTTCAAACAGTCCATCAAGAACCTGATATCAATAGACGACCATCAATTGAAAAGATTCTACAAAAGTGATAACAGATGATCACAATCAATTTCTCCTTCACCATGTCTCTTTACTTGAGCTTGAATCAGCTATGAAATAGCTCAAGGAAGGAAAGGCTCCTGGACCAGACGATTTTACCTCCAATTTCTTTCATAGATTCTAGGATGTTATCAAAGATGAAGTCTAGCAGGTAGTGGAAGAATCTAGAACCCTCCACTGGATGCTCCCCTCTTTAAATGCAACATTCATCACTCTCATCCCCAAAGAGGAGCATTCTAATACTCCGGACAAATTCAAGCCAATAGCCCTTTGCAATGTCATCTACAAAATCATATCTAAAGTTATAGCTTCCCGTTTGAAGCCGCTGCTACCCTTGCTCATATCGTTAGAACAATCAGGCTATGTGGAAGGAAGGCAAATCATATACGACATCATCCTCATCCATGAGATCATCCACTCTCTCAAGTACCTCAATAAACAAGTATGCTTCTTAAAATCGACCTCTCAAAAGATTTTCATAAGTTGAGTTGGATGTACATTCAAAAAATGCTGACAACCTTTGGTTTGTCACATGCTTGGGTTCGATGGGTCATGAGCTTAATCTCCTCTTCTTTCTTCTCCATTCTGGTCAACGACATTCCTTCCACCCCCTTTCAACTCACAAGAGGAATCCGTCAAGGAGATCCCCTCTCCCATTTTCTCTTTGTTCTTATGGCTGAAGGGCTGGGAAGCATCATCAAGCATGCTCTCCAGGAGCATCAACTTAGAGGCATATCCCTTCATAATTCCCCTGCCATTACCCACCAATAATTTGTGGATGATAACATGTTATTTGGGCATCCTTCGGTCCAACAAGCTCGAAAATTCAAGTCCCTCCTTGACGATTTCTCAGCAGCCTCTGGAGCTAGCATCAACACCGTTAAATCCCAAATCTTCTTTTTTCACACTCCTGCCATACCTCAAATCTCTATAGCCCACATTCTAGGATTCTTTGTAGCCTCTCTCCCCTCCAAGTACCTCAGTGCCCCCTTAACTAACTCTGATCTCAAGCACACCTCCTGGCAACTACTCTTAGACAAACTCGAAGCCCACCTCACCTCCTGGACTTTTAGAGCCCTAAATATGGCAAGTCAACTAATTCTTATCAAAGTTGTACTTAATCTATGCCTCTTTATCTCTTCTCTATTCTGGCAGCGCCTAAATGGGTGCTCAAAAAAATCAAATATCTTCCAAGAAACTTTTTATGGGGATCTTCTAGACATAATCGCAAATGGGCACTGGTCAAATGGGCAATAGTTTGCCTCCCAAAAAACCTTGGGTGAATTGGTCTCAGAGAACCTCAACACAATAACGCAGTCATGGGAACATGAATCTGGTGGAAGTGGCTTTCAGCTCCGCACATGCCCTGGGTGATCCAATGGAAAGCCAAATATGCTAACAACAGACCAACTGACGACTTTATAGATTCATAGATACGGAAAAGGGCTCCCTTATTTGGAATGTAGCTAGATAGCACAGAAACATGATCCATTAGCACAACTTCTGGGAAATTAGAGACGACAACAATGCCCGCTTCTCAATGGATTATTGGCAGCAAAGACCTAGACTCAACAACATAATCATACCACCACAAATATAGGATGAGGATGCTCATCAATGGAACACGATCAATCAGTACTAGACCCCCAGCCTCGATCATGGTTATAGACAATGGAAAAAAGCAGAGCATATCATTAGGCACGGTACAATGCTAATGTATAAGCATTTGGACACAAAACTAACCAATAGGAAAATCAAATTCTCTGAAGAAAAAGATACAAACCACGTGGGACTTTCACCACAAAAGAGGCGTAAAATCTTCTGATTAATACTCAGAATAACAAGGACCCTCTCTGGGACGAAGTTTGGTCTCCTAAAATATGGCCCAAGATCTCCACTTTCCTATGGCTATTATGTCACAAAAGAATTCTCACATTGGACAACTTAAGGAAAAAAAAAATTGCAATGGCCCCTTAAGGTGCCCAGACTGCAAGCTACAGGAGGAAACTATTCAGCATTTCATGGGTTCCTGTTATTTGGCAAACAAAATTTGGGAAGAAACAAATTTCAGATGTCAAAAAGATGGTAGAGTTAAATAAGACATTACCAAACCATCCGCAACTAGGCTAAAAATCTGTACAAAAGCCCCTTGCTTAATTCCTTATGGAGAATTGTTCTAGGCCTCCTCATCTGGACAATATGGAAGGAAAGGAATTGGAATATCTTCAAGAATCAAACCACTCCCATAGAGATCATCTGGAGCAATCTCTACAACAACCTTCAGGAAACCCTAGTGCTCCAAACTTGGAGCGATGATGATTTTCCCACCGATCCGCAAGAATGGACCATTTGGAAGAGTTGGAACCTTAGGATCATCCAGACTCAAGAGAAACCCAGTAGATCCCTCCCACCTCACCAATATTCCAGTAAATGGCTCCCTTTGCCTCTAGGAATCACCTAATTAAACTTTGATGGCGCTTCTAAAGGCAATCCAGGCAAGGCCAGACATGGAGGAATTTTTAGGGATCACGATGGCAAACCTTTGCTGCTCTTCCTAGGCACAATAGGATGGGACACGAACAACTCAGCTGAACTGGAAGGATTGTGGCAAGGCCTTCACCTTGCTCAACAACATGGCTTTTTTCCCTTAACAATTGAAGGAGACTCACAAATTCTCATCAATATGGCCAATCAAATTATATAGGGAACACCAGTACACAAGTTGTCCTGCAGCTGGAGACTAGCAGCACATTTACAACACATTGAACAATGGCTTGCAACCAATAGAGCAATCACCTTCAAACACATCAAGAGAGACGACAACAAAGTGGCTGACCTCTTGGCAAATTTAGGGGTGGCCAGTGATCGAATTCTATACACAGATTCGCTCGATATTATAAAATATGCCATTCATCAACAGGAATATATTGCACTCGTGCAAAATGATGCAGCACCCCCTGATGTGGGTGGTTGATGAGAAGTTAATGCGAATATGACACCGGCCTGGCAGGTGGCCGAGCCACATGGTCATCCGTGCTCTCACCTGTAGGAATTCAAGGCAGGCCTCTGCCTCTCGATCGGCATCATTAATCCACTTTGCAGATTGAGACCTCCCCAGTAAGCTTAAAATCATGGCTCTGAGCCCTCAGCAAACCTCCATGCTACCACTGAATTGCTCTTGCCACCTTGTTGCAGCTGAGCCAAGCTCTCGCACCACTATAGGGAGGCATTGTAGGCTTCTCTGCTGCGTCGACCTGGGAAACGGTATTGACTTCTCCCAATCTATTCACTGCACCTTGCAATTTTATGCCTCGGCCCTTGCCTCTGTCCATGATTTGAATCCCCTTGTCATATACAGTATTACCTCTACTGCTCTCACCCCACTCCATGCCATCTTGGCTCACTCTTCGCTACAACACCCCACTCAGAGCAATATGCCTCGTCATCGTCACCACATGAGAAGCAGTGTTGTGGTAGCTATGGAAGAGCCATCCACCCCCTTCGCCACTTCCCTCTGCTTCGACTTCCCCTTCGGCCTCCTCGCCCCCTAGCCCTTCCTCTTCCCGCTTCCATGGTAGTCATCTGGCTACCCATAATGGAAGAGAACAAGCTCGTCCCTATGAGACTCTTCAGATTGATGAGGCCACCCAGTCCGCTCAATTTTGTTTTCTTTGCTCCTTGGACACGCCTATAGTCATTGCCACCGTCTCGGTGGAATTCAGGGAGGAAGCTGGCACGAGCATTGAACTAGACCACAACCTAGTGAAGAACTTGGTTCTTCCACCTCACGACACTATTCAGAGGGTGCTGAGCACAAGCTATCAGCAGGAAGCTAAGAATCAGACGACCACCAATAGATCGAAGGCGTCGAGTAGCAAGGCCATTACCAAAGCCAAAGGCATTCAGGAGGAAACCAGAGAGACACACGACACTATGGGTGGTAGGCAAGCAGAGGATATTGATTCAGACGAGTATGGGTGTCCGATTGTGGAAGAGAATCCACCGTCCTAAGACTCCTAGCATTCACATGTAAACAGGTCACGTGTCTAACTTGGTATTTTGAGTTTTTTTTTATCTTTTTACTGCGGTTAATTTTGGCTATTAATTTTGAAATTCACCATGATAGTAAATTTTGAGTTTTGGAGATGTAACACCTGCGTGGGCAGAAGATACTTATCATTATCTCGTCTTCGAACTAGTTTCCCCACCCGGGGCAGTCTCGTTTTAGTTTTGTTGTTTAAACTGGTCATATGGATGTCCTAGACCTGCAGAGGCTGGGGCCTCACTGTACATTATGTTTCCATTAATAGATTTAGTATTACATAGAAAAAAAAACAAGTGACTAACAATACCTAATAATATTTTAGAACATAGATCAATGAGGCCTCAAGCCTTTTCTCATCATTCTGCTAAGGTGGCCAACCAAAAACTTCAAGGTTTAAGAGAGGAATTGTTATTGTAGGCCACAAAATATGCACCATGAAATTGATAAATAAACCAGTTATAGATTCACCCTAGTGTAGGGTGCCACCAACCCACCCCCCTCAATTACCCCTCAGATTCAACATAGTAGCTACAGTTTCTTCTAAATTTTATTTCCTTTGACCTTGGATGGTAAGAGAGCAAAGCTTCCTTGTTTTGACACTCACCCTAGGAATGTACAACAAATGTTCCCTTAGTTTCGATCGCCCCTATAGGACATCATCTTCCATAGCATCAACCTCTTCACAATGATCATGGACTCCAACAATAAGTGTGTACATCAGTACGCCCCTCACCCTCTACCATCTTGACTAGAAAACCTTGACGTCATCTCTCTCTCATGCACTCATCACTGGGATCTTCAATATCTAGCCTTTCTATTGTATGATTGTACTTTTTCTGGTTGGATTGTTAACAAATAGATTATAGTTATGTACTGATTGTTATTTCTTCCTTTCACTTTCTTTTTTCTTTCATCATTGATATAGAAGTTGCTTTCATGCTCCCACATTATGGCCATACCTTTTAGCCCCATTGACCTACTTTTATAGTCAATTGTTGGACATTAATACAATTGTCTTATTGTATCTCCAAACATCAATGAACCTCAACAAAATATACAAAACTCATCCTCAATTTTATTTGTTCACATTTTGGGTTATAAATGATATTTCAGAAAGTTACAACATATCTTTTAATTTGATTGAAAAGATATTATGGAAGTTAAGAACAAAAAACATTAGAAGAGAGGATATCATCCAATCTAACAAAACAAAGTGAAGACAATGTTTTCCAAAATAGAAATAGACAAAATAAGATAAATGAAGCAAGGGTCATTGCTATTGAAGAGGAGAGAGAGTCACATTGATACAGGAGATGTTTAACAATTGTTGTTGGCCAGAATACCACTATTGGGAAGCTAAAAGAACATCCTATGTAAAAATAGAAGACAATTCATTGAATAGAAAGAAAATTGAAGGAAAAATAAATATTTGAAAAAAAGGGTGCCAAGAAAGACTCAAAAGTAGCCACAAAGTTCAAACAAATCTATTGTCAAAACATAAATGGATTGTTGATTTTATCAAATAAAGTGTTGAAGGATAGTCACCACCAAGCAAGAGGAATACCTCAGGGAAATTGGAAAAGAAAAATTCTTAAAGCCTACAAAAGGCTAATATCCACTACAACTTCAAATTTCAATCATTGTTATGTTATCCTCCATAAGAAAAAGAATTTTAAGGTCAAAGCTACCATCATACACTAGGAAAAAAATTCTAAGTTTTATATAGGACCTCAAATGAGACAAACATGCTTTATCTGAGAAACGGGTGATATAGTTTGAAGATGGTAGAAGATAATCTAGCGACATATAACCTTACCAAGATCGAAGACATTATTTTGAAAGGCAATGAAAAATGGCTTTATTTTCATATGTATGATGTATAGAAGTCTAAGGAAGCTTGGCACACACTAAAGGCACAGTATGAGACCTCAAATGATATCCACATCCTTTCCATGAGGAACTAATCATATAGTCTGAATATGGATGAAGGTGATCTAGTGATAGATCATCTTAGGACTTACCAATATTGTTATGCTCTTAACCTGAAAAATAATACCCAAATATAGAATATGCGAAGAAAAAGATACCCAGAACACAGAATAGCAATGATTTTATTATTCAGAGAGCAATGTTCACATGCCTCTTCGAGGGGGCAACCTCCAATAGAGCAGAGCTCGATTACAAAAATAAGGCACAATGCTCCTCGCAGGGAGTCTCTATCCTTTATATATGACTCATACATGCAATACCACGGGCTAATACCGTGGGTTTTATTAATACCATCTATCTAATACTACGACCCATTTGCAACTAACTGTGGTCCCGTCATTAATTGCGGGTTAACCACTTACAAATATTAATATGGGCTTTATTGACTCTTGACTATGACGTGATCCCATGACATAAATAAGGGGGTTAGGGTGGGACCCTAACATGCCCTCCCCCTTAAGACTAGCCTTGTCCTCAAGGCTGAAGCTGCGGAAACTGCTGAAGAATAGTGGCTGGTTCCCAAGTTGCATCTTCCGGAGAGGTGTCTTTCCATTTGACGAGGACTTCCTTAATCATGCGGCTGCGCAGGTGCTTGTCTCATGTATCTAGAACCTGTTCGGGTTGAAGCCAGATTGACCCTTCTTCGTCCAATTCAGGTAGACTGGTTTGAACTCGGCAATTATTCCCAATCACTTTCTTGAGGCACGATACATGGAAAACTGGATGGATTTTTTCCGTAGGTGGCAAAGCCAACTTGTAAGCCACTTCTCCAATGCGCTGAAGTACTTGGTATGGTCTGTAGAATTTTGGAGAGAGCTTTTGACAACCCTTGTCTTTGAGTGATGTTTGCTTATATGGTTGCAGCCTCAAAAAGACCTGATCCCCTTCTTGAAATTGGCGCTCTGAGCGATGTTGGTCGGCCTGTTGCTTCATGCGGTTCTGGGCTTGATGAAGATTCTCTCTAAGATGGGCGAGCATGGTTGCGCGGTGTTGTAGGAGTTGATCCACTGCTTGTACTTTGGAGCACCCCTTGAGATAAGAAGTAGGGGAAGGTGGAAGTTGACCATAGACTGCTTCATAGGGAGTCATTTTGGTGGTGGCATGATATTTGGTGTTATACCACCATTCAGCCAGAGGTAACCACTGTACCCAAAGGTGTTGCTTTTCTGAAGTGAAACACCTAAGGTAGGTTTCTAGACATTTGTTGACGGCTTCGGTTTGACCATCTGTTTGCGGATGATATGAAGTACTGAGTTTGAGTTGAGTGCCTTGTATTCTGAAGAGTTCCTGCCAAAAATTACTGGTGAAGATCGGGTCGCGGTCGGACACAATAGAAGTGGGCATGCCATGCAATTTGAAGATCTGATCCATGAAAGATTGAGCAACCAAAGTTGGTGTAAACGGGTGGGGTAGGGCGCAGAAATGAGCATACTTCGACAGTCGGTCCACAACCACCATGATGACTGACTTGTTCCCTGACTTTGGAAGACCTGTAATGAAATCCATAGAAACCTCTGTCCAAATTGATGCCGGAATGGGCAATGGTTGTAATGAGCCTGGTGTGTTGACGGTTTCCCCTTTGTGGCGTTGACAGATATCACATTCTGCTACGAAAGTAAGGATGTCCTTTTTCATGCCTGTCCAAAAAAATGATCTTCTGGTGTGAGCATACGTCTTCTGAAAGCCCGAATGTCCTGCAATGGGAGATGAGTGCAATTCTGCCAAAATGCGACTTTTGAGCGTGGATGTTGGTGATATTACGACTCTGTCCTTGTAGCGAAGAATATCATTCTGCCACAAGTAGCCCTTGCTGGAATTAGGATCTACCTGCAATTGAGAAATGAGTTGGGAGAGCCCGGGGTGTGAAAACCATTCCCTGCGAGCCTCTTCAATCCAGTCTGGAATGGGGAGGGAAATTGCGAGCAGAGTACTTTCCTCCTCAAATTGGCGAGATAATGCATATGCTACACTGTTGTCTTTCCCTTTCTTGTAAATGATCTCATAATCATATCCCAACATTTTGGCTAACCATTTATTTTGTTGTGGGGAGGATAGGCGTTGCTCCAAAAAATATTTAAGACTGTGATGATCTGTGCGTATTTGGAAACGTCGCCCCAATAAGTAAGGTCACCAGGTCTCGACTGCATGTAAGATGGCCACCATTTCCTTCTTGTAGGTAGATTAGCCCAGATTCCTCCCACTGAGTTGTTGGCTTGTGAAGGCCAATGGTCGCCCTTCCTGCATTAAGACCGCCCCAATACCTGTACCTGAAGCATCACATTCAATGACAAAGGATTTGGTGAAGTCAGGTAGTGCTAAGACTGGAGTGGAACACATGGCGTTTTTGAGAGTGGCAAATGCCTGTTGTGCTTCCTCGTTCCAGAAGAAGGAATTTTTCTTTAGGAGTTGAGTGAGGGGCTTCGCTATGCGGCCATAGTTGCAGACAAATTTACGATAATAGCCTGTGAGACCCAAAAATCCTCTCAAGCTCTTCAAGGTCTTAGGTTGAGGCCATTCTTGCATTGCCTGGATCTTTTTGGGGTCCACCTTGACACCTTCACGCCCCACAATGTGGCCCAAATACTCAACTTCTTCCATGCCAAACGAACACTTAGACATCTTGACAAATAAGTTATGCTTGCGGAGCAGTTGCAAGAGTAGATCTACATGCTGAAGATGTGCCGCCCAAGTGCCACTATAGATGAGGATGTCATCGAAGAAGACAAGGACAAATTTTCTGAGATATGGTTTGAGAATGTGATTCATAAGGCTTTGAAAAGTAGAGGGGGCATTACAGAGACCAAATGGCATGACCAGGAACTCATAATGGCCTTCATGAGTTCTGAAAGCCGTCTTGGGAATGTCGACTTCCTTCATGCGAATTTGGTGGTAGCCTGAGCGAAGATCCAACTTAGTGAAGAATTGAGCCCCATTGAGTTCGTCCAGCAAATCATCAACCACCGGGATGGGAAATTTATCTTTGACTGTCAACTTATTGAGGCCCTGAAGTCGGGACACATCCGCCACTCCCCATCTTTCTTGAGGACCATGACCACTGGGGATGAATAAGGACTAATGCTGGGACGAATGACACCTGCTTCCAACAATTCCTTGATGATTTTTTCTATTTCATTCTTTTGGGTGAACGGATATCTGTATGGCCGCACATTTGGGGGTTGGGCCCCTGGAACCAAGGTGATGCTATGATCATGTTCCCCTCGCGAGGGTGGAAGCTCATGAGGCTTGTCAAAGACCGTCCGATGGTTATTTAAAATCTGTTGCATCTCAGTATGAATTGGCAGAGACATGGTTTTGACTATCTGGATGGCATTAAATTGAGCGACCACTCCATGATGGCCCTTTTTTAACAATTTTTCCATCCTATGCGAGCTGATGATAGAGGGGGCTCCCGCCTGGAGTCCACGGAGGGTATGTGTGGAGTTGTTTTGCTTAAAACTCATATATAACTCCTGGAAATCCATTATGATTGGACCAAGAGTGCGGAGCCATTCAACGCCTAGGACAATGTCGCATCCCCCCATGTGTATGGCAAACATGTGGGTTTTCAACTGATAATCCCCCATTTGAAGTTTGACATTTTCACAACGGCCTTCACATTTCATTGTGCCCCCATCTGCAATTTGGACTTGGAAGTTAGAAACTGCCCGTACAAAACAATGCACTGCTTCTGCGATTTTTTGATGGATGAAATTATGGGTACTTCCACTATCAATCAAGACTACTACTGGGCGATGTTTAAGAAAACCCCTGATTTTGAGAGTTTGAGGGGAAGAAATTCCTACCAACGCATTTAGCGAAATAACTGGTTCGTCAGATACAATCTCCTTTTGGTTGTCTTCTTCGATCACCTCCGGTTCCTCAAGTGGTGGATCTTCCTCGGTGGAGCTGTAGTCAGTGGCATCTATTTGAAAAAACTTGGGCTCCTTGCATTTATGACCCGGGGAATATTTTTCATCATAGTAGTAACATAGTCCTTGCTTCCTTCTTTCGGCCATTTCCGCAGGTGACACCTTTTGAATCTTAAGTGTCTGAGTCGTGTTGGGAGCCTGTGGGGGACGACCTTTAGCGGGGAAATTGGGGCGGCTATATTGGGCTGCTAATGCACGTTCCACCTTACGAGCTACCCGGCAAGCCTCTGTCCACGTGGGAGGGTGGTGGAGTAGAACTTGAGCTTTGATGGCTTCTTTAAGACCGCTGATAAAGCATTCCGTGTAGAACTCATCTGTGAGACCCTTAGTGCGGAAGGCTAAGGCTTCAAAAGCGGTAATATATTCATCCACTGTACCCGTCTGTCGGAGCTTAGTGAGACGCCCCAAAAAAGAGTCTTCCTGTTCAAAGCGATTTCAAAGAGCTTTGGTAAATTGGGCCCAATTCTGAAAAGGTCCATTGCAACGCTGATGCCATTCCCCGCATTGCCATCGTTCATTGTCCAAGTACATGGTCCCCACCATAAGCTTAGTCCAATCATCTAGGGTATGATTCAATTTGAAATACTACTCCATTTGTGCTAGCCATGCGGACGTGTGAGAATCGTCAAATTTATGCATATCCAACTTGGGAGGTTGCTGACTGGGTGGTGGATGGGTGTGCCAGACGTGAGGAGAGTGGCTAGACTCACCCTCATGGTATTCATGGCCATTATACGCCTCCTTGTGGGTTGGCTCCTTGCCCTTTGAGAGTGCTTGCTGTATCTGGAGACTTAGTCCGCTCATCTCACGTTGGAGGGAGTTCATCGCCGTTTGGATGGTGTTCACAGAGTCTTCAAGTTTGTCCATCCTTTCATTGGCCATCGCTTGAGCTCTAGTTTCTACCATACACCAACCGGATGAAAAATTGGGACCGCCTAAATTTTTTTTACTAATAAATTGAATGGTACCACCTTGCTCAGCTCGCCGTCCTGATTCTGATGGGCTAGATCACCAATAAGCACCCCGGAAGATCTCAGACTCTTTTTTTTTTTGGAAAACTCCTTATGGAGTTTTACTCCTTGATCAATACTGCAGTCGCCAAATCCTCAAAATGTCAAAGCTGCCAAAAGTCCTGCGAAAAGTATACCCCGGTATAGGAACCCTTCACAACAACTCCGATCTGGTGGATCTGAATGGTGGAACAACTGCCGCTGCAGATTTGATGGAGCTGCGGGACTGATGTCTGCTGCTGCGACACTTCTTTGCACACGCGGATCTGGAATAGATGATGTGTGATCCCCCGATAGAAAAGGGAACTATGGTCTAGAGGAGTGTCAGGTGCTATAGATCGCAATATACATAAGGGTCTGACAGTAGTACTCGGCCCAATGTTTCAGGGCTCTAACTAAGGAGGATCGACCGTACCCTTAGCCGTACAACTTGACTCCCCTATCGTACGGGCGAGTAATCTTTCCGAGTGCTATTCTCGGTGTACTGTAGCCACAAGATGACCGAAGGTTTATCTATGGTGAGGTTTCAAGGGAGCCTAGGGGGCTTCCTATATACCCAGAGGGTACGTGGCAGACAGTCCATGCGCGGTGTTAGCACTTGAGATTTCACCCTAGGCTGAGGAAGGTAAACCTTCAAGGCAACATCAAACCATTTCACCTCGTAGCTAGCCCTACGGGGTATGAGAAGGCTCTCTCCGGTCAAACTCGGTAGATCTTTCAATAGGATGAGCTGACCCAATTAGGAACACTGATATTAGGCTAGTAAACTGATTAAAAGGTTGATTTGGGGGTTTTTGGGGTTTTTGGTGGCAATTGGAGGGAGTGCAATTCAGGGTGCGGGGATTGAGCTCAGTTTTTGCAGGTGGGTCTTTGGGGCAAGGTAGGAGTTTGTGCTGATGCCTTTAGCTGAGATGGATGATCAAGGAAGAAAAATGAGAAGCTAAAGAGGGCAAACAATGACTTTGAATCCTCTCTAGACAGTGGAAAACATAAACATTAAACAAATTTGAAAGCTGAGCATGGCAAGCATGAATTCAAACTTTATCACTTCATTTGTTTAATAAACTGCAGTAAAGAAAGAGATGGAACACATAAACACACTTACAATTACAATAAGAGAACACACCATCAACACAATAGTCCACAAGAATCCTAATGATGTCTGCAAAACCCTGGTCTTCCTTTTCCTCAAATTGCATAGATACAAGTCAAATATACAATAGGAGCTTCTCCCTCAAGAGTCCAACCTCTCCAACCATGAAAATGATTGAGAAAATACATAATATAGGCAAGCCAACCTCTTCCCTTGCCTCTAGGGGCCGAGCTCATCCTTCTAGGAGCTGTTTCAACCAATTCTAAACTGAGCCCTAAAACCTAGGCAGTCAAAACAACTTGCCTCTAAAACTTAGGAAACCTATCCATGCATTAAATATTTACCATTTACATTCAAGAAACTTCTAGAAGTGATCAAGGAGAGTAAAAGTATCTTAGAGCCATGAAAGTTACATAAAAATCCATGATTTACATGCCCAAAAAGGTAACCCAAGTCAAAACTGTACTTTTCTGGCCGAACTGGTCAAAATAGGCAAAATTCCCTGACATGCAGCGCACATGTGCCTGACACGTAGCGCACATTGAGAGGCCTGTTTGAGGGCCTTCCCGGTGTCCAAATCAGGTGCAAGCTAGCTCATTGGAAAGGTCTGCGAGTCTTCTTTCCAACCCCACCGGAATTTTTGAATTTGGAGTTCATTTGACCCCTCAAAACTCAATTCTCCCAAGACAACTTTCTGCAACTCAAAATATGGGCAGAAAGTCAAAATTTGCATGTATTTTGAGCTTTTGGAAGCCCAAATCTCCATAAAAACTGAAGTCCATCCATAGGTAGGTGTAACTTTGCATGAAAATTCCAAAAATGCTGAGTTTTTCCCGTTCTGAGTTGCCCCCATGTAGCGTAGCGCACGGGGCGCTGCATGTCAAAAGGCCAAAACCTGTCAATTTCCCAAAAAATTCACAAATGACAAAATTTTCTCCAAATTTCTTGAAATTTTGGCTGGGAGTCCCCAATCAAGTACCATGCTCATTCAAAGAGGCTTTGGCCAAAATTTGGAGTGGATCGGGCGTTTTCCTTCGTTTTTATGCTTTGGCCAACTGTCCTTGGAGCACCTTCGTTCTCGCCGGAATTTTTGACATTTATCTCAAACCATGATACCTGTGCAAAAAGTGAAGGAGTTTTTTCTTCCTTGGCATGTTTTGGACAAAAACCTCTCTCAGTTTTGCAAAATTCATCTTTGATTGCTCAGAACCATCATTTTGGTGAAACTTGTCCCAATGTGTGAAACAAGGAATTTTGTCGAAATGGAGCGAAATGAAGGGGATAGGGGGCTTCTAAATTCTTGGGGAAATTTTTGGAAGTAGGGAGGGATGTTAGGAAGCAGGGGAAAGTGGAATCTCAGAGATTGAGTGAGGGGAAGGGGTCGAAAAGGGCAAAACACAGGCCAAACCTAGAAAATTGCCAGGTTGTAGCTAGAAACTAGGGTTTGTGCAAAAATGAGGAATTTGGCGGATCTAAGGGATGGGAAGTGTTTGGTAAGGTACTTTAAGGATAGGGGAAGGTGTATGAACATCAGGAAACAAGTTTTGCCAGTGATTTGACCATCCAAGAAAAATTAGCTTTCAAAACCGTAGGAGAGGGAAATGAGCTTGCCAAGGCACAACTGAAGCATGAACAAGGTGTGAAATGAATCATTCGACACTGACATGATAATGAAAACCCTCTGAATGATGATAGGCTCATCTGAATGATGACATGGACTGACATTTGGGCAAACCCTAGACCTAATGCCTAGTGACCAAATTTTGCTTGAAAACTCTTTGAAATGACAAAATTTGACTTGGAAACTCTGAGACCACTTTGTAAGAGCATATTTGATCACTGGAGGAAGGCTGGGAAGACTGACACTAACATTGGCTCCAATGGGGATGGTAGCTCCTTGGAGGTGCCAAGAACCTTAGACCTCTGGGAGAGCAGACCAGTGCCTTACAATCATTGGGCAATGGAGTCATTATTTACACATGTGACCCAAAACTTTGACACATTTATTGAATGAAAACTGACTGCAACTTAACTGAAGCTTGACTCAAATCAACTCGATGGCAAACTGAAAAAACTAACTCAACAGACCAAACACAAATGACTCAAAGACTTTACAAAGCTTTTTGAAGGGCAGCAGTCCATCAAGATTTGACATCATGATGACAACCACCTGTGTTTCTTACAAGACAATATCCATCAAACTATATCATAATGCCAATGTAACCAATCAAGCAAATGCCTTCTTGACTGATTCTCCCAATCAGATCTTCTGGTCAACAGTACAAACCTATAACTGAGCATCCAAAAACATAGCTGACCATGATCTCCATCATCACTGAACACTGCAATAAACACTATCAATGCTGGCTGCAACAAACTTGCTAGAGGATCGTGAAAAACATGAAGATTTGCCACTGCCACCTCCTGCTGAAAGAACAAGGTGTCTTTTGCTTCAATTTCTGATCTGCCTTCCACATGTGCTTCGGTGAAAGTATGCTCATGGGCTTCAAAAAATTCTGAACAAATAGATGAGCAGATCTCCTCTTGAAATAACATTTCAAAACATGAGACATATGAGGAAGAATCTGAAATGGAATCCTGAATGCTATGATCTTCTGTAGTCTGAATGTGTTGTAGGTCATTCTTAAACAAAAAACAATCTTCGAGATTATCAAACATGACAGCCTTATCATCTTTGTGAAAGAAAAAATTATCTTTTTGCTGGTCTACAAAACTGATTATAAGACAGTCATCTTTTTCAAAAGAGGAAGAAGTTTCTCCAACACTTTCCTGACTAGGTGTGCATTGCAAATCTGCTGTAGCTTGGGCTGTAACAAGACCTTTCAAGAGCTGATCTATCTCCTCTTCAGACAAAGGAGACAATGCCTTTTGTTTTCTTCTGCTTAAACAGTAATTATGTTCATATGATAGGGAACTCAAACTATCATTTATTACTAAGCGATTGAAAGGAGATTCATCACTTACTTGCACAAAGATCTCACCTTGCTGTTCATGAACATCTGAATCCAAAACTCCGTCTATGATCTCAACAACAAAGCTCTCTTTGATGGGTTGCATGCTGCTGTCTTCTGTGGGCAGATCTGAAACAACGTTTGCTCTTTCCTCATTTTCAACCATATTGAAGTCTTCAGCCTGCTGATCTTGGCAAGTATCCTCTAGAATTTCTGTGTGCTGCTGAAACAGATTTTCATATAGGGCTTCCATGATCTCTTCATCCATGAAATTATCATCTTCATAAAACTTCTCAAGGCTTTCGATAAAACTATAGGCATGCTTGCAACAGTCTTGAACTAAATTTAATGATGGATAAGAGTCCTTATATCTTACAATGAACATAGCATGAAAATCCTTTAAACATTAAATACAAGCAGGTGGCAAACTTTCATACCATGATTGGGCTTCACCTTCCAGAGTGGCCAAGAATATCTTTATCAAGCAATCTTCAGGAAAATTGATCTTGAATTTGCGAATATGCATATGAAATCTAACTAGATGTAAAGCAGCATCCTTCTTACCATCATCATTAAATATAGGCAGATTCCTTGACCAATCTACCTTCGGAATTTTATTCGGAAAACCTGGAATGTGATCTCGGCTCAAGGGAGCATACCTTCTTGCAATCTGATCCATCTTGAAAATCTCATAGCTACTGATTTCTCTGCAATGAAGTCACCATGAAGCACTGATTGCTGGATTCTTCAGTGAAAGGAGTCGCCAGTGAATGATTTCAGCCTTTCAAGTGTCTGATCGTTGTTCACCATCAACAATCAGATCTGAACTTGATACATGTACTGGGGTGGAATGCAAATGAAGTGTTGTATTCACAAGCTCACGGAGATTGACTGAAGCAGCGTTTATCTACTAACGCTGATGTAAAACAAGAGCGTTTTCGAAGGCTACCTGGCGTATCTTCAGGCTCCATCTAAGCTTATGAATTAAACACGCCAATAAGAAAAAAATCAATTTGTTCTCCCCAGTATGGTCGCCACTATGTTAGCACTTGAGATTTCACCCTAGGCTGAGGAAGGTAAACCTTCAAGGCAACATCAAACCATTTCACCTCGTAGCTAGCCCTACGGGGTATGAGAAGGCTCTCTCCGGTCAAACTCGGTAGATCTTTCAATAGGATGAGCTGACCCAATTAGGAACACTGATATTAGGCTAGTAAACTGATTAAAAGGTTGATTTGGGGGTTTTTGGTGGCAATTGGAGGGAGTGCAATTCAGGGTGCGAGGATTGAGCTCAGTTTTTGCAGGTGGGTCTTTGGGGCAAGGTAGGAGTTTGTGCTGATGCCTTTAGCTGAGATGGATGATCAAGGAAGAAAAAGGAGAAGCTAAAGAGGGCAAACAATGACTTTGAATCCTCTCTAGACAGTGGAAAACATAAACATTAAACAAATTTGAAAGCTGAGCATGGCAAGCATGAATTCAAACTTTATCACTTCATTTGTTTAATAAACTGCAGTAAAGAAAGAGATGGAACACATAAACACACTTACAATTACAATAAGAGAACACACCATCAACACAATAGTCCACAAGAATCCCAATGATGTCTGCAAAACCCTGGTCTTCCTTTTCCTCAAATTGCAGAGATACAAGTCAAATATACAATAGGAGCTTCTCCCTCAAGAGTCCAACCTCTCAAACCATGAAAATGATTGAGAAAATACATAATATAGGCAAGCAAACCTCTTCCCTTGCCTCTAGGGGTCGAGCTCATCCTTCTAGGAGCTGTTTCAACCAATTCTAAACTGAGCCCTAAAACCTAGGCAGTCAAAACAACTTGCCTCTAAAACTTAGGAAACCTATCCATGCATTAAATATTTACCATTTACATTCAAGAAACTTCTAGAAGTGATCAAGGAGAGTAAAAGTATCTTAGAGCCATGAAAGTTACATAAAAATCCATGATTTACATGCCCAAAAAGGTAACCCAAGTCAAAACTGTACTTTTCTGGCCGAACTGGTCAAAATAGGCAAAATTCCCTGACATGCAGCGCACATGTGCCTGACACGTAGCGCACATTGAGAGGCCTGTTTGAGGGCCTTCCCGGTGTCCAAATCAGGTGCAAGATAGCTCATTGGAAAGGTCTGTGAGTCTTCTTTCCAAACCCACCGGAATTTTTGAATTGGGAGTTCATTTGACCCCTCAAAACTCAATTCTTCCAAGACAGCTTTCTGCAACTCAAAATATGGGCAGAAAGTCAAAATTTGCATGTATTTTGAGCTTTTGGAAGCCCAAATCTCCATAAAAACTGAAGTCCATTCATAGGTAGGTGTAAATTTGCATGAAAATTCCAAAAATGCTGAGTTTTTCCCGTTCTGAGTTGCCCCCATGTAGCGTAGCGCACGGGGCGCTGCATGTCAAAAGGCCAAAACCTGTCAATTTCCCAAAAAATTCACAAATGACAAAATTATCTCCAAATTTCTTGAAATTTGGGCTGGGAGTCCCCAATCAAGTACCATGCTCATTCAAAGAGGCTTTGGCCAAAATTTGGAGTGGATCGGGCGTTTTCCTTCGTTTTTGTGCTTTGGCCAACTGTCCTTGGAGCACCTTCGTTCTCGCCGACATTTTTGACATTTCTCTCAAACCATGATACCTGTGCAAAAAGTGAAGGAGGTGTTTCTTCCTTGGCATGTCTTGGACAAAAACCTCTCTCAGTTTTGCAAAATTCATCTTTGATTGCTCAGAACCATCATTTTGGTGAAACTTGTCCCAATGTGTGAAACAAGGAATTTTGTCGAAATGGAGCGAAATGAAGGGGATAGGGGGCTTCTAAATTCTTGGGGAAATTTTTGGAAGTAGGGAGGGATGTTAGGAAGTAGGGGAAAGTGGAATCTCAGAGATTGAGTGAGGGGAAGGGGTCGAAAAGGGCAAAACACAGGCCAAACCTAGAAAATTGCCAGGTTGTAGCTAGAAACTAGGGTTTGTGCAAAAATGAGGAATTTGGCGGATCTAAGGGATGGGAAGTGTTTGGTAAGGTACTTTAAGGATAGGGGAAGGTGTATGAACATCAGGAAACAAGTTTTGCCAGTGATTTGACCATCCAAGAAAAATTAGCTTTCAAAACCGTAGGAGAGGGAAATGAGCTTGCCAAGGCACAACTGAAGCATGAACAAGGTGTGAAATGAATCATTCGACACTGACATGATAATGAAAACCCTCTGAATGATGATAGGCTCAGCTGAATGATGACATGGACTGACATTTGGGCAAACCCTAGACCTAATGCCTAGTGACCAAATTTTGCTTGAAAACTCTTTGAAATGACAAAATTTGACTTGGAAACTCTGAGACCACTTTGTAAGAGCATATTTGATCACTGGAGGAAGGCTGGGAAGACTGACACTAACACGCAGTTCTGTCTAATGCGCTACTACTCGAAGGGGTACCCACAGGGGTTACAAGGGAGTCCAACAGACGTGACCACCTCTTGTATTTCCTGCGTGCATGCCTCCCCAAATCCGCAGGTTTATTCGCTTAATGACAGATCTCGTGGTTTAAAGACGCCGGAACACGTCTCTAGCCAAAATTTTTTTGCTAAAAATTGGAGATCCCACCGAGTCCTGGAAAGTGCTATGATACCACTTGTTATGCTCTTAACCTGCAAAATAATACCCAAATACAGAATATGCGAAGAAAAAGATACCCAGAACACAGAATAGCAATGATTTTATTATTCAGAGAGCAATGTTCACATGCCTCTTCAAGGGGGCAACCTCCAATAGAGCAGAGCTCGATTACAAAAATAAGACACAATGCTCCTCGCAGGGAGTCTCTATCCTTTATATATGACTCATACATGCAATACCACGGGCCAATACCGTGGGTTTTATTAATACCATCTATCTAATACTACGGCCCATTTGCAACTAACTGTGGTCCCGTCATTAATTGCGGGTTAACCACTTACAAATATTAATATGGGCTTTATTGACTCTTGACTATGACGTGATCCCATGACATAAATAAGGGGGTTATGGTGGGACCCTAACAAATATTAAGGGTATTAGAGAATAACAAATCGATGTCAGTGACGAGTTGAGACTAGAGACCCTATCTTTATGTTGAAAAATGCAACAAGAAATTACAAATTTGATTTTTCCTTTATTAAATTAAGAAAATTTCAATTTCCACATGAATAGAAAACTTGGATGATGTTAACTTGTGTGACATGGCTTATGTCACCCTATTTATGCAGTAAATTTGAGTTGGAGGAGTTACACTCTAGAGTTCAGTTAAGCATGTGTGATTGCTAATTTATAGCAATCAAGGTCGGTTATCTAAGGTTGTTTTATGTTAAACTAGTTCCAACCATCAGGGGAACTAGTGGAGGGTCAAGTTGTGCAGTGGGACTTCAGTAAAACTTGGCGATCATCGAGTTAACTGATAAATCATCCCAAAATGGCCATCACATGAAGATAATTTTAGTTCCCCAAGCTTGGTGGAGATTCCAACATAGTGTAACATAAATTGTAGACTAGTCTTAAGTGTACAAGTGTTGCATGCAGTCAGAAGATTAGCCTAAGGAATTGCACAATTTAATTTGAGGAATTTCCTAAATAATAGGGGTCCAATTCCTCAAGGAATAACACAAAGAAATAGGAGCTCAAGGAGAGATAAAATTTGACTAAGTTTGGATTAGAGGCCTTTAGTGAGAAGAGAGATAGGTTATGCACTTGCAGGGTTTGCTCAGTTGAGAAAAACAATTGTAATACATCTCTATTCATTTGATTAATGCAACCAAGCATTTGAGTTTTTAGCAGATTTCTTTCCACAGGAAAAATACCATTTGCATGTATGTGATTTTTGATTGCGTGTCTAAACTTTTTGTTCTAAATTGTGAATTAATGTTCGCAGAGTAGTAGAGTAGGTTTGTATCTTGTCATTTTGATTAAAAATTCATAAGCGATTGCAAATATACATCATAATTTATACGCCTTATTTCTCTTAAAAATCTACTCAATTCATTTAGGGTCCTTATACAAGTCTTAATTTTTATTGGAGAAAGAGTGAGAAATTAAACTCCACAATGAAGAGATATACTCCAAACAAGATTTTACAAACAATTAAAAAAACAAAATAAGACAAATTATTGATAAAAATAAGTAACCAAAAGCAAGGCAACACCAAGGAAGGTGAATCCTAAAATTTTGACTCCAACAAGCATTCAAAACAAGCATTATTAACATAATAATCATAATAATTATAAACGGATTTCAAAGTTGTGAAGAAAGGATTCCAAGAATGCCACTTGTTTAAATCATGTTTAAATGATGCAACACAAAATATTTTTTATGATAATATGGATATTTTCCCCTATAAACCTCTTAGAAAAAAAAAAACCCACTAGAGAATTTCTCTCCTGAAGGTTGCTCAAAAACACAAAGGGATTGTTCATGACATTCATGTGGCTACTTAAAGACTAAATGGTGTTGAGTTAGTAACATATTCAAAAGATGCTAATGAAATCTTCTTAAAATATCATGTCAAGTTAGAGTTGATAGCTAGTTTAAATCATGCCATCAAGGAGACAAAAGGCTTGACCCATAATCAACTAACAAATAGCATAAAGCATCCAGGGTGTTAGTGTCTGTCAGTCCTGCCAATCACCAATGATCAAATGTGCTCTTTCAAAGTTTTTTGATAGGGTCCTAAGTCGATTTTTTATGGTTTCAAAAGGATTTCAAATAAAAATTGGATCACTGGTTAGTATGTCTAGGTATGTTACTACTCTCCCCATTTCATGGTCCAATGCCATTTTGGTCGTGTCATGACTCATTATGATGAGTCATCAGTAAATATCTTGATCACCATCTCAGTCTCATCTCATGGTTGGTTCCATACTCCATTAGATGTCATCAATAGGTCAAGTCATGAAAATGGTCAAAAGAGTCATAACATCACTTATGGTTAATCATTATGGGAGTAGTAATTACAAGAAATAATGTGTTCAAGGAGATTTCAACTTGTTTCAACATCCTCACTCATACTCCATATACCACCTCAAACTTTCTTCATAAATCCCCTCATTCCCCTTAAAATCCCTTTTCCCTTGGGAAAATCCTTAAATCCTAGCCAAAAACCCATTTTTCCTTTGGAAACACTCATATTTCATATTAATTCCCAAACTCTAGCCTTATCCCAAAAATCCTTTCTATACTCCTTTAGCCGCATTTCCCTTGTTATACATTGAAACTTAGCCAAAATCCCTTTTAAATTCCTTAAACTCTAGTCGAAATTCCATTTGTTTTAACTCTAGCCGCACCCTTTAAAATATATTGACACCCCTTTTAAAGCTCACAGCCCGCAATTGGAGTATATTACTTGAAACAATAAAGAGCGCTCCACACCCCTTCTCACTTGCGATTGCGGGATCACACAATCGGCCTATCCCATAGCATTAAGTCCCACATCCCGCATTAAGTGCCGCATCCCGCATTGTCTCCCCATATTGCAATAACTCCTACTCACCGATGAAGTCCCCACTGATTTCCCCTACAATCAGCAATTGCACCAATGTTAAGTCCCTTTTCCACCTTGGTCCTTCCCCTGATTGTGATAAGTCCTGACTATGAGTCCCGACTATGAGTCTCGACCCTTGCGATAAGTCCCAACCCCACCAATAAACCCCGTTGTTGATAAGTCTTGGCCCTTGCGATAAGTCTCGGCACTGGTGATAGGTCTCGGCTCTCGATTGTGATAGGTCCCAACCCCCAGCAATTGCACTAAATTTATGGTCCCACTCCCATGTACCCCTTCCCAGTTGTTATTGCGATGTGGAAAGCCCATCCAGATGGCATATTTTTTTATAATGGATTGGAAGTGTATTTCAGATCCGTTTAATGTAAAAACACTATGGAACATGGTTTAGAGTCCCTCTTCCTATTGCAATTGCGATATATAATCGGTCCGGATTAATGACCAAGATCTCATCAACCTCGATCTGATAGTTCAAATTAATGCCTCATATTTCTTCCCAATATTCAATATCAATTTAGTTTTTCATGCCCTCGGCCATGATTTTTTCGTTGTCTATTATATAATTTCTCAAACTGAAAGACCATGGCCTCCATTCACAGAGCACCAAATCATCTGTGTCACCACTGCTCAAACAGAATGCAGAAAAAATGGAATAGCAACGCGACTCTTTAGTCAACAGGACTAGCAATGGTGTTTATTCAAGGCCTCAGTTACACAAAAATGCCCATAACAGCGCCAGAGCTCAGCCAAATGATATTTTTAGTAGTTTTGATCCATTTTTATGAACTTTTGTAATAAATATTTAATTTTGTCTCAAGATATTTTTCTGTAAACCATTGTATAAATACTTCATATTTCGTAATATTAGAGGTTGGATATCAGAGAGTGAAAGTGTTGGAGCTTATAATCAATTATCTTTTTACAAGAAATCAAAGGCTAGTTGTAGCTATTATTTAGGAATTCTTGTGATATGAGTTTGTGATAATGTTTTTCTTCTGTTAATAGCTTATATGAATGATAATTTCATGTCCTTTCCATATCTATGTTTTTCAGTGATTTTCCTAAGAGGTTTTAAATAGAATTCTTAAGCTTAAACTTTGTTTTTTTAGGAATTTCATGTTTATGTTACCTATCTTCTGATAAATGAATTCATGCTTTCCATGGTCATTTTGAACCTTTTCTTTTGCACCTTACACTACATCGACAAAACCCCAAAGTATCACAAAGGCATACCTACCCTGCTTCTCTTTATCTCTTGCAACGAAACCCTGATCCAGCAAAACTCTAAATTTGAAAACCTTAGAGCTAAACATACATAGCCTAATATATTTTTCCCACTTCAGTCATAATTGGTTGTGAGAATTATAGAGAAAGACCTCTCTGGTTTAGCAGGGATAGTTGTTGAACCCTAAGTGGTTTGAGGTTACCTCCTTCGATCTCCTTTCTCAGCCTTTGGATATTGTGGATGATAACATTTTAGTGTTGTTGTCAGGGAAACGAGTGATATATCTTCCCCAAGATTAGTTCTGCAAGTGCATTCAAGATTGGTCATGTGGGTGACACTTTCCAATACTCAAAGAAGGTTTATATAAATCACATCAAATTAACGTATAAAATTCTGGCTCCTAAAAGACACACGAGGTCAAACCCTAACCCAAATCCAACTCCTATTGTTAATGATCTAGAGAAACTGCTAAGGAAACTCAAATCTTTTCTTCTTGAAACTGGAGCTCGTAAATTGGTAAGAACTACTTCTTTGCATGATCAATTGTTTATTGTTGAAGATATTTCTTTTGATATCTAATTTGAGATATCTCTTTTCCTATCAAAGTCTAAATCTTTCCTTTCAGAAGTAGTATTTGACCCTATCGAGTTTGATTCCTACCTTCCTTCTTCTAAATCCCTGTTTTCTAAATCTGATCATGAACTTTGGTCAAACTTTAATCAGCTCCAAAGTCTAGCTGACCAAGTTCATATCACCGCCGAAAAGGCCTACATTCAATACGTCTACTACTACTCCCTCTTCTATACCTCCAAATACATCAGCCACATCATCTATCATTGTTAATCCACCACCACCTCCATTGATATCATCATCCCCATCAACACAACAAGTTGTAGTTCCCATACAGCTTCCACTAGCAGTCACGGTGAGGTTTTCCCCTCTAGCATTACCTAGTCAACTTGCTGCCCTACCTCAAAACTATGGCCAAAGGCTTCCTCTTTTTGATGGAACTTGAGAAATCATAGCTCAGCAACATGTTGACAAATTGGTGGATTTCATCGATCTTGAAGAGGTTGATGATGAGGATGCTAAAATGATAATTATAACACAATTTTTTTTCGAAGACGTTAAGAAGTGGTTTCATGGTTTGGAAGTTGGTTCCATCAACAACACTCGGCAAATGACAGACTTGTTTTTAGCCTGATGGGAAGAAAAGAAGAATCCATTACAAATTTTGGCTGAATACAACTCCATGAAGAGAAATCCAAATGAAATAGTGTAGGAGTTCATAACTAGATTCAGTAAGGTGTATAATTCTATCCCTGATGGCATGAAACCTCCCCCTGGCTTAGCACTCCTCCACTATCCTAATGCCTTTGACCCAGACATGGCTTATTAGCTTAGGGAGAGAAACCCTGCCACCTCAGAAGACATGCAAAGAAATGTAATGAGTGTTGAAGCTAATTTGCTGACTAAGAAATCCAAAATAAAGTCGGAGAAGAAAGTTACCATAAAGGAGGAGTCATATTCTTCTTCTGATGGTAAACTTGACACTCTTATAAAAACCATGGAAAAAATGATGGAGAGAATGACCATTGCAAATCAACAAGTGGAGCCTTTAATAAGGAATCCAATTTATAGGGGTCAACAATAGTCACAATTCAGAAATAAGCAGAAAGAACAGAAGAATCGAGATCCTCAGGGAAAATAGTAAATTAGAACTCTGTTTCAACAAAATTACACTGAAGGCCCAGAAGAATAAGAAGCAGAGATTGTTGAAGCAAACCATTTCTTTGAGGAAGATCAACTACCTACTTTTCTAACTGAGTAAGATCAATTCTATCAGGATTTTTTTGCACCAAGTGATCAACAATTTGTCCTCTCAAATAATGATGTATGGGAAATATAGACCAAAGAATACCAAAGGGGTTATCAAAATGCTCTCATCCATATGCTAAAGCGATACAATTTGAGGAGTAGAAATGTGCCTGTTACATTGAATCAGAAGAGGCAAAGTGCTCATAGAGATGCGCAAGACAAAGAAACAACTCATGCTGATCAAAACAAAGAAAAGGAGATTGTCATTCTAAGTCGAGACAAGACCAATGAAGCCAAAGGACAACCCAAAAAGATGGACACCACTTCAAAAGAGGTAGAGAAGCAATCTAACTTGTTTAGTTTAGAGAATGAAATTTCTAATTTGAAGGTTTATATGCCTCTAACTAAACTAGTCAAGGATGATAAATATAAGTTTCATATTGCCAATATGTTAAAGGTAGATCAGATGTTAGACATGGTTAATGTTGTCGATGATGACCCTGCAATTTTGTTTGGTCCAGCCATAGAGGGGAGTCCAGAAGATAGTGAAGTCGCACCATTCTACCTTAGTCTAAAACTCCATGATTTTATCCTTCATAATGCCATGTTAGATTTTGGGGCCTCACACAACCTTATTCCTAAAGCCATTAGGGATAAACTAGGATTAGATATCACCCGACCATATCATGATCTCTATTCTTTTGATTCTGGAAGAGTGAAGTGTCTCGGTCTTATCAAAGACTTGGTAATGTCTCTGGACCAGATTCCAGCCAAGAATGTGTTGATGGATGTATTCGTTGCTGATATTCCTCCAAGTTTTGGCATGCTTCTCTCTCGGTATTGGGGAGAAAAGTTGAAAGGAACCCTACAAATTGATTTCTCTTATGCTACTATATCGGTGTTTGGGCAGCGTAGAAAACTATACCGAGAGAAAAAGATGAAATTTATGATTTGTAGTGAAGAGAGACCTAATAATTACCCAATCCATGTTGTACATACCGACTTAGAGTCTTTTATTTTGTATAATGATATGAGTTTAGTAGATGATGACAGTTAGATTATTTAAATTTAAGAAGTTTCAGAGGTTATAAGTAGTGTACATAAGGATTTGATTGCAGAAAAAGATAAATAGGATGTAGACTGTTTGTAGCCAAAAATTTCACCTGAAAATACTATTGAATCAGTGCAAGAAATAGAAATTTTCGAGACAGTGAGTCATCCTCCAACAAGTAAAATAAAGCATCCCTCCAAATTTCATTTTTTCGATGAAGAAGATGGTCTTTGGACCCTGCGGTTTGATGGAGCATTGGGAAAGGAAGAAGCTAGGATTGGCATGTGGATTCATGGTCACTTACATCAGTCAAG
Organism: Pinus tabuliformis; assembly: GCA_031772625.1. NCBI lineage: Eukaryota > Viridiplantae > Streptophyta > Pinopsida > Pinales > Pinaceae > Pinus > Pinus tabuliformis. The sequence goes on from CM062809.1 coordinate 76,710,401, forward strand.
TAAAATCCCTTGCAATCTAATATTAATCTCATATATGTTTCCTTTTGATTTCTCAAATAATGAGGCAGAGTACGAGGAATTGATTGTCGGCCTTAAAATTCTCAAAATGCTGGGAGCAAAGAAGATTTCAATTTATGGCAACTCTGATTTGGTGATAAAACAGGTAAAAGGGGAGTACCAGGACAAGAATTCGAGGATGGGAGCTTATCGAAATGTGGTCGTTGATATTCTCAAAACTTTTTTCAGAATATACATTGTCTTTGATTCCTAGAAGTTAGAATTTTATGGCTGATTCCCTTGCCACCACAACAAGCATGTTTAAGATCCCCATCCACTCTAATAATAATTTTTCAATTCATGTCAAGGATCGTCCATATGTCCCTAACAATTTGAGATATTGGCAGGTGTTTTAGGATGATAAGAAAATTAATAACTTTCTGCAAATGGAGGACGAATTCTTGCATTCCCATATTGATGATTTGTACGATGAGAATGATCAGGTAATTGAGGCCACTGAGGTTGAAGTGTTGCAGCTGAAAGACAATAACATTCCATGAGATATTGTACCTTTGGAAGAGCTATTTGATCGTGATGACGTCGCCAAAAAGCCAACAATGGTCCCTGCAGAAAAAGGTGTTGAAAATATAAACATTGGCACAACTGACAAGCCAAAAATGGTCAAGTTGTCGAAGTCTCTATCCCCTGAGATGAAAGGTAAATACATTGCTTTAATGACATAATTTTCTAATGTATTTTCTTGGGACTATTCAGATCTAAAGGTGTATGACAAGAAAATCATCCAGCATACTATACTAGTCAAGCCTAATTAGAATCCATTCCACCAGAAGCTGGGGAGTATTAATCCCAAATTACTGCCATCCATTGAGAAAGACGTAAATAGACTTTACAAAGATGGTATCATAATTCCTATTTGTTTTTCTGAATGGATGTAAAATCTGTAGAAATTTCACCTATAGCACAAACCGATATATGCAATGTCCTAAAGCATAATACTTGTTCTACTTCTACAGAACATTAAGCGGAAGCATAATCGAATTCATGAGCAACATCAAGTAGAAACATGCATAACTGATCAAGAGAAATAATCACACATAACACAATATATATCTAGGGGAAAGCACCAACATAAAACCCCAACACTGTATTATCAATCAAGTGGACATCCTCTTCAACATACAAAAAGAATCAGCTCTCAAGCTATCCTGCTGTCTCTGTACTCTGATGATCTTCAATCAGAAGATGAAAATCATGGACTACCTAGGCCTCAATATATAGGCCACATGTCCTCCAATCTCCTATAATAGATCCTTCTCCATGCAAGGAATACTTACTAGAAATATCCAAGCATCAAATAGTACACTGTCCCACATCTGATCTCAACTGGGTCTCTGACAGAACTGACATGTAACAGTTATCCATGAGTGAATCCTCAGTTATCTAAAATAATAGTTGTCACATGCATGCAAGCATTAACAAACTATATTTTATTGTTTTAACAACTTTTTAAAATAAGCTAACTGGACTTAACTAGTTAGAACTAAGTCAACTGATTCTCTCATTATAGAACTCATACTTATTCCCTCAATCAGTGGGACAACTCATGTGCATGCTCACAAAGACTTCAAATTTGAATTTCCTTAACTAATTAACTCAAATGAATTAATTAATTAATATTTCCAACTACTGTTAAGAACAAAATTAATTTTACTTCCTATAGATAGACTAGGGACTGCTATAAATAGGAAGGGATCCAGAAATGATATTTTTAGAAATTTCTATTTTTAGAAGTTTCACCTCTCACCCAATGTGGCTAATGACCTCACTGGCCAAACTACTATTTTTAGACATGCTATTTTTAGTCGGTCTATTTTTAGCACATTCTAAATTTAACATTTCTTGTTTCACATTTCTCAACACTCCCTCTCAACAAGAAAGGCTTCCTCTCGAACCCGATCCTATAACTCTAGAATGTTCTACATGCAACACATCTATCTAGTCCACTTGCTCCAACAACACATGGAACAAAAACACTCCCAACTGACCACTCTATTGTGCTAGGAACATACTCTTATGCTGAAGCTCTACTTGCTGCTGACAAGTGCTCCCTCTTTGACATCTACGCTACTGCAACATCTCCATGTATCTCGCACCATTGCACACCTCTCTGTGCCAGCTAGCACTATGCAAAACACTTGTGCCTCTCTCATTGCTGTAGCCTGCTAGCTATGCACTATCTTGGGATTCCCTGCACTATCACTCTCTCTTCCGCTCCATCTGCATCTGTCTATACCCAATCAGTCAGTTCCTGCTACTCCACATCGAGGCTCCTGTAGCAAGGTCTCATCCAAGAGGTTGGGTACCTCAAGGATCCTGCCCTCCTCCTTTGGAGGATCACTCTATATTGCCCCACCTCCTACCTAGAGGTATGGCTGCATGTGATCCCTCAGCCCACCTGGCTCGAAGTTTCCCCCTATTGGAGATATCTGCATGAGTAGATGTCTCTACTCGATCTCCACTCAACTTACCCGGTTGTGGCTACTCCACAACCTCCTGAAGCTGCTGCACCAATCGTGGCTCCTCCATAATTGTATGAGACTTCTTCTTGCTCTACATGTTGAAAGGTAATTTACTCTCCCTCTCAACCACCAAGTATCTAACTTTTACCTTTCTCCTCAAGGATTTGCATGTATCTTGTACCTCAAGTGCATACAGGTTCTTAGCTAGCACACCAATCTATTTCCACTTTCCCACCGTCACGAAATTTTCTAGAAAAGGAGCTGATTTTAAATCAGTGATATCTCCCTTATCCGAACTCCGATTCAACTGATTTTTTTTTATTTGGGTATTTTTCTGCAAGGAATCCAAATCTGCTATTTATTTACGAAAATTTTGTACATAAATTTTTAGATCTACTCTGCAAACTCTCGACCCAAAACTCAAAACTTTGGAATCTCCTCTCAGTATATTATTCTTGCTTGATAACCTGTGCTCTGATACCATGTGGAAATTTCACCTATAGAACAAACCGTTATATGCAATGTCCTAAAGAATAATACTTGTTCTACTTCTACAAAACATTAAGCAGAAGCATGATTGAATTCATGAGCAACATCAAGTAGAAACATGCATAACTAATCTAGAGAAATAATCACACATAACACAAGATATATCTAGGGGAAAGCACCAGCATAAAACCCCAACACTGTATTATCAATAAAGTGGAAATCCTCTTCAACATACAAAAAGAATCAGCTCTCAAGCTATCATGCTCTCTCTGTACTCTAATGATCTTCAATCAGAAGATGAAAATAATGGACTACGTAGGCCTCAATATATAGGCCACAAGTCCTCCAATCTCCTATAATAGATCCTTCTCCATGCAAGCAATACTTACTAGAAATATCCAAGCATTTGATAGTACATTGTCCCACATCTAATCTCAACTGGGTCTCTGATAGAATTGACATGCAACAGTTATCCATGAGTGAATCCTCAGTTATCTAAAATAATAGTAGTCACATGCATGCAAGCATTAACAAACTATATTTTATTATTTTAACAACTTGTTAAAATAATCTAACTGGACTTAACTAGTTAGAACTAAGTCAACTGATTCTCTCATTATAGAACTCAGACTTATTCCCTCAATCAGTGGAGGAAATTAAGGATAAATTCCTCAATCAGTGGGACAACTCATGTGCATGCTCACAAAGACTTCAAATTCGAATTTCTGTAACTAATTAACTCAACTCAACTGAATTAATTAATTAATATTTCCAACTGTTGTTAAGACCAAAATTAATTTTACTTCGTATAGAGAGACTAGGGACTGCTATAAATAGGAAGGGACCCAAAAATGCTATTTTTAGAACTTTATATTTTTAGCAGTTTCACCTCTCACCCAATGTGGCCAATGATCTCACTGGCCAAACTCCTATTTTTAGACATGCTATTTTTAGCAGGTCTATTTTTAGCACATTCTAAATTTAACATTTATTGTTGCACATTTTTCAACAAAGTCTTGTGTTAGTAAGAAAAAAGACGAGGGAGATTCGTCTTTGTATTGATTTCAAGAATTTGAACAAAGTGTCCTTGAAGGACAATTATCCTCTTCTGAAGATGGACCATATTTTGTAGAGGGTAGTTGGGGCTTCAAGGATGTCGCTTTTTGATGGATACACTGGATGCAACCAAATTTTGGTGCATGAAGATGATCAATTGAAAATAGCCTTTACGACACCGTGGGGTACTTTTATGTATGCCAAGATGTGATTTGGGTTGAATAATGCAAGGGCTACATTTCAATGAGCAATGGATATTGCTTTCACTAGTGAAAAAGATGTATTTCTGGTTATTTACTTGGATGAACTTACAATTTTTTCCAAATCTGATGAAGAGCATTTTCATCATCTAAGGATTTTTTTCAAAGGTGCATGAAGTATGACATTTCGCTGAATTCAAAAAAGATCTTATTTTCCATGGAGGAGGGCAAACTACTGGGGCACATTATTTCAAAATATGGTATTCGCATCGACCCCACAAGAGTTGAAGCAATACAACAGTTAGATTTCCCAAGAACCAAAAGAGAGATTCAATCTTTTAATGGAAAACCAATTTTTTGAGGAGATTCATCCCCAACCTTGCTGAGCACTTGAGAGAGATGACTAATATGTTGAAGAAGGACAGTGAGGTAAGATGGTCAGAATATGCAAAGAAATCATTCAATGTAGTTAAATTTTCATTGTATTGTGCTCCAACCTTGGTCAACCCTGATTATACTTTAGATTTCATCATATTTTCATTTTCTTCCGTGCTCACTTTGGTTGTTCTCCTAATGTAGAAAAAGGACCAAAAAACTGAACAACTGATAGCCTTTTTTAGTTGAGCTATAAGAGATGCAGCGGTAAAGTATAACATTATTGACAAACAAGCTTTAGCCTAGGTGAAAGCTCTAAAGGACTTTTTGGTATACATTCTTCATTCGAATATTCTGGCTTATGTTCTAACTACAGCAGTGAAGGATTTTATCATGCAAATAGATCTAGAAGGTAGGCAAGGAAAATGGATCGCTGCGATGCTAGAATATGAGCTGGAGATAAAACCGACAAAGATGATTAAGGGACAAGGTTTGGTAAATCTCATGTCCGAATCTAACTTGAATGCATTGGATAACAATCTAATCATTGCCCTCTCTAAAGAAGAAGTGGAAGACTTGCTGGTACAGGTATCACAGATGTTTACTTCATCTCCTTGGCATTCTGACATTGTCAATGTACTCCAGCATATGAATCATCCACCGGAAGTGCCAAGAAGTAAGAGTCGATCATTGAAATTAAAGGATTCAAAATACTACATCCTTAATGGTGTCTTATTTTAGAAGGATCCAGGTGGTGTTTTGTTGAATTGTCATGTCGAAAGTGAGGCAAAAGAAGTGATGAGTGAATCACAAGGGAGATTGTGGCGGTCACCTCTTCTAGAAAACCACAAGCAACAAAATTTTGAGGGTTGGTTTTTATTGGTCAACTCTTTTTGCTGACGTATATAAAACTGTGATGAGCGGTCATGAATGTCAGATTTTTCAGGGGAAAAGGAAACTGCTACCATTTCCATTGCAGCCCATTTCTGTCTTGGCACCATTTCAGTAGTGGGGTCTTGATCTTGTTTTGGAGATTCATCCTTCATCTTCAGCCCAACACAAATGGATCCTAATAGCCACATATTACTTCACAAAATGGATTGAGCCAATCCAACCAGACAAGATACTGATTTGGTAGTAATTCAATTCATTGAATCTAATATCTTCTCAATATTTGGTTACCTGCAAAATATAATCACTCATAATGTCATTGCCTTCAAGTCTAAAAAGATGATGGAATTCTGTGAAAAGTATCATATCACATTGGGGAATTCAACTGCTTATTAACCACAAGGTAATGGACTGGTTGAATCTTCCAATAAATCATTGGTAAATATAATCAAGAAGACATTGGAGGTCAACAAGAAGAACTCGCATAAAAAGCTTATCAATGCTTTATGGGCAGACAGAGTAAGTAACAAGAAATTGATAGGTATGTCGCCTTTTCAGTTGGTGTATGAGATTGATATTTTCTTTCCTACTACTCTTGTTGTCCCAATCATGAATATTTTGCAAGAAGTTGGCAGTGAACCAAATGGTGTGCAACGAAGAATAAATCAAATGATTCATTTGCAGCAAACTAGGGAGGAAGTATTTCAGAATACTTCTGAACTTCAGGAAAGAATAAAGAAGATTTATGACTGTAAGACTAAAGTAGATGATTTCAACATGGGAGATATAGTTCTTCGTTGGGATACAAAAAATGAAGAGAAGGGAAAGCACGGTAATTTTGAAAATCTTTGGAAAGGGCCATATAGAATCTCTGATTGGAGAGGCAAGAATGCCCATCTGCTAGAAGAAATGGATGGACAAGATTATTCAGGGGGAGCGATCAATATTAGGCTTCTCAAGCGCTACCTTACTTAATGAATCTCTGAAAGTTTTCATTATCATTGTACATACCAGTTTACTTTCCTATCAAAGGGTGAAGTAGCTATCATGGGAGCTTGAAGCCCAAGGAGAAGGCCATAAGGCTTCTTTGACTAGCTATTGGTTTGAAAGGTTTAGTTTGTTTTTTATTGTCGAAATCAGTTCAGTTTGTCAGTCAATTTTGAGTTTTGAGTTTGGTATTTTTGTTTTTTACTCCATGCCCAATGGATTAGGCTACTTGGTCTATAGTTTTCTTGATACCTCCTAAAGGAGCTTCCATCCCCAGATGGAGCCAATGTTAGTGTCTGTCAGTCCGGCCAGTCACCAATGATCAAATGTGCTCTTTCAAAGTTTTTGATAGGGTCCTAGGTTGAATTTTCATGGTTTCAAAATGATTTCAAATAAAAATTGGATCACTGGTTAGTATGTCTAGGTATGTTACTACTCCCTCCATTTCATGGTCCAATGCCATTTTGGTCGTGTCATCACTCATTACGATGAGTCATCAGTAAATGTCTTGATCACCATCTTAGTCTCATCTCATGGTCGGTTTCATACTCCATTAGATGTCATCAATAGGTCAAGTCATTAAAAAGGTAAAAAGAGTCATAACATCACTTATCATTAATCATTATGGGAGTAGTAATTAGGGGAAATAATGTGTTCAAGGAGATTTCAGCTTGTTTCAACATCCTCATTCATACTCCATATACCCCCTCAAACTTTCCTCATAAATCCCCTCATTCCCCTTAAAATCCCTTTTTCCTTGGGAAAATCCTTAAATCCTAGCCAAAAAACCCATTTTTCCTTTGGAAACACTCATATTTCATATTAATTCCCAAACTCTAGCCTTATCCCAAAAATCCTCTGTATATTCCTTTAGGTACATTTCCATTTTTATACATTGAAACTTAGTTGAAATCCATTTTAAATTCTGTAAACTCTAGTCGAAATTCCATTTGTTTTAATTCTAGCTGTTAGCGTCGATATCTTCATCCCTCCATCAATGATAAAAATTTCTCTTTTTGCATGCATAGTAGGTGTCCCATCCAATCAACTTCATTCCATTAGGTCATGGATCATCTGATGGTAGTGGTTCATTATCTAATTTCGCTCATGGTCTTTACCTGCTAGCCTATTTTCACATATTCAGGTCATTTACAGTGATTTTTTGTCATTACACTTGCAATAATCATTTTTAGGGTTTTAAGTCTCATTAGGTCTAGGGTTTGTCACCATGGTCAGCGAAAGCTCAATAAATGGTCAGCAGGCACATGAGGAGGTCTAATAAGTTCATAAAATTACAAATTCACTGATGATATGCTTTATAAAATGTTTTTTCCTCAAAACTCTGTTTTGAGGTAAAAACAGGGTTTTTTTTTTTTTTTTCCATTTCATGTACAAATTTTATGTAATTTCAATGTTTCTATATGTAATAAGTTCCAGCTATTGCCCTTGGTCACCTTGCCAACTCCAACCACTGCAAGAAACAAAAACATCAATGCATCAATTCATCAAGTGATTAAGAAGAGTCAAACTGCAAAATGAAAAATAGAGTTTTTTAAAGTAAAGTGAATAAGACTTTTGAAAAGTGAGTTTGTAAATGAAAAATTAAAATTAAAGGGATATAAAGTTTTTCTTTATGTTTGAAAGTCTTCATTTTGTGCAAGAGAGTGAACTAAAGGGAGAAAATTGGGTTTGTGGGAGAAGGAGGTGAAATTGAGCAAAAAACACGAATTTTCACTGGCGCTACGTACCTGGGCATTGGCGCTATGCACCTGGGCACTGGCACTATGCACCTACTTGGCACTATGCACCTGGTGCAGGTTTTGCACTAGATTTTGGTCGTGTGCTACGCATACAAAGTGCGCTACACACATGGGAGGCAGTGCTACGCATCTTCCTGTTGAGCTCCAAATCAAATTTCATCGCCTTCCTCTACCTCCAAATTCACAAATAACCTCTCAACAAGTAAGTAAAACCTCACATCTGGTCTAGCAAGGGATGTTTTCATCTGTGGTGATGATTTGTATGTCTAAAAAATAAACCCTAGCTGTCTCTAAAATTGTCTTGCCAAACTTGCATCAGGTTTTGTTTTCTTTTGTTTTAATTCCCCTTTCATTGTCTTCCTACACTCCATTCCCTTCCCTTGCACTAAATTTCCCTAAATCCCTTCCTCTTTCCCTCTCCCAAAATCATTGGCACTCACTCCCTATTACCAAACCCTAAGCTCTATACATTATTCCTAAACATTAACCCCATACGTTCCCAAAACCCTAATTCCCATTTCCTATTCCCTCATTACATTCCTTCCACCATCAAAACCCTCATTTACAGTCATACTATCAGTCAATCCCTCATTTCCTAAAAGAAAAACAACAGTCACCCTACTCACCCTCATACTTTAAAAGTCTCTTCATACTCATCATTTTTCACTCCAAATTTGCAAGTATGGATACATACTCAGCATATGAGAGGGATGATGAAACTGTCAGTGATTCTTCCCAAGAGGTTCATGCACCAAGAAAACCACATAAAGGAGGAAAACATATTCGGGAGGAGCCCACCACTCTCACAAAGTTACTTGCTTGCCCTCTTGTAGTAACCTGTTTTAAACATCAGTCTTGTTACCAGTTTTGTGAAATGGTGGAGAGGGTGAAATATCATTATGAGCTTGCTAGGTTATTTGTTCTTCATCTTCACAATGGCTAGGTGAACCTAGCTAGTGTCTCTTTCACCTTGACACCTGAAACCATTGCAGCAGCAACAGGCATCCCTAATGTGGGTGAACAGTGGAATAAGGGGCAGCATGTGGGCAGAGAGCATTATGAGCCTTACATCAAGGCTAGTTATCAGAGGCAAATCAATAGGGTCTTTCCTTTCAAATACTTGCAAGATACTTATGCTCCACTCATGAAACTCATCATCAAATATTTTACCTGTGAGGGGAGGTTTTCCCGTCTATATACATACCATGTCAGATTGCTGATGCATTTCACAAGAGTGAGGATGATGAACCTCCCATACTTTATATGCAGGAATATTGAGAAGATGGCTCATTATGTGCAAAGGAAACCTCTTCCTCAGTAGTTCAATAGCATTTACCATTTCTCATTAATTAAAATTGTTTTTTTGCATCATCTAAGCTTGCTGAATATTTCATGGGATACTTTCATTGCACATGAGGTTTTCAAAAACCCTCAGGTGACTCCATCGGTGCTTCAAGTGGAAGGAGGGCCTTCAAACCAGCCAGATGTTCATGAGACTGAAACTATAGGTGTGCTAGTGTTTGTCACTTATGAGAAAGGCACAAGGAGACTATTTGCAGCTGCCAAACAAGTATTATCTCCACTAGGCGTGGAAGGGGTCTCGTTCTCTTCACCAGACAACAGGAAAATGCTATCTTCACCTAGGGTGAAAGGGGCTTTGCCTTCTTCTTCAGCAGAATAGGTACAGGACAGAAGAAAGCAAACATTACATGATGAAGGGCCTTATGAAGGCCAAGACAGGGATTTTATTTTGGTTGAGGAAGAGGACACTGATTTGGGCTCCCAAAGCTCAAGACTCAAGGATGTGATCATCAAGGAGAAAGAAGCTGAGATCCAAGCCTTATCACTTGACCTTGAGAGGGCTAAATGGATCATTAACTTCCTTGAGCAAGAAAACAAACAGTTGACTGATAAACAAGACCTCTTGGAGTTACAAATCATCAAAGAAAACCGACAAAAGTCTAAGAGGGCAAAGGGCAAGTTGACATCCATTGAAGAAGATCAGGACCAGGAATATGTGTTGGAAAAGGTGAATATCCACCTTGAGAAGCTACTAGAAAAGGCTAATAAGGAGAAAAACATGTTGCGCCACATGGCTTATCACTATTTGGCTCGGAATAAAATTTGCAAGACAAGGATAAGGTACCTAAAAGCCATGTTCAGGAGAGCCTTAAAAGCCAAAAAAGAGCAAGATAAACTCAAGATCTTGGCTGAAGCATCATTGGATGAGCATAACACATAGAAAGGATCACTCATGCCAAATTTCAAGAAATTTGGTGAAGTTTTTGTCATTTTTGAATTTTTTGAGGCAAAAAATAGGTTTTTTCAGCAGGTGGCGCTACGCTTTTGATGGGGGCCTCCATTTGTGAAAAACTTTACATTTTTGGAATCATCATGAAAAGTTATGCATGCTCAGAAATGTCTGAGAAGTTTTGACAAGTTTTGGACCTCCAAAAGATCCAAAAACACCCAAAAAGTGTCATCTCTGCCACTTTTTTGCCACACAGGAAGCAGTTTTGGGAGATTGCATTTTTGGAGCGGCAAATGGACTCCAAATCAAAAAATTCAAGTTTTCCCAGAAAACGGACTCACCAAGCTTTCCAATGAGCTATTTTTCACCTAATTTGGACTTAGAGAAGCCTTCTAAAACTGGTTTGGAAAAAGCGTTATGCATAGAATCAGTGGCGCTACGCATAGGAGAAAAATTTGCTAGTTTTGCCTATTTACTCAGTATTTCGCCTAATTTTCTACCAGTTTGACTTTTTCATCACTCTCTGATAAATTCATGATGTAATATAATGTAACTTGATGTACTATGATGTAAAAATGTTGAAAAATAACTTAAGGAGGTAGATACATCAATTTTAGGTGGTTTTGAGCTGAATGAATCAGTTTCCATAGTTTTAGAGGCAAGCTGTTCCACTGCCAATTTTTCAGTTCCTAGTTTAGATCTTGTTGAAACAGCTTCTTGACTCATGGATTCGACCCCTGATGGCTTGCAGAGGTGGTTTGATGCCTATATCTTATACTTTCTTAGTCATTTGTCAGGGTTGGACTCTTATGGATGCATTGAGCTACTTTGTACATCACTTCTGCAGTTTGGCAAGGAAATAAACCATGGTTTTGCAGCATTTTGTGGGATTCTTGTGGTAATGTGAATTAGCATAGTTTCCTTCTTAGTTATCAGTTGATATTATGTTTATGTGTGCCATCATCTATCTTATTCTACATAACTAAATGAATCAAGTGTAAAAGGTAGAATTCATTGATGTTTCAGTGCTCTACCTTGGGGTTTATTTAGTTTTTCATGTTTTTTACTATTTGAATAGGACTAATGACATTTGCATGCCCTCTCCAGCTCCTCACCAGTCTTTAGACTCACCATTACACTCATTTCAAAGTGTTAAAACACTTTCCTACCTCGCCCCACAGGAACCTCTGCAAATATGTGTTGATTTCTCGAACCCAAAGCTACCTTTCCCATCTGATCCAGCAACCAACCATTAAAATCAATCAAAATCCTCTGAGCAAGCATACCTAGCCTAAAATTAGTATTTATATTAGTCATCTCAAGCCTTCTTTGATAAATTTCAGTGAGATTGACAAGGAGAGAGCCCTCTCCCGACCTGGTAGGGCTAGCTACTAGGTTAAGCGTGGTTTGATGTTACCCTAGACCTGCCTTTCTCAGCCTGAGGTAGCTTTAGGCACTAACATATTGGTGACCATACTGGGGAAATGAAAAGTTTGTTTGTTTGTTATTGTTGTTTTCTTTATAAACTACATACGGAGCCTGAATTTAGCCAGGTAGCCTTCGAACTACTCTTGCTCTGCAAGTGCATAAGTAGATGAATGCGGCTTCAGTCAATCTCTGGTTTAGTTTATGAACTAAACATCTGACTTGCAAGCATTGAAAACTATTGCCCCAGTACATTAAATAATTCTAGACTTTTGGATGATGAGTTTAGAATTCAGTAGGCTGACAAGATTGTAATGTCAATTTGGTTTTTGGGAATAATTCAACACACTGGCTTCCAGACGCTACACTAAGGCCAATCCTGATCTTGATCTTCCTCCCGTGTATGAAAACCCAAATCTCATTCCAAGAATTACCCACCAAGAAAGTTCTGTGATTCCCGTGTTTAGATCTCATTCATGCTCTGTTGTTTTTGAATATCTTGAAGATCTCCCATTTGATGAACATTTCGGTCTATCGTTGTTTGAAACTAAGTCTGTAAGTGCAATTGGTGCTACTGTTTTAAATCCAGAGTTTGTCCAATATCTTGAAACTAAAAGAGCAAATAGATTAACTGATGCTTATATTCTAAATCTTCAAAATTCAATTGTGGCTACCAATATTCCCGAGTTCTTAGAATCTGCATTTTCTACTCTTGGTTCCTCCGTTGTTGTTTCTAGTTCAAAAATTCCTACTAAGCCTCCTTTTATTCCCACCATTCCCGTGCAACCCACCTTATCTGATCAGAGATCTGCTGTCTCTTCACCCCCATCAACCCCTTCAACACCTCAAACATCAAATATTCCTTCACCTCCTTTGACACCGCATACTCCCATCACATCGACTACTATTGTTATCCTAACTCCTCCTACATCCCCAAGGCCAGTTTCAAATCCACCTCGAGTAATGGCTGCCAGATATGCACCTCTCGCTTTGCCACAAAACTTGAATGATATACCTGCTGATTACCAAAGTAAAATTCTATTGTTTGATGGTACCCAAGGTATCACAACATAGTAGCATGTTGATAGGATGAGTGATTTCTTTGATCTTCGTGAGATAGATGAAGAGAATGTGACAATGAGATTATTTGTGAAAACTTTCAGAGGCGAAGTGCGAAAGTGGTTTAGAGCATTGCCTGCGAAAACTATTAATACATTGGCGATTCTTCAAAGGCAATTTCTGGATCATTGGGAGGTAAAGAAAAATCCACTCCAAATCCTTTCCGAGTATGAAAACATAAAGAGGAATGTTGGTGAAAGTGTCTAGGATTACTGTGTTAGATTCAATACTGTTTATAATGCTATTCCAGCTAATATCAGGCCACTAATGGGGTTGGCTTTGATAAAATTTCCTGATGGCTTTGATCCTGACATGGCATATCAATTGAGAGAAAGAGACCTGGCGACATTGGATGATATGCAGAAAATTGTAGTGAACGTGGAGGCAAATCTGCTAGCTAAGAGAGCTAGGACAAAGACCGAGAAGAAGGTGACCATAAAGGAAGAAGCTTCTTCCTCACATCATTTTCTTTGTAAGCTTGTTAAGATGTTCGATAGATTAACCATTGCAGATAAGCTTGAGACACAGGTCAGAAACCCAAATTTTCATGGTCAGCAGCAACCACAGTTCAGGATTAAGCAACGAGAGCAAAGAGCGCAAGATCCATCAGCTCAATAGTAGGTTAAAACACCATTACAACATAACTATGTTCATGGCACTGAATCAGAGGATGATGAGACTCCAATAGGAGAGGAGAATCACTTTTTTACACCAGATGGTTTGTCATTTTATATCACCGAAGATGAAGAGTATTCAGAAAACCTAGCTATACGAAAAGATGAAGATTTTATATTGGCAAATGAAATAGTCCTAGAAGAAGAATTAGATGAATATCAAAGGGGATACATGAATGCATTGATAGCACAACAAAGACAGTATTCACTCAGGAGCAGGTATGTACCAATCAATCCAATTCAAAAGCGGAAGGAAGCAGCACCACCAAACAATGATTCTCAAAATGTTCAGAAGAAAGGAAAGGAGCCAGCAGATCCTACTTCTAGAAAAGGAAAGTGAGCAAATGAAAAGTCAAATCAGCCAAGTGCAACAAAGGATAAGATTGAAAAGAAGGATGCTCCAGTCAAAGAGGTAGAGAAAACTACAGCTTTTAGCTTAGAGAATGAGATTGCTAAGTTAAAAGTGTCAATACCTTTGACTGAATTAATGAAGAATAACAGTTATAAAAGTCAAGTGTCAAAGATTTTGAATGTAGATCCCCTGTTTGATATGGTTAATGTGGAAGATGACCAACCTGAGCTTATCTTTGGTCCCACATTAGAAGGCCAATCTGAGGACAGTGATGTAGCCCCTTTTTACATCAGCCTTAGATTGCATGATTATGTTTTTCATAACGCCATGTTTGATTTAGGAGCGTCTCACAGCCTGATGCCAAAGGCAATCATGGAAAAATTGGGTTTAGAAATCACTCGCAAGTATCATGATCTTTATTCCTTTGACTCCGGTAGGGTCAGATGTATTGGTATCATTAAAGATTTGGTTGTGACTTTAGATCAGATTCCAACAAAGAATGTTCTCATGGATGTAGTTGTGGCCGACATTCCCCCTAGATTTGGCATGCTTTTATCTAGGTCGTGGGGTGCAAAACTCAAAGGGACATTGCAGTTTGATTTCTCCTATGCCACTATTCCCGTGTTTGGTCAGTTGAGGAAACTATATAGGGAGAAAAAGTTGAAGTATATGATCACAAGCAAGGAGAAACCTTTGAATCATCCAATTAATTATGTACATACAGATTTAGAATCTTTTGTTCTTTATTTTGACAATGGTTTCAATGATGTAAATAGTCAATTAGTTGAAGTTGAAGATATTCCAGAGATAACAGAAAATTTCAGATCAGTACTTGATCAAGAGAGACAAAGGCTTGACAGTACCGCTAAACAGTCAAGATTCCACCAGCAGTAGAAAATTGATGGACATCAGCCAAAGGTAGAAGAGCAGGCAGAATTCCAGCACTTGGAGGAAGAAGCCGGTTTGTGGAGTCTGGACTTTGATGGAGCAGTAGGTAAGGATGGAGCAGGAATCTGTATTTGGATATGCATTAGTGTTTTCCTACCAAATAAAGTCTTGAGTAATGTAAGAGTTTGTTCATATAAATTGGCTTTTGATTGTTCCAATAATGAAGCCGAATATGAGGCGCCGATTGCAGGCTTGAAAATCCTTAAGAAGTTGAACGCAAATAGAATTTCAGTTTATGGCAACTCCAAATTAGTAATTAAACAAGTCAAGGGTGAATACCAAGCCAAAAATCCTCGAATGAGGGCTTACTGTAATGTGGTTTTAGATATCTTGAGGTTGTTTCCAGATTATACTTTGACATGTTTTCCTCGTGAACAAAATGTTATCGAAGATTCCCTTGCTACAACTACAAGTAATTTAAAGATCCTGATGAATTAAAACTATAAGTTTGAAATTCATGTGAAGCATCGCCCAGTGGTCCCTGATAATCAAAGATATTGGCAGGTGTTTCAGGATGACAAAGAGATTGAAGAATTTCTACAAAATGAAGGAAAATATAAAGACACTTCTATGGATGGCGAGCAAGATGATGGTGAACCGGATATAGAGGTAAATCAGATGGAAGTTTTGCAAGTGAAGGAAAATGTCATCCCTAAAGGCCTTATACCTTTGGAGGAATTATTTGATCAAGATGATGTAGCCTAGAAACCAAGCTTAGTGCCGACTGACAAGGGGGTTGAAGATGTGAATATCGGAAAAACAGAAAATCCAAAGATGGTGAAGCTGTCAAAGGCATTACCTCCTCAGGCAAAAGCTAAATACATTAGTTTATGGTATTCATTTTCTGATGTATTTGCATGGGACTATACAGATTTGAAGGAGTACAATAAAAGTATAATTCAACATATCATTCCAATCAAGCCAAACCAGAAGCCATTTCGCCAAAAGTTGAGAAGGATAAATCCGAAGTTGCTGCCATCAATAGAGAAAGAGGTAAATCAATTGTACAAGGCTGGTATAATCGTTCCAATAAAATTTTCAGATTGGATCTCCAACTTGGTGCCCGTGCGGAAGAAGACAAGCGAGATTAGATTATGCATTGATTTCAAAAATTTGAATAAGGTGTCGTTGAAAGATAATTATCCATTGCCGAAAATGGACCACATACTCCAAAGAGTAGTTGGGGCATCTCGTATGTCACTGCTCGATGGGTATTCTGGCTACAATCAAATTTTGGTCCATGAGGATGACAGGGACAAAACAACATTCACCACTCTGTGGGGGACATTCCATTATGCCAAGATGCCATTCGGTTTAAAGAATGCTGGTGCAACATTTTAGCGGGCTATGGATATCGCCTTTGCAAATGAGAAAGATGTATTTTTAGTAGTGTATCTTGATGATTTGACTGTCTTTTCCAATTCAGATGAGGAGCGTCATTACCATCTGAAAATTGTTTTTCAGCGTTGCAGAAAATATGGCATATCTCTCAATCCCAAGAAGAGCTTATTTGCCATGGATGAAGGGAAGCTTCTCAGACACATAATATCCAAGGAGGGCATCTGCATCGATCCTGCTCGAGTGGAAGCAATTCAGAAAATTGATTTTCCACGTAGTAAAAAGGAGATCCAAGCATTTAACAATAAGATGAACTTCTTACATCATTGCGTGCCACATCTAGCTGAACACTTGAGGGAAATTACAAACATGTTGAAGAAATATAGTGTAGTTAAGTGGACCAAAGAAGCCATGAAGTCTTTGAACCTGGTAAAGTTGGCTCTTTGTTCAACTCTGATTTTAATAAGCCTGGATTATTCCCAAGATTTCATATTGTTTTCATTCGCTTCTGACCATACTATGGTAGCAGTTCTAATGCAGAAAAGAGACTAGCTTGAGAAGCCAATTGCCTTTTTCAGCAGGACAATAAGAGATGCAGCCTTAAAATATAACATTATTGAGAAGCAAGCTCTTGCCTTGGTGAAAGCTTTGAAAGATTTCCATGTATATATTCTGCACTCCCATATTCTCGCTTATGTCCCTAATGCAATCGTCAAAGATGTTTTGGTACAAATAGATATGGAAGGGAGGCGAGGCAAATGGATCACAACTTTGTTAGAATACGACTTAGAGATAAAACCAACAAAGCTCATCAAGGGGCAGAGTCTAGCAAAACTGATGGCGGAGTCTAATTTGCACGCCTAGGACATAAATCTGATTGCTGCTATGTCCGAAGAAGATGAAGACAGCTCACTTGTTCAAGTATCTAAAATTTTTCTCCATTACCCTTGGTATTCAAATATTGTATATGTGCTCGAGCACCTTTCACCGCCACCAGGGATGGCTAAAAATAAAGGTAGAACTCTGAAACTGAAGGCTGCCAGATTTTGTATTATGAACAATGCACTTTATTGGAAAGATCTCGGTGGCATTTTGGTGAATTGTTTGGTTGAGGAGGAAGCAAAATAGGTCATGGATGATTTTCACAAGGGAGATTGTGGAGGTCACCTGTTTTGGAAGATGACGGCTAACAAAATTGTGAGAGCAGGGTGGTATTGGCCTACACTCTTTGCTAATGTTTATAAAACTGTCACAAGCTATCATGAATGCCAGATTTTTCAGGGAAGGAGAAAATTACAGCCTCTACCTCTCAAGCTAGTTGAAGTAAGTGCAGTGGGGCCTAGATTTTAGGAGAAATTCATCTCACATCTTCAGCTCAGCACAAGTGGATCTTAACATCGATGGATTATTTTACAAAATGGATTGAGGTGATCCCCACTCAGCAGGCTACAGATGCGGTAATAATTCAGTTTCTTGAAAATAATATTTTGTCATGTTTTGGCTGTCCTAACAAGCTGATTACAGATAACACAAAAGCTTTCAAGTCCAAAAATATGATTGACTTTTGTAGCAAATACAAAATTACCTTGGGACATTCTACTGCATATTATCCGCAAGGTAACGGATTGGCGGAATCTTCAAACAAATCATTGGTTAAAATCATCAAAAAGTTGTTGGAAACAAACAAAAAGAGCTGGCATATGAAATTGGTTAATGCACTATGGGCAGATAGAGTAAGTCAGAAGAAGTCAATTGGCATGTCCCCGTTCGAGATTGTATATGGTATTGACACGGTGTTCCTGACATCTCTTGCAGTCCCGATTGTAAAACTTTTGCAGGAAGCTGGTAGCGAGGAGGATCATCTTCAGCGAAGAATAAGCCAAATGATCCATTTACAGCAGACGAGAGAGGAGATTTTTCAGAATACCTTTAGGTTGCAAGAGAGAATTAAGAAAATTTATGATCGAAAGGTAAAGACAGATAAGTTTCAGATTGAAGACATAGTGTTAAAGTGGGATGCTAGAAACGAGGACAAAGGCAAGCATGAAAAGTTCGAGAATCTGTGGAAGGGACCATATAGATTGCTGCATATCGAGGTCAAAATGATTTTCTCAAAGAAATGAACGGTGAAGATTGTCCAGGAGGGCCGGTCAATGGTCGGCTGCGGAAACAGTATTATATTTGAGATGTTTTCTGCTGTCATAATTTGTCATTGTACATACCATTTTATTTCCTTCATTGCAAAGTGTGTACTGTCTTCATTCATTCAGTTTGGGGCCCGAAGTGAAGGCTATAAAACTGAAGGTCTGACTTCAATTTTTTGTAATTTAGTGTGGGGTGTTTGAGTCAATTTTGAGTCAGTTTTCAGTCTTGTAATTGAGTTAGTTTTAAGTCAAGATATTGGTTTTAGTTTTCTGAAGTTATTGACTCCATTTTGCCCAATGGATAAGGCACTAGTCTGCTTTCTAGAGATCTATAATTCTTGGCACCTCCCAGGAGCTACCATCCCCATTGGAGCCAATGTTAGTGTCGGTATCTTCATCCCTCCATCAGTGATAAAAATTTCTCTTTTTGCATGCATAGTAGGTGTCCCATCCGATCAGCTGCATTCCATTAGGTCATGGATCATCTGATGGTAGTGGTTCATTATCTAATTTCCCTCATGGTCTTTACTTTCTGGCCTATTTTCACATATTCAGGTCATTTACAGTCATTTTTTGTCATTACACTTGCAATAAACATTTTTAGGGTTTTAGGTCTCATTAGGTCTAGGGTTTGTCACCATGGTCAGCAAAAGCTCAATAAACGGTTAGCAGGCACATGAGGAGGTCTAATAAGTTCATAAAATTACAAATTTACTGATGATATGCTTCATAAAGGGTTTTTACCTCAAAACTCTATTTTGAGGTAAAAATAGGGGTTTTTTTTTTTTTCCATTTCATGTACAAATTTTATGTAATTTCAATGTTTCTATATGTAATAAGTTCCAGCTACTGCCCTTGGTCACCTTTCCAACTCCAGCCACTGCAATAAACAAAAACATCAATGTATCAATTCATCAAGTGATCAAGAAGAGTCAAACTGCAAAATGAAAAACATAGTTTTTTAAAGCAAAGTGAATAAGACTCTTGAAAAGTGGGTTTGTAAATGAAAAATTAAAATCAAAGGGATATAAAGTTCTTCTTTATGTTTTAAAGTCTTCATTTTGTGCAAGAGAGTGAGCTAAAGGGAGAAAATCGGGTTTGTGGTAGAAAGAGCTGAAATTGAGAAAAAAACACGAATTTTCACTGGCGCTACGCAC
Organism: Pinus tabuliformis; assembly: GCA_031772625.1. NCBI lineage: Eukaryota > Viridiplantae > Streptophyta > Pinopsida > Pinales > Pinaceae > Pinus > Pinus tabuliformis. The sequence goes on from CM062809.1 coordinate 76,730,104, forward strand.
CTAGGCATCGGCGCTACGCACCTGGGCACTGGTGCTACACACCTTCCTGGTGCTACGCACCTGGCACAGGTTTTGCACTAGATTTTGGTCATGCGCTACACATTCAAAGTGCACTATGCACCTAGGAGGCAGTGCTACACATCTACCTGTTGAGCTCTAAATCGAATTTCATTGCCTTACTCTGCCTCCAAATTCACAAATAACCTCTCAACAAGTAAGTAAAACCTCACATTTGGTCTAGCAAGGGATTTTTTTCATCTATGGTGATGATTTGTGTCTAAAAAATAAAACCTAGCTATCTCTAAAATTGTCTTTCCAAACTTGCATAGGGTTTTGTTTTCTGCTATTTTAATTCCCCTTCCATTGTCTTCCTACACTCCATTCCCTTCCGTTGCACTAAATTTCCCTAAATCCCTTCCTCTTTCCCTCTCCCAAAATCATTGGCACTCGCTCCCTATTACGAAACCCTAAGCTCGATACATTATTCCTAAACATTAACCCCATACATTCCCAAAACCCTGATTCCCATTTCCTATTCCCTCATTACATTCCTTCCACCATCAAAACCCTCATTTACAGTCATACTATCAGTCAATCCCTCATTTCCTAAAAGAAAAACAACAGTCACCCTACTCACCCTCATACTTTAAAAATCTCTTCATACTCAACATTTTTCACTCCAAATTTGCAAGTATGGATACAGACTCAGCATATGAGAGGGATGATGAAATTGTCAGTGATTCTTCCCAAGAGGCTCATGCACCAAGAAAACCACATAAAGGAGGAAAACATATCTGGGAGGATCCCACCACTGTCATAGAGTTACTTGCTTGCCCTCTTGTAATAACCTGTTTTAAACATCAGTCTTGTTACCAGTTTTGTGAAATGGTGGAGAGGGTGAAATATCACTATGAGCTTGCTAGGTTATTTGTTCTTCATCTTCACAATGGCTAGGTGAACCTAGCAAGTGTCTCTTTCACCTTGAAACTTGAAACCATTGCAGCAGTGACAGGCATTCCTAATGTGGGTGAACAGTGGAATAAGGGGTAGCATGTAGGCAGAGAGCATTATGAGCCTTACATCAAGGCTAATTATCAGAGGCAAATCAGTAGGGTCTTTCCTTTCAAATACTTGCAAGATACTTATGCTCCACTCATGAAACTCATCATCAAAGATTTTACCTATGAGGGGAGGTTTTCCCATCTATATACATACCAAGTCAGATTGCTGATGCATTTCACAAGAGTGAGGATGATGAACCTCCCATACTTTATATGCAGGAATATTGAGAAGATGGCTCATTATGTGCAAAGGTAACCTCTTCCTCAGCAGTTCAATAGCATTTACCATTTATCAATGATTAAAATTGTTGTTTTGCATCAGCTAAGCTTGCTGAATATTTCATGGGATACTTTCATTGCACATGAGGTTTTCAAAAGCCCTCAGGTGACTCCATCAGTGCTTCAAGAGGAAGGAGGGCCTTCAAACCAGCTAGATGTTCATGAGACTGAGGCTATAGGTGTGCCAATGTTTGTCACTTATGAGAAAGGCACAAGGAGACTATTTGCAGCTGCCAAACGAGTATTATCTCCACCAGGGATGGAAGGGGTCTCGTTCTCTTCACCAGACAACATGTAAATGCTGTATTCACCTGGGGTGAAAGGGGCTTTGCCTTCTTCTTCACCAGAATAGGTACAAGATAGAGGAAAGAAACCATTGCATGATGAAGGGCCTTATGAAGGCCAAGAAAAGGATTTTATTTTGGTTGAGGAAGAGGACACTGATTTGGGCTCCCAAAGATCAAGACTCAAGGATGTGATCATCAAGGAGAAAGAAGCTGAGATCCAAGCCTTATCACTTGAACTTGAGAGGGCTAAATGGATCATTAACTTCCTTGAGCAAGAAAAAAAATAGTTGACTGATAAACATGACCTCCTGGAGTTACAAATCATCAAAGAAAACCGGCAAAAGTCTAAGAGGGCAAAGGGCAAGTTGACATCCATTGAAGAAGATAAGGACGGGGAATATGTGTTGGAGAAGGTGAATATCCACCTTGAGAAGCTGTTGGACAAGGCTAATAAGGAGAAAAACATGTTGCGCGACATGGCTTATCACTATTTGGCCCGGAATAAAATTTGCAAGACAAGGATAAGGTACCTAAAAGCCAAGTTAAGGAGAGCCTTAAAAGCCAAAAAAGAGAAAGATAAGCTCAAAATCTTAGCTAAAGCATCATTGGCACAACATAACACATAAAAAGGATCACTCATGCCAAATTTCAAGAAATTTGGTGAAGTTTTTGTCATTTTTGAATTTTTTTGAGGCAAAAAACAGGTTTTTTCAGCAGGTGCCTAGCGCCACTGGCGCTACGCTTTTGATGGTGGCCTCCATTTGTGAAAAACTTTACATATTTGGAATCATCATGAAAATTTATGCATGCTCAGAAATGGATGAGAAGTTTTGACAAGTTCTGGACCTCCAAAAGGGCCAAAAACACCCAAAAAGTGCCCTCTCTGCCACTTTTTTGCCACATAGGAAGCAGTCTTGGGGGATTGCATTTTTGAAGGGGAAAATGGACTCCATATCAAAAAATTCAAGTTGTCCCAAAAGGTAGACTCACCAATATTTCCAATGAGCTATTCTGCACCTGATTTGGACTTCCGGAAGCCTTCCAAAACTAGCCTGGAAAAAGCACTACACATAGAATCAGTGGCATTACGCATAAGAGAAAAATTTGCCAGTTTTGCCTGTTTACTCAATATTTTGCGTAATTTTCTACCAGTTTGACTTTTTCTTATCTCTATGATAAATTCATGATGTAATATGATGTAACTTGATGTACTTTGATGTAAAAATGATGAAAAATTACTCAAGGAGGTAGATACATCAGTTTTAGGTGGTTTTGAGCTGGATGAATCAGTTTCCATACTTTTAGAGGCAAGCTGTTCCACTGCCAATTTTTCAGTTCCTAGCTTAGATCTTGCTGGAACATCTCCTTGACTCATGGATTCGACCCCTGATGGCTAGAATAGGTGGTTTGATGCCTATATCTTGTACTTTCTTAGTCATTTATTAGGGTTGGACTCTTGTGGATGCATTGAGCTACTTTGTACATCACTTCTACAGTTTGGCAAGGAAATAAACCAGGGTTTTGCAGCATTTTGTGGGATTCCTGTGGTAATGTGAATTAGCATAGTTTCCTTCTCAGTTATCAGTTGATCTTATGTTTATGTGTGCCATCATCTCTCTTATTCTGCATAACTAAATGAATCAAGTGTGAAAGGTAGAATTCATTGATGTTTCAGTGCTCTGCCTTGGGGTCTATTTAGTTTTTCATGTTTTCTACTGTTCGAAGAGGACTCATGACATTTTAGTACCCTCTCTAGCTCCTCACTAGTCTTTAGACTCACCATTACACTTATTTCAAAGTGCTAAGACACTTGCCTACCTCGCCCCACAGAAACCTCTGCAAATCTGTGTTGATTTCCCAGACTGAAAGCTGCCTTTCCCATCTGATCCAACGACCAACCATTAAAATCAATCAAAATCCTTTGAGCAAGCATACCTAGCCTAAAATTAGTATTTATATTAGTCATATCAAGCCTTCTTTGATAAATTTTCAGTGATATTGACAAGGAGAGATCCCTCTCCCAACTTGGTAGGGCTAGCTACCAGGTTAAGTGTGGTTTGATGTTACCCTAGACCTGCCTTTCTCAACCTGAGATAGATTTAGGTACTAACACTAGGCACACACATTAAAATATATTTACATCCCTTTTAAAGCTAGTAGCCCGCAATCAGAGTATATTACATGAAATAATAAAGAGTGCTCCATACCACTTCCCAATTGTGATTGCGGGATCCAGCAATCGACCTATCCCACAACATTAAGTCCCGCATCCTGCATTAAGTCTCGCATCCCGCATCGGCTACCCATCCCATAATAACTCCCGCTCACTGATGAAGTCCCCATTGATTTCCCCCACAAGCAATGATTTCACCAACATTAAGTCCCTTTTCCTACATGGTCCTTCCCTGATTGCAATAAGTCTCGACTACTCGACCCTTGTGATAAGTCTCGTCCCTACCGATAAACCCCGTAGTTGATAAGTCTCGGCCCTTACGATAAGTCTCAGGCCCGGTGATAGGTCCTGTCTCCCGATTACGATAGGTCTCACCCCCTACGATCGCACTAAATTTATAGTCCCACTCCCATGTAGCCCTTCCTAGTTGCAATTGTGATGTGGAAAGGCTGACCAGATGCGATATTTTTTATAATGGATTGAAAGGGTATTTGAGATCCTTTAATGCAAAAATAGTATGGAACATGGTTTAGAGCCCCTATCCCTATTACGATTGCTATATATAATTGGCCCGGATCAACGACATAGGTCTCATCAGCCTAGATCAGACATTTCAGATCAACGGCTCATATTTCTTCCCGATAGTCAATATAAGTTTAGTTTTTCATGCCCTCGACCGCGATTTTTTCGCTGTCTTTTATATAATTTACTAAATTGAAAGACCATGGCCTCCATTCACATAGCACCAGATCATACATGTCACCACCACTGAAACAGAATGCAGAAAAAATGGAACAACAATGTGGCTCATTAGTCAACAAGACTAACAATATGGTTTATTCAAGGCATAGTTACACTAGAATGCCTAGAACAGCACCAAAGCTCAGCCAAATGATCTTTTTAGTAGTTTTGATCCATTTTTATGATTTTTTCTAATAAATCTTGAATTCTGTTTCAAGATATTTTCCTGTAAACCATTGTGTAAATACTTCATATTTCGAAGTATTAGAGGTTAGATATTAGAGAGTGAAAGGCTTGGAGCTTGTAATAAATTATCTTTTTATAGGAAATCAAAGGCCAATTGCAGCTATTATTTAGGAATTCTTGTGGTATGAGTTTTTGATAATGTTTTTCTTCTGTTAATAGCTTATATGAATGATAATTTCATCTCCTTTCCATATCTATGCTTTTCAGTGATTTTCCTACGAGGTTTTAAACATAATTATTAAGTTTAAGCTCTCTTTTGTTAGGAATTTCATGTTAATGTTACCTATCTTCTAACAAATTAATTCATGCTTGCCATGCTCATTTGGAACCTTTTCTTTTCCACCCTACACTACATCGAAAAAACCCCAAAGTATCACAAAGGCATACCTACCCTCCTCCTCTTTATCTCTTGCAACTGAACCCTTGAGACCTAACCCAGTTCCTTGATTTTGACTCCTGATCCAACAAAACTCTAAATTTCAAAACCCCAGAGTTGAACATACCTAGCCTAATCTATTTTTCCCACTTCAGTGATAATTGGTTGTGAGCTTTATAGAGAGATCCCTCTCTAGTTTAGCAGGGCTAGCTGTTGAACCCTAAGTGGTTTGAGGTTACTCCTTCGATCTCCTTTCTCAACCTTGGTATATTGTCGAGGATAACACAAGGAAAAAAGGATGAGATGAAGAATAACCAAAATGACTAGGAATCTATAGGTCACATGAAGTACCAAAAGGATAGAGTCAACAACCATATTCAAAGCACTAATGGTCTAGACTCTAGACTTGAGATTTTTTTAACTATATTATCATTAGTATCTACTAAGAGCGGTGGGGCAAAGAGGATTCTAACTCATTAACATTGAAGGCAAAGAATGCATGTAGCATAAGTGTAGAAAATGTTGCAAATATAGATAGTCCATAAGCATTTAATGAAATTAAGAACCTAATAAAGTTCTTTCAACATTGGTATTCTTTGCTTCTGTGTGTAAACCTAATTCTCTGTGTTTTCAAGATAAGAAGAATTCATTAGACTCTGTAGAATCAATGAAGGTTTAATATAAAAATCATGTTCTTGCTTCTAAAGGGTATCATGTATAAAATTTATATGAATAAGAAGATGTAAGTGGTAGTGATGATGAATAGGTTGCTACAAAAATATCAAAATCAGAAGATGTCATATTCAATCATTGCAAGAAAATCTATATATTGAGGCATAATATAAAAACCTTTGTGTGCATTGCGAAACAACATGTCAAGGTATTAAACAACTATGTGAGGCAATCTAGGTGATGAGTCTTAAGATAGGTCTAGGGAAAATAATGCAAGTATCTAGATTTCTTGAACGACATATTTAATTGTTTCTTGAGCATGTATTGATTGTAGTGACCATTACACATTCTCCAAATTAGATGAAAGAGTTATCCAATATTACCCATGCCTAGAAGCTAAAAGATTTGAATTCCATGTCATTAAAAAAGTCTAGCTTAACACATGATGTCCACAAATTATCAGACATTTCAAGAAGGAATTTAAAAGAAGAATTAGTGAAACAACTAAGAAAGTCCAAGAAATCCCACTTCAAAATATTACCCAATTCATCTAAAGCTCTTAAAGGACGAACATCACTTCACATTGAGTGTTGTTGCAAAGTAACTATACATTTGTAGGACCGGGGAGAAACAAGATTACTAAGATGCCTACATAATTTTGAAATGATTCCTCCTTCAATCTTGGTAGTAAGCAATCTATATAGCCAATTTCATCAATATGCTCACCATGTCTGATCAGTTGCAAGTTATCAGAGAAACTCCATTGTTGGTTTTCCATGAGAAAAAGGAAAGCATCTTTCATACCCCAATAATATTTAGATCTTATTCATCTAACCCTAGATGAAAAAAGTGAAATTGATAATATCCTTGAGTTCTATAGCCAATTTGACACCTTGCCTTGCCTCTTTACTGGGCATCTAAAGTGAAATTGATGATATCCCCATGTTTTCCATTTGATACCCAATTCAAAACATTACCTTGCCTCTAAAAATTCAGATTGGCCATAGTGGAATCATCTGGGTGACAATGGATGGATTTAACCATTTATTTCTAAAAGCAAGTCATTCATAAACAAAAAATTGCAAAATCTACTAATGCATAAAAAAAATTGTATGCTCTAACCTATGGCAACCTTTTGCATGATTGTTATTTAATAACTAGATGCACATCCATGGACTCTTCTCTTCATATTCAAATGTTAGGAGAGCTTCAACTAACCATCCTGGAGCTCCTCCTAGGATCACCAAGCCAGGCCATCCCCAAAGAACTTTATCAGGCGTTGCATTGGTACTTTTGCAGTGATTAATAAGGTGCATTGTACCATCTAAGATCATCCTTTCTTATGCTCTTCTATTTAATTTTCACTTATATATATTTAGCTTGTAGGTTTCTTATGTTTCTTTTTCACTCCCATGTTATGTTTTTTATTTATTGCATTTTCTAGTCCCATTGACCTATTCTTTTGATCACTTTTGCACATTAATAAATTATCATGTATTAATTTAATAAAGACCATGGCTACGGACTGTCCATCATACACAAAGTTATTGCTTAATTTTGTTCCTAAACACAATGATTCCACAGAAGAAAGAATAAAATTGTATTGATGTCCACAAATGACCAAATTAGGTCATTGGGACTATAAAAATACCATGAGCTACAATAGTGTTGTAGTAGTGATCAAGATCTCTCCAAAGAATATAGAATATATATTAATTAAAATATCAAAATGAAATGACAATAAAAATGGATTATATTAGAGACTAGCCATAGATAATTAAGTAAAGACAAATAATGCATGAGAAAAATAAAGAAGAAGTGCTAATGTAGTAGACAGAGTTGGCCGAATCATTAGCATAACAAAAAAACCTATCAGAGAGTGTAAAAATAAAACATTACTTTTATCCTTTTAACTAGTCGAAGGTGGTTTTACTTAAAAGTTAAAACTAAATGAATTTACACATATATAATTATTTAGTTTGGGAAAAAAAAATTACAAATGCTTTTCAACTATTCTCGCACCAAGGTATAACAACTTGTAGCTGTAGATTTGAATGGATCAAGCATCACCAATAGACTCTTGGTCATATATGAAATACAATTCAAAAAGAACTTGTTCCTGTTAGCACTCCGTAAATCCATTTAGGTTGAAGAAAGGGCCACAAAGGTAACCAAAAACCACTTGTGGAATTCGAAACTATCCCTTCCAACTCCAGAGAGGGTTCTCTCTTTCAAATCAGTCATAAAAGACTCGCTTAAATGAAGAACAATGGCTAGATCTTTGGCAAAGGATGATTTTTTATTAAAGTTTTGTGCTGGTAAGGTTTCATAAGGAGTACCATTTGGAAATGGATTCAAAATTTGAGTGCTTATGATCAAACCAGTAACTGGTAAATATGTTTTGGAAGCAGAGGTGAAATGAATAGTGCTTATCATTGAAAAAGATGATTATTTAAGGTGTATGGGAAGAATAATACCAACAATCCATTATACCAAAAGCATCTAACAAAGAATAGATCCTTTATATAACTTTAGCAGAAAATATGAAATGAGTATTATGATGAAAAAATCATTTACCTTGGAAAGAATTTTGAACATATAATCATAACGAAATGAAATAATACTTAAACTGAATGTGATGGAGCACCTCACAATGGATGAATTCCAAGCAATACAATTCAAACATTCAAAAGATTCCAGAGATAATATGATAAAAAAAGAAATAATACACATTCACATAAGAAGCGGAACATACATCAAAGCACCATGTATTCGAATCTCTGGTAAAAATAGATATGTACTTCAGCGACCGGATTTGTATTAAATTCTCAAACAACTACAAAAATGCCAATAGTCTTCTCTCCAAAATTAAACTACTAACTAACCCCTTCTTCCTTTTACATTACCATCTTAACTACATTTAACATCATAAGTATATCATGGCTATGTTCAACGTATGATATACCCATTCAAAATGGATCGAAACATACATAATTAACAACCCACTATTTTTTAATAAAAAATTACATAAAGCAATCTTATACAACATATTTATCTTTCTAAGAGAAAAAACATAAAATCTACTCTATATTTATGCCTTCAACTTATCTAGATAACAAAATTTTCTCATAATATCCTACCCTATCATTAAAATCCTTGAACTGGTCATGAAAATAGAAAAAGCAGCGTAGACTGTGTTACACAGCAGCTGTGCAACAATTCCATGCTGGCGTGTTTTTTTGTGCTAGAGCATGCTTTTTTGTGTTGGAGTACAACCTCGGAGGTGACTGGGTGTTGAATAGGCCTCTTAGTAGGAAATGAAATGTTCCACAACCTTTTGACACTTGGAACCTTCAAAACATTCCATTTCCCTTGTGTGCAACACATGCATAGTAGTTGCGCAGTAGGTACGCATCAGTTGTGTAGCACAAATTTCAAAATGTTGTTGCACTATACCTTCTCGCTCAAATTAAACAAAAATCGTTACAGGAAATCATTTGAAGTTTTTTCATAGACCAACAAATTTTAAAATGCAAAAAAACTCCATACAATTTCCACATTTTCAAACTGAAATCAGAAAATTTCATCATTCAGCCAACAAAAACTACCAAATGGGCCACCAAGTGACACATGTAACTACCAAACTGTAGCACCTGTGTAAAATATGAGATACATCTTTTTATATGAGATTGTTTTGAAGAAAAAAATCTCTCAGTTTCTTCAAATTCTTCCCCAGCTCCTCAAAAACTATTATTAAAAATCATGACTAAAACAGGAAAATACACAGTGCGAAAAAATAGGCCTTAAATATGCATTCGAAACTCTTGATCTATGACACCTGTGCAGAAAATGGAAGAGGTTATTGTGCTTTGGTTCATTCTTGAGAGAAAAATCTTTCAATTTTTTGAAATTCGGCTCCATGTGGTCAAAATTAGAGTTTTAAAATAATGGCTAAAATCGGGTATTTTGCGAAGCACTATGCATTGAATAGTCTGAGTAGCATTCCATGCTTTGTATGGTTTCACACCTCCTCCGAAAAAATGGATCAAATGGATCAAATGGGTAGGCTTTAAATGGCTATGTGATGTTGTAGAACTCTTTAATTAGTCTCTCCAACTCTTGCAAACCTCCTAAATGGTTGATCCCCACTTGTGCAGTGACAAGGTTGGGTAGCACTTGTGCACAACAGATTTTCCACAGTGAGGACGAACTCAATTTCTCATAAACTGCAAGCTAGGAACCAATCTATGGTCTCTTGTAAGGATTATATGTGCTCGGATTAGGCAAAGTTTTCATGAGTGTACAGTGGCATGAGAATAAGGGTTATGGGGAAATAGGGTATGGGATAGGGAAGCATGGAGTAGATAGAAATAGGGGATAAAAATATAGATCATAGGTGGTGGAACATTTTAATGACCAAAACTCATGGCCAACAGAACCTTGACTAAAAAAAGTTCATTTTGGACAGTTTTGATGAATGAAGACTAACACAAAAACCCCTTTTGACTTGACAGTATGACCATGACTCCCATTGACTAAGACCTTTTCATGTTTTTGGTGAACCCTTGATGGCAGAAACTTAACAATGTTGGACAGTGAACTTGGGGACTATGACAGTAGTAGTGGTAATGGGCTAAATTGCTTCTCAGAAATTGAAAATGAATGAATAAGGTAAATACATTTGACGTTAAAAATCATAAGACCCTAACAGTTCCAATTAATACTATGCCCATGATGTCGTTCAACACTAGTCTGATGTAGAAATAGCTTATAGATATGCTAATATTATAACTTAATTTTTTTAAGCGGATCTACTTGAAGTTTAGCATGGACCAATTGTAAATTATAGAGTGCCTTAGGTGTGAGTAAAAAATTAGTTCTTAATACTTGTCAAAAGGGAGCGTTGGAAATACAACCATGTCTCCAAAGTTGAGTATAAGATGTAAAAATCCTTCTAGAAGAAAGATGACATGGCTTTTAGCCTTCCATCTTCAATATTTACTATTAATGTTTCACATACAAATGGAACATGTGTATAAGGGCATTTGACTTGTGCATTAACAATATTATATAAGCTTTTCTCATGCATATGTTTGCTTCGTAATTCACACTTTTACGTTAGCTATGAGGTCTAGTTCGTTGCAGGATGCATCATATAACTTCCAAAATACCATGAATGATGAACCTAATACAAATGGAGTGTCCATAGAGGCAATGGTCATCCTCTTAAAATAATGGTTGAGTGGTTGCAACCAGCTAAATGAATATGTGATTTTTCTCAGCCTCCCCCTCCTATGTGTGATGTACTATGTGGATATGGGTGTGGGTGTGGGGGTCATTAAAACATATTTTTATAAAAATGGTGGCCTTTGCAAAGACAATGGCCTTTATACTAACATAATGGTTTATTGGTTGCAACTAGAAGGATGAATATGTGTTGTTTTCATATCTCACTCCTCCTACTTTGTGGGGTGCCCTATGTGGGTGTTCATGTGATAATAAAATGGGAAATAATAAACAGGATAGTCAATAGTAAGATATGTCATTGTTTGTAATTTCAATAGATAAGACCATTAAAACTTATATATCTCCATATATTACTAGGATGGATTCCCTTGTAGAGTCTCCATGTCCCTTGACTTGGTCTCATTAATCACGAAATATTGTTGGCTAACCTTGGGACAAAGAACACCAAGCCATGAGTTAACATAATAACACTAACATAGTTGGCCTCTCAACCCTCCTCCCAATCTGCCAAATGATAAATTTTCTATGATGGCATTAACAAATCATGGATGCAGATAAGCCTCTAGAATAAGAGAATGATGGATAGGAATTTAATGCACATGAACCCAAACCTACAATTTTGGGAAAGAAAGAGTAGTCAAATAATGAGAAAGATGATCTTCTAGCCTCTTGACTGATGTAGAAGTAGAATTATTTTTATGTTGTTTTGAATTCAGTGATTATGGTTATGTATGCACTTGGAAGTCTTAAATTTCTTGAGATTTGGATTGGATTTGAATATGGCAATGGAGGTGTCCTTAATGAGGAATTTAATATCCTCCTACTAATGCTAGTAATGTCTACTAATTTATCTCAAGTTTGTTTACTAAAAGAGCACACATATTGGACTTGTGTTGTATTAATAGAAATTTTAAAAGAATCTAGAAGAAAATACTTCTAGGTATTTTCAATGTTCCTATATGCCAAATATCTCTGGTTACTTCTTTGATCCCACAAAAAACCCATCCTGGCCCCGCTTCCTCCCAATCCTCTTCAACCAATGGAACACAATCTAATCTCAAAGAAATCCTTCAATAAACATATTCAACACCTAATATTTACATAGCCCTCTCATCTACTTACCTTCTAGATAATATATGGACTTCCAAATAAAAAACCCAAATTCATTCAATACACAAAAACAAAATCCATTTCTCAAATCAAGTATACAAAACCTCAAATTTCCAATCTTATTCAATCATTTGTATCTTAGTAATAAATCGAATATTATCCATCACTAGCTATCCACTGTATCTATTGCATTCTACATATGGATGTTTTAATACATAATGAAAACAAGCAAACCCTGAGAAATTTAATACAATTGTACTTACATGTTGATGGACGATGAATGTTCTCTCGATTACACCGAGCGCTCCTTCCTTTAGAATCGCTTTGCATTTTTGTCATGGAATGCACTATAACTACTAAATGTGACCAAACTAGAGTTACTGGGGTTTTCAATTCTGCTTCGTTGGTCATGTGGTGGTATTTTTTTTTAATAAGTATTTAAATAGATCTTCATTATGCCACATTTGGTTTCATATATTTGTGGGGTCAAACTAATGTGTTCAACGATGACAACCTTGGGAAATTTTAATGAATGGATACAATTTAGGTTTTCAATGTTTGATAGATTTGTAGGATTCTCAAAAGTAGGAAGGGGGATGAAGGGGGATATTTCATAAGTGTAAAAGTTATTTTTAGAAAATATGAGGATATTTTTACACATTTATATATCTTTATATATAATATAAAATTGATTTATTAAAATCAATTTATTTATTTAGTTTACATGAGGTGTTTGTTATATGTGTTTCAAAACTTTCTATTGCATAATTGATAAGGTAAGTGAGATATATAATTGATATAGTAAGAAAAATAAAGTTGGGTTAGCTTTAAAGAAGTTATACAAGGTATAGGATGTAATGAGATTTGTAGCAAGGTGATATTTAGTTTTAAAAAATGTTTCTAGTTAAGTGGTAAAATGGTAACTCGTATTATCATCTTCATTTCATGTATAGAATCAAATTAAGTTAATTCTTGATATCATATCACCCTTTATACAATAGTCTCATTAAATATTAGATAAGGATATTTATTGTCTTAGGGATACTAATAGAGGCTAAAATATCCCTTTTTCCTTCTGGTGATATGAGGTTAAATTGTTTAGTTAGTTGACTACAACCATATTTTCCATGGGTCTTAAGAGAGATTCATTATAGAGAGATTCATAGCCCCCTTTAAGGGGCTCATTGAATCCATCTACCTAAATTTTAACATTGTAGATGGATTTAGAGACCCCCTTAAAGGGGTCTCTAAATTTTACCATTACAGATGGATTCATAGATCCCTTTGTCTCTAAATTTTAACACTGCATATGGATTTAGAGACCCAGTGTTAAAATTAGAGACAAAGGGGTCTCTAAATCCATCTGCAGTGTTAAAATTTAGTGAAATGTAACACTTCAGTGTCAAAATTGTAATTTTTCATTTCCAGAGAGACAATAAAAAATGACTGTAAAAAATGACTAATTCATATACCTATTGTACTTATTAGTTGGTCTTATTTTTATTCTTGGACTATAGTAGCAATTTACGTTAATCATTTTTTAATTTCATCACTTATTATCTACTCATATATTTTAGTCTTGGACTAAATTAGTAATTTAAGTTAGTCACTGTTTGTTGGGTCACTTATTATCTAGCTGTATATTTTATCCTTAGACTAAATTAGTCATTTAGTTAGTCATTTTTAGTTGGGTCACTTAAAATTACTCAAATTTAGTAGTATTTCACTTGAAATAATTGTGGTGACTAACGTTTTTAGTCACGTAGTCATTACTCTCTCATTTTGTACTAGTGGACACCATTGTTGTTACAATTGATTTAAGCCTGTAGGGGCTTCTATCTCGGCCTATATAACACCATATATATATATATGAATGTTCACTTGTGATATGTGTGTACATACATAAGATGAGAAATATCCCTCATTGATAAATACCCAAGTCGACAGGTTTCTTGATAGTGCATTAGTGAAGGAATTAGGGCTATTTATTTAACAAAATCTATGTCCAAGAAGGTGAGGCTGATATATATATTTAGGGCTATATATATATATCAGCCTCACCTTCTTGGACATATATTTTGTTAAATAAATAGCCCTAATTCCTTCACTAATGCACTATCAAGAAACATGTCGACTTGGGTATTTATCAATGAGGGATATTTCTCATCTTATGTATGTACACACATATCACAAGTGAACATTCATATCTGATCAAGGAACATTAAATAAGGTATCAAGTGTTTGAGACAATCTTTTTAATAACACAAATAACAACAATTATTGTTGCTTGAACCTAAATAAATATGGATGCAATCCCAAAAAATGTGCATATACTACTAGAGATTGGAGATATCATCTAGGTGAATTGAAAAGGACTATAAAGTAGAGAAACAAAATCTATCAATTTCGTTATATAGAGAAATGATTTAGTACTAGTAATGATTAGCATCCATCACATAAGTTATGCCATTGTGATTAAATCAAGATTTCCAGACTAGTATAATGAAACCTGACCAAGGAAACTACATATTGCTTCAATACCTTATTAGAAGGAATAACAACATAAGAACTAATATTGTAGACAATAAGAGCATAAATTGTGCCCCAATGCACCAATAAACACCTCAAGCTAGTGACCAATTAAAGCCCCTCAATTTTGAATCTCCGATGGAGAAAATTTCAAAATGCGAGAAAGCTTTCAGGTAAAAATAATTTAGGCCATTGGAGAGACATTGTAGCTTGCTCAAAAAGGGAATAATTGATCACATGATTCTTTTGGAGGATAAGGTGATAAGAGAGGACATTGAAAGAAGTATTTTAAAGGTAGGCAAAAATCTAAGTTGTGGAAATGATGAACATGATGAAAAGACATGTAGGATCTCATGGGAGAAGATCAATGAAAAGTGAGATCAAAAAGGAAGTAAAGGTAAAGCTCCTAAAGACCTTGATTTTGTTGTTGTTCATTACAATATTTTCATAAATGAATATTTGTTAAAAAATCCATTTCTTTCTTAGAGAGATTCATGGTTTCTTGATACTATTATTATGTATCATATGACTTTTCAAAGAGACCTAAATGATGAATTGAATGACAATATATGTGGTTTTTTATACTTTGCAAATATATCCATTCTCAAACCTACAAGAATTGTCACCATTAGGCTTAAATTTCCTAAATTCAAATATTTCATTTTGCATGATGTTATATATCCTCTTGAGTTATGGATGAATTGGACATCTCTTGTGCACATCCAATGGCAAGTCATAATACTCAAATGTTTTATTGAAATGTCTAAATAAGGAAGCATTTTGACAACATGGTCATCATGACAATATGGGAGGATGAGGGATTGTTGAAGCTAAAAGGGAGATATGCATAGGCCCATAATCTTACATGCCTTTGTCATGATGATGGAGGCACATTGTCATCCAATCTCTTGTCACATGCTAGATATGGGCAAATCAACTTTGTTAGTCTTCATGTGTTTGAAGCTTGCCTACCACTCTAAGAAATTTCAGGCAATGTGATGAATGCATCCTTGGTGAACATACCAAGCATCCTTTTCATGATTCCACTTCAAGAGAATGCATATGGCTAGAGTTGTTACACTCTTATTTACGTGGTACTATTCTTGTTTCATATTATTTTAGTAATAATTATAACATGAATTTATTGATGATTACACTAGGATGTCTTTGGTTTATTTGTTAAGACATAAATATCAAGCATTTGAAACATTTATAATTTTTCATTTATGGGTTAAATTATGAATAAAATATCATGTTGCCATTATTTGTACAAAAAATGGTATAGAATATACTTCTAATGTGTTTGAAATATATCTTCACCAATATGGGATTAAAAATCAAAACAATATCCCATACAATCCTCAAAATAGTGGTGTAACAAAAAGGATGAATAAAACACTTTGAAAATTACATATTGCATGTTATATTTTAGGAATGTGAAGTTGATGTTTTGGGTTGATGTAGTTATATGTGTTTTCAGACACAGAAGTTCATCTCATGCTCTTGGGAATACTATTCCTTATGAAATGAGATATGAATATATTCCTTTAGTGACGATCTTAATGTTTTTGGTTCTAATTGTTATGCCTTTATTCCTGAGCAAAGAAATAAACTAGTTGCAAGAAGCTAAAATGGATATTAACAACAATATGCTTTGTCTTAGAATGATATGTTGTATTCTTTGCTAGGAATATTTCATTTTGAATATCACAATCTATCCTCACAACCCATTGTACTAACCCAATACCTGAACACAATCTGTGTAACCATACTTATTCGTTTCTTGCACAAGTGGTTACCATGTATTCAACTTCTATAGTTGATAGTGCCACTATAGGTCATCTCATACTCATCCAACTAATGGGTCCTTCAAATAGATTAAGCACATACCCACTTGTATATATTTTATGATCTAGATCTCTATCATATTTTGCATCATCAAAGACATGTATATCCAACAATCTATCCAATTGTGGTATTCCTTGGTAGCACAATCCATAACCAATATTGCCATAAAAATAGATAAAAATATTCTTTACTATTACCCAATGTTGCTTCCTTGGTTTTGACATATATATGCTCAATACTCCCACTAAATGTGCAATATATGGTTTATTTCATACCATTGTATAAATCAAACTACCAGCCGCACTAGAATACATAACATGGGACATGTCCTCTTCCTCTCTATGGGCCTTGAGACACTAATTTGTAGATAAATTTACACCCTCGGGGATATAAACCTTTATAGATCTACATTCCTGCATATTATACCTCTACAACATTGTCTTGATATGCTTCCTTTGATTGCACCGAAGCTTCATGTTTTCTCAATCTCTTTTCGTTTCCATGCCCAAAATGAAATTTGTAGCACCAAGATACTGCATGTCAAGTTTAGAAGAAAATTAAGTTTTCACGTCATGGATGATTTCTTTATCATCTCTAATCAAACACATATCATCCACATACAAGACCAAGTAAATAATATGATCACCAACTATTTTTAAAAGCACATAGTGATCCTCTTTTCTCCTTGTGAAGCCAAGTCTCGATATATAAGTATCAAAATTTTGACATCACATCCTTGGTGATTGCTTTAGTCCATACATGGAATTTTTTGGCATGCATACAAGATTATTATTTCCCTTCACTACAAAGCCTTTTAGTTGCTTCATATATGTTCCTTCTTCGAAATGTCTTCATGTCCACCTTTTGTACTTTAGAATCAAAAGCAATAACATTAATAAAAATAAATATGATAGAAGTTATCTTGGCAACAAGAGAAAAAATTCCCGCCAAAGTCAACTCCCTGTACCTAGGAACAACTTTTTTTATTAATCAAGCTTTGTATTTTTGCACTTTTCCTTCTACATTCAACTTCTTCTTAAACACCTATTTTATAAAAATTGCCTTTCTTCCAGCTGAAAAATCCAATAGATCCCAAGTTGCATTCTTGTCCAAGGTTGTTGTTTTTCAACCATGGTCATTTTCCATAGTTTTTCATCCTTTGAATTCACTATATCCCTAACAACTCTAGGATCATCATTAGTACTAAAAATAAGAAAATTTAGAACATAAATCAAGTGGAGCATACCTTTCTAGTTTCCTTCTTTCCCGAATTGTTTTCCTTAGTATTGGAGTATGTGGTTCTTCTTCTTCTAATTCCTATTATTTTGTAGAGTCTGATTCATCATCATTCAATTTAAACGTTTCTCCCTTTTTATAACTTTCTCTTTGATGACATCTTCGATTTCTCTAAATACCACATCTCGACTATACAAAACCTTCTTAGTTCCCAAATTCGAAAGCTTATAACCTGTTGTAAAATCTAATGTCCCACATAAAAAAATTTCCATTTATTACACAAAATTGTCTTTCTTGTTCATGCCTCAAACACATTTCAAGTGTATTTTGATATCTTCCAATGCCTATACATTATGGATTTTAGTGCTTTGAATTACTTCACCAGATTATCTCCTCTGGCGACATAAATACCTAAGATTATTGGTGTAATGTATTCCTTGAAAATGGATGGCAAAAAAATTTACGCAATTGCATATTTTGGAGACAGTAGCACAATCATGAGAGATTATGGCTCCCTAAACTTTACAGCAGTGATGGACATGCTAATTATCTTCATTCACTGAAACAATGAATGGGAAATCAATACTCATATTCTTGAACCAATTATAAGTGATGGATTTGTGGTGAGAGGACCACATATGGAATAAGAAACATATGTGTAGATGGAAATGATGTCACTGGTGGTTTACATTGCCACTGAAACAACTCAATCCATGGAAATTGAAGAAGGAAAATATATGAAAAGTTTTATCGGTGTACTTTTCAAAGAAACCATTATTAACACCTACATGTGTCTAGGAGCCATGCAGTGAGCAGATCAACGATATCACTTCATCCCACCACCCTCCTTCCAACCTACTTGATAGTTAATATAGGGGTGGTGTGAAATCTGTTTCCACCAATTTTAAAAGGGATTTCGTGGCAGCCAATACTTGGGTCCATACCCCCCCCAACCCCAAAAAAATTTATTTAAAAACACCTATATACAAGGCCCCTGGAATACATAGTAATATAACACGTGGCATGATGGTTTCCTCATAAAAAAAATTCAAAATTGGAAAGAGAAATACTTTAAAATTGGGAGGTCATTCATGCCTTTCATATCTAGCTCAAAAAACTAAAGGTACTCTTGAATCTATGTTCTAGGATGACTCTCCTTTTTTTCTTATTATTGTCATATTGTTGTTGTCATAATAAAGGACATGTCACCTATTATCAAGTTCCAATACAACACCATATGACCTAAAGGTTTCGATGGGATTGTCACAATCTACACATGGTATTCAAGATTGACACTAAAATAAGCATTAAGAGTAGAAGATGATGTCCTAGCTATGGGAATTCACAAGTATAATGAAGAATATTGGGTATCATGATGCTATAATGAGAACTAGGAAAAAATGTTACTAGGGTTGGTTGATGAATTTATTTCAAGTGTCTATAAAACACTCAATCTACAACTCGTGGAGAATGTGTAGTTGGTAATTTTTTATTTTTGAAACAAATAATAATCAAATATTTGTATAGGTTAAAGAATAGTCAGTGGGTGTTTTGAACATTTAGAAAGGTTGGATGGCAACAAAGAGATTTCAAACAAAAGAAATCCTTATATTTGGTAAGGCGAGACAACTAATCTCTTCAAATGTTGAGAATTCCCAAGTGGCCTCTTCTTTATTATATTTTTAGAAATTAGTTTCATAATTCAAGGTAGAGACTTAGCTTTCAAAAAGCATAAAACATGGTGCAAAGAACAAGAAAAATGGGCTAGGGCCAGGGGAAGGGTGAGGGGCATGTGGTGGGTTAAGGTGAATAATTTGATAGAGCAAGAAGTTATGTTATTTTTTGAAAACACGATGGGTTTTTTCTTGTACACTTTTTTCGATTGAAGAAATAATACATGGATTCATGGCTCATTTAGCAAGAACCATGTTCTCCTTTCATATTTTTTGTCTAAAGTTTCTTACTTTTGGATTTGTTCTTCCAATGTAATTTTTATTTGTAGCCTTGATAATTTGATACTACATCCAGTATCTAATTTTTTTATTTTTTTTAACATATAAATTGTTTATACATCTTGATGAGCCCCAATATTACAAAAAAATGTTGCAACCCACAAGTATACCAACTTTAATTATCAATCTAGATTTCGTATAAAATTAAGAGGTGTCGACACTATGTGTGTGGCATGCAGTGTGTCTTTATTTCGTAGATCTAGTGCAATGAAGTGAATGTAGATGCACAAAGACCACTATAATATAAGTTATATTCAACTTGCATGGAAAGGAGTGATTGAAATATTGCCTATTCTATTGCAGAGAATCAAATGGCAAGGAAGAAACCATAATCTAATTGCATGAAAGTAAATGAAAAAAGAGTAAACCTAATATAGTTTGCAAAAAGGAAATGACCAAAAAGTAAACTTAATCTGTTTTGTAGAAAGGAAGTTACAGGAAAGTAAACCTAATATGGTATCTTGAACAAAATGTAACTATTATATTGTAGGAAAGGAAAAGAAAATTTTATTCCACTTTCAAGAAAAAATAAAATTCTCAATAATGTTGAGGGTAAATGAATTTCATTCTATTTAACTCATAATTGAAACAACATAACCTAGTTGTCGAATGAAACTATAGATTCCTATGAAGGAAGCCAAGCCTTAAAAGCTGAAAGTGAAACTAAACTTCATTATTAGAATAAATTCAAGTACATCTCCACTGGAAATGAAATTAGAACTGTTAAATAACAAGTTTTATTCACAAGAAGAAGAAAAAATCCATGCCTCTAGAGGCTAATTCTAATGTTTACTTATACGAATTCATGGGGAACAAACTTCCTTGAAAGGAGACAACTTTCCGCCCAAAATCCCTCAAAAATTGGATATAATTTCCAATAGTAGAAATCTTCATTAAATATTGAGTTCTAGTTTCTCCTGTAGTAGAGAAAACATTCCTAGATTTTCTTAATCAACAGATCTTGATAGTTTACTCAATATTCTGTAAAATAAAAATATTAGGCACATAATAAGAAATTATCTCTAAACCTTCCTAACAACTTATTAAAGGTCAGAAAACATTATTAAGTGTATAAGAAGGTATTTAATATAGCATTTATGTGCCTAGGAAAAGTTAGACTGGCCTTATTTTGCACCTAATTGGGAGGCCTAACATACCATTATTAAGTGTAGAAGGAGGTATTTAATATAGCATTTATGTGCCTAGGAAAGGTTAGACAGGCCTTATTTTGAACCTAATTGGGAGGCCCAACATACCCCCTACTGAAATTGCTTCTCGAACTTTGATAAACATATTCACCCTCCTTTCCTTATTGTTCTTAATCTATGCCTTTGATGACTTTTCTGAAATACCATATTAATGTGGATGTAGCTCCCCCTGTTGGATGGAATCCTGAATGCCCTTCAACTTCCTTTACCTTTGGCTTAGCCTGTATTTTTGTTTTATTTTTTTTCTTTTCTTCTGATTCTTTCTTTAATATCTCCCCTCCAATCTCCACTTCTTCTTTTGCTAAACTCTCCTCCCATGGCTTCAATAACTTTTTTCAAAGTGAAACAAAGAGCTTCTCTTTTTTTATACTGGATCATAAGTTTTATTATGTAATGGAGGTTATTGAAACGCGATTAGACAATTTTTTCATCCTACCATATTTATGACATAAATTCTTAGTAATTCTCTTATCTCCTCTACTGAAATTTAAAATTTTGGCAACTATAAGGTATTCTTATGGGAATTGAAATATTTATTTAAGTCCTTATATCAAATTGTGGCGAGGAAAATTCAAACTTACCCTCTCCCTAATGATTTTTGTCTATTCCTCGGGGTTGGATGGAAATTTTGTCCAACATTGAGCTTCATGTAGCATCCTATGATTTTCATATAACGTTGGTTTGCAGACATTGTAGCTTCTTGTAGCAGCCAGTCACTTTCTTGTAGCACTAATTTGTAAACCATATAGCTTCTTGTACAGTGGAGGTTGCTATAGTAGAAGAAATTTTTGACATTATTGTTTCAAGTTTGAGGAAATAAAGATTACAACATGCATCCATGTTCTATTCAACACACCATATTCTTAAGAAAATTCTCATCCAATCCAACTGTTTTTCTTACTAGAGTTCAAACTGTAAATTTGCAGAATGCTTTTCCTTAATGAATAAGGTGTTTTTTGGAATACTTATGCCAAATGTTTGAGAGGAGGAATTTTACATTTCCTATTAATATTTCCTTGCTTCTTGAGGCTTTGATGGTTGTTTTGGGTGAAATTTTCCTTCCTGTGGCACTTTGTTAGCTCCATGTAGCAACATGTAGGATCCTATAACAATCTAATTCTCCCCTATAGAAACTTGTAGGATCCTATAGCATCCTGTCTATATTTTGTAGCAACACCTAGGTTCCTATAGAATCCAGTTTGGACACTGAGAGGTGGTGGGTCCACCATTTTATTGTTATTTTTATTATTTTTTCCTTTTATTATTTTTTTCTCTTTTTCTTTTTTCATATAAATTGTATTGCATGCAAAATAAACTCAAATTTATTTGAGTTAACTGATATGGTCCCCACCTACCCCTTCACACTGATTCTCCTCTATCATGACTAAATTATAACAACCCACTTTCTTGAGACTTTTTTAATTTTGTCTTGTTCATCTCCCACACATGTGGGTGTCATGGTGGAAAAATGAAGCTTATTGCTAGATAAGGCTAAGGTTACTTTGCTAATAATTCTAGCTATAAAAAGATGTTCCTTCACATGCTTGCAAGTTCTTTTCAAGCTCAACTAAGTTCATAGGAAAAATTTAGAGGATTGCATACCTAAGCCTTACCCTGGGTGTGCTTTTGTAGGTGATGATGGATTTGTTGGTGTGACAGGCATATCTGATGTTGTGACTGTTGGAACTACTCCTAATGGTTTTGATGTTGTTGGTGACGTAACACGCAGGCTTCACTAATAAAGCAATATCATACCACGTGTGTTCATATTGGGTCAAAAATTGAGGAAAACATAAAATAATATATTGACCATGTAATGGGAGCTAAAAGGGTTTTTATATGTTATATTAGAACATATATATTATAAGGTATTGTTTATGCCATATATTGGCCAAGTAGAGGCCAAAAACAAGAGGATTATTGGGGGAGTAAATATTGCAACAAACTTCAAGTTACTTCCTAAGACAATCACTAAGGCAACATTCATTTATTTGTGGCATGGCATCAAGGGTATTTGGCATCTATTTGGGAATAAAACTATCATCCAAACATCTTCTAAGGCAATAATATTGAGTTGAGGTTATTTTAGAGGAAGGAATGGTTTTTGTGCTCATATTTGGCATAGTGACCCATCTTGAGAATCATCTTGTGTAAGCATAGTTTTTGTAGTGCTATATCCTCGACAATGTACTCTCATGACGTTCAACCTTAGGTTCATCCATCCCTCTATGAAAACGGAAGGCTGGAATAAGCCCTATTATGGTAGTACCTACTTTAGAAGGATCCTTGATGGTAGCAACTCACACTTAGGGTCAAATCAAATTTCTGTTGAGAGTAGTGATTTTGTCTATTGTACCCACTAAGCCCTCCTCAGGTTCAGTCTAGGTAGCAAGGGTCTATATGGTCCAACGCGTGATGATTCAAGAGTAGTGGCATCACCTTTGTAACCTTCTCCAAGGATTTATGTGGTATCAAATTGAGAATAGGGCATGATCTGGGTATTAAATCACCTCTTTGTGGACTTATGGTAGTGGGACATTTCTTAGGTGTGTTTGCAACAAGCATCTATGACTTATCTTACATCCCATTGTTAAATCAATTTCCCCATGTTGGGATTCACTGATGAGTTTCAATGTAGTTTATACTATAATAGGTTCGACTCTATTATATGCATTATGAGGTTATCCATTGTAATGAATACCACTTACCCACATTTTGTAATAAATTGTTTAATTGAGTCATCTAGATATTTATGTCATAGTTTGTAGGAGAGTTGAGAAGTTAGTAGTCATCTATAAGTTTATCATTTACATGCAGATGAGTCTAGAAGTAGTTACATATCCTTCATTTATAATCATCTAGCTTTAGGTTTTAAAAATCTCCTTAAGGAGGCTAGTGGGGGAAAACCCCCTTTTCTATTGTATGTGCATACTCTTCATTGTCATCTTTATTATTGCATACATTAATAGTTTTAACTTTTCATTTTCATAATTATATGTTGCCATATATTCCCTTTATTGACTTGTCAGTGGATGCATGCTTAATGATTATATTCTACTGTTTTCCCACTTATTCTTCTTTTGTTGAAAATATTTCACCTTGCCTCAGAGATTTCTCTTTAAGATCCAGTCATTAAGCTGTTTGTCCTTCTCTGTATGAAATTGTAGTGTGTTTGTTGATTGAACTACTAGTCATACACTCCCTCAGTTTGATCCACTAACATGTATTTTCTCTAGTGTAATACATTGTAGCTACTATGTCATGCCATTACCCAACTTTTTGTACCCTTTTACACTTTTTAACTAAAATACGAAATTTTACACTATTGTGGTCTAACTGAGAGATGTTAAGATCATGTGAACCTTTTAAGAATTTATCCTTCTCATTTTTCTTTTGCATAATGCATTTTGAGGGGTGTTGTCTTCTCATATTGTCATTTTAGATTGCAATTGATCCGAGTTTTTTATTGGTTGTGAAGAAAAATCCTATGATATTCAATATTGAAGTGGTGCAATCTCTAGATATTTGTCTCAAGATGATGTCATGGTAGGGGACCTAATTTTTGTGAAAGACTACGTTGGAAAATAAATTATTTCAAAAATATCCAACAAGTTAAGATTTCTTTTGTCACCAAAATATTTTGAAATTTATATTGTCATTTTCTGGCATAGGTTTTTGCTGAGACAACAAGTGAGACAAGTCTAACATTGTTATTGTGCAAGTATAATGGTCTCCTTAGGGTTGGATTTCAAGAAATTGTAGTTGAAAAAAAAATTCTTGTCTAGCGGGTATCTTCTTCAAGTGTAAACATGAACTACCTTAGGTTCACCTTCCAAAATGTGTAATTTTTTTTCCTTTGCTCGGAATTTTTTTAAAGATGAAGAAAAATTCCATTAATATACAAGAATCTTTTAGACAAATGTACAGTGGGTACCTTAGACTAATTCATACGATCCAACTCAAATGGGACTGAGGAAGCTTCCCATTTTTAAAATTGTCCATAGCTTTGTAATTTCAAAACCTAACTAAGGCTTTCAAATGTATTAGATTTTTCTCTGAGTAAACAAGTTCTAGCAACTTTTTTTTATGTGGAAATTAGGAGGAGCTAGATTCATGTTGTCCATGTAAAATATAAATCTAAAAATTAGGTATTAGTATTGGCTCTATGTTATTTCTCTAACAACAGGCACATAAAGAAAATTCAAAAATAAATGTTCATTTATGGGCTTGATTTCTTGCTCGGTGACAAGGCAGTCTTTGAAATTGACTTTAAATCTTGGTTGGAAGAATGATTTGTTTCCCGTCACTTTTAAGTTGGTTTATATCAATATTAGCAAAGGATGTACTTAGTTATGAAGTGAATCTGCATACATCACTTTAATGAAGTGTGTTGGAGAAGATGGGTTTATGACTCCTTTCCAGCCTGGAAATTTTTAGTAGTTCCTCCCTCACATTGGATTGGAACCCCCACACTTGAGCTACTTCCTACACCAATTGGATCATCTTCTGTCATGATTGGAACTCCCTTTTTTGCATCATGATTACTATCGATTGAGATATGTAGTGAAGCGGTGCATTGTGAAGTGTCCTTTGTGTATCCCTTCTACCATATTATATTTCCTTTTCTATTTTTTGAGCTCCTGATCATGCTCTTTGTTTCTCAACCAGGGAGAACCACTGAGGTTCCTTTTGCTCCATTATATGGTGCTTATTTCCTCACTAACCAAGTTTTGTATCATTTGGGATGGTTCAACTCAAACCTATCTAGATCCTCCTGCAAAGGGTTTAGATCTCCAATTGTCTTCAACACCAAAGTGGAATTTTTATCCTAGATTTCTTTCTTCATTAAGATTTTCAAGGGCCTCCCATGTTGGCTATATATTCCAAGATAATGAAAGTTGAACTAGTAGATAGCACAAAGAAGAATTATCTATGGAATATACTATTATTGTTATATTTTTATAAAGATGGAATTTCATAAGTACCAAGCATGTCTTATATAATTAGTCAATATTGAGTCCTTTCCTTGGCTTCTGAAGGATAATATTTGCTACCCTAACAATCTAGGGATATATACTCTGTAATTTATTTATTTTTGGATAAAACACTCTTTCTATTTTGAACAGGTATAATATGGTCAGCCAAGGCCTTGCCAAAGAACCAATATTTTCATTTTGGATGAACATGAATGCAAATGAGGAACCTAGAGGAGAGATATTTTTTGGTGATATTGATCCTAAACACTTCAAGCGTGAACATCAGTATACACCTATTAATCGAAAGGGTTACTGACAAGGATGTTCTAGAATCATGTTAGTTTTCCATTAAGATTGATTGTAGTTAATGTTAATTGCATGCATATCATGTTCTTGGTATGCATTATAGTTACTGGTAGGTATTGTTGTCACCTGTCATGCCATATTATATTTATGTCAAATGGTCTTGTTCTTCATCCATGATGTAGATAAGGATAAGTGCATTTTTAGTCAAATAAAGCAAGAGTTGAAGTTTGAAATCAAAAGGGAGAGCCGAAAGCCCAAAGCTGAAATTCAGAGGCTGAAATGAGAGAGGAAGGTTGACCATCAGGAACCGATATCGGAATGTCAGAGCAGAGGGCACATAGGAACCTAAATCTCGAAGAGTCAATTATTTTGTAGCTTTGGGGATCAAGACCTTGTAACTCTTTAAAAATTAGAATTCTGCTATAATCGCTAAAGCGCAAGGAGAAAAGAAATACAAGGGAAATCGTCGAAAACTCCAAGGACCTGAGGGCCCATTTCTCTCTCCTCCAAAGAAGACACATGGAAACTAGTGATTGGCCCTGAGAAGTATACATGATTGATGATGTCAGTATGACGAGGTTGTACAATGGACAAATGGCAATCAGTTTCGACATTTTTGGGTGGCCAATGGGGAAAATTTGGGTGACACATGTCACCACTCAGGAGGCACCACATGGAGATAATGACCTCAGTGTGATCTCATCTGAGAGGTCAAAATATCGAAGGAAAGAAATTTTGTAACACTTGTTTAAGTTGTTTTATAAAAAAATTCGATCTAATGGAGGGGCTCTGATGTTAAGTGGCATTTGGTCATGAGGAATCAGAGGACCAATGGCATAGAGAGGGCGGAGCACCTAAGTGCTATGGAGAATATCAAAGGTTGGATTTTTCGTAATCCCTTTGAAATTTCATTTCAGAAAAGGTTCCAATGAGAAGGGATTCTAATGCAGACTGACACATGGTCATGAAAGATCCAAAGAACCCATTGCAGTGAGAATATTTAGCACCTAGGTGCTATGAGCCATATCAATATGTGAATATCAGAACCCTTAATTTCTTTTTTAAAAACTTACAACGGTAGGTGCTTCCAATCTTGAATGGTGTTTGGTTATAGAAGGCCAAAGAACCAAGGGGTGATATCCAATACACTACGATATAGGCCCCCGGCAGGATCTTAAGCACATTAGCGCTTTAGCGCCAAGCCTCTAGTCATAATTAAAAGTCTTAAGGTTGATAATGATAAAGGGGGCCAAAATCAAAAGAGGGTGAAGTCATCGAAACTCTAAGAATCCATAATACTTTTCTAATTAAAGTTACAACGAAGGAAGGCTCCGATATTGTAGTGCTCAAGTATTAAATTGGTGGTCATAAGCAATGGTTCTATGGTTGATAAATGAGAAAGGGGTTAAGAGAAAATGGGCTAAGAGCATCAGAAGGTTGCAACTTCATAACATTATTTTAAATAGAGTTACGATGCATGAAGGCTCTAATACTGCAACCCCTAAGAGTTAAACTGGTGGTCACATGCGGTGGTTCTATGGTGTATGAGAAACAACGAGCTAAGTAGAGAGGGGGTTAGAATCATTGAAACTTTTTGTTTTTGTAATGTCATTTTATAGTTACGATGTGCCTCGGCTCCAAAATTGCACCATGGAAATGTTAAGAAATGTTGTACCACAGAGGAAATAAAGGGGGTGGATAGGTCGGCAGTTATGTCATAGGGAACCTTCAATGCCACCACACCTCAAGCATGTCCAGCTCCAGAAAGGGGGAGTTTCAAGTTGTTAAAGGGAGAAAGCGATAGATGAACTGGCCGATAATAGTGGAGGGATAGCATGGCCTGATCAGAGGCAATCAGAGGAATCAACATAGACATATTTTGTTGTGCCCATCATGACACCTCTTGTTTCTTTTAATATTTGGTTAATTTTACATTTTTAATAAAGAATCAATTATGTTATGTAATCATTAGGGAAGATAGGCCCCTTGCATGTCAGACAACTGCGTTGTTCAGACGAATGTAACATTTGAAGATATTTTGTAGGTTGTTTTACTTGGGTTCTCCCTATAAAAAGAGGAAAGAAAATCATTAGAAAGGTTTTGAAATTACAGTTTTAGGGATCTGAATTATGTCTGGTCAAAGGTTTTGAGTTCTGTTTGCAGAGAAAGTGGTTCCACGTTTTGGTTCAATTTCTTGTTCATGAGGTGGTAATTTTTATACAAATTTCAACTATGTTAAACCAGTGATATGGACTCCATTTTTGAAGATTAATGAAGAATATCTAGTATTTCCAAGAATAGTAATTTGTAGTATGTATTCTTCCTATGTATATCATTTCATATGTGTTCCTCTTCCTCAGAAATTGTGTAAGTTGTAGTTGTTGGATTCATTCATAGATCATGGATTTACTTATGTTATTTTGTAGCAGACCTGTGAGATTGCAGATTTACTATGTTATATTGAAGCAGAAAGTACCTATAAAATATGAGTTGGAAACCTTAAAATGGGCTCCATAAATTTTGGTTTTCATTTCCATATTGTTTCATAACTCTGCTAGGATTTATTACATAGGATTTTGGATCTCTCTGACCTTGTATGTTGAATTCCTTCCTTACTTTTCCTCTTCCCATATTTATTGCAACAACAAATAGAACTTCATTTAATGCGTGTAGGCCACCAGCCCATGGAAAATTTTAGGGGCGAATTTTCACCCTTGGGAAAAATTAAGGGGTTTTAAATTTTTATTGGGTGAATATTTTGTATCATAGTAAATTCTTACAAATCGCCTCAAATTTATTTTATAAAAAAATTAGGTATGGAGGTTAGCCCACCTTATTTTAAGGGAGAGGGTAAAAAAAGTAAATTTGCCCTTGAAATTAGGAGTTACAACCTTCCATTCCCCCTAATTTTCAAGAATATGTATTTATGATAGTTATTTCACCCTCCCCATTCGGTGTAGAAAAAAAAAAAAAAGGAAAAAAAAGGAAAAAAAAATTGCCCATATTTCACGCTATTAAGATTAATTTGGAGAAAATGACCCTCATTTAATTTGGAGAAAATGAACCTCATTTTTTGGAACAAACAGTCACAAAAGAATATTTCATTTTATTTAAAAATAAAGTCTCTTATTGAAAGATTGAATAGTGTTCCTGTCATCTTCCAACTTTGCATATGTTTACTCATAATCATATACAAGAGATGTTCACAAAGTTGTAGAATTTGAATTAAGAAGTCAACATTGAGAATAGTGGTACAAGGTTGTTCACAAAGTAGTGAATTTTAAATTAATAAGTCAAGAATCAACTTACACTGGTATAGGTAAGTCTATGTTTTAATGCATTTTTGGTATATATAATTATTAATTTTCTGATATATACTTGTAATTTTCAAATATTATTTAGATAATAGACTTTTTGAATTTTCAATCTCGTTAAAATAATTGATGTTTGATTCTTTATATTCAGCTTCCAACCATCATTAAGTCAACATCCATGAAAATTAAAAAATCTCTATTCCAAAAAAGTAATCCCTTACATTCCAAAATCAATACAACCCAAATTCCATCATTTATTTTGTTACTTTCCCTTTACCTTCAATGTACACTCTATGTAACTTACATTTCTACCAAGAAATGATAAAGTAGTTGTTACTCTTTGAATACCAACGTGCTTACAGTTTGAAAAACACTACTAGAACACTACTAGAAGACCATTTGCTGGAAGACACTTATTAAAAATCAAATTTCTCTATTCTACTAGGAATTGATAAAGTAGTTGTTGTTACCTGGAATAATAAGTTGTTGTTCGTTTGAAAAATTCATCTGGAACACAATTGAATGGATGTCTGAAGACATCTTATTAAAAAAAATAACCAAATATATTTAAAATAGATGTATTATAAAAACAAGGATTATCATATAAATGTATTATCAAAACAATTGAATGGATGTTTGAAGACATCTTATTAAAAAAATAACCAAATATATTTAAAATAGATGTATTATAAAAACAAGGATTGTCATTTAAATGTATTATCAAAACAAGGATTGTCATCCAAACTTTCAAGATTGAAATGTTTTAGCCATTTTTTTCACTGTAAATTTTGAAGACATTGAATCCATTTTATTTATTCAAAAATGTAATTTAAATAATGAAAAATTACATATGGTGTGTGTGTGTGTGTATATATATATATATATATATATATATATATATACTTTTTAAAAATATTTTAGTACATGACTCAAATAATGTTTTTCAATATGCATGTCCAATAATTTATTTCAATCTCAACTTCATGCATATGTATATGGAGAGAGAGTGTAAATGACTAATTATTTTAATGTTGATCCTAATAAAGTATTTCAATGTTGTAAGAGGAGTAATTAAAAGTAAAAAAGTTCATGGGGATATGAATTTTATTTAATTATAAATATCAAATTAAAAAGCAACATTTAAAAATATATAATTAATAATAAAATATTCAATGTCAGTAATAAATAAAATATTTTAATATAGAGGGTTAATTAATATTGAAATGTATTCAAAAATATATTAATAACAGAAACTCATTTTAATGTGGAAAATATATTCCATGGATAAATTATTTCAAGAAAAATATTTAAATGTGTATATATTATATATGACTAAAAAAAACTATATATTCATTATATAAAGTAATTGAAAAAAATATTTTTTATGGCTAAAACATTTTAAGTAGTCTCATTGTGGCCCTTTTTTAAGAATATTTTTCGGTCTATTTTGTTTGAAATCAAACAAAGATGTGTTAGAATTGCATGTTTAAGCTATGTAGTTTACACAATCCAAGTTCTCAAGTAATTTTTGAAGACATTGAATTCATTTTTTTTAATTAAAAAATATAATTTAAACAATGAAAAATTACAAGCAGTCCGTGTGTGTGTGTGTGTCTCTCTCTCTCTCTCTCTCTCTCTCTATATATATATATATATATATATATATATATTACAAATCGATTAGGTTTCCAGATTTGTTGTGTGTAAATTTTCTTGTTTTAATAAAAAAAGATTACAAGGTAAATGAGTATGATTAAGTAGACTAGGCATAATATATACCTCTAGGAAATCATTATACCTCTAGTTTCATGAATAACATTAGAAAATAAATCATATGTTCTGTTGGGTGTGGACCCTAATTATCTTCTATATTCAAATGTATTGCCACATTGGACCCCAGTTCAAAATGGGGGCGGCAACGCCGCCCGTAAAATATTTGCTGCAGGGGGGGTCCGGGGGGGGGGGGGGCGCAGCTGCGACCTTTGGGAGCTCCCCCCTGGCGGGGGCTTTCGGGGGCAGCGCCCTCGAAGCTAAAAATAGCTGTAAAATTGCCTTGTAAAAGTATAGTAATTTCTAGTCAATTTGGGCCGTTCATTAGGCGGATGATCTGATGGTAGAACTTATGTTTAGTTTAGGGTTTTTTGCCCTAGAAGGCAACCCCTCTCTTTGTATGAGGGCATTGTATTTGAGGCTGTGTAATAGATGTGTATTCTGAGAGTGAAAAACAGAGAGGTGAGACTGTGAGAGAAAATATAGGATATTAAAGCGGATTTGCTGTAGGTTGTGTCTCTTCATTTTGCTGGATAATAGAAAGGAAGGACTGGCTGTTCGGTGTGGACGTAGCCCAAACTGGGTGAACCACATATATCTGTGTCTCTCTTGTTTTGTGCGTTTTCTGTGTTTATATTTCTGCAATATTTTATGTGTTCCATTGCTCCGTAATATATATTTTTCTAACAACTGGTATCAGAGTCGAAGGTTTATTTGGCTGATAAACTCGCAGGAAAGAAGGGTTCCTGGTTCGAGTGGGAGCAATGGCAGAAGATGGTAAGTTTAGGGTCGAGAAATTTAACGGCCAAAACTTCTCGCTGTGGCAGATGCAGATGGAAGATTATCTATATTAGAAAGATATGTACCTACCATTGGGTGGAAAAACAAAGATGACGACGGGTATGATAGATGAAGAATGGAACCTTCTAGATAGAAAGGCACTCGGAACAATACGGCTGTGCCTCGCTGCATCAGTCGCCTTCAACATTTCAAAGGAAACAACGACAAAGGGTTTGATTCAGGCGTTGTCGAAACTATATGAAAAACCCTCGGCCTCAAACAAGGTATTTCTCATGAAACAATTATTTAATATGAAGATGTCGGAAGGTGGATCTGTTGCAGACCATTTAAATGATTTTAATACTGTTACAAGTCAGTTATGTTCTATAGTGGTAAACTTTGATGATGAAGTTAGAGCTCTGTTATTCTTTTGCTCACTACCAGAAAGTTGGAATGGTTTAGTAATGGCCATTAGTAACTCTGTGTCTGGATCTAGTACTTTAAAGTCTGATGATGTTGTTGGTGCTATCCTTAGCGAGGAAATGCGACGGAAAAGCTCCGGTAAGACATCAGGTAATGCTTTGAGTGCAGAGTCTAGGGGAAGAAAAATGGAAAGAGGAAAGAGCTCAGGATATCACAGTATATCAAGGAAAGGCAGATCCAAGTCTAGATCAGGGATAGTGTGTTGGAAATGTGGAAAGAAAGGACACCTAAAGAAAGACTGTAGATCTCGGAAGGGAAAAGAAGGAGATGCACAACAAGAAAATAATCATGAAGCAAATGTGACAGGTTACGTGTTACAAGATTCTTTGATTCTTTCTTTTGAAAATATTACTGATTCCTGGGTGGTAGATTCAGGGGCCTCATTCCATGCCACACCTGATAAGAAATACTTTCATGACTATGTTAAGGGAGATTTTGGACAAGTTAGTTTGGGTGATGATAAACCCTGTAAAATTGTTGGAATGGGTAAGGTTCTTGTAAAACAGTAGAATGGAAACCAATGGCTACTAAAGGAGGTAAGGCATGTTCCAGATCTAAAGAAAAATCTAATTTCGATAGGGCAGTTAGGCGATGAAGGTTGTGTGACAACTTTCACAGATAAAGCTTGGAAGGTCACCAAAGGAGCCCTGGTAATAGCAAAAGGAGAAAAGGTTGGTACATTGTATTTATGCAATGGCATTTCTAACTCTGTTAATGCTTTAACTTACAAAGGAGCAGATGTAGCGTTATGGCATCATAGGCTCGGACACATGAGTGAAAAGGGGATGAAGATTCTTCACTCAAGGAATTTGTTGCCAGGCTTGAAGTATGTTGATTTGGACTTCTGTGAGAACTGCATTTATGGAAAACATAAGAGAGTTAGATTTCTCAGAGTTGGGAAAGAAAAGAAGAGCGAAAAATTAGAGCTTGTGCATACAGATGTATGGGGACCTGCTCAGGTATCATCTCTTGGTGGCTCTCGTTATTATGTTAATTTTATTGATGATGCAACTAGGAAATAAATGTGCTCAAAAGAAAATTGGCAAATACATTTGCAATGAAGGATTTGGGAGTTGCAAAACAAATCCTTGGTATGAGAATAACTAGAGACAGGAAAAATCGTAAATTAACATTGTCTCAGAATGAGTACATACAAAAGGTGTTGAAAAGATTTAACATGCACAATGCAAAACCAGTTAGTACACCTTTTGCTAGCCATTTCAAACTTAGCAAGGAAATGTGCCCAAAGACCCAAGAAGACATGGATTATATGTCTAAAGTTCCATATGCATTAGCAGTTGGAAGCTTAATGTATGCAATGGTCTGCACAAGGCTTGATATTGCACATGCAGTGGGAGTTGTAAGCAGGTACATGAACAATCCAGGAAAGGAACATTGGATGGTAGTTAAATGGATTCTCAGATATTTGAAAGGTACCATAAATCAAGCATTATGCTTTGGTGGTTCAAACATTTCCCTACAGGGATATGTTGATGCAGATATGGCAGGTGACAGAGATAACAGGAGGAGCACTACAGGATATGTATTTACTATTGGAGGAACAACTGTCAGTTGGGTTTCAAAAATCCAAAGTGTTGTTGCACTTTCAACAACATAAGCAGAGTATGTTGCTGCTACAGAGGCTAGTAAAGAAATGATTTGGTTACAAAGGTTTATGGGTGAATTGGGTAAGGAGCATGATAAGGGCATGTTATACAATGATAGCCAAAGTGCCATTCATCTTGCAAAGAACTCAACATTTCATTCCAGGACTAAACACATACAACTCAAGTACCATTTCATACGTTCAGTGTTGGAAGATGGAGAGTTGAAGTTGGAAAAGATACACACTAGCCAGAATCCTGTAGATATGCTAACAAAAGTTGTAACCAGGGAGAAATTGAGAATATGCTCAGTTTCAATTGGTCTTCAAGGATGACGATGAAGATGAGAAACATCCAGGTCCAAAGAGGAGTCATTGTCCAACAAATGGAGCAGCGGTGGAGTTGCTACAATCAGTCTCCAAGTGGGAGATTATTGGGTGTGGAGCTTGATT
The DNA here is from genome assembly GCA_031772625.1 of Pinus tabuliformis. NCBI lineage: Eukaryota > Viridiplantae > Streptophyta > Pinopsida > Pinales > Pinaceae > Pinus > Pinus tabuliformis. The sequence goes on from CM062809.1 coordinate 76,764,814, forward strand.
ATCTTCTATATTCAAATGTATCGCCACATTGGTGCCCATAAAATATTCACTGCAGGGGGGGTCCAGGGGGGGCGGCTGCGACCTTTGGGAGCCTCCCCCTGGCGGGGGGTTTCGGGGGCAGTGCCTCCGAAGCTAAAAACAGCTGTAAAATTGCCTTGTAAAATTATAGTAATTTCTAGTCAATCTTGGCTGTTCATTAGGCGGATGATTTGATGGTATAACTTATGTTTAGTTTAGGGTTATTTGCCCTAGAAGGCAACCCCTATCTTTGTATGAGGGCATTGTATTTGAGGTTGTGTAATAGATGTGTATTCTGAGAGCGAAAAATAGAGAGGTGAGACTGTGAGAGAAAACAGAGGATATTACAACGGATTTGCTGTAGGTTGTGTCTCTTCATTTTGCTGGATAATAGAAAGGAAGGACTGGCTGTTTGGGGTGGACGTAGCCCAAACTGGGTGAACCACGTATATCTGTGTCTCTCTTGTTTTGTGCGTTTTCTGTGTTTATATTTCTGCAATATTTTATGTGTTCCATTGCTCGGTAATATATAATTTTCTAACATGTTCCTTACACAATTCGTTATTCCCTAATGGTATCCTATAACTGAAATATCGATTCACAAAACATGTTCATCACAAGCTATAACGTTATGGATTTTTATTGGCACACTCACATCCAAAAATAAATAGAGATAATAATACTTAGTAAAACTGTTGTACCATCATATAAAGTTCCATTTACAAGAATTACATTGGCACATATAACATTGATTTCTCATTATGAAGAAATAGTAAACCTATAACAATATCAAATACTAAAATACTCCAACAAAGTGCATTGTATTAATCGATTGAATAAACAAACTAAAGGAAAAACTTCTCTATTTGAAAGTTGAAGTCCAACATTAACTTAGGTAGATAAATGTTCCACCCAACCATACACTTTATTGCACTTATTGTTTTTATACTAGGCCACCCTAATTGAGGTTATGATACCACTAAATAAAATTAGAACATTTTTATGGAAATCATTCTATCTTAGGACAAAAATCACCTATCCCATTGTCTCACCACTAGTTTTTTCTTGGAACAACACAACTATTTTGGTGACACATTTCTCTCCTTACATAGAAAAAGGAGAATACCTTCCTTATCTACTCAATATTCCCTCAAAATTCTCTAATATCTCCCTCTATGTGTGCATAGCGGGTCTAGATACTATCCATTAACTCCAACAACATTTACTTAGTTGTTTACCTTTTCAAGTTTTCAAGGCTTATTTGCTTGGTCATTCAACCCGCACTAGTATGTTTTCCTTCTTAGATTCCATCCATGGCTTCTCCATCACATAGCATGATATCTTTCATGGATCCCTTTCCAACCTAATTTTTTAATCTCCCTATGTTCTCCCTCTCTAGAATTCTCTTATTTTCCAAGGAATTAGCTTCTAACCATTTGAATCTCTTCCTTATATATTTTCATAATCTATACATATTTTTGTAGTTCTCATCACATGAATTCAAAATGGTCTCTATCATTCCTTGATCAGCCTCCTAGTATGAATCGATACCTCTAAAAATACTTTCATGGATGTTAGCATCAACCAAGAGAAAATGAATTTACCTCTCCCTCTATTTTTTTCTCTCTTGTAACCTACTTCTCTTACATATGAATTTCCTTCTCTATTATGTCTAGCCCCATGCATCTCTCTTCAATATTATTTGTATGAGTTCATAATGCTCACACACTATTCATGTGAATGTGAAATGGCCTCCATCGTTCACCCTATAACCAAAATTAATTACGTCATTTAGGTGACATTGTATTGTACTATGTTTCTTGTCTTAGTCCAATAATGACCAATAATGAATCATTCCTTATTCCCTACAACTATTCACATACATGCCTCTAAGACTACATGAATAATTTCATCTCTACAGTCAATTTCCTACATCCAATCATGATTGTGTTCCCTCCCCGTCACCCACATGTGTGGGGGGTATAATGATGAATGAATGAATAAAAAAATCACCTCGTCCCCAAACACCCCACGATACCTCATTTTCCCCCTTAGTTTGGGGACATGGTTTTCTTCAAAGAAAATGTGAGAAAATCTAGGTTTTACCACTCCTCTCAAAATTTCCATGATGAAGGTAGTTATCGCCCTAATTTCTTAATTATGGAAGGTGTACATCTCCAAAACCACCACATGCGTTCCATGATTGGTAGTTAAGGTCTCTATATTTTTAGTAAGGAACATGGTGATGAAGGAAACAAAGTAAAGTTTGGAAAAATAAAAAACTAAGGATTATTCGTCATGTAGAACCCATTAGTACCCTCTCACCTTTCCCATCTCCTGTTAACATAACCCCTTTTTTATGTGCTCCTATTTCAGGTAGCTCTATTATTTTATTAAATTCAAGAAATATAATAGTTACATTATTCAATGTACCATAAAATATCTTCCTCGTGGTGTAAATAAAGCATGGTAATTAAAATATACATGGTAAAGAAAATTTAACATTTAATCATAATTCAGTGTAGTTAATCGATTGGATTCAATACAAGGACATCCTATCATATCCCCTTTGAATAATACAATCATAAATATTCTCTTTTCATTAACAACACTTATTTTCTTCATTCTTCAGTTGTATTTGTAGTGCCATCCTATTCACTATCTTGGTATACCACCAGACTTCAACATTCCAACATATGCCTACATTAGTAATCAAGTAAGCATACATATTATAGAAATTATCAAGAAACACTTATCTTATGCACAATATTTCTCAATTCCATGATGTAAGCATCTATTCAAATATATGTATGTATTTTTTATTTAATACTTATCTCTATGGATATGCATCTATCCCATATAATGGCTTCCATAGGAAATAATTAATTTCATTATCCTTTCTAACTCACCCACAAGATTCTAGCCACCATCCCACATGAACTTTTAAGTTTCCTCCTCCTTGATACACTCACCCTCTAGGCTTAGATGTCCCCTTCTCTACTAAACAATCCCTTAGGTGATCCATCTTGTCATGGATTTCTCGTGTAAGGAGAGCACTAACTTACTACTAGACATCCACTAGTAGTATATAATGTGTGGCAATCATAGGGTTCCTTTGTCCTAACAATGGCCTTTCTTTGAGGGTTTCCATCTTCAATATCCATCATCTACCATGTATCATACACATACAATTACCATAGATATATTCATAATAATACAACTTATAAATTCCAAGTCTAATTCATAAATAATATCATATTTCATAAGTATGAGATTCCTTCTCATAGTGTTTGGCTCTTGTGTGTTGTAGCACCTAATCTTTCTTATAGAATTACACTCATTTTCATATTTGAGACCATTCTACCTACAACCTAAACTTTTAAATCAACCAAATAAAAGTGAGTATCTATGCATATAATCCTTTCTTTTAATATTTACTACCATCCATGAGGTGTTCTCAAAATAATATTAACAAAATAATAATTCAATCATTTTTAGTTGTTAATCATACTCAATGAAATGGAACTATGATTCAATGTACATGGGTTACTTAACATACCTACCATTACAAGATGAAACTAAATATTTATTCCAATAAACCAATGTGCCAATACTCATGATCACATCTACTCAATCTATCTTTATCGCTTGATATCAAAATACTACATTTCTATACCATGTATTCCACCATCATCAGTTGGAAGTTCTAGCCAACACCTCAACACATAATTTAGTCACCTCCCATCTATACCTTAGGAATACTATACGGATCTGCCCTTCTCTACTCCATATTACCTTAGGAACCATCTCCTCTATAGGCGCTCCTCACTATTTGCAAGAAGGTTAAAGTCTACAACACCAACATAAGCATGTATACAATTGGACACTTGTGCAGTATTATATCCTTCCATATCCATCAACAATATGGTATCACATATTATCTCTTGTGGCGGTCACTTTCATATGTTATACAAATTCATAACATGATTATGTTACCCATTCACTCATTGTCATGTGACTCAATCATGAGATACTAATTCATGGTTGAATCAAAAGGATTATAACAATCTTTCCATACAAAAAGCTTCTTCCTTTATTATATCCAACCTAGGTATCATGCATTCCATCATAAAAAAATAAATGAATATATAAATTATGCCTAAAGGAATCCTTAATCCAATCATTTCAAGTCATATATGTTGGCATATTAATTTTCATACTTGGATAATTTCTTTTAGCATTCGTGACGTTACTTGATTAGTTGATGTCTCGTGGGAACTCACATGATTCCTTAATCAACCTATTGACAAGACTACTATAATTTTTATCCTTTTCATAAGGCTTTCTATCATAGTCACTTCATCATCAACATTTTCAACCATTGTTGTTATTTCTTTGGAATAAACTATGTTAATATTTAAAATGTCCAATATTCGACTGGACACTCCACCCATCATCAAGGAAAAAGAAATACATAAAATATGAAGTGAGTTTATTAATGAAAAGAGAATATTAAGGTAATAGAAAGGAGTTAACCATGAAAGAAGAAAATGGGTTTCAAGGAATGGAAAAGATCTTTAAATCATATAAAGAATACAGTAGACATTACGAGAAATTTGAGCCATAAAAGATAAAATAATTTCTTTACATATTTGATTATTTCACGATTTTTTTTTTCCTTTCACTTTGTGGTGTCACAAAAGAATCTTCGACTTTTATAATCTTCTATGTTTATTTTATATTTTCTTTGAAAATACTTATTTTTTATTAAGAAAGGAAAATGGGATCTTCTTAGTTAAATGAAGAGAAAAATGCTCTATGCACTAGGATCATATGTGTTCATCATAGGAGTCCTATTATCATGAGACTGACATTCATCTAATGCAATTATACTTTGATACAAATACAAAAAAAGAATCACATGTTAATAGATGAGAACGATAGATTGCTTAGTGAACTACCATTCTTGAAGTGAAACATCCCTTCATGATGATTGTTTTGTGACATACTTTTCCAAGTAATATGTTAGCTCTGCTACATATCTTTGATTTCTAAAGGTTGGAAGTGAGCTTGGTCCTTGGTCATGCTCAAACGAGACTCACAATGGTCATTTTCTCCTTCCCTTTCACCGCTCATTCTCCCTTCATCAGTCCTAAAAAACAATTAATTCCTTTATCAGGTTCAGGTTTAATCGATATTGCAAGTCGTATCCATGTGTGTATAAAGGCCGCACCCCTCGGCTTCTGCTGATGTGATATTGCGATGCGATCTGATCGCAAGTCGCATCCATGTGTGTATAAAGGCCGTGCCCCTCGGCTTCTGCCGATGCAATATTGCGATGCGATCTGATCGCAATTGCACATTGCCATACATAAAGGCCTAAAATTACCAAAAACTCGATCCGACGACTCCCGTCACGCCCGATAAAGCAACTCACCCGATCACTCCTCTGTCGTCCGATCAGTTCCACCAAGATCCAATGGCCCACACTCATTTCTCTCCCGCTTCTTCCGATATCCCTCGCCAAGCCATCTCCACCGTCTATCCTCCCGATCCGACGACCAACCTTTCTCCCTTATCTAGCTCGTCCATCCACCACGCAGTCCACCTCCCTTGACCTTTTCATGCACCCGAAGGAGGAAGGTGACTAGTTTTCAATACTGTTTGCAGTTGCTCCTCAACCACCATATTTAACCAACAATATGGCCGAGGAGGAAAAGGACGAAGAACGAACATATAGATACATTTAACAGTTATGGAGCTTCATTCTATACAGCACTCCAACCGCCCGAGAGGACAACAGAGCGCAGGAAAAAGATTAGATTCATCCACTACAGCAAGCAAGCGCACTCAGAAGCTCCATTAGGCAACTAAATGCAGTTTGTGGTTAATTATGACCCCTCCATACTTAGAATGGCCGAGTGCCTCTGTATTGAAACTATATATATACCCAGAAACAAGATGTAACCAGGGTTGATGGTTGCTGTTTTGATGTAAGGTTCAACTTCTAGAGACTGTAACTATTTTTTCACTTGCAACGTCTCGTCTTCATTTTTAGCTAATACAAGCTTCTTTTGCTGTTGATTTCTCACTTTTCATTCTTCTTCTGTTCTAAGCTGTGCCTGATATGTTGTATTTCTGAGCTCTTGATGTTTGGCATTAGAGGAGATGTCATCCTATCTTTGTGTTAAAGTCTTGTATGTGTCAATGAATAAGCTATTTAGGTTTCTTTTCACCTAATGCCAGAAAGCTGTCATCCTATCTGTGCATTAGGGAATTAGATTTGTACACTTCTTTACTGGTTGCAGCCGACCATCACATGGTCTTGTGCATATGCTGGTGTGGTCAGTATTCTCCACCTTCATCCAATCCTTAAACTGTGAGTAATTGGTGGTATAAAGCCTTGTAGTCTGGGGGTGTTCATGCATGTCTGGAGTTAAGCAAAGTAGAAGTGTTTATCTGGATTGAAAAAGCATCATTCCTTCCATTCATCCATTTGTAACAATAGGTTGAATTTGTATGTTTCAGAGCATCTCCGAGCTACAACCTAGGAGAGTTTCTTGGGGTGATAACATTAATTGGTGCCATTTCTGGGGAGAGGAGATTGAAGCTCAGCTTCCCTGGGAGAATGACACAGTTCTAGCTTTGATGATGAACAAAGTCTGGACACATTTCTGGTTGTAATCATCTATCTAGCGACTCTACTGGAGGACCAACCTAGTGGTGACTCCACATTACATTTCTGGCTGAGTTTGTGAGACATACTTGGAGAAATCCTTAGAAATCACCAGCTGACCCAATGCCTGACCCTGAGAAGATTGTTAAGCAGAGAAAAACATCACAGAAAGGAGCATTAGGATCAGGTAAGTCTAAGAAATCTTATGTATCTCTGCAAGAGAAGATTATAGCTGAGGATATACAGTTTGAAGATTTAGAGCCTAACGTTGTTAGTGAAGAAATACCCTCAGAGATTCATAAAGACCCTTGTTTATCCAGTTCCCCTTTAGATCTCAGTCCAAAGAAAGCCTCCCATACAGTCCCTCATATTCCTTTGTCCCTGTCATCCATTTCACTGCTCCCTACTGCTCAAACTGCAAGTATCCTCCCACCTACCCCAGTCATGGCAGGCCAGCAAGCTCCCATAAAGATGAAAAGAATCATAGCTGCTAGGTATGGACCCCTGGTCTTTCCTGTTCCTTTGAATGCCATGCCTGTAGGAGAGTATCAGAAATACATGCCTAAGTTCACTGGTATAGAGGGAGTAACTACTGAAGAACATCCAAGGATGAGAACATACAAAGAGGGGGTGAAATATAAACCATCTCTACCTGATAGGGTCAAATGCCCCAAATTTTTTGAGGTAGATGATCAAATCAACCCGATTTTGCAAGTCTTTGATGAATCGGCTGACATGCATAGTGACCAAGAGAAGGGGAAACAATTTTGGTGGCCCAGTCAATGGGCAATTTCTAAAATTTTATGTTATTTAAGGCCTTTAGCCTTAAATTTGTAAATATGTTATTTTATCAATTTTAGTGTAGGCTCAATTAGAGTCCATGCCCAATGGAACACTAGGAAATTTTGCTAATTTGGTTTTCACATGAAAGGCAATGATCTGCAGTTCTTGAGACCTCACAGGGAGGATCTCATCCCCAAAAGGAGCCAGTGTTAGCTCTGCTACATATCTTTGATTTCTAAAGGTCGGAAGTGAGCTTGGTCCTTGGTCATGCTCAAAAGAGACTCACAATGGTCATTTTCTCCTTCCCTTGCACCGCTCATTCTCCCTTCATCAGTCCTAAAAAACAATTAATTCCTTTATCCAGTTCGGGTTTAATCGCTATCGCAAGTCGCATCCATGTGTGTATAAAGGTCGCGCCCCTCGGCTTCCGCAGATGCGATATTGCGATGCGATTTGATCGCAAGTCGCATCCATGTGTGTATAAAGACCACGCCCCTCATCTTTCGCCGATGCGATATTGCGATGTGATTTGATCGCAATCGCACGTTGCCATACGTAAAGGCCCAAAATTACCAAAAACTCGATCCGATGACTCCCGTCGCGCCCGATAAAGCGACTCGCCCAATCACTCCTCCGCCGTCCGATCAGTTCCGCCAAGATCCAACGGCCCACGCTCATTCCGCTCCCACTTCTTCTGATATCCCTCGCCAAGCCATCTCCACCGTCTATCCTCTCGATCCAACGACTGACCTTTCTCCCTCATCTAGCTCGTCCATCCGCCACACAGTCCATGTCCCTTGATTGTTTTGTGCACCCGAAGGACGAAGGTGACCAGTTTTCAATACTGTTTGCAATTGCTCCTCAACCACCATATTTAACCAACAGTATGGCCGAGGAGGAAAAGGACGAAGCATGAATAGATAGCTACATTTAACAGTTATGGAGCTTCATCCTATACAACACTCCAACTGCCCGAGAGGACAGCAGAGCGCAGGAAAAAGATCAGATTCATCCACTACAGCAAGCAAGTGCACTCAGAAGCTCCATCAGGCAACTAAATGCGGTTGGTGGTCAATTATGACCCCTCCATACTTAGAATGGCCGAGTGCCTTTGTATTGAAACTCTATATATACCCAGAAACAAGATGTAATCAGGGTTGATGGTTGTTGTTTTGATGTAAGGTTCAACTTCTGGAGACTGTAACTATTTTGATACTTGCAGCGTCTCGTCTTCATTTTCAGCTAATACAAGCTTCTTTTGCTGTTGATTGCTCACTTTTCATTCTTCTTCTGTTCTAAGTTGTGCCTGATATGTTGTATTTCTGAGCTCTTGATGTTTGGCATTAGAGGAGCTGTCATCCTATCTCTGTGTTAAAGTCTTGTATGTATCAGTGAATAAGCTATTCAGGTTTCTTTTCACCTAATGCTAGAAAGTTGTCATCCTGTCTGTGCATTAGGGAATTAGATTTGCAGACTTCTTTACTGGTTGCAGCCAGCCATCACATGGTCTTGTGCATCTGCTGGTGTGGTCAGTATTCTCCACCTTCATCCAATCCTTAAACTGTGAGTAATTGGTGGTCTAAAGCCTTGTAGTCTGGGGGTGTTCACGCATGTCTGGAGTTAAACAAAGTAGAAGTGGTTATCTGGCTTGAACAAGCATCATTCCTTCCATTCATCCATTTGCAACAATAAGTTGAATTTGTATGTTCTCGAGCATCTCCGAGCTACAACCTAGGAGAGTTTCTTGGGGTGATAACATAATGAACATGCAAAGACTATTGTTTATATTTTTTTAACTCACCAACTGTAGTCTTTTAATGAGTTTGTGTTATTATCTTCTTTCTTTTTTCATCCTATAGGAAATTAAGTTTCAATACACATTTATCTTCCATTCATTTTCATTTTTCATTTTGTACGATTTAAAATAATTATTTATCATTTCAACATTATTAGAGTTGTTAATTGTAGAATAAAGTGCAACAACTACTACAATAATTATGATCCAAAAATCAGGTGAAAAACCTACATACGAAAAGGAAGCACTGTATTTTAAAGTTGTTGGTTTATTTTAACTCGAGGAATTGGATAAGTATCTACCTTTTAGAAAAGCGATGTATGAGAAAACAAAAAATTTGATGTAAATATTCATGATTTTGATATAGCTATTCATAGACCTTATTTTCATGTGAAGCCTACAAAATATGAATTACATTAAATATGATTGAGTTATCTAGATGCATCAAGACCAATTTTGAGCAAAATAATTTATTTAGTTCAACATCACACGCCTTTGGGGGTGCCTTTCCCACTAGTTTCCCCTTGAGATGTGATAAGACCTTTGTGGTAAAACATGATAAAAACACGATAAAAACATGCAAAAAGATTTTCAATAGTGTATAATAAGATCCTAGAGTAACATTACTCTTGATTTTTCTTTTCCAAAATATGGAAAATTAGTATATTGTAATTTAACTAAATTTTTTTCTTATTATTATATATATTTTTATACATTATCAAGGAATCACCAATATTTTACAATGTTTTCTATTTTTTTAGAAGATTAGCCAATAATTTGCAATACCATATAACCTAGTGAAAATTTTGCTAAGATTTAACAAAATTTTATAATTCAGTGAAAGATTCCCCAAAAAATTATATATGTATATTATATCAATGAAAAAATAGCATATACATTTTTCTATATACCATGGAGATTTGCCCATTTATTATACATATAAATTTTGGGGTTTCTTAAAATTTTCTCTATTCTACGGGTCTCTTTCTTCTTTTCATCTTCAAGTTGTGCTACCTCAGCTACTAGTTCTTGTGTGAAAGCGAGCATTTTTGGTAGGTTCTTATGTATAAGAAAAATTGATTCTCCATAGGCTACTCTACCTCAATTGTTGGATCTTGTGTGACAGCAACACCATTGGTGGCTTCATGTGTACTAATCCATTGGTTCTCCACATGCTACTCTACCTCAACTACTAGTTCTTGTGTGACAACAACATTGTTGGCATGTTCTTATATACCATCATGTAATTCAATATCTTTCCCCTCAAGTCATGTTTCTACTCCCACCGAGAAAAACTTTGGATTCTATATACCATTATGTGCATACGTAGCCTCACTAAAAATCACCCCATAACCTTCACACAACAATTTTTCAATCCCTTTAGTTTTGGAGGGGGTGGAATATGCTTTCATCATTTCAAAAATCTTGGTGAGGGTTTATGATGCAGGAACATCCAGCTCAGGGAGGTCATGGCTGGAGAGTTTGTCTTTGGAAACAAATTTGAGTTTCAGTTAGTTTTTATTTTCATTTAAGTTTCTAGGAACAGTTGTCTCAACCCACTATTAGTTTTTTTGGTTTACGTTCTTTTTTATTTTTATTTAAAATTTACTTTTAGAATACAGTCAAGAAAGAACAATTTTCAAAGAATAATTAAATGCAACTACTGACATTTTATAACTGTACAGTGAATCTTTACAAAAACAGAGGAAGGAAACAGTTACTGTAATCTTTTAACCATTATAGTATTGAATAGAAACAAGCATGAAAACGTTTTTGACAATCGGAATCCATATAATATAGCTTAAATATTTTCTTCCTAACTTAATAAAGATCATTGATTTATTTTATAATGAATATAGGGAGTGAATAGCTAATACAGGATCAAACAGAGTACGCAGAAAAATTCAGGAAAACGAAGGCTCGAGCTTGCAGAAGAATCAAATAAATCGCTGTCGAAGGAATAAACGAGTAGCTACAAATACCAAACAGAACTCATATCAATTCCTTTTTGCTATTTAATTGTCAACATAAATCACTGTGTATATATGTATCAAAATTGAACATCCACAGTCCGAGATACAATTACAAGTTACAGATAAGCCATAAAAATAAAGTTACAATGCCAAGAACAACCGCGAGGTCATCACAAGACCGAAATCATTACAAATCATAAGTTAAATAGCTGGAAGCATAAATAAACAGTGAGGCCGAAGCCACAGTAAGGCCAAGACACAATAAGGCCGAAACCAAACCCTCAACTACATACCCATAGAACACCACCAACAACAAACACCTTAGACAGACAAATAGAGGAATAACAAGGAGTGACCCTACCCGATGCAAGCATAGGAGTCAGGATACAAGACCAGTGAATGGAGAGTCCAGTCGCATATCTACATGACCAACAACCAGGCCATTAGAACCAGCAAAACAGAACCATAATTACAGAATTGAAAGCAAAGGTAAGGGTTTACAGAGGGACTTACCAAAGGAGTCAAGCCCATGCGAACAAGGGAGGAAGCCATGGACCAAGGTCACGGCCACAGAGTGCTCACTACCCGCAAGGAGCAAGAACAGTCAATGACAGAAGAAAACGAGGCAGAAACGAAAAGCATAGAGAGAAAACTTACCTCTGGTTGAATACCAGATGAGAGCCGAGAGTCGAGCCACCCTGCAACCATGACCTGTGACAAATACCAAGAAAATAATCAAACAATGAAGCAAGCACTTCGAGAACAACAGCATAAACGAAGCCAGCAAATAACAAAATCCCACAACCAAAATCATAACCAGGGCCGAACAAGACTGAGACCAAACACTGAGACCAGGGGTTCCGGACCCTAAAGCTCGAAACCAAGCTTACAACAAGAAGCATTGCCAACGCATGCAGGTGGAAACCCTCATGGGAATTCATGCCCAGAACTGGTGAAATGAAACCCTTGTGAAGCAACCTAAATCAGAACCAGAGACCTCACGTTGCGGAGCAGCAGAGTGAAACAACGACGAAATGACCAAGCTTAGGGTTTCCTGGGCATAGTAAGAGGTGGGAGAAACAATACCAAGGACAGGACAGTGGTCCTCACATCTTTAATTAGCTAGTACCGTGCCATAAAGTCAGCTAACCACAAAGCTATCAATAATACAATCGGCAATTAGTTATAAGTTGTAGGTGTTTAGGGCCGGTCCCATCAATTTTTGGTATCAGAGTAGGTTAGAGTTAATTATTTTTTTTACAAAATTGAAGTTAGAGGAAGAGGTCGTGGAAGAGCTATTTGAAGGGTAGTAGATGAAGGATTAAGGGAAGAGATTAGGATCCTAAATACCCATTTGGGAGCAGTAGAAGCAAGAAGGAGAAGGGATCTTGAAGGAGGAGATGACAGTGATGAAGAAGTTATAGTTACAACAGATGGATCAGATGAGGAAGGACCTAAAATTAGATTATTAAGGTTAGTTTTATTGGCTAGCAGTAAGCCAAAGCTTGAGATTTCAAACTATGATGGTATTTTGTGCACAGAAGTGTTGTTGGACTGGATTAGTGAGTTAGACAAATACTTTGAATGTGAGGAGATTAGCGAAGCTAGGAATGTTAAATTTGCTGCCACAAAGTTAAAAGGACATGCGGCCTTATGGTGGGACAATGTCCAAGTAGAGAGGAGAAGATCAAATAAGTTACCTATTAAAAAGTGGACCAAAATGGTCGCCAACATGAAGGGTAAGTTTTTCCCAAGGATTACTAGATTCCTCTGTATCGGCAGGTGCAGAATTTGAAGCAGAGAGGAATGACGGTGAAGGAATATATCGAAGAATTTTATCGGGTGAATATGAGGGCTAGTTACATTGAAGACACCCGAGAAAAGACAACAAGGTTTGTGAATGGCCTAAGGCTAGATATATTAGACGAGATAAGTATTATTTCTCCAAAAAAGAAAAGATCGCAAGGAAGCAGAATGCCAGAAGAGGATGTGGATCTGGCAGAGGGAAAGGACAATACTTTGGCAAAGGAAGGACTATAACAGTGAAGAAGGTAGCAATTCAAAAACCTCAGGGACAGTAGAAAAGGAAGGTAGCACTAGGGGAGGAAGGCCATACGAGAGAGGAAGGGGTAATGGCAGAGGTAGAGGGGCTGCCTACCAGTGTTACAAGTACCACAAGTGGGGGCACAGGTCCTTTGAGTTCCCTGAAGGTGAACACGTTGGAAAAAGAGGAGCAGATGTTGCTCAAACAAAGGAAGCGGAGGCACTACCTGAAGAGGTAGATAATGCACCAGAGACAAGAGAGGCCTTAATCTTGAATAAGGTACTACTGAAACCAGCGAAGTAGACAGCTGAACAAACCCAGAGAAAGGTATTATTCCGGATTGTGTGCAACTCACATGGAAAATGCTGCAAACTGATTATAGACAGTGGAAGCACTGATAATCTGGTTGCAATAGAAATGGTGGAGAAATTGGGTTTGAAAATGTTGGAGCACCCAACCCCCTATAAGGTGTCTTAGTTACAGAAAGGTTACCAACTGCTAGTTGATGAGCAGTGTGAGGTGGAGTTCCATATTGGAAAGTATAGGGACAAGGTGATTTATGACATCATGCCCATGGATGTGTGTCATATTCTGCTAGGTAGACCATGGCCATATGACCGAAAAGTTGTTCATGACGGAAAAACAAACTGTTACAAGTTTTTCAAGGATGGGATTAAGCATACACTAGTACCCATCAAGGAAGAAGAGACAATAGAAACTAGTGGGAAAAAAGTGTTGCTAATGGGTGGAAAAGAATTTCTAAAATAGATTGAAGATAATGAGATAAAGTATGTCATTGTAAGGAGACTGAGAGCAGTGTTGTTGCACACTAAATTTTTTGACTTACCTGAAGAAATCTAGGATTTGTTTTAGGAATTCAGTGACATTGTGGTGGATGATTTATCAGATAAGTTACCACCAAAGTGAAGTATCAGTCATCACATATATTTCATCCCTGGAGCTAGTTTACCAAACAAAGCTGCTTACTGGATGCGCCCTAAGGACAATGAGGAGATTAGGAAGCAGGTACAAGAATTGTTGGACAAAGGATTGATATGGGAAAGTTTAAGTCCCTGTGCGGTTCCGACAATTTTACTTCCCAATAAAGGAGGCGAGTGGTGGATGTGTACAGATTCAAGAGAAATAAATAAAATTACTATCAGGTACAGGTTTCCATTGCCACGAATGGATGACATGATGGACTACTTGAGTGGAGCAACATATTTTTCAAAGATAGATCTGAAGAGCGGATACCACCAGATTAGGATAAGAGAAGGGGACGAATGGAAAATAGCTTTCAAAACCAATGAAGGCTTGTATGAATGGCTGGTGATGCCATTTGGGTTTAGTAATGCCCTTAGTACTTTCATGCACCTGATGAACGAGATGTTGAAGGAGTTCATTGGGAAATTCATGATTGTGTATCTTGACGATATAATGATTTTCAGCAAGACCACGGAAGAACATTTTCGACGTGTTTGATATGTTCTGGAGAAGTTGTAGCAAAAATAGTTGCTGATAAATTTAAAAAAATGTTCTTTCTTTCAGAAGGAGTTAGTCTATTTGGGTTTTGTGATTGTAGAAAATGAGCTGAAAATGGATCCAAAAAAAGTTGCAGCTATACTTAGCTAGCCATCTCCTAAGAGTCTATTCAAAGTTTGAAGTTTTTATGGGTTCACAAGTTTCTATTGCAAATTTATAAAGAATTTTAGTGGAATTTGTGCACCCATGTTGGACACAATTAAAAAGGAAATACAACCTTTCCATTGGACTGAAGCTGCAGAGAAGAGCTTCCAGATATTGAAGAAGAAGATCACTGAAAGGCCCATTTTAAGGTTGCCTAATTCTAACAAACTTTTACAAGTTCGTTGTGATGCCAGTGGTACATCCATTGGAGCCGTACTCAACCAGGAAGACAAACCAATAGCTTATTTCAGTGAAAAATTAAATGAAAGCAAGCAAAAGTACACGTCTTATGTCAAGGAGTTTTATGCTGTCGTCCAAGCCTTGAAGCATTGGAGACATTGTTTTTTGGGTAATGAGTTTGTCTTGTTTTCTGATAATTCTGTGTTGCAGTATGTTATGCAGCAGCATAAACTGAATCATAAACACACAAAATGGGTTGAGTACTTGTAGAGTTTTACATTCGTATTGAAGCATATCAGTGGTCAAGCCAACAATGTAGCAGATGCACTAAGCAGAAGAGTTTTACTCTTGCAGGAGAGCACAATACAAGTGTTTGGTTTTGAACACCTGAAGGACTTGTATCAAACAGATGCAGATTTCAAGGAGGCTTATGAGGCCTGCCAAAATCCCTTGTTGAGGAACAATAGTCCATGGCTAGACTATAACTTACAGGAGGAGCTGCTATTCAAGGGAGGACAACTATGTGTTCCAGAATGTTCGATGAGGGAGAACATCATCCGGGAAAAACATAGTGGAGGTCTAGCTGGACATTTCGGCATTGATAAGACCTTGGATCAGCTTAGTCATTTCTATTACTGGCCGAAGATGTGAAGAGATGTGCAACGATATGTGACGAGGTGTAAGATATGTCAGTTGGTGAAAGGGCACAGTCAGAACACGGGGTTGTATACACCCTTGCCTATTCCAAATAGACCATGGGACTCAGTCAGTCTGGACTTTGTCCAGGGTCTACCCAAAACACAGTGGGGTTTTGAATCCATCATGGTGGTGGTGGACCGTTTCTCTAAGATGGCACACTTCATCCCTTTCAGGAAAACCAGTGGCACTACCCATGTAACACACTTGTTTTTCACTGAAGTCGTTAGATTGCACGGTTTACCCAAGTCCATTATTTCCAACAGGGATGTGAAATTCACACGACATTTCTGGCATACCTTGTGGAAAAATCTGGATACAAATCTAAATTTCAGCTCCACTTATCACCCACAGACAGATGGGTAGACAGAGGTGGTGAACAGGAGCTTAAGAAACCTGCTATGGAGTCTAGTTGGATAAGGTTCAAAAATGTGCGATTGTGTACTTGCTCAAGCGGAATTTGCTTACAACGATTGACCAAATCGAAGCACAGGAAGTATCCCTTTTCAGATCTTGTATGGAATGCATCCCCGAGGAGTGCATGAGTTACGAGATTTGGGACAACTAGAAAGAAGAAGTGCTAACAGGGAGGACTTTGCAAGAGCAATTAACGACCTACATGAGCTGGTGAAGTCAAAATTATAGGACAACAGTCAAAGGTACAAATAGAAAGTAGATATGAAATGATGGGAGATATAATTTAATGTAGGGGATCAAGTTCTAGCGCATCTGCACAAAGAAAGATTCCCTAAGGGCGAATACATAAGCTAAAATTTAAGAAAATTGTACCTTGCAAAATTTTGCGCAAGTTTTCTGCAAATGCTTATGAGCTGGAATTGCCTCCAGGTATAAGAATATCGCCCATCTTTAATGTGGCATATTTATTCCCATACACTGCCAGTCCTGAAGAGGGCAGTTCAGTGCAGCCAAAATGGGATACCTAGGAAGAGAGTAGTTTGTGGATGAGACAAATACCTTCAGCTCAGCCGTTTGAAATCAAAGGAATCCTCGATACATAGGTGGCTAAGCGGACTCGAAGAAAGGAGTACCTACAATACCTTATCAAGTGGAAGAACCGCCCTATTGAGGACAGTTCGCGGCTTGACGCAGGACATATATAACGTGCAAGGTATTCTATCAAGGAACTCATGGACCAGAGCCATGAATTTTCATCTACCCTGGGAGCCTGATGCAAGAGCATCCAGCTCAAGGAGGTCATGGCTGGAGAGTTTGTCTTTGCAAATAGATTGAGTTTCAGTTAGTTTTTATTTTCATTTAAATTTCTAGGAACGGCTGTCTCAACCCACTGTTAGTTTTTTTGGTTTACGCTA
Source organism: Pinus tabuliformis (assembly GCA_031772625.1). Classification (NCBI taxonomy): domain Eukaryota; kingdom Viridiplantae; phylum Streptophyta; class Pinopsida; order Pinales; family Pinaceae; genus Pinus; species Pinus tabuliformis. The sequence continues at coordinate 76,781,996 of CM062809.1, forward strand.
TTTTTTATTTTTATTTAAAATTTACTTTTAGACTACAGTCAAGAAAGAATGGTTATCAAAGAATAACTAAATGTAACTACTGACATTTTAATAACTATACAGTGAATCTTTACAAAAACAGAGGAATTAAACAATTACTGTAATCTTTTAACCATCACATTATTGAATAGAAACAAGTGTGAAAACTTTTTTGACAATCTGAATCCATATACTACAGCCTGAATGTTTTCTTCCTAACTTAACAAATATCATTGATTTATTTTATAACGAAGATAGGGAATTAATAGCTAATACAGGAGCAAACATAATACATGGACAAATTCAGGAAAACAAAGGCACGAGCTTGCAGAAGAATCAAATAAATCACTATCAAAGGAATAAACGAATAGCTACAGGTACCGAACAGAACTCATATCAATTCCTTTTTGCTATTTAATTGTCAAAATAAATCACTGTGTATATATATATATATATATCAAAATCGAACATCCACAGTCTAAGATACAGTTACTAGTTATAGACAAGCCATAAAAACAGAGTTACAATGCTAAGAACAACCACGATGTCACCATAGGATTGGTATCATTACAAATAATAAGTTAAATAGCCGGAAGCATAAATAAACAGTGAGGCCGAAGCCACAGTAAGGCCAAGACACAATAAGGCTGCAATCAAACCATTAACTACAAACCCATAGAACACCACCAATAGCAAACACCTTGGATAGAAAAACAGAGGAATAACGAGCAACCCTACTCAATGCAAGTGTAGGAGTCAAGGTACGAGACCAGTGAACGGAGTGTCTAGTTGCATATTTGCACGGCCAAAAACCAGGCCATTAAAACTAGAAAAACATAACCATAAATACAGAATTGAAAGCATAGGAAAGGGTTTATGGAGGGACTTACCGAAGGAACCGAGCCTGTGCGAACAAGGGAGGAAGCCACGGACCAAGGTCACAACTGCAGAGTGCTCACTACCCACAAAGAGCAAGAATAGTTAGTGACAAAAGAAAACAAGGTAGAAACGAAAAGCATAGAGAGAAAACTTACCTTTGGTTGAACGCCAAATGAGAGCCGAGAGCTGAGCCACCCCGCAACCATGACCTATGACAAATACCAAGCAAATAATCAAACAACGGAGCAAGCACTTTGAGAACAATAACATAAACGAAGCTAGAAAATAACAAAATCCCACAACCAAAATCATAACCAGGGGTGAACAAGACTAAGACCAGAGACCGAGACCAGGGGTTCCAGACCCAGAACCTCGAAACCGAGCTTAGAACAAGAAGCATTGCCAACGCATGCAGGTGGAAACCCTCATGGGAATTCATGCCCAGAACTAGTGAAACGAAACCCTTGTGAAGCAACCAGAACCAGAACCAGAGACCTCACCTCACAGAGCAGCAGAGTGAAACAACGACGAAATGACCAAGCTTAGGGTTTCCTAGGCATAGTAAGATGCGGGAGAAACAATACTGAATACAGGATAGTTGTCCTCACATCTTTAATTAGCCAATACCGTGCCATAAAGTCATCCAACCACAAAGCTATCAATAATACAATCAACAATTAATTATAAGCCATAGGTGTTCAGGGCTGGTCCCATCAGCTTATAACCTTGATGGTTCCTTAGTCGGAGTTTTCTTTCTTAACATTGGAAGTTTGTTGCTTAATTCAATATTTTTTTCTTTAAACTATCAACTTGTTAAGACATGGGATCAAGTTCAGACTTACCAGGAGGAGAGTTTTCAACCATTTTCTTCTTAAGTTCCTCTTCTTTCTCCTTCATGGTTTGTCCCTTGAGCTCCTTTGTATCAATTAGCATTTTGGATGATTGAGCTAGTGATGTTGTTACAAAATTTCTAACAGTTCTCTTTGGAAATATACCACCAATAGGCTTTTTCAATAATATTGTCTTTATTATTTTCTACAAGGGTTGTTCTTCTATAGTAAGGCAAGCTCCAAATTCCAAACTTTTCAACTGTCCATTAGTTATATCAATCAGTGTGTCGGCATGGAGGCCTTCATCAGGGATCTCAGCACAAGAGTCTCAGGCAAGTGTATCAGCAGGGAGACCTTCAATGAGTGTGTCAGCACAAAATTATCTAATAGGTGTATTAGTAGGATAATTTTCAATATTATCCCTTTTTCTCGATCCTACCTCTCCCATCTCAACATCCTTGCTTTTTTCATTTGATTTGTTCCCTAATTACTATCAAGTTGACCCTCTAAAAGAGACAACCAATCCTACCCATGCTCTCCCTTATTATTCCAATGCATCAACAATAATGACCTTTTTTAACCCTTGATTTGTTACACAGGTTTCTGGATGATTTACCTACAAAGAGCATTGGTCATATGCTTCAATGCTTCCAACATAAAATATGGCATATTAATCAATTTCCCATGGTGGATATGGGCCAATAGCTAGAAGTGATAGTTGAACACTAATGTAAATTGGCCTTCACAAGTAATACATTTCTGGAGAAAGTATGTGACATCCTCCCATCAATACGGTAGTGAAGTTCTATCTACAGCTCTACCCTTGTTCTTAATGTGTTCTCCTTGTTAACACCACACCCCACATTTACTTGTGTTTATAAGCTATCTAAGGTAAACATATGCTGAGAGTTACTATGCATGATTGAACAAACAAGTTTCAATTATGGAAGTGTGGCCTAATATCTTTAAACTTTATTGTAACTTCCTAGGGACACTTGATCACCCAGATGTCAGACAATATGCACTGGTAATCCTTCCCTAATTTGAAACTTTTTTTATATGACTTTATAGTTCATTCACACACATGCCAAGCCTTTCATGTGTCTAGAAGGTTCTAGCCAAACACATAATCCATCCTCCATTCGGCTACAACTGAAAAGACTCAGTTTGTGCATGTGGTCATGGATTCAGTGATTGGATTTCAAGACTAGCCTACATGCCACTGCCTATAAATTTCCATAATCAAGTCTAGGATAATCATAAGTATGCATAACCTACACTTAGGATCAGATCTTTCCCAAAAATGCCAAACACATGATAAACATTTAGACAAATATATGGTAAACATAGTAGCTAAAGCTCATGAATGCATATATGTTCACTGTCTCATTGATTCCATTAAAGAATCATCAAGAAGACCCACCGCACTCTCAAGCTAGTTGCAACAACACTTGTTAGCTCATACATTCATATAACCATTCAATACCTCATCAAATCATGAATAAGATCCATAACAAGAGCACATCATTTAACCATGCATATAACCAACATTTAAGTAGAATGAAGCCATGAGAAACCAGTCCTAAAATCAACACAATAACCAATACAGGTGCTCAATGATCTCAATAAGAAATAACACATAATAACATATGCATAAAGCCAACCAATTTAGTGGCTTCCATGTACCACCCGACCATAGATTGGGTTGAACCAAATCTCTCTTCCAACTAATCACCCTCATGCCATATTCCAAGCATGAATGTGGTATCACATGGGATAAAAAAAAACAAAACCAACCAGGGCATCTAGAGGCTAAACCACCTCAACCATCAATCACAGTGATTTCACCTAAACCTATCTCTAAATCACCAAACCAACACAATATTTCATCCCTCAGAATTTATTCACCATACATAGAGGAATTTTCTTGTCTCCACCCCCTTTCCAAGGGATTCCCATAGATAATCATCTCCACCCCCCAACCCTTGGCATTTTCCTGAGACCACCTCATTCGGATCCAAAAGAAATTTGCAATCCAAAGCTAAACCAATAATGAATCCCATCACACCATGGTTGTCTACGAAATGGAAAATGCAAGGTTGTAACCATTGTTAATCCAGGAAAGTCCCATGTCAATGACAACAAAGTAATCATGTAAACCAAATGCATGCACCATGCATTCAAATCCTAGTAAGGGAATCACACATACAACCTATGACCTGGAAAATCTTCTTGTTGCAGCTGCTCTTCCAATCTTCTCCTTTTGCTCCCTTGCTTTCCTTTGCTTTTCCTTTGCTTACTTGCTTTATTGTGTCCAAGTTCTCTCTCTCCCTCTTGGAGTTTGATTTCTTCCTTAGAAAAACAAAGGTTGTCAAAATCCAAAAATTGATCCAAAGTTGTCAATTGTTTCTCATATGCTTTTCTATCATTGATATATGGTGTCTCTTCCTTTCGCTTTCCTCTTTTCTTTTGTTTTCCTTTATTTTCTCTTTAATTTCCCTTGCATGCGTATTCTTGTCTCTTCATCTTCCTTTTATCCTATTTTCCTTTATTCCTTGAATTAATTTCCATTTATTGTCTTTTTTCCTTTTCCAATGCCAATGCTAAATTCCATAGCCAATAATAAACCACAAGTGTATCTCTATATAATTTTTTTCCCCTGAATTCATCTTTGAATACGTGTCCTATGACCTTGGTTTGATTTTTGCCTTTATAATGTCCCTTTATTTACATGGAAACTTAACTCGGGGCTTTTACAAACCCTTCCCCCTTGGGGGAACACCATCCATGGTATTATATGACACTTATGACAAGACATACTGCTTATGGAACTTTATAAACACAACTCGATGGAGTATTTACAATGACAAATTATTGAAAACATGATAAACATATTGTTTATGGAGCTTTATAAACACAACTTGATGCAATATTTATAATTATATGCACATGTATACATATGCACATTTTATTTAACCAACAAATAAATGGATAGGATGCTTACATCAATGACAATGGAATCCAGAGGCTCACACCTCCAACCTCAAAAGTAGTACTAGGGATCCCTCCTTCACAGGAAGTCTATAATCCATTGCCAAAATAAAATTATACCTCTAATGTCCAACACTACAATCCTTGAGCTACTTTTTCTCTTAGTTGAAAAGTTACCAGATCATTATTTCCGAGCACACTACCAATGTGCTTCTGATTCCAATTAGCAATGCTATTGATCAAATTAAATTTATTCACCAACCATTCCTTCTCTTCTTCCTAGTCCCCTAGGTAATTTGGTCACCCCCTTCTATGTAATCACTCACCTTTTAATTTCAGGCATCGCCTTCTCTAATTCCCAGTCTCCCGGGTTATCCATTCCTTCCTAAGGTGTCATCACATAGAAATGTCTCAAAATCAAGGCATACCGTTGCCTCAAAACCATCATACTGTTCATAGCACGCTTATGGAAATCAATGGAAATTATTGGGTATCAGTGTCCCACAATGGCCATACTCCTAAAATGTGTTACCAAAATATTATTGCATGTTTAAATTCCTTTTGTCACTACTGCTAATTCTCTTGCATTCAGTTCCAACCACCCAAACCGGGCATTTCCATGCCTTCCTATACCAAGTACATAATTTCCATTAGAATCAAAAGGAATTGTAATGAATTCAAATCATACCTCATTAGTAGCTCATTAATAAGGTGAAACTTGCAATTCTGTTTAATTCCTATCACAAGTCAAATTAGATCCTTAATGACATCATCATGTATGAAAATATCACATTTGTTAGCTCAAAACTCAACCATCATAAATGAGAATCATAGATTATGTTCTTATTTTGAAATTAAAAACTAAATAAAATGTTGGTACTTATATTTTAAATTATTCTTTATTTCTACCTTTGTTCTTTATCCTTTCCATACACACACTGGATCGGTTTCCAAACCTAGCAAGCACCCAGTGCCTTCTTTTCTCTTTAACCACATACACACACTCGCTCAATTACTAAACCTAGAAAGTACCCAGTGCCTTCTCTTCTCTTCACTTCCAAAGAAATAAGGGAATCTGGAGACTATATGGTCTCATCCCTCAATATCAGCAACAAGGGAATCCAAAGACTACACCACCTCCTCCCTCAATATGAGCAACAAGAGAATCCAGATACTACACCACCTCTTCCCTCAATATCAGCAACAAGGGAATCTAGAGACTACATCGCCTCCTCCCTCAATATTAACAAGGGAATCCAAGAAATTTCATACCTACCTGTCCCAACACATTATACAACACACACACTACACATGGTGTACCAAAACACTTTCACATATACACATGATACAACACAGTGAATACACACGTCACAACACGACACATACACAATACACATGGCACAATATAACATGAACACAACACAACATGTGCAACATGTAAACAACAACAATACTCCACATCTAGAGACCACACCATATCTAATATCCATTATTTCCTCTAGAGTCATTCCCATGCCTTACTGTGTGCACCCACAACCCAAATATCAGTTCTATAACTCTTTCCACTTATCCGTGCTTGTCCCGTCATTTCATATATTTCATTTCTTTCATTATGTTGATGTATCCTTTAGCATTGTTTTTCCATAACATAAACATGAGCATAGTTATAAACACATAATATCAAAATCATATCCACATGATACTAAAATCATAGATCTTCTAAAGCTACTCACCCATTTGATTCCTCATAAAACCAAGAATATTTTCATGCCATTCACCTGCATAAAAAAAACCATTCTTCCATAAGGATGATCCCTAACAACCCTTTTAGACAATGGAATCCATACATACATACATAAGTAGGCATTAGCATAATCATGATCACAATACAATTACCAATGTTCATAAGGTCAAGGTTAAGAGAACTTCTTTTACCCATGCACAACATTGAGAACAACGATTCCCAACATAATCAAGGCATATGTTACCTCAGGCCCATGTACTTTACCTTTCTTGGTTACCTTTCTCATGATTGTCCTGCCACTATCCGTTTATCCCTATGGACCCAACCAACCCAACTGGTTATCATGTTCTTTCCTGCAGATGCCATTTATTCATGTATTGGGCTCAATCTAGGTTTTATACTTCTTTTTGGGTTGCATCTAGCTCTCCCCGAGTCCATTCCCAAACCAATTTCCAAAACCCTTAAAAAATAAATGGTAAGAACAAGAAGAAAACATATAAATCCAAACAACAATACAACACCACAAACAAAGTGGCATGGTCATGCACAAGTCACAATCAAAATCGCAAATCAAGCACAAATAAATCATGAAACATTGAAAGGAAAAAAATTTCAAAAGACACCCTGACTCAATCCCCATGCTTTCCTAGTGCTTCTAAGGGTTCATGAATAAATGCTTAGCTCAAGCCTTCCTCAAGATTTCATGGAAGTCTCTTCTCGCTATGATCATCTACATCACATCGTCATAAACACACAATTGTTAATGCATTAATAAATGAAACAATATGCTAGTTACCTTGTCCTTCTATATGAAGCACGTTACCCTGCAACCAAACACATGCACATATCATCTATCAAGGGATTCGAATTCCCTTGACAAATTCAGCTATAATTGGAAACCGTCTATTATGCCTGCATCTGATCAACCATCTTCCATGTAGCTTCCTTGTCCCCAAAGTGCTTCCATGCACTTTAAATTTCTATATTTCTCGGTTCTAGAGCATGAGCTTATTCTACTGCAAGATGCATTGAGTCTTTGACTAGAACTCTCCTTCTGTTTCCACCTTTCATCTCGATGATGGGATTCCTGATGATCTTCCTTCCTATTATCAACTATTGCATAGATATAAAGAATGTTTTGACTTACATACCCAATTGTCTATGCCTCCTACGCATTGTAGATTTTAGGCCTAACACCCTGATACGATGGATAATCCACTGCAATGGTCTCCACCACAAGTCCAACAATTCAATGGATCTCTTCCATTTCCTTTATTCTACTACTCCACAGGCTGAAACACGTGCCCTTTCTCAACTACATTGATTTTCTTATGAGGGACCATGTTTTCCTTGTCACCTGCATCCTTATATCTTCCTCACTTCTTGGGTCATTTTCCTTTACCATTCTCATTATTTTTACAGTGATGCTTGAACGTAGGCTTGTGCTTTGAATGCTCATAACAATGCTTTAATTTTTTGATGCCTTCCTCCAATGACTACGACTCATCAAACTCAATCTGGTCTTTGAATGATAATGGAAATCCACTTATTAACCTTTGGATAATTGCTTTCTCATCCTTGAGATAGGGCACGTATCTCAATAGCTCTAGAAATATGGTTATATGCTCTTCATCTGACAAGGAACCCATCTTGAGCTCATATAATTCCTTGGCATTTCCATCATAATATCTCTTAGACAAAAACCTCTTCCTGAAAAGTCTTTCAAATTCTTCCAAAATCATCACCTCTTCTCTACTACTTCTAACATACTTGACATCTTCCCAACAAATATCTACTTTTCCTTTGAAACTGAAGGTAGTTATATTGGCTTTCATATTCTCAGAGTAATCATGAAATATAAAATAATTCCTCATCCTAAGCAGTCATGCTTATGCATCTTTTGATTTCTTCATTTCCCCATAAAAAGTAGGAGGCTTGGCTTTCTTGAATTCCTCTGGAAAATAGTTACTCCTCCTATGACGTTGGCAGTGATGGAAATGATGTTTCCTAGAATAAGAGCTAGAATAAAACCCATGCATACCAATCCTCTTCTAAGGTGTATCCAAGAGTCTTCCAGCCTTGAATGTATCATTCGTATCCATCCTATGCCTTTTACGAGACTTGATTCCATCTGCACTGTTAGTATTTTCTTCCTATTTTTCCCCATAACTAATCCCTAGTTGTCCCTATTTCTGTAAATATGAAAGGGTCTTGAGGATGACTGCATTGACTTCAACTTCCTTTGAAACTTATTATCTTTTCCTTCATACTTCTTAAGGAATCTACTAGATCAAGAGAGTCTCCTTCTCCATGTTGCTCGATTGATTTCTTCCATCTTACCAATTTCTCTTTTGGCTTATAGGGGGAGTCATATGAACTATACTCAACTATTTTGATCTTCATCTCTTGGCCTTCCATTTCCTGAAATAATCCATTGTTAGTTGAATAAAATCATAATAAAAATATTACCTGACTTTACTTTGGGTATGGCTATTTCATCCACACAGGTCAATCCAGATTAGCATGATACATAATAATATCAAGAACTTAATTTTCATGCAAGAAATCACAATGACAATAATCAGCATGCATATGAACACAATGCATATAAGAACAAGTTAACTATCATGCATGAATAATTGATGCACATGCATATGAACACACTAATTAACTAACATATATCATGTGTGTAACCACAACAACAATAGAATGATGGCATGCATGTAACGACAATTAACCAACATGCATGCATGCCAACCATGTAAACCTACATGACAACCTGCTTTTACCAAGAGGTCTAACGTTGTAAACCTACTATGGTACCACCCTGTAACACCCCATCCCACATTTACCCACTTTTTCAAGCTCTCCAAGGTAAACATGAGTTGAGAGTTACTATGCATAACCCAACAACCAAGTTCCAATTATGGAAGTGGGGCCTAATATCTTTAATATTTACTGCAAATTTCAAGGGACACCTTATTACACATATGTCACACAACACCCAATGGTGATCCTTCCCTAAACTAGAACCTTCTTTTTTCCTGATTTTACAGCCCATTTGCACGCATGCCAAGCCTTCCATGTAGACAGAAGTCTCGAGATGCATGCACAAGACATCCTCCATGCAGAAATCGAAAAGACTCATTTATGTGTCTGAACCTACAGATTCAGTGCTTGAATTTCAAGGCTATCATACAAGCCATAGCCCAGAGCTTTCCAGAATCGTCTAAGATAATCACAAGTATGCATAACCTACACTTAGGCTCATATCTTGCTCAAAAATGCCAAACACATGATAAATATTTAGAAAAACATATGGTAAACATAGTAGTTATATCTTATGGATGCATATTTGTTCACTGTCTTGTTAATTCCATTAGAGAATCATCAAGAAGGGTCACTTCCCGCTCAATCTAGTTGCAACAACAATTTTTAGTTCATACATTCATATAACCATTCAATAACTCATCAAATCATGAACAAGATCCATAACAAGAGCACATCATTTAACCATGTCTATAACCAACATTTAACCGAAATGGAGCTATGAAAAACCAGACATAAAATCAACACAATAACCAATGCAGATGACCATTGATCTCAATAAGAAATATCACATAATAACATATGCACAAATTCAACCAAGTTAGGGACTTCCACATACCATCCAACCATAGATTGGGCTGAACCAAATATCTCTTCTAGCCAATCACCCTCGTACCATATTCCAACCATGAATGTGGGATCACATAGGATAAACCAAAACAAAAAAAAACGAGGGAATCCAGAGGCTAAACCACCTCAACCCTCAATCACAATGATTTCACCTAAACCAGTCAAGAAATCACCAAAACAACACAAGTTTTGATGCCTCATAATTTCTTCACCATACCCAAATAATTTTATTTTCTCCACCCACCTGTCAAGGGCTTCCCCAGAGAAAACCATCTCCATCCCCCAATCGTTGGGATTTTCCTTGAGACCACCTCACCCGGATCCAAAATCTTGCGGAAATCCAAAGATAAACCAAGAATGAATCCCATCACACCATGGTCATCCATGAAATGGAAAATGCAAGGTTGTAACCACTATCAATCCAAGAAAATCCCATGCCAGTGACATCAAAGTAATCATGTAAACCAAATTCATACACTATGCATTCAAATCCCAAAAAGGGAATCACACATGCAACCTGTTACCTGCAAAATCTTCTTGTTGTATCTACTCTTCCAATATTATCCTTGTGCTCGCTTACTTTCCTTTTCTTTTCCTTTGCTTTCTTGATTGCTTGCTTATGTCCAAGTTCTCTCTCTCCCTCTTAGAGTTTGATTTCTTCCTTAGCAAAACTAAAGTTGTCAAAAGCTGAAAATAAATCCAAAGTTGTCAACTATTTCTTGTATGCCTTTTTATCATTTATGGTTGGTGTCCCTTCTTTTCCTTTTCCTCTTTTCTTTCATTTTCCTTTATTTTCTCTTTAATTTCCCTTCCATGCATATTCTTGTCTCTTCATCTTCCTTTTCTCTTATTTTCCTTTATTTCTTGAATTAATTTCCATTTATTTCCTTTTCCAATTTCCATAGCCAATAATAAACCACAAGTGGATCCTAATATAACGTTTTCTCCCTTCCTTCAGCTTGGAATGTGTGTCCCATTACCTTGGTTTGATTTTTTCCTTTATAATGTTCCTTTTTTTACATGGAAAATTAACCAAGGGTTGTTACATCCTTCTTCCTTAAAATTGGCCTTCGTTATTGGAATCAATATTTTCCTGTTGAACCAATGCATTTCTATTTGAGGTAAAGTTGTTACTCTAGTAATCACTTCCTTTATAACTGTGATTTTTACTCCTCTTATAGTTAATCCCATTATGTCAAATTTTGTGTGAATTAACAAGAAATGGATTCATTGAATCCCATCAACCTATCCAAGTACACCATCCACCCTACATTTTGGAATATCTTGTAGAATATTGGATGATCATGCAACGAACCAGTCGAGTTTGGCTCATGACATACAATAGCTCATCCCATGGCTTTGATGTAGATACAAGTGTTGTTACAGTTTCAATAGATGTAGCATGATTTTTGTTGGGGAGAAGAATGTTAATTTTTCAAAAGGTGGCAAGGTTAGTTATAATAGGATGTTTAATTGGTACGCAAGGCATCATAATTGACAAGTAAACTATGATACACAATAATTTTGAAATATTGGATTAGAGTAACAGAGGCAAAAAGGTGATAAGTGATGGTATCAAGAGTGATATGTATGCCAAGAATGATAGTGTGGCATGCCAATTCATGGTGTTGATGGCATGGCACATGGTGTATCATATGGTAGTACAATATAAAATCACCCCCCCCCCCCCCCACCAAAACTAAAGTGGAGGTCATCCTCGACCATCGTGGGAAGTGGATCATGTCACACAAATCGTAGTGATTCAGGAAAGTTAGAGATATATACCTATCAAGTGATTATAGAATGTTGTGAAGTAACAGTTGGTTCAAGATGATGTTGACTTGGAAAGAGGTACAACACTAGAAGAATTCATGGAAAATTTCCTTAGTGTGTCCATTTGGCAAAATTTGATCGTCTGGTTGTAGTAGTAGTAGCAACAGTACTCTGTAATAGTGGAAGGAAATAACATTGGTCTTCAGTATTAGTGTCCATTGTAGTGGCAATGAGTGTAACAAAAAAGTGCAGCAACACTTAAAAATCTAAATTTGTTACTTTTAAAATTATATTGCGCAAAAAAAATATAATGTATTGACCCCCAACAAGCTAGTTTTTAGCCTACACCTGCCTAACCATGCCCTAAATGGGTTTTCACTGTTAGATTTATTTATTTTTTATTATTTTTTATTTGTTAGGTAATCTGAGTCCTGAGATGACTGGAATTCCTAACTTATGGCTTGATTAACTATGACCTAGGGGCATCTAAGACATCAAAATCACTTGGGGATCACACCTAACTCCGGCCACACCAGCCCTTAGCATGGTTGGATTTTTTCCCACTAAGTTTTGAACCAGTGACCTTTACACCACAGAGTGCCTTAAAAAAACACCTTGTCACTGTCCACTCTACACCCCATGGGTAGATTTATTTATTCATTATTTTGTTATTATTATTTAAGTGGAAGATGAATTAGGAAGTTGGCAAAGCACAAAGATTTTCTCTTGCCCCAACAACATCAATATCTTAATCTAAGACAATGTGAAAAAATGAATCCTTTAAATTGGTTTATGATATGACCAAAGACAATGTCCGTTAGTGAGAAAATAAGTTTGTGATCCATCAATAGTTGTCAACTTAATAGTCCCATTGTCGAATATTATTTCCACTTCATAAGGGTCTAACTACCTATTGAGAAGATTTCCTTTGAAATACTTGAACCTGGAATGATATAGTAACTTAGGTCACCTTTCTAAAATGCCTTTTTCTTGATAAACCTATCATTCCACTTGGCGCATTGTTGCTAAATGATAGAAATGTGTTGTATGGTAGCCAAGCACATTTCTCCCCATTTATTTAGATATTCCAAATGGTATCTTTGTGTTATAATAAATTCCAAATTCACTTCTAAAGTAGTATTGAGTACCTTGAGATCGAACCCAATAGGAAAAATAAGACTCTTACCATACACAAGTTCATATGGAGAGAATCTTGTGGTGTTTCACCATGTAGTTATGTAGGCCCAAAGTGCTTCTGGAAGTCTCTCAGCCCAATCTCGATGGTGACCATCCACGATCTTTGTAATAATTCCCTCAATCATTTTGTTGGTAATCTTCACCTGTCAATTATATTGCATTTGGTAAGTTGAGTTGATCCCATGATGAATCTTATACTTCTTGGTGAGTTTTTCAATGAAATAGGAAGTAAATTATGGCCCTCCATCTATAGGTATCTCTTTTGGGACTCCATAACAAACAAAAATGTCTTCAAACAAGAAGTTTGAAACATCTTGATCAGTAGCCTGAGTGAATTCCTTTGCTCCGGCCCACTTGGTAACATAATCTGTAAAAACTAGAATGTAGGATTGTTGATGAGATAGGGGATTGATAGGCATGACAAAGTCCAAATTCCATCTCTCAAAAGGCTCAATAACCAACTAAGTTTATAATGGAATATCATCTAATAAGATGGGTTGGCCCATCCTTTAGCAGTTGTTACACCCTTACACATACATCTTTTCATCCCAAGAAATGGTAACCCAAACGTAGCCCACACAAAGTACTTTATGACATGTCCTCTTATCAGCGAAGTGTCCACCATAAGGCTCATCATGGAAAGCCTTCAAGATATCACAGATCTCATCTTCCCTCACACATTATCAGATTTGGTGATGTGGCCCATGAAAGAGATAGCCATCCACCCAAGAGTATTGGGCACTTTGTTGGATAATTTTCTATTTTTCTATAGGAGAAAGGTGGTGTGGGATTCTTCCTGCAACAATATAGTTAGTGATATGTGCATACCACAGTGAGTGAGTGGATACTAAAAAAATATATTCATCTGGAAAATAATCCTCAATATGTGAATTATCACTATTGATGGGAGGTCTAGAAAGGAAGTAAAAAATGATATTATCCTTTCCAGGCTTGTCCAAAATAGTGATCAAATCCTTGTAGTAAAAGCAACCACCTAGTAACTCTACTATTGGTAACTAGTTTATTCATTAAGAATCGAATGGTAGAGTGGTTAGTATATAAAAAAACATGATATCTTGTAATATAATTGAAACTTATTAATAGCATGTACAACAACATGAAACTCATTTTCAATAATCATATAGCTCAATTCAGTATGGGTTAAATTCTTATGATGTAATAGATGGCGTAAGGTTTACATTCTTCTTTTTAATCCTCTTATAGTTGATCTCATTATGTCAAATTTTGTGTGAATTAATGAGCAATGGATTCATTGAATCCCATCAACCTATCCAAGTACACCATCCACCCTACATTTTGAAATATCTTGTAGACTGGGATGATCATGCAGCGAACCAGTGGAGTTTTCCTCATGACATACAATAGCTCATCCCATGGCTTTGATGTAGATTTAGGCGTTGTTATAGTGTCAATAGATGTAGCAAGATTGTTGTTGGGGAGAAAAATGTTAATTGTACCAACACAAATCTAATAGAAATGTCAGGGGTATATGTCAAAATATGGAATGGTAAGGTCCAATTAGGTCCACGTAAAATAAGAGCTTCCCATACACACCTTTTTAAACATGCAAAAGAATTTGTACATTTACCACATATAAATTATGCATCCTTCGAAAGTAATGCAAATAATGGGGATACAAGCTTAGAAAAAAATATATATAAAACACCTATAATAGTATGCATGCCCTAGAAAACTATGTGCCTCCTTCTGCATTTTTTGAGTTGGAATTCTTAAGATTACCTCAACTTTCATCGAAGCAACCTTTATTCCTACAAAAATATAATTTCCCAACATAATTCCTTAATTCATAATCATATGGAATTTTTCAATGCTAAAATAAAGGTGATTTTCTTACATCATTCCAGAACTTTCTCAAGATTAGCTAATGCTATGTCAAATTCCTCACCATACGATGTAAAATCTTCCATAAAAATTTCTAGATAGTCATTAACCAGGTTTGAAAATATTCCCAACACAACTCATTGAAAGATAGCTAGTGCATTACAAAGTCTGAAAGGAAGTACTTGTTATGAAAAGGTACTCCAAGGGCAAGTGAAAGTGGTTTTATGTCATTCTTTAGGGGCAATGTAAATCTTATTGCAACCACTAAACCAATAAACTCATCAAGAAATAAAATAATTTCTTACTAGATATGGTATCAAGGGCTTGGTCAAAAAAAGGTAACAGAAAGTGGTCCTTTTGTGTGGCCTTATTAAGCTTCTTGTAGTCAACACAAATTCTCCATTTTTCATTATTTTTAGGCACAAAAACTAGTGGGGAAAACCATTAGCTGTCAGATATTGGGTAGATGAAATTAGCATTTAATAATTTTTTGAGTTCTTCCATGACAAAATCCTTAAGATCTGTATTCATTCGTTGTTGCGGTTTTCAAACAGGATGGTATTCATTATTAAAGTAAATATGATAGGTACATAAAATAAGGTGAATTCCCTTCATATTCATGCAATCCCAAGTAAAATCTTCTTGATTCTTTCACAACAGTTGAATCAACTTCTCTGTTTGCATAGGAGACAAATTTGAGTTAATGTTTAAAGTCTTTCCAGGCTTATTTTCGATTGGAACACTCTTAATATTTGGGGAAATTGTTATATTTTTTGTAGTAATATCATCAATAGTAGCATTCAGTTGGCTTTATTCATTATGGAATTCAAGAGCTGGGATATTGGTTGAGTAACAATAGAGGGGTTACTAATAAAACTACAAATAATGTCATCCTTTGTTTCATATTTAAAATAAAGAGCCTTACCAATTGTGAGGATTGGTCATGCATCATCCCCTTCAGGTTCAAATTCATCCCATAAATAACTTTCATAATCAATGCTTGGTTTGGCTATAGGGTAGAGGATGAGGTCTTTTGTACTATTTCAATCAGATATTGTGAAACAACTTGATTTTTAGCTAATGAATGCATCCAAAATAGCAAACCATATTCTGCCCAAGATTAGGAGGTGTCCTCCTAGGCATTTCCTAGGTTTCAAGACTAGGAAATCCGCCAAACACTCCCAAGAGTGCATAAAAATAACAAAATCTTCTAGTAATCCCTAAAGTCGAATTCTGGATCTATCATCCAGTTCCAGTACAATAGGGGTTTGTCTCAAATTAGTGAATCCAAGCAACTCAAAGGTTTATTTGGTCATCAAATTTATTGCAGTGCCCAAATTTTTTTTTTCTCATGAGAACAATTGCTATCAGATTCCTAGCATCATCATATTTAGTAGGTGGAGTCTCACCCAACATTAGTTTAGACATTTTCCTCACCACATAGACAATGGGAGGATCTTGATACTTGCCATAAGGTTTCCTAATACAAAGTTCCCTTACTATTTTTGGATAGATCGGGACATCTCTAATTGCTTTGAGTAATAGATTTCAGATGTACATATTTTTCAACTCCTTCATAAAATTAGACTCAAATTGTGAAGTAGCTTTGGCTATAGTCAATCTCTATGGGTAAGGTGGACTAGAAGGAGTTTCAGTGGAAATAGCAACATTGACTATTACCGAAGGTCTAATAGTAACAATGCCATCAACTGTTACAAGAGTTTTAGTGGTAACAACGACAACGGTTATTTCATATGGTCTCAATAGTAATGGAGGCATTAGTTATTACAGGAGTGTCAACATATTTTCCATCTAATGATTCTTGGATTGGAGTTTATTCCCTAGGTGAGTTTTCTTCTTCATGTTCTATAATAACAGGGGAAACTCTTGGATTTACTATCCTCCTCGACCACACGTTTGATTTATTACATCCAATAGGGGAGATACAGTAAGTGGGAAAAATGGGTGCTTCAATTATTGCATTGCCTTATTATTTGGATTTGGGATAGTTTGTATAGGTATACGGGGTCACAAAGGAGGGTTACTTAATGGTGTATTAGAAGTAAATATCAATTGTTGTTACTACATGGGTAACTATACAGGGAATGTTCTTGGAAAGCACGTTCCATGTCATCCTTGAGGCCATTGAAATGTTTAATTCGAAGGAGAGGTCCATTGGGTACAAGGTGCAGGTTAATAAATCAAAGGAGGGTTAGGTAACTACCAAGGTATTATAGGATATTGCAATTCTTAGGAACCTACTAAAGATTGATATACATAGTAGCTGAGGAATTGAAAGAATATGAAGGGTCTTGAGCCATACCTTATGGTTAAACCTGCCATGGCCTCTTACAACAAATAAAATATGTTGGTGTTGATGGTGTTGTAAATCCGTCAACCAAGGAAACCTCCTCGATATGAAGTCCCAACTAGACCTCACATTGTTTGGTGTAGGATTCCCATCTAGTATGATGGCTTGGTTTCCATTTACTTAGATATTTTCCTTAGCTCTTATTGTTCAGCATATGAGAGCGTTACATTAGTGTCTTCAAGAAGCAAGGTGAGTGTACTTGGTGAGTGCGTAATGTAATTGTGTCTAGGTTCTCTTACAGAAAATGGGGGAGAGTAAAGTGAGCCTCTAAGTGAGAGGTAATAGTACCACCCAGAAAGATACACACGCGAACCAGGAAGGTTTGTCGAGCATCCAACAGAATAGACCACAGTGGATGCGACAGTTGTTAAAACCAAAGTACAAGGGAAGACCCATCCACCATCCAGAAGAGAACTCCACAATGGATGTGACGGTTGTTATAACTAGTAAAAGAGGAAGTTTTGTCTAGTATCCTGTGGATTAGTCCACAAGGATGAGATAGCAGTGATAACTAATACAACACATTCCCAACAAGGTAAGTACTAAAACAATCGAAATAGTTCAACTATCATAGTACATGTGAAACAAACGTGATTTACAAATGTCGAAAGAATAGTCTTACAAACATCTACAAAACATGCATGAAAATGTGTTGGCCTTAACAAGCTTTTGTATTAAGAAAAAGTTCCAAGACACATATGTACACCATACATCACTAGCCCCAGTAGTGGGACATTGGAGCCACTCCTCGCTCCTCAAAGAATTGACTAAAAACTCTCAATGCTTCGTGGGAGGATCCAAGGTGAAAATTCTTTTGCTCATACAATGAGGGGGTATATATAACCAAGGGTGATGCTTGACCCTTGTGACTCTTTGACTACCCTCATGACTGTTCAACTTCCTATGACTTTTCAACTAACATGACTCTTCATATTCATGTGTGTCCATTTGACTTCCACTTTAACTTACATTAAATTTACAATAGACAAGGCCCATAGTAGTGGTGTGGCCTTTGACAACTCATGACACAACTTGACATGAGACTACTGACATAGACTAGCTTGCTGAGTTGGCAATGTCAAGCTATTGTTGCTACTGAGTGATATATGTGTTCTTGGATGCACTTTCTCTTCTCCTCCACATATCTTGATCTTGATGATGTGGGGTCTTCAATGATCTTTGGACTTGGGGTGTGGTTGCATGCATGTGTTCTCTTTGCTTGTAATTGATAGGCTTATTTGTCCATCCAGTTGTAAGTGAGTCTTCTAGCATGTTCACCCCTCCTTCTCCTTCTTCATCGTCTCTCCATGATCTAACAATGTACCTACTCCTGTAATTCACTCGTGATGGGACGACATCAAAAGAAAATATCCTAGTCAATATGATTCATTTCTATCCATAGACAGAGCCTGGGATAGGTGATAGGGAGGGAACTGATCACTGAGACTGTGCAGAGTGCATCTCAGGCTTGGTTGAGGAACTCCTGAGCATAGTCTTCACTGCTGAGAAAAATTACGCAGGGGACATTGGGAGACATGATTGCATAGTTGAGGTCATAGTGGCAGTTGTAAAGTGGGACATTACGAGTCAAGTATGACTAGTTTTCAAAGGCAAGGCAAGAATGGGCAGTAGAGGGGCATGGAGGAAAAATCTACGCAATTTTTTAGATCAGTGAGTCCCAGCTGAGGGAGGACACTTAGGAACACTTTTGTGCATTTTTGGGAAGCAAATCAGGCTTGGGCCTCTACACATTGTGGGGTTCTAAGAGGTAGGGAGGAGGCTTGATGATTTATCTTGCAAAATGTGTAATTTAGTTTGGGCTTGAAGTTGCTTCTGCGTAATTCTGGGAAGGAAGGGAGGCTGCTTAAATATGGAATTATGCAGTGCAATTTCCCTAAGGATAGTCTCTGCACATTGTGCAGCTTCAGGTAGCAGAGAAGCATCATTGAGGGATAATACTAAATAGTGTGCAACTCAGTTGGGGTCTGATGAAAGAGAGTTGTCTGATTAGAAGCATTTTCAAGAAAATGGTTAAGCGTGGGAGGCAAATGAGCTTGTTTGGAACTTGACATTGTGGTCACATGCTTATCATACTTTGGTGACACAACAACATAGACCACCAAAACAACAGGACAAATCATTACCCTATGTAAGATTGTCTAGGACTTAAACCAACAAGTGTGACACTTGATATAGACTTTAGGATGACTGTGACGACACTTGTACAAGGCAAGGTTGGAGGGCCCCCATGCCAAGCTAAGTACACTTTAGTTAAATTTTGTATAAATTAGCATAGTTTTGATTTGGTATTTCTTGTTTCAGTTTTATGATTCAATTACTTTGATGTGTTATTATTTCTTTATGATTTTTGGATGATTTTGGTTTAAAATCTAATTTGTGTAGGAAAGGAAAACCAAGGATTTAAGTTAAATTCTGTTTCTATCAAATTATGAATCGCAACTAAAAATCATCCTTTTGCATTTCTTGAATTGTTTCTTGAATTCCAGTTTATGATTTGATGCAATGGTAATGTTGTTGGAGTAGAATTGTGAGGAAGGACAACCAGGACCTCCTAAGTTAGGAGCCTCTTCTCTTACTTTCTACACATCACAAACTACTGCTCTTTAGTTTCTCTTCTTGAGGATCTGTTGAGGCCTCGAAAATCGCTGCCACAACAAAGGGGAAACCACCCGGTCCGGACCTTAGTGCAGCTCCTTTTCCGTTTGGAATAGTGGTTCCGACTGGGGATAATGGGACCAGTTTCCCAAAAAAGTATAAGTGAATGGGATGGATGAATGACTTATGAGATAAGATGATAATGAGTGGACAGCTAAACCATAAACAAAATGTAATAACTATAATCGGATCCCGGGACTTATCACTTGGCAAAGCGTAGCGTTTGATGATCTGTGCTTTAAGGCAGGCATATAAATGACTCTAACACTTTAAGCATAGACGTTTAAACCATTTAAACATTAGTTATGCAGAGCGATTAGAGCGAATTACTATGCTTAATCATTCATATCATTGATACATGCATGAGTGAAAGGGATAACAAATCAACACAAGAATTCAATAGTGAAGTGAAATGACGATTCGCTGTTATATCGCATACATGCATTCAACAATAGCAAAGATAATAACACAACAATTCATATAATAAGAAAGAACACAGATACAGATAATAGTACCATGTAAGCTGATCGATCAATCCAGTACATCAATCACTATGTCGCAGTCCTTCCTTCAAATCGGAAAGCATTCCAAACAACAGACAGTCGTGCGCAATTGTATAAAACAGCCTTCAAATCAAAATTAAGGACCGTTGGTCGAGTTTCACAAAAAGAATATAGACTGAAGCACAATAGTGCAAACTTCAGCCTTTAAGTCTTATTACAAAATTTTACGACCCTTTCCAAAACAATGAAAGGGTCTATAAATACTATACTAATCTAAATATCTAAACAACTGAAAAGCTATTAAATTGGCATCAATAAATGTTTGTTCCATCTTTCTTGGCAATCTGGCAGTTGGCGGCAATGCTTCATTCGGTGGGTTCTTTGCCTTTACTCCTTAGCTGACATATCGCCAGCATTGGCTCTACTTCTGGTGGAGTGTTGAGACGCGAAGTTAGCTGGGCATCATATGTAGCATCTTGAATGTCGAGGATCAGGTATCCGAGGGCATCTGTTAAACACTTGAGAGCAGACCTTTGAGTATGTGGCTTGATTAGAAAGAGCCAATATGCATCAGAGGTTAAAGTATTTACTCCGGTAATTAATTTCCTCTGTTCCTCCAAGTCAGGATAACTTGATTCTTCAAGCATACCTGCTGTTGTTATGCTTCCAGGTGTGCACTTGGAGATCATGTTCGCCAAATAAAGTGTATCATTGACTAGGTCGATCATATTGCTGGCAATTATTTTACACCTGGAAGCCGCCCTTTCTGCTTTCATTACCTGAGTGTTCCATTCCGTGAAGAGGATGTCTTTGTACGCTTCATGGATTCGGGACAAATTCGCCGCTTTCCCTTCGTTAGTATCTTGCCACTCAATATAATCGGATATGGCTTCTTCGGCCTGATCTAGCTCATTCCTGGCCTTCTCTATTTGCTCACACACTGTTGTAGATATTTCGCATAATTGCTCAGCCTTAGCAAGTTTTTGACATAAAAGTCTGATCTGAGACAGTAATGTGCCATTTATTTGAGTTGCCTCTGCTCTGAAGACTTTCACATTCTGTGTGCTCTTGATACCTTCGAGCTGTGTTGATAGTTGAGCTATTCGCTCATCTTTTGATTTCATCATCAGCTCATTTGATGCTTTCAATTGTGACAATGCCTCCGACAATTCTTTTGCCTTCTGAGTTTCACTTTGGTCTATCCTTTGTCTTTCAATTTGCAGTTGCTGGGTTAACAAATTGTTTTCTTGCTGTTGAGCTAGCAACTGCTCTTCCACCTGTGCTGCTTTGTTTTTCGCTTCAATTACCTCTGCCTGTAATGCATATATTTCATGGTCCTTAGTCTTCAACAGAAGACTTACCTCCGATGCTTTGTCGATAGTTGCTGCAGAATAAGCTCCCGCAAATTGCGACAGCTTTGTTAGATCATCGGAGGGATCCAAATCCTCCTTCCAGACCATATTGCCCGTGACTGTTTGCTCAAGAAAGATAGAAGGTTGATCAAGCCTTCGTCTTTTCTTAGAGCGCTTGATAACGACTCTATGCTTTGGGCTGTAGAAAATATCCAGGGGAGGAATTTCTTCCACCTGGAGAACAATTTGATCGAAAGGGTCCTTATTGATTACCTCGACATCCTGTGAAATGGGTGGGCCGCTGGTTCCTCCTAGAACCTGAGAAGAAGTGGTATCGGGCGCATCGCTTGTTTTAGAGGAGCCTTTGTCTTTGGAGCCTTCTTTACCACTGATAATGGAATCGAATTGGTTCCATTGTTTAATCAATTCAGGATCGGTGGAGGTTTGCTTATGTTGCTCTGTATGGGCTTTGCTCCGTTCTTTTTCTTGTTCTAGCTTCTACTGTTCTTCAAGTGCTTTTCGCTGTTGCTCCTCCAATTCCTTTTTCTACCTATCTGCTAGTTCTTTCTTCAGTTTTTCTTCTTCCTTCTTCTTCCTCTGCTCTTCTTCCTTCTTTGCCTTTTGCTGCCTTTCTATCTGCTCCTTTTTCTGCCTCTCTGCTTGCTCTTTTCTTTGCTTCTCAGCCTGCAGCTTCTTCTGCCGTTCCTCCTGTTGTTTATCCTGTTCTTTAGTTGTGACAGGAGGTGGATGTATCTGTTGCCGACCAGGCTCGCTTGAGGAAGACGCTGGAGTTGTGGATAATAAATCTAGAGGCAGAGTTTGCAACCTCTCCTCCCTAAGTTTATTAAACTCAGTCAACGCCTCATCATTGTATTTCATTATTGCAAGCTGTTTGGCTTGGCTGATTGTCTCGGTACCTACGAACAGGTCATCAAACATATCCTCTTGATGATCAACTTTCGTCAATTTTGCTTGTTCTAGGGCAGTGTAGGCAGTTTGCTTTGGATCATAGAGTCTGCTTGGGAGAGTGGCCAGGGATAAAGCTTGGAGTTTTGTCGCTTCCTTTTCTGCATGCTTGTAATTAAGCAAAGTAAAAACCCCAATTCTTAAAGGAAAAGGGGGCCAACCTTTCTTCTTCTCCTCTTTGAGAGTTTGTGTGACACTCTCAGCCATAATCTGGTAGCAGATTTCCCGGGCTAACAGCTTGTCTGGGATATATAAAGGGAGGACATGTGGCCTAGCCTTACTCCCAAAAACTCTGATATAGGTGAGATACTCTTCCCCGAACCAACTCGCTATGGCTGGTAAGTCAAAAGAAGCTTCATAGGAAATTCTGGGAATGGGTTTGTCATAGATAGAATAGTAAATGGGCACCATGAAACCATTACAAATTTGGTACAAATGATCCTTGTAATAGGACTTCCACAATTTCTGATGGTATAAATGAATGGGTGTTGGATCTTGGGTGGTCCATCTCCAACCGAGGACAGGAAACTCAGAATTAAAACACAGGGTATCCATAATGTAAGCGGTATAATAAAATGGCGGGATTTTCCTTTCGGTGACTTTAGTTTTGTGTCTAAATTCACGAACAGCTACGACCAACTTATCAGAAAGAATAGTGGCCCAATCCATAATTGTACTATTGATAGCCGCTTCCATTAAGGGAACCATGTCAATATTGATATTAACAGAGTCATGTAATCCCCACAATCTACACATCATAATCCCCGCATAGCAATAGGGAGAAGCCAAAGAAACGTTGGAGTACTTACCCGAACTTTCATGCTTGTGCTTGGCTGGGTTCTGCCTCCAATCTCGGAGGGGTTCGGATGGTGATTCATTTTCTTTTGCGAATTTCTCCACGAAGGCTCTGTTGTAGACTAGCTCCGGTTCAGGCAGATGATACATTCGCCTTAGGTCATCAGGCTTGAATGACCCGAAAATCCTTCCGTCCCTTGTATGGAAAGTTCTATCAGTGATAGGGATTTCTTCAATTGCCCAGCGCACCACATCTGTGTAAGGGAGCACCTGCTCTCTGGCCGCTATTCTGTGTAAAAAGGAGTCGGCCAAGTCTTTGAGCGTTGCATCAGACTTCCTTAGTACATCAACACTAGCCGTTCTCACTGTCACTTGTGGTTGCTCGGCCTCCAACAGATTATATGTGCCCTGCCATGTGGTCCTAGCAAGACCAACGCACGTAGTGTCAGAGATTAAGCCTTTCTTCGAAATTGGAGCAGCTTGACCTGCAACAGATGTTGTAGTAGAACCAGAACTCCTCTTATTCTTCTTCCCCATCATGTTCAGGCTTTCTTCAACAAACGAACTCTACACAAGTGCAAGAGAAATCGTAACACGAGGAATAATGAAGACAAAGCATAATTGGAAAGGTATATATCACTTGAAGCGTGGCGCTATTAATTTTCGAAAAGTGGCTGCGGATCCAATCACTGGTAAGAGATCGCATATGCATTAATGGTGATTTTAAGGCCTGCTACCCATTAAATGACCTTTACGCTGTTATTCAGTTGAATGACCTCCCAACGCGTGCAACAGATATGCTATGCCTTAGACGCAAGTATTCGTTAATCGAAGGGGCAAAGTTATTAAATACGCATGGATTACCTTATCCCTGCATTTAACGGTTTTTTGAAATCTGCGCCTTATCAACCGGATTTAAATATAACTTTTAAGCTTAAAGCAATCGTTTTTTGAAAATGCCGACTACCGATGAACAATGTCGCATCGCATGGGGGGAGAGTGTTACATTATCGTTTGAAAGTAGCCCTGGCGAACGCCGATTGCGATATTGCATCGGACTAGCATATGAACACATTACCAGATACAATTTAAGTGATTTGCCGAACTCCGATAGCGAATTCGCATCGCATCGGGGAAAGAGCTGGGCGCCTTATAAAAATGCATGGGATACCGCCGACGGCCGATAGCGATATCGCATCGGGTCGGGGTTTATAACTTAAAGCGTTTTCTCATAAGAGGCAGTGCCGATAGCCGATCGCCGATATAGCGTCGCATCAGGGTATGAGATATGTGCTCTTTTTGTGTATGCAATGAAAACGCCAACTGCCGATAGCGATATCGCATCGGCAAAGGCCAAAGTGCCATTTAAGTGCGTCTCTCTTGTCATTGCGATATGCGATCTTGCGATCGCTTTATCGCAATAACAAAAGATTGTTTTATTTTGGAAACATTGTTATTCGAAAAAGGCTTCAATTTACATACTCATTTGATTATCATACCTTTTTCGAACTAATTCATTAATACCAATTAATTTTTTAAAAGGGACCCATTTCATATGTTGATTATTTGTAAATACAGATGATATGAAATGGGGGGTTGTTGTAGGGCACAACAATTGGCGATTCATTGGTAGAACCAGTTATCTCTGAAATTAACATAAACATTCAAGCCTTTCATAAATAGAAACTCAATCAGAAGGAGAAATTTCTAATATAACTAGATATTCATGTGTTCTGACAAAAGTGAATTCCATTTTGTTAACTTCATCCCATTTAGTTTAAAGAAACCAAATACATAAAAAGTTTCTTAAAATAAGTCTTTATTGGTTCATAGTGATAAAATAGAAAACTTTCCCACATCAGCCTTTATAATTAACCCCTTTGTCATAGGTAGAGCCTCTGTTGCCAGCAAACATTTATAGTCTCGACAGGGATACCTTTTAACCATAGTATTGTCCACTTTTCCATTCACATAAGAGTGTGATTAACAGAATGAATCCATAAAATGTTTTCATATTTTATTTTTCATCTGTTTTTCTTTGTAATAAATAAGATAAAAAGCCATTGTCCTGGTTTGGTAGCCAGCTTATGACAATGCCATTCACTGGTAATAATTTAACTGATCAAGCCGGCTCGTGATGAGACCCCTTGTCTTGAAATTTCAAGCCATTACCCTGTTTTGGTAGGCAGTATTGGTAATGTCAGTTAAGCTGTTTCCCTATGAACATGGTAAGCAGGCTTATGATAAGACCTCTTATCTTTAATCTTTTATATTTTAGAATTACACTCTGAATAATCACAACCTTTAGTGAATGGGGTGAACAATTTTCTCCTTAAGAGCAGATGGATGACAAGTGAAGAGTTGAAGATACTGAAAAATGGTTTAGCCTCTATTTCTTTTAACAGATAACCTTTAGAGACTAGTTTTGGAAACAGAAAATGATTCAGAACTTTTACTTCCTGAGAGGAGTCTTCAAAATTTAGATTAAAGTTTCAGAACACAAGGATATCTAATTTCCTAGAAACTATTTCTTTTGATTGAGGGTTCTATTATCTAAAAACAGGTATTTATATTATTTCTGTGAGACAGCTTTCTCAAACATAACAAAAGGTCAATGGAGGTACTCTACAGTTTTATTTCCTACTAATCCTACAAACTACGCAAATCTAAAAAAGGAGAAGGGGTTACCTTCTCAATTAAAGAATTTCTTCAGGATCAGGCCATTGACGGGGAGAGAATCTCTCAACCCTGATAAGCTTTGCAATATAAAAGTTGAATGGCCTATCTTTTCACAGATCTGAAATGGTCCAAGCCACATTTTCTGAAATTTGGTATGCTTACCTTTATCCTCATGGGCCTTGTCCCATTTGAGAACTAAGTCACCAACTTGAAGCTGTTTGGAATCGGATGATGCTGAGTCAAAAGATGCTTTGATGATTTGTTGATGTTTGGCATGAGTGATTCTGGCCTTTTCCCTTTCTTCTTCTAATTTGAGAATTTGGTCATGTCTAAGTTGGATAGAAGAAGACGGAGTCTCTTGAATAAACTGCACTAGGGCTAAAGATGGAAGAACAAGATTTGTAGGCAACACGGCTTCTTTTCCATATACCAGATTGAAAGGAGAGGTCCCTATAGAAGCCTTTTGTGTTATTCTATCAGCCCATAATGCAAAGACCAAAGATTTATGCTAGTTTCTATGATTCTGTTCAACAGTTCGCTTAATGATTTTGATGAGATTCTTATTAGTTGATTCGGCTAAACCGTTCCCCTGGGGATAATAATTGGAAGAATATTTCAGTTTAAACCCCCTTTTAATAGCAAACTCATATATAGCGTTTCCTGAGAAATAAGAGGCATTATAAAAAACAAGAGCGTTTGGAACACCAAACCTGGTAATGATGAATTGGTCAATGAACTCGATGATTGCCTCTGCATTTGCTGCCTTCAAAGGAATAGCCTCTACCCATTTAGTAAAATAATCAGTAGCGGTAAGGATATACCTATGTTGTTTGGAAGATGGTGGAGTAATTTCCCCGATGATATCTAATCCCCATTGTTCGAATGGCTGTTCAATGTTGACAGGTTGCAGAGGGAAAGCGGATTTTCGTTGTCTTCCACCAGATGTTTGGCAATTAAGGCATTTTCTTACGTACTCATGGCAATCTCTAAATAGAGTAGGCCAATAATATCCAGCATGAATAATCTTGTGAGCTGTTGTGTCAGCTCCAAAATGTCCTCCAGCAGGTCCATCATGTAGCTCCTGCAGAACCTTTAGTGCTTCAGTTTTCTCAAGACATCTTAGCAGGATAGAATCATAATTTTGTTTAAACAACACATCATCAATGAGAGTGAAGTTCTTAGCTTTCAACCTAATGGCCCTTTTATTTTTGTAAGATAAATTTGGAGGAGCATAACCGTTCTTCAAATAAAATATCAAATCAGCATACTGAGATTCAGAATCAGTGAGACTTATCTGATTGATGGATTCAATCTGATCTTCATCGCTTGATTCGTGAATGTTTGATGCTCCTGCCAACATCCTGCAAAAACCTTGGCCCCTAACAATCTTTGCTGGCTTTATTTCTAAATCATACTCTTGAAGCGCTGTAACCCAATTGGCTCTCTTTTCACCCAATTCTTTCTGAATTAGTAGTTGTCTTACTGCTGGGAAAGGAACTACTACTTTCGTGTGGGTTTTCAAAAGGAAGGGTCTATAATGTTTGACTGCTTTGAACACAGCAAAGGCTTGTTTTTCCACATCTGAATAATTCAACTCGGCACCTTGAAGATTTGAACTGAAAAATGATATGGGTGCTTCTAGGTTGTTATCATTCAGTTGTGTGAGTACTGCAGCATATGAAGTGTTGGATGCGATAGTATATAGTGTAAAATGATTAGAAAAATTTGGAGTATTCAAGGCTGGGGCATTGATTATTGACTGTTTGATAACATCAAAAGCTTGCTTTTCTTCTGATCCCCATTTGAAGACTGAATTCTTCTTGATCATTGTCTGAAGTGGTAATACAATCTGTGAAAAATCTGGAATAAATCGTTTGACAAAATTAATCTGACCTAAAAATGACTGCATTGATTTTTTGTTATGTGGGAAAGGGATTTCAGAAATTTCATTAATCCGATCAGGATCAATATAAATACCATCTTTGGATACTATAAACCCTAAGAGTTTTCCTTGATCTAGAGCAAAGAAGGACTTTTTTGGGTTTAGAGAAATACCATATCTTTTGCATCTCTGAAAGATCTGATTTAAGTCGTGCAAATGATTATCTCTCTTTTTAGAGTATACAGTAATATCGTCTAGATAGACGACTACTGATCGATTAATTAACCCTCTGAAGGCCATATCCATAGCTCTCTGAAATGTCGCTCCGGCATTTATAAGACCAAAAGGCATTTTCTGATATGCATAGGTTCCCCATTTTGTCCTGAATGTAGTTTTGAGCTGGTCATCGGGATGTACCAGAACTTGATTGTACCCTGAAAAACCATCTAGAAAAGACATCAATTCAGAACCTGCCACCGATTGGAGAATTTGCTCCATAGTGGGCAATGGGAAGTTGTCTTTTAAGCTCGCTTTGTTTAAATTCCTGAAATCAATACAAATTCGAATGTCGCCATTTTTCTTCCTGACTGGCACCATGTTAGAGACCCAGTTTGAATGTCGGACTGGAAAAATAATTTTGGCTTTCAAAAGCTTATTAAGCTCTGACTTAATCTGGCTCTCCAAATTTGGGTGTATTTTTCTTAATTTTTGCTGAATTGGTTTTTTATCAGGAAGCATAGGAATGGTATGCTGGATAATAGATGTATCGTATGTCTTTAAGTCATCATATTTCCAAGCAAAAACCTGTTTGTTCTTTCTCAACAATTTAATAAATGCTTCCTTTTCGTTCTGAGATAGTCCTGTTCCTAAATTGATGTTTTGAGGAGACTCGTTGGTTCCTAGATTTATTAATTCAAACCTAAGGGTAGAACTTTGAAGCTTTGTGTTAATTACAGGTTTGAACCTGTCTTTAATATCATAAAGGTCTTCTAATTTTACCACTGGTTTGGGGATCGAATTTTCTTTGGGCACTCCTTTCATCTGGGAATCATGATCATCTTCCTCGATAACTTGCTTATCATAAGAATTCTCAGAAGTTAAAAACTGCAAAATATCATCGTCATGATTAAATACTCTCCAATTAGTGACATTGTCGGGAATTGAAGGTCTGAAAAGTAATTCTACGGAAAATCTATCAAGGCTGTAGTCTTCAGAAGGTAGAAGCTTTGAAGCTACATTGGCTAGTAAATCTGCGGCTGCATTTTGAGATCGAGGTATAGAAGAAATGTTGAATGCAAGAAAGTGTGAGGTAAGTTCTTGAACGAGCGATTGGTAATGTTTAAGGTGAGTTGAAAGGCAATGAATTGCATTTCTAACCTGTTTGACAATGATTTCCGAATCGCCGAAAACCTTTAGATATTGTACCTCCAGACCGATTGCTTTATATAATCCTTGGATTAAAGCCTCATATTCGGCTGTATTATTAGTGCACTCAAACTCTAACCTACAAGACAACATTGTCTTTTCTCCTTGCGGACTAACCAATATACATCCAGCTCCTGAACCTTCAGGGGACTTAGAGCCATCAAAATACAGAGACCAAAATAAAGGAATATTAACAAAAGTATCTACATTTTCCTCAGCATCATTAAAACATCTGGACCTATCAGTTTGTGAAAAATTTTCTATTTGAGATGTAAAATGATTGACTGAAAAAGGAGATGGTTGGGCAACAAAGTTGCCAAAGAATGATTCTGCCGAATAATTCCCCAAAATGTTGTTGTTGAATGCCACAGGTTGGTTTTCTTGCTCGAATTCAGTAACTGTGTGGGTCATATGTTTCTCGCGATCGATCCTTATCTGATTTGGCTTTCCCTTGTAGGGAAGCCACATATGTGACCAATCTGTGGAAATATACCCATGTAGTTTTTCGGACCAATCTCTGCTTAAAATCAAACCATAAAATTCAGGTATGTCTGCGATTAAAATGTCAATTCTCTGGACAATTCTGGGGTCGGCTGACAACCTGATGGTTACAAAATTAATTTCTCCCACAAACTGCACTTTAGTTCTATCCAACTGTACAATATGAATTGCAGACTTCTGGGGTTCAATGTTCAGCTTAGAGCAAACTGAAGCTGGCATTATATTAGATGAGGCCCCTGAATCTATTAAACAGTTGTGTAGGTTTCTATTATAAATCTCATAAGTGAGCAGGAAGGGTGGAGTGTGAGAATTTGATTTATCTCCGATTAAGACTGAATCAGTAATTTCAACCATACCTGCGGGAGGCTGGCCTTGATCGTTGGCGGCTCTTGTACTGGGAAGGGGAGTAGAGGGAACAACGTTTAATTCTTTGAGAAGTAGCTTTTGCTGATGTTTCAGTTTACTAAGTTCAAACATGGTTATATTTGCCTTGGTTTTCTTCATATCATCAACAATGTTATATTCCATTGAATCGGATACCACTAGAGTCTTGGATGTTGAAGGAGCACTAGAAGTTGAAGGCTGGTTTTGAGGAACTACCACAGGTGACTTTTTTGGGGGAACTTTTTCCTTTGTTGTAGTAGCGCCTGCGCTCCTCTTCTTTGAAGTTGCCTGGGCGGGTTCAGGAGTGCTTTTACTTCTTGTAGTAACCGGAAAGGCTTCTTCTTCATTCTCCATATCAGAGTTTGGGAGTATAAAATCCCACATTCCGTGGCATTCAGCTACTTCTTCTTCATCATCGGTCTGTGAAGGTGTTTCCTCTTCCTCTTCTTCTTGGTCCGAATCAACGTTAGATATAACATTAGGTGGCTTTGATTCGGTTCTCTTAAAAGTCCTAAATGGTCTTTTGCTTGAAGTTTCGGCCACCTGCTTTTTAATCTCAACCATTTCATTAGACAATGTTTTAAGGACCTTTTGTAAACCTTCCATGTCATATGGGTCCTTCGGGGTTTTCTTCTTGGAATCTTCTTTAAACGAGACTTTTTTAGCTTTTCTATCTTCTAGAACAGCTTTCTTTTCAAGAGCATTGATGCGCTTTTCAACGGCAAGTGCTTCTTTCATATTTTCAGCTAAGGTAGGTTTGCCAGCCCTGTCTACAAAGATAGCTATGTTGGCAGGTAGGGCAGTGATGTACCATTCACTTCGGATTTGCTCACTTGGTTTAGAAGCGGTAGGGATTTTATTCAGTAGTTTATTAAATCTGGCATTAAACTCCTTTATTGGTTCCCTGTGCTCTATTCTCAAATTGGAGAGGTCATTTATTAAAGTTGCTAGGGACCTATCATCTCCATATTTGGTGAGAAACTGCTCTTGGCATGTATTCCAACTGGTAATTGAACCAGAGGGTAAGGAAAAATACCAGGATCCTGCTGATCCTTGTAAAGTGTAAGGGAAAAGTCTTACTACGACATCTTGCTCTGTCACTCCTTTTAGGTTAACTGCTAACATGAAATTGTTGATGTGTTCTTCAGCCTGGATCCCATCATCTGGATTGAATTTAGGCAGCCATTTTTCGGGGTCATTGGGTAGATCATGCAATGGTCCAGGCATGTTGACTGCTCCTGGCCTAGTCCATGGATCTGCCATTATAATGGCGGCAGTGGTTGGGACTACTGCTGGGATTCCGGATGTGTTGGAAAGGGTTGAAGATGAGGAGTGAATAGATTGGGATATTGAGGTTTCTGTTCCCTGGTGAACAACAATATGTAATGGAGGAGTGGGTGGTTGACTTTGCAGATGAGGAGATGAAATGGAGGATGTGGAAGAAAAATCCCCAGTATCGGATCCTTCAGTATTTTTCTTTGGCTTTTTCCTTTTGGGTAAAGGAAACTCAGTGGGTTCAATACCAAGTTTTTTGCTCTGAAGTCTGGTAAGAGGATGTGTGAGGTTGAACTGCGAAGTCGCACTGCTTTCTGATATCTCAGATTTCTGTGGTGAGATCGAGAAGCTCTGAAGTTTATGGATTAGAGACTGGACTTCAGGATATTCAAGACTTAGCTGTTCTAGGATATGATGGGATTGAGCAGTGGTGGTAGATTCCTCTTCTTCTTGGTTATGGGCTGGAGAACCAGCATGCAATTGAGAAGAATGAGGAGATTTGGAGGGAGAATTACTCTTAGAATGACTTGCCGATTTGGGTCGGCTTGCCATTCACAGTTAGGCCCTCCTTCTAGCGCCAATTTTGTTGAGGCCTCGAAAATCGCTGCCACAACAAAGGGGAAACCACCCGGTCCAGACCTTAGTGCAGCTCCTTTTCCGTTTGGAATAGTGGTTCCGACTGGGGATAATGGGACCAGTTTCCCAAAAAAGTATAAGTGAATGGGATGGATGAATGACTTATGAGATAAGATGATAATGAGTGGACAGCTAAACCATAAACAAAATGTAATAACTATAATCAGATCCCGGGACTTATCACTTGGCAAAGCGTAGCGTTTGATGATCTGTGCTTTAAGGCAGGCATATAAATGACTCTAACACTTTAAGCATAGACGTTTAAACCATTTAAACATTGCTCTGCATAATTAGTTATGCAGAGCGATTAGAGCGAATTACTACGCTTAATCATTCATATCATTGATACATGCATGAGTGAAAGGGATAACAAATCAACACAAGCATTCAATAGTGAAGTGAAATGACGATTCGCTGTTATATCGCATACATGCATTCAACAATAGCAAAGATAATAACACAGCAATTCATATAATAAGAAAGAACACAGATACAGATAATAGTACCATGTAAGCTGATCGATCAATCCAGTACATCAATCACTATGTCGCAGTCCTTCCTTCAAATCGGAAAGCATTCCAAACAACAGACAGTCGTGCGCAATTGTATAAAATAGCCTTCAAATCAAAATTAAGGACCGTTGGTCGAGTTTCACAAAAAGAATATAGACTGAAGCACAATAGTGCAAACTTCAGCCTTTAAGTCTTATTACAAAATTTTACGACCCTTTCCAAAACAATGAAAGGGTCTATAAATACTATACTAATCTAAATATCTAAACAACTGAAAAGCTATTAAATTGGCATCAATAAATGTTTGTTCCATCTTTCTTGGCAATCTGGCAGTTGGCGGCAATGCTTCATTCGGTGGGTTCTTTGCCTTTACTCCTTAGCTGACATATCGCCAGCATTGGCTCTACTTCTGGTGGAGTGTTGAGACGCGAAGTTAGCTGGGCATCATATGTAGCATCTTGAATGTCGAGGATCAGGTATCCGAGGGCATCTGTTAAACACTTGAGAGCAGACCTTTGAGTATGTGGCTTGATTAGAAAGAGCCAATATGCATCAGAGGTTAAAGTATTTACTCCGGTAATTAATTTCCTCTGTTCCTCCAAGCCAGGATAACTTGATTCTTCAAGCATACCTGCTGTTGTTATGCTTCCAGGTGTGCACTTGGAGATCATGTTCGCCAAATAAAGTGTATCATTGACTAGGTCGATCATATTGCTGGCAATTATTTTACACCTGGAAGCCGCCCTTTCTGCTTTCATTACCTGAGTGTTCCATTCCGTGAAGAGGATGTCTTTGTACGCTTCATGGATTCAGGACAAATTCGCCGCTTTCCCTTCGTCAGTATCTTGCCACTCAATATAATCGGATATGGCTTCTTCGGCCTGATCTAGCTCATTCCCGGCCTTCTCTATTTGCTCACACACTGTTGTAGATATTTCGCATAATTGCTCAGCCTTAGCAAGTTTTTGACATAAAAGTCTGATCTGAGACAGTAATGCGCCATTTATTTGAGTTGCCTCTGCTCTGAAGACTTTCACATTCTGTGTGCTCTTGATACCTTCGAGCTGTGTTGATAGTTGAGCTATTCGCTCATCTTTTGATTTCATCATCAGCTCATTTGATGCTTTCAACTGTGACAATGCCTCCGACAATTCTTTTGCCTTCTGAGTTTCACTTTGGTCTATCCTTTGTCTTTCAATTTGCAGTTGCTGGGTTAACAAATTGTTTTCTTGCTGTTGAGCCAGCAACTGCTCTTCCACCTGTGCTGCTTTGTTTTTCGCTTCAATTACCTCTGCCTGTAATGCATATATTTCATGGTCCTTAGTCTTCAACAGAAGACTTACCTCCGATGCTTTGTCGATAGTTGCTGCAGAATAAGCTCCCGCGAATTGCGACAGCTTTGTTAGATCATCGGAGGGATCCAAATCCTCCTTCCAGACCATATTGCCCGTGACTGTTTGCTCAGGAAAGATAGAAGGTTGATCAAGCCTTCGTCTTTTCTTAGAGCGCTTGATAACGGCTCTATGCTTTGGGCTGTAGAAAATATCCAGGGGAGGAATTTCTTCCACCTGGAGAACAATTTGATCGGAAGGGTCCTTATTGATTACCTCGACATCCTGTGAAATGGGTGGGCCGCTGGTTCCTCCTAGAACCTGAGAAGAAGTGGTATCGGGCGCATCGCTTGTTTTAGAGGAGCCTTTGTCTTTGGAGCCTTCTTTACCACTGATAATGGAATCGAATTGGTTCCATTGTTTAATCAATTCAGGATCGGTGGAGGTTTGCTTATGTTGCTCTGTATGGGCTTTGCTCCGTTCTTTTTCTTGTTCTAGCTTCTGCTGTTCTTCAAGTGCTTTTCGTTGTTGCTCCTCCAATTCCTTTTTCTGCCTATCTGCTAGTTCTTTCTTCAGTTTTTCTTCTTCCTTCTTCTTCCTCTGCTCTTCTTCCTTCTTTGCCTTTTGCTGCCTTTCTATCTGCTCCTTTTTCTGCCTCTCTGCTTGCTCTTTTCTTTGCTTCTCAGCCTGCAGCTTCTTCTGCCGTTCCTCCTGTTGTTTATCCTGTTCTTTAGTTGTGACAGGAGGTGGATGTATCTGTTGCCGACCAGGCTCGCTTGAGGAAGACGCTGGAGTTGTGGATAATAAATCTAGAGGCAGAGTTTGCAACCTCTCCTCCCTAAGTTTATTAAACTCAGTCAACGCCTCATCATTGTATTTCATTATTGCAAGCTGTTTGGCTTGGCTGATTGTCTCGGTACCTACGAACAGGTCATCAAACATATCCTCTTGATGATCAACTTTCGTCAATTTTGCTTGTTCTAGGGCAGTGTAGGCAGTTTGCTTTGGATCATAGAGTCTGCTTGGGAGAGTGGCCAGGGATAAAGCTTGGAGTTTTGTCGCTTCCTTTTCTGCATGCTTGTAATTAAGCAAAGTAAAAACCCCAATTCTTAAAGGAAAAGGGGGCCAACCTTTCTTCTTCTCCTCTTTGAGAGTTTGTGTGACACTCTCAGCCATAATCTGGTAGCAGATTTCCCGGGCTAACAGCTTGTCTGGGATATATAAAGGGAGGACATGTGGCCTAGCCTTACTCCCAAAAACTCTGATATAGGTGAAATACTCTTCCCCGAACCAACTCGCTATGGCTGGTAAGTCAAAAGAAGCTTCATAGGAAATTCTGGGAATGGGTTTGTCATAGATAGAATAGTAAATGGGCACCATGAAACCATTACAAATTTGGTACAAATGATCCTTGTAATAGGACTTCCACAATTTCTGATGGTATAAATGAATGGGTGTTGGATCTTGGGTGGTCCATCTCCAACCGAGGACAGGAAACTCAGAATTAAAACACAGGGTATCCATAATGTAAGCGGTATAATAAAATGGCGGGATTTTCCTTTCGGTGACTTTAGTTTTGTGTCTAAATTCACGAACAGCTACGACCAACTTATCAGAAAGAATAGTGGCCCAATCCATAATTGTACTATTGATAGCCGCTTCCATTAAGGGAACCATGTCAATATTGATATTAACAGAGTCATGTAATCCCCACAATCTACACATCATAATCCCCGCATAGCAATAGGGAGAAGCCAAAGAAACGTTGGAGTACTTACCCGAACTTTCATGCTTGTGCTTGGCTGGGTTCTGCCTCCAATCTCGGAGGGGTTCGGATGGTGATTCATTTTCTTTTGCGAATTTCTCCACGAAGGCTCTGTTGTAGACTAGCTCCGGTTCAGGCAGATGATACATTCGCCTTAGGTCATCAGGCTTGAATGACCCAAAAATCCTTCCGTCCCTTGTATGGAAAGTTCTATCAGTGATAGGGATTTCTTCAATTGCCCAGCGCACCACATCTGTGTAAGGGAGCACCTGCTCTCTGGCTGCTATTCTGTGTAAAAAGGAGTCGGCCAAGTCTTTGAGCGTTGCATCAGACTTCCTTAGTACATCAACACTAGCCGTTCTCACTGTCACTTGTGGTTGCTCGGCCTCCAACAGATTATATGTGCCCTGCCATGTGGTCCTAGCAAGACCAGCGCACGTAGTGTCAGAGATTAAGCCTTTCTTCGAAATTGGAGCAGCTTGACCTGCAACAGATGTTGTAGTAGAACCAAAACTCCTCTTATTCTTCTTCCCCATCATGTTCAGGATTTCTTCAACAAACGAACTCTACACAAGTGCAAGAGAAATCGTAACACGAGGAATAATGAAGACAAAGCATAATTGGAAAGGTATATATCACTTGAAGCATGG
Organism: Pinus tabuliformis; assembly: GCA_031772625.1. Classification (NCBI taxonomy): domain Eukaryota; kingdom Viridiplantae; phylum Streptophyta; class Pinopsida; order Pinales; family Pinaceae; genus Pinus; species Pinus tabuliformis. The sequence goes on from CM062809.1 coordinate 76,818,672, forward strand.
CGCTATTAATTTTCGAAAAGTGGCTACGGATCCAATCACTGGTAAGAGATCGCATATGCATTAATGGTGATTTTAAGGCCTGCTACCCATTAAATGACCTTTACGCTGTTATTCAGTTGAATGACCTCCCAACGCGTGCAACAGATATGCTATGCCTTAGACGCAAGTATTCGTTAATCGAAGGGGCAAAGTTATTAAATATGCATGGATTACCTTATCCCTGCATTTAACGGTTTTTTGAAATCTGCGCCTTATCAACCGGATTTAAATATAACTTTTAAGCTTAAAGCAATCGTTTTTTGAAAATGCCGACTACCGATGAACAATGTCGCATCGCATGGGGGGAGAGTGTTACATTATCGTTTGAAAGTAGCCCTGGCGAACGCCGATTGCGATATTGCATCGGACTAGCATATGAACACATTACCAGATACAATTTAAGTGATTTGCCGAACTCCAATAGCGAATTCGCATCGCATCGGGGAAAGAGCTGGGCGCCTTATAAAAATGCATGGGATACCGCCGACGGCCGATAGCGATATCGCATCAGGTCGGGGTTTATAACTTAAAGCGTTTTCTCATAAGAGGCAGTGCCGATAGCCGATCGCCGATATAGCATCGCATCGGGGTATGAGATATGTGCTCTTTTTGTGTATGCAATGAAAACGCCGACTGCCGATAGCGATATCGCATCGGCAAAGGCCAAAGTGCCGTTTAGGTGCGTCTCTCTTGTCATTGCGATATGCGATCTTGCGATCGCTTTATCGCAATAACAAAAGATTGTTTTATTTTGGAAACATTGTTATTCGAAAAAGGCTTCAATTTACATACTCATTTGATTATCATACCTTTTTCGAACTAATTCATTAATACCAATTAATTTTTTAAAAGGGACCCATTTCATATGTTGATTATTTGTAAATACAGATGATATGAAATGGGGGGTTGTTGTAGGGCACAACAGGATCATACTGTGGGGAAGGACAACCAAGACCTCCTAAGTTATGAATCTCTTCCTTCGCTTACTGCATCTTGAATCAAAAACTTTTTAGTTTATTTAAACCTAGAACTTATTTGTAATATGCATTTCCATTAACCTTTGAGCCTTGTCTTCCGAAATTGACTTTGCCTGAAATCCATATACTTTGGATGTGCTTCCAAGTCTACAAACCCTGATTGACAAGTAAAACACCTGCATTAGTTTACTTAGTAAATTGTTCTGACATTTTTGGTGCCGTTTCCGAGGAAGCATATTCAGATTTAGTCAAAAAAGGAAGCTTTAAACAAAACACAAAAGCATAAACATTTTTCATTATAGTTATTTACATTTAAACAGAAATTAGAAAGGTAGATCCCAAAACAAAACCCCCAACCAACTAACAAAAACTCATTAACTACAAAATCCATTTGAAAAACAAAGATCTACAAAACATGATGTTAAATAAGTCATTTAGAGAAGGAGGGTGTGCCACCACAAGGATCTTCTTAAATCCTTGTCCACAATTTAGAATGGTCACTAGGGATGAATCTTCATTTCAAAAGATAGAAAAGGAACAAAGCATCCATGAAGATGATCCACAAGAAGAGAACCTAGAAGCTTCTTCTAGTTATCTTTGTAAGGATATTAATGAGTTATGGATCACATGCAATGAAGTTCAAACAATAGATCTAGAAATTCAAGAATATCTAGCATATGATCCCTTGTGCATTCAAGATTTTGAATACATTCCACAAGAAGAAATTTGTGATATGACAATTAAGGAGAGTCAAACAAGCAAAGATCATTTCAAAAATTGGTTTCAACTAGTCATTAGTCCACAATACGACTTCATTTTTCAACATTCTTTAACATCAAATCTTTATGATCAACTAATTTTTCAAGTCCAAGTACTCATTAAGGTATATTTTTCAAACCTAGATGTGAGTCTACTTATGATCTTATTAGGCAAATGGATGCATTGGAAATTCTCTTATACTTGAGAGAGTGACTTATTTTTATACAATAGAGTAGAATAAATAAATAAAAGGTAGAATGAGTTACAATAAGACTTTTTGTTCAAACTCTCATGAATAATTATTCAAATCATTGTTCAATCCTCATTTGGAAGGATTTTTATAGCAAAATGCAATAAGAACAATCTTATTTTGGGTAACCATATAGGATAATTTTCAAAGAATTTTTAAAAAAAGCTATCTCTTGAAATATAGTTTTTAAATCCATTTTGAAATTTTCAATTTAGATCACAAATCAAAATGATATGATCAAAATAAATACCAGGTCTCAAGTCAAATTTTAAGGACGGAGTTAGTAAAACCTTGATTTGAGGAGTCTAATGGAAAAATTTTAACATGAAGTTTATAGGGAATATATCCCTTGGAATATAGTTTAAAAACCAATATTAATCACCTCAATTCGATATCATATGAAAAACTTATGCTCAAAATACTAACTGCTTGTCGAAAAATCTGCATGGTGACAATTCTAGGTCTTGCTTGTTCATTGGAATATTTAACATACCAAATCATATTATTTTCAAAACCTGTTTATATGGGAGATAGATATTCTTTTTTTTCTTATCAAGTAAGAGTAGGAACTTCTATTACACTTAGTCAAATATACATAATTTACAGGGAGCCACACCTGCTCTGCAAGAGTGCAGCAGTCAGCCGGGCAGGCCAAACCAAGCCAATCTCCCAAAATTAAGAGAACCTAAACCGAAAAACCGGGGAGAATTGCCAAACAAAGTACAAGGAGCATAGTAAACCTTGGAGGCCAAGTCCATAAGCCGCCATGGAACCACAAGAGGTCCCTCCAGAAGTCAAACTGAAAACTAACAAACTGACAAACTGACAATCTGACAAACGGACAAACAAACCCAAAGGAAGTTAAAGAATAACACTCTAAATATTTTTCGGTCCGACCAATGTGCACACCCAATCGCCACCATTGATCCACTAATTAAGATCCAACGGTCATCATGGATATCGGAAGGATGAGAAACACGAGAGTTAACCACCCGATGAGGGCGATTTTCTCTCTCCTTGTTCCCCAACATGTCGCTCAAAGAGTGGAATCGGAACCAAACACAGAAAAATCGGAAACCATTCAAACCCCAACCAATATACCGCTTGTGGTATTGGACCGGTTGACTCGAGTAAAAACCCACCTGACCTTTAACCACGTGCTGTCCCTTAATTCCTACCAGTGGGCAGTACTTGAGCCAATCCCGTTCACCTGGATTCTCTGTCAACTGACGAGGGCTACCCTGCCCTATGGAATAGTCTGAATCAAACCAAATTACGAGGGCTACCCCACCCTGTGGAACAGTTTGAATCAAACCATTCTTCATGCAATCAAAGGGAAACCTAACCTTGGAAAATCACCAAACCATAGTGGGTTTCACTGTGTGGAGTTCTCCAACCTTCCGCTCATCTTCAGGGTTCCTCTGATCCTCCTTGTTTGTCCATAGTTCCATATCCTGGGTAGCGTTACATAGACAATCCTCCCACAATTTACCTAGGGGAAGTGAATCCCAAGAATACCTGGAATCCCTGTCCCTATTTGTGACTCCTTCATTTGCCAACCGATCCGCTAACATATTAGCCTTCCTTTTCACATGAGCAAATATGACAGTTTTGAGGGTTCGCAGGTGAGAATAGATGCGATAGAAAACCTGCAAGAGCTTCCAGTGCTTCGACACTTTATCTAGAGAGGTGCCATTATTGATCTTCTTAGCCACTCTAATAATTAATTCTGAATCCGCTTCAATTATAACATTGTGTGAACTTGAAATCACTAGGATTTCCAAGCATTACTCTAATGCCATGAGCTCAGCCATGTTGTTTGTAGCCTTCCCCAAGTGGCCATGGAAGATCATCTGTATTTGTCCCTGATCATCTCTTATGGCACCCCCAAAGCTTGCTAATCCTGGGTTGCCCTTAGCTGCTCCATCAATATTGATTTTTAAGAAACCATAAGGAGGAGGCTTCTAGATGGTAGCACACATGTTTAGAGGGTTCACTGTCTTCATTATTCCCAAAGGATTAATAGACTGAAGCCCCAAGTGAAGTAAAATTCTCTCCTCATGGGGCAGGGGAGGATCATTAGGAAGGGTCCTCAGTAAGCTTCTAATTGTGTCTTTAAGTTGCCTTAGAATTTGCTCAATTATGTGTTGGGGCCTGTGATTTTTGTTTTTGAATATTCGACTGTTGCATTCTTTCTATACATTCCGGATGACAACACCTGGAATGAGAATCCAGGCTTTATTAACTATCTCATTTCCTAAGAAGTTCTCCCTCCAATTCTTTAAAGTGTTGGATATGCTGAGACTGTCCTGATCAGTTTGTCTAAATATAATGGCCACCCAGTCCCACACCTTTGAAGTGAAAGGACAAAGGTTGAGAAGGTGTTCAATCATCTCCTCATGCGCCACAAAGGTAACACTTGGAAGGACCAATGAAGCCTTTCTTGAAGATATTCTCCCAAGTTAAGATCTTCCTTTGATGCACTAGCCAGATGAAAAGCTTTATTTTCATCCAATGTGGACTTTGCCAAAGTTTCTTCTAGATCTAATTAGGATTCATAAAGTTAAATCCCGTGACTTCCCATTTGGCCTCTTTGAGGTTAAAGTTGCCTTAGTGTTCTTTCCCCATATTAATTCATCTATTGAGGAAGAGACAAGAATCCTTCTATGCTCGAGCTCCTGGGTGAGGACTTCTGCCTTAGTTTTTAGCTGGTTTTCATCACTATAACCTAGATCCTTCTACTCCCTCCATTTTCCATTGTTCCTTCCCTAATCCCAGAAGTCTTTTACCAGAACCATGCCTTTGCTGTCCGTGTCATTTTTGAGATCTGCGAATTCATCCCTATACAGGTTGGGTTCCTGTTGCCAGTTATCCTCCCAAAATCGAGCAAGATCCCCTGCCCAAATTTCCCAAAAACAATGGTGTTGAAAAATGTTTTTATTATCCCAGGCAAGGTTCCAAATATGGGAGCCCCTGATTTGCCCTAACATTCTAATATGATCCTTTTCCTGCTAGTGCTTCGCATATTTTTGTTTCCAAATCTTAGCCCAGGGGGCATTCGTTTCCTTAATCCATCTCCACCAAAGCTTGGCTCCCGAGACTTTGCTGAGGGTCTCAGGATCATGAAGCCCCAAACCACCATGGCTCTTGGGCTTACAAAGCTTGTCCCAGGCTACTAAAGCCCACTTCTTTTTCTCTTCCCCTCTGCCCCACAGAAAGTCCCTTTGAATGCTTCTTATTAGCTGCTTAATACCTTGAGGAGCAGGAAGAGCTGAAAACATAAAAATGGGAATGGCCTGCAGGACCGCCTATGTGAGCACAAGGCATCCTACCAGATTTAGTGATCTGCATGTCCATTTTTTGATCTTGTCCTAAAGTTTATTTAAAATGGGTTCCCACACTTTATTTCTTAGCAGTTTGTCAGTAAGAGGAATGTCAAGATATTTGGAAGGTAGTTGTTCTCTTTGAAATCCAAGAATTCTAGTAATATTTCTCTAAATAGCAATATTAGTATTAAATAAAAAAACTTTGGACTTGTTAAGGCTTACCTCAGTGCCTGCTACCATGGAAAAGTCATGTAAGATATTTTTAATTTCTCTGGCCTCCCTGACGGTAGGTATGCTCTGCAACATAGTATCATCTACAAGTTGTTGATGAGTGTTTGCCTCTCCATCTGTGGTAAGTTTGATACCTTGAATTCTTCCTTCAGCATTTGCCATCTTAATCTCTCTACCAAGCCCTTCCATCATGAGGACAAAGAGGAATGGTGAAAGCGGATCTCCTTGTCTGAGCCCTCTGGAGGGAGTGAAGGTCCTTGGAGGAGCTCCATTAAGCAGTATGGAAAAACTGGTTGAGGTAACTAATGCCATGACCCATCTTATCCAGTTTTGATCAAAACCATAGGATTTTAGAATTGCTCTTATGTAAGCCCAGCTCAATTTGTCATAGGCTTTTATGAGGTCCAACTAAATGATCATGCCAGCTTGTTTGTTGCTTTTGAGAGAGTGTACCACCTCATGAGCTTGGATGATATTGTTGAGGATTTGTCTTCTCTCCACATAACCTGTTTGTTCCTCTGAAATGAGAGAGGGTAGAAGTGGTTTCAGTCGATTGGCTATTACTTTGGAGATAATTTTATACACCACATTACATAAGACTATGGGCTAAAAACCATCTGGAGTCATGGCCTTTTCCTGCTTTCGGATCAAAGCTATGAAGTATGCATTCAGAGCCTTTAGTACCTTTTTGGATCTTCTTGAGTCTTCCACCACCTTGAGGATGTTTGACAGTTTCCCAACAGGCCTTGAAGAAGTATACATTGAATCCATCTAGGCTTGGTGCTTTTCCACTCTGCATTTCATTAATCACTTCACTGACCTCCTCTTCCAAAAATGGCCTGTTGAGATTGTGGTTGTCCTCTCTGGTAACCAACTGAGGGATATATTGAGTAAAATTTTCAATGAACCTAGATCTATCCTCCAGAGGCTCCTTTGCAATGTTGCAGAAGTGCTGAACAAGGACCAATTCCATATCACTGTGAGAAACTAGCTCAATGCCTTGAGAATCCTTGACCTTGTGATTCTATTGTGTGCCCTATGAGCTATGGTGGTTTTGTGGAAGAATTTTGTGTTTCTTTCTCCCTCTTTAATCCATCGTATTCTTGATTTCTACCTCCAGAAAATTTCTTCTTGTAAGCATCAATTCTCCCATTCTTCTTGCAGAGAGTCAGTTAATTTTTGCTTCTCTTCGGTGAAGCCATCTGTGATGATGATCTGATTGATCTCTTGGAGCTTTAGTTCATTTTCTCTTTTTTCTTTGAAGATATCTCCAAATTTATTTTTGTTCCAAACTTTAAGATGGGATTTTATATGTTTAAGTTTTTGCTGGAGCATATACATTTTTGAACCCTGAATATTCAACTCCTCTCTCCACCATGTCTAAACGTTATTAGTGAAATTAGGATGTGAGAGCGAGGCATTTTCAAACCTGAAAGGTCTATTTCTCGAAGTGCCCATAAAGGTGGCTTCCAGTTGTACAGGCCAATGATCTGATCCTCCAAAGGGCAGAATGGAGGTTGTCATGGTAGGTCCTGAGAGAAAGAGGTCTTCTCAAATCATGAATCTATCAAGTTTGGAAGCGACTTGATGGGCCCCTCCCATTTTGTTGTTCCAAGTGAAAGTTCCATTTATTGTTTCAGTATCCACCAGCCTCATGTTCCTAATGAAGTTCTGGAAGGCCATGGAGTCTCTGCCTAGCTGTCTAGTGCCTCCTTTTTTTCTGAAAGAGATCTTATCATATTGAAATCTCCTGCAATGATCCAGGGGAGAGTGGGATATCTCTCTCTAAGTTCCTCCAGGGAAGTGAGAAGCTTGAGCTTATCTGCTAGCTTTTGAGGTCCATAAATATTCGTAATCATGTATATCTCCTTGTCCCCTATAGGTTGACATATCAGGGAAAGGTAGTTCCTGGATGCTTTAGCATCCAGAATTCCCAATTTTTGTGGGTCCCACAAAGTGAGAACCCCCCCACCGAATGATCTGCCTTGACCTCTAAATACTCATAATTGAATAACCACTTATTATGAATATCTCTTATATTTTCCATCGAACATTTAGTCTCCTGAATAAAAACCATGTCTGGTTTTTCTTCTTTCATTATGTTACTAAGATTTCTTTGTTTCCTTCTATTACCTATTCCTCTAATGTTCCAAGTTGTGAACTTCATTAAGAAAGATTAGTAAAGGAATAACTGGTAAGATCTTTCATCTTACCTGAGTTGATCAACAATTTTCGACATTCGCTCAGCAGTTCATTCTGCCTCTTTCTTTGTTATAGATCTAACCCGGAAATATATGATAATGAAAATAAACCCAGAAACAATAAGAGAGAAATAGATAGAAATGCTTCTTTATTGATATCAAACCCTTAAGGTAGGGCAACACCATACATTCACTCCTTAAGGAAGGAGAACACTCCACAAGCCATATGCTTGTTCATACAATATTCCTTGACTATCTTCCTTCACTCGGAGTCTCTAGCCTCTATATAGGCCTCATACACATAATACCATGGGTCATTACCATGGTTCCCTCATACCATCAACTAATACCATGGGCCCATTACATTATTATTAACTACTTGTGGTCCCTTACATGATATAGGTTAACCACCTTATTTATTACTATGGCCCATCCCATTATTACATTATTACCTTGGGTACCTCCCTTTGTACCCCATATTACCCCCCCTAGGTATATAACATTCCACCCCCCTTAGCATGTTTCGTCCCCGAAACATGGGAAGAACATAAATAATAAGATCTACTCAAAAGAGTAGTCCACTGATACCATGCACGTGCATCTAGCCATCCAAGAAAAAGGTGAACCCTCGATCTCGCTGGTGCCTCACTTGCTTGAGATGGAAGTTGGCTGTGGCAGATCTTCTGTGTTGATGTGTAGTAGGTGGATCTTCTCTCCTCACTATCCGTCATACGAGGATTGTTGTCCTTGTGACTACTTGGTTTCCATCTTGATGGTTGTCTTGCGGGGTGATGTGGGTGATGATATGTTGAAGTTTTAACCCACGATGTCTTTTTCTTTAATTCACCCTGTTGTGGTGTCTTCTTTTCCAATATGACTTCAACCACTGAACCCTCATCAGATGTGTCGGCACCTGTTACCTTTTCGGCTTCAGCCTCTGTTTGTGTTTGATTGTCAACCATCAACTGCTCATCATCTGTTATGTCAGTCCCTAGAACATCTTCCGCGTCAACCTCCGTGGACTCTACCTGTTTCTTGATGGAAATATCCTGTAATGTAATTTTCTTCTTTTTATACCAGAGCTTCAGGAATTTCTTCTGCACATTAATATTGATAGTACCCATAGATTCCATCCAAGGATATCCCAAAACAACATCCATATTATCCATCTCTGAAGTATTAAAATCACCATGCAACAAATAATTATCCATAGAAGCCTTCAAATCCTTATACACTTGAACATCCTCATCCTCCACCTGTGTGTTTTTAATGTTTTTTGCAGGAACTTGCAATTTTTTTGCCAAATTAACATGGATGAAATTATGCTTGCAACTAGGATTTATAGAAACAATGATCTTCTCGTTCTGAATCAATCCATGAACCTGCAATAAGGATATACCAGTAGGAAATAGCCCCACATGTTTCTCTTTATCTTGTTCTCTGGCATGAGACCATCTGTCTAAAAGTAATTTTTTAAATTCTCCATCGGGCAGGTTGGAACACTTCTTTTGGTTAAGTAATCCCACCATGTGGCTGCCTCATCTTCAAAATTAAGCACTACAAAAGTTCTCCAATGATGTGTCCATAATAACTTGTGTGTTTTTATGTATTCTTCAATTGTAGGACCATTATCTTTTCCTGTAAAACATAGAACCGCCATGAAGAGGGTTCTGAAAAAATTCACTTACTTGGCGAAAATTTGAAATTGTCACAGTTTAGTCAATATTGCTTAGAATCCCTATTATGACCTGTTTTCAGAAATGGAACAATCATTCTGCATCTACCCATGTGATAAAAATCTTGATCCCGACACTGAAATTTCAGATTTGCGCTGCAACTCTCCCGTCGTCACCAAAATTTCTACAAAAAGAGTTGATTTTAAATCAGCGATATCTCTCTCATCCGGACTCCGATTCGACTGATTTTTTTTTGAAATTAGGTATTTTTTCGCAAAGATCCTAGATCTACAATTAGATTTTTCAGATCTAGCACCAAGACGTCTAGATCTGCGCTGCAAACTTGCTGCCCTGAAAATTTGTCTGCAACCCCACTGATTTTAAAATCAGCGATATCTCCTTCATTCGGGCTCCGATTCAAACGATTTTTTTTTTGATATTGGCTATTTTTCATAAATAATCCAGATGTACAATTATATTTAGTAGATCTTGCACCAAAATGTACAGATTTGATCTGCAAACTCGCCGCCCCTGAAATCCTGCAAAAATATAAAAAAAGATTTCTCCACTTTTGTGCCCAAGAAAGTGCTCTGATACCACTTGTTATAGATCTAACCCAGAAATATATGATGATGGAAATAAACCCAGAAACAATAAGAGAGAAATAGATAGAAATGCTTCTTTATTGATATCAAACCCTTAAGGTAGGGCAACACCATACATTCACTCCTTAAGGAAGGAGAACACTCCACAAGCCATATGCTTGTTCATACAATATTCCTTCACTATATTCCTTGACTTGGAGTCTCTAGCCTCTATATATACCTCATACATACAATACCATGGGTCATTACCATGGTTCCCTCATACCATCAACTAATACCATGGGCCCCTTACATTATTATTAACTACTTGTGGTCCCTTACATGATATGGGTTAACCACCTTATTTATTACTATGGCCCATCCCATTATTACATTATTACCTTGGGTACCTCCCTTTGTACCCCATATTAACCCCCCTAGGTATCTAACATTCTTCCTCTTTTCCTACCTGAGTTCTTTGGAGATTGTGCCTGAGGATTCTCCATCATCTTGACCCCACTTGGCTCCTGGCTTTCATGATTTCCTTTGACTCCCGATCCCTTTGCTTGTGACCTCCAGAGAAAGATTTGTTGTACACTATCATGGTCCTCTATTGGCAGGGATTCCACCCCTAGTTTTTTACCTTGTTCTAGAAATTTCTCTAGATCTAGATTTTCCTTGTCCAGAATCTCCTGTAATTCATGGTCCTCTGTTCCTACTTCACTTCGAGTCATATCCTGGTCCCTACTAATCTCCATCAGGTTTGGTAGATCATCCTTTTGTTGATTTTCTACTGTGATTTCCTCCATGTCAGCTACCTTATCCTGTTCTTTTGTTACATTCCCCATGTCCTGGACTGTCTCCTTGTTCCCCTCTTCTTCCTCCAAGATCTTGAAGCTGTTTTATCTTGTGTGTTTGTTTTCATTTGCCTTCTTGTGTGGATGATTTCCTCCTTTTCCTTTACTCCCAACTTTGGTGAAACCCTCATGGTCTCTCTCAACAGTGGTTTTCTGATTATCTTCCCTGTTGATTGTAGGGCAGTCTCTATATAGATGCCCATGTTCATGGCATTTGCAACATCTGAATGGTATGTGCCCATAGTCCACTATTTGCACCCATTCTTCATCATATATTTCTAAAATGATCGCTTCTGGCAAGGCTCCGGATAGATCCATTTCCACGCATATTCAGGCAAAGGAGGTATATCTCCCTTTCAGAGTTGCCTCTGATATTTTTAGAAAATGTCCCAGCTTGTTGCCTATGGTTTTCAAAGATTCTAGCAACCAATAATCTAGAGGAAGGGAATATAGTCTGATCCAAACCGGTACTGAAGTGAATGTTTCACATTTCAGGACAAAGTTCATCATCCATGGCTGCATGTAGAGTCCTGTTGCAGCATAGAAATAGGGTCCCCCTTCAAACACTCTGTCTTTGTCTTCTAGGCTTGCGAACACTACTGTGAAAAAACCCTTAGATCCCAGATGTAAATGTATTTCCCCCTTTGGCTTCCAATGGCTCCTTATCCAAACATGTAAAGCCCTTTCTGTTGGCCATAGCCCCATGAACTTGCATATAATTGCATGCTTCGTCATATGTGTTTCTGGGAAAACTATTGTCTTTTTGATTGACTAGCCCTCTAGGTTTGGCAGCTACCCTAGAAACAACAGTTTAAAGCAATTCGCAATTTCTTCTCTGTATAATAGATAAGAGAGAGACAAAGGAACCAACCTGGATCTTCCGCTTAACTCCTTGCTTGATCTCTCTCCCCTTTGACAGAGCTTGCAACTCCTCTTCGTACTTATCCCGCTTGGAGAGTACCTATAGAAACGCAGTAACAAAGAATTGTCAAAGCATCTTGATCTACTATATCATAAACATTACAGAATCAGAAATATAATGAACATACAATGGCATTCATAAATAATAACATTCACAATTGCATAGTTATATGGAAGAAAACTCGAAGAGCTTTATTAAATATAAGGGAGAATTACAACCCAGTTTTCTAATCCAGCATCATCCTACTAGCATCAAAGCCCTCTTCACCTCATGAAATAGTAAGATCACCCCAAAAATACAATGTTCTTTTCTCAAATACAAACTATCTTTTTTTCCACTGGAAAAATCAGTAATTTTCATTAGGATTAGAAAATTACATATAGTAGATGCCATTGGCATTGCTGTGATGTTCATACAAAATTCACCTCACAGGGTGTTGTATCAGAGCAGATTACAAAATTGAGCTAGGTACATGCATATGTCTGGCTGTTCTAGCCTATTCGAGTTCACAAAGGATCCATTTACATACAAAATAATAACCATAGTTATGTACAGTTCCATCATGTCAAAATATACTATCCATTACTGTCAGCTATCGGGACTGTTGTCCCTCTGTTCTCTCTGGTCTATGTATGGCCTGTGGTAGAACCTGCGTTCTTCAGTTCCTTTCTGCTCCACAATTAGCCATTCGCCTCTGGGAAGTATCGAGGCCTCTTTGGATAATTTGTCAGCCTCGCTGTTATGTTCTCTGTAAATGTGTAAACAAGAGAAATGATTAAATGCTGCTTTGAGTGTGAGAGCATCATGTAATATATTGCTGAGTGTGTGTGCATGACATGTAGTGACATTATTGATCCAGTTAACGACCATCATTGAATCCCCAAAAATGTTGAGATTTGAATGCTGATGTGTTAAAGCAAAATGTAATAGATTCCGGATGGCAGAAAGCTCAGCAAAATTATTAGATCCTCTGCCGAATCCCATTTTAACAAGGTATCTGTGATGTTCATTTATGTGCAGCACGAATCCACCTCCACATCCCGTTTGGTTTGCTGCCCCGTCGAAGAAGGCCCACGGGGTCGATTTGTCAATATTGGGCATGGCCTGTATCGACCTGGTTCGAGGTGGAGGAGGGTCTGGTAATTCTTGGTACGCGGCGATGATGGTAGCTTCTATCCGGGTCCAAGATACTGTTTGATCCTCGAAAATAACACGGTTCCGCGCAAGCCAGGTATACCATGTTGCCACGAGGGGGAGATTTAAAAGTTTGGAGCCCGGGTGACTGTGAGTCCATGCAGTCCAAGCACCCGATAGTTCGTCCCCATTCCAATTCCCTGCTATGCCCAATTGAGTGCATATGTTGGTCCATAGGGTGTGAACAGCAGGACAGTGTAGAAAAATGTGATCTGAGGTCTCTGATGCAGCCTTGCAAAATGTACACCAGGAAGGACCATAGATGGATCTGCGGGTAAGATGTTCGCCCGTGGGGACGATACCTTTGAGGGCACACCAGAAAAATAGTCTGGAGCGAGGTGGAGCCTTTAGCTTCCAAATGATATGCCACCACGAAGGTATTGGATCAGGTATTCTGTGAGAGATGAGTGCTCTGTATCCAAACTTTGGAGCGTATATACCATGATCCGCCATACACCAAATGAGTTCATCAGGACCTTGTTTGATGCGAATATGGGATTCTGATAATGCAGTAATATAGTCATTCCATTCCTGATGCCATTGCGAGGGGAGATCGAGTTGCTCAAATACAAACTATCAGCACTTGCAATTCACAAAATTCCAGCCTCTAGATCTCTTAGATGAGGGATCCATTTATAGATGTGTGCAATGGTGTGAGTCATCTCTGTGTTTTTGATTAGTGTCATTCCACTTGTTGCAACTGGTTCCACTTGGAGATTTCTTGGATCTCTTACTCATCCCTGGGTAAATTCAGAGAGGCAAGTGTCATAGGAGAAGTTTCTAGAAGATTCCGTGAGCCTCCACTTAGCAAACTGTCTTGGACATTTGTCCATTCTCTCCCATCGCACCCTACAGAAGACCAAATCAGTATGCATCGCACCTAAGCAATGTACCACTAAGTATACATCGCACCTGGCAAGTGTAGCAGTCAATATGGTCCAGTTTAAGCTATTTCTGGATGGTTTTTCAAGTGGAACTTTTGGGGAATTATGTAATCAGTTGCCCATGATCTTTTAGGGTATGAAACAACACTTTTAGGGGTTGAAGGGCCCTAGTTTATCGACATATAAGATTGGGGTTGAAGTGCCCTAATATGTCTATAACAGTTTCCCCCTAAAGCATGAAGTCATAAATCTTGATGTCGGGTGAAATTATTTATCATGAGGATCCGAGGTTTCGAACTGGAAGATGACCTGTATAAGATACAATACAAGACATAATCATAATATAATTTTTCATGATCTAGTAGAGGCGGGCATTCCCATGCCCAACTTTATAAATTCATTTCATGTACATAGACCAGATAGTTGTCTGCAAATGCAGACTGGTGATTCTTCAGGTGTAGAGTCATCATCCTTGGTCCGGATGACCATCTGTGCAGCATATTTGTACATTTAATGTTTTTACATCCTGAATATATCGCAGCCTGGATGGATGAAACTAGATCTGGGGTCTTCAAACTCGTTCAATCTTCACCCAATGTACAAGTCAATCCATGTGAAGAAATGTTCTGAAGTCGAACATGGAAAGACATCGCCTGATTACCAGCCAATACAGTACAATTCACGTGGTGTGAATATATGATCCAATGTTGAACACTACGCAAGATCTTTCGGTCGAAGGCCATTGATGTAAACCTGTCGTCGAAAGTGAGAAACTTGCCATTGAGGCATGCAAGCTTCCAACTATTGAAAGGGTTATTTCTAAGTCAACTTCTTGGATAATGAGATGATGTCGACAAGAAGTGACTCGTCGTAGGAGAGCCTTAATGTATCCCACATGTATGACACGAAATGAAGCAAATGATTTTCTGGAGGTGAAAACGATCTGACGACACAAGGTTCAAGAATGGCGGTCATGAAAAATGGAGGTTGAAGGTATTGCAGTGGATGAGGCATTAACTGGATTGTGGTTTCTCAACTGAATGACTTCTCTTGAACATATCAGCGACACTGAGATGGATTGGTAGCGTTAACCCCAAAATATGGATGGTGTGAAAGACCAATGGTGAGATGACTGGTGAACGGAATAACCCAACCCGACTCAATCATGGTGATGGAATGAAAGTGTCATGTTCAAGAGCAGCCTACTACCATAAATTTCTGCAAGTTTCTTCCCTTTTTCCCTAGTCATTGCTAACTGATACCTCTTTATTTTTGTCAAGCTTGAGGAGGATAACATATGCTTTTTCTATAATTTTCCCTTCAGGCAAACCTGTTGCTATGTTTTAATGAGTCTAGCGACAGTGAAACTCGTTCTTGTCTAGGTGGACAAGTTTGTCGCTATTGTTTTAATGAGTTTAACGACAAGGATAACTCGGTCTTTTTCATGTTTAAAGAGTTTGAAAAAGGACGAAAAGGAAACTCTGTCTCGTCCAGAATTGAAAAGTTTGTCGCTATTGTTTTAACGAGTTTAACGACAAGGATAACTCGGTCCTTTTCATGTTTAGAGAGTTTGAAAAGGGACAAAAAGGAAACTCCAGAAGTTTTTTTTCATGAAATAGTCCCTTAAGTCCAAAAAATGATAAAATAATTCAAAAGGGATGACTTTTCTTATCACTTTAACGAGCCGAAAAAGACAAGCGCTCAAACTTTTTCGTGAGATAATCCCTCAAGTTTGAAAAATATTAAAATATATAGGAGGGATGGCACTTCCAATCACTTTAACGAGTTGGAAAGGTCAATTGCTTGACAATCTTTTCATATCTAACGAGTCCGAAAAGGGTTTAAAGGAGACTCATTTTTGAGGAACAAGTGGTGTCTATGGTAGAAACTGATTTCGGGTAAGCTTGGAACTTCTCAAAACATGTTGATGTGAGGAGGTTGGCTAATAAGACCACTCATCGCAGATGTTCCTCAAAAAGGGTAAACAACCAAGTGGAAGCATATGATCAGCCAAAAGAATGGAGGTGATGAGAGGAACACAACCAAGGCTCAAAAGGCTGATAGCATGACAATCACAAAGGTTATTTACTGAAGGTGGGTTCATTTTTTAACAAGCTTGAACCTTGGGGGAACTATGCTCTGTGGTGGGTTCATTTTTTAACGAGCTTGTGTAGAAATTTTGAATAATTAAGTACTTATTCACAGAGATTATCCCGATTATACACTATTGCGGAATACATGCATAATACATAACCTCCTATAAGTTGATCATCAATTTAGCAACATTAAAAACCATGAAACATCAATCACATGCACACATTAACACAGTATGTAACCCGGGGAGAGCTTACAGCTGAAAACCCCACACTATCTGTATATTAATGATTGAGAACATGTAACAATAAATAGTACAATACTCCTCACAAGTACTTAGTACTATCTCCACCTGTTACACACAAAACAAGCTCAGATCCGAACAAGTCACAACTCAAATCTTCTCCGCTGCTTTGCCTGCCTCCACTGCGCAATCCTGCAAGAGAATGAATGATGAATGACTGATCCAAACTCCTATTTACCTTGTGAAAATCACTCACACTGGAAATCACGTGAGCACAGGCTATTCTACTGGGCATATGTTGTGCAATCCTCATGGGCATACTCAATACATTGCTTGTGCAAGATCTCATGCACAACTATAGTCACAACTGATAGCAATCTCAACCTCTAACACCTGTCTCCACTGAACTGTACATTGACTGAGTTAACTGATGTATTCTTAATAATTAGTGAATTAATTAATATTTAATTCACACAACTCATTACTAGAGTATTCTTTAGTTAGAATGAATACAACTAGTTCAAACAAGTCAAACTGAACACAACTCCATCAACTCCACATCCAACTCCACAGAACTCACATGCATGAGTTCTAACTGATGTCGTGCATGAAATAGCTCAACTAACCCATAATAAAAGCATATTTCCTTCTGACAGCTACATGTGCACATCTGTAGCTCAAACTGAAGTGCTCCAAGAGGATAAGATAAAGTTTATGGTCTAAATATTATTATGAGACAATAATATTTGACTTTTCTATTTTTGACTAGCAGTCTAAAAATAGACTCTGATCACTCCTACTGTGATCCAAAAATAGAAGTCCATCTATTTTTCCCAACATGACCAATCATTCATAAACAGTATCCTACAACTCATAGACCATGATCCATATGCCTAAAAATAGGCATAGTCTAAAAATAGACATAGTCTAAAAATAGACTTTGCGCCATAATTTGCCCACGGGCCCACTTAGTGAAGGTGACTCCTTTTCACTAAGATCCACCATCTTTCATTTTCAACAGCTTGAACCGTGAGGAACTATGCTCGATTTTTAGTTTCATTTTTACACAAGCTAGAAATGACAAAACTAAAAAGCTAAAAAAAAATAAAACTAAAAAAGCTAGAAATGACAAAACTAAAAAGATAGAAAATGAAATTTGAAAAATGGGAAAAAAGGGTTGCATGCCCCCAGTATGATGAAAAGGAGAGTCTCCTGTAACCATATGGGAACTACTGAGGTTAGGCAGAATGGTTTCATCTGCAAAATAGACAAAATACTTCCTTGGCTTCATCCGCAGAATAGACAAAGGTGAATTGTGTGTCAGACCAATCACATAACTTACAGGGAAACTTATCTTTTTAGCTGGGTTCGTCCACAAAATAGACAAGGGTGCATGCCCCCTAAGCTTCGCTCCATTCACCAGACTACTCATGGCAATCAGGTGGATGGAATGAAGGTTGAAGAGATACAGTTGAAGTAAAAGGACCATTTAGGGATGATGATCGACTTGGAGCTATGCTCAAACGAGGAAATGAAAGCTGGTCAATGGTGACATTTTTACCTTCATGCAGGAAACACATCACTCAAAAGAGTGTTGAAACAATAGCCTCCATGTTGTAAACATAGTCACGTCCACGAAGCAGATTGTAATCTAAAGGTCCTGGGACTACCACCACATTCAGGTGAACGGTTTTCCTTCCCAAAGTTATCAGTAACTTAGGAAGGATCCCTAACGGTCGACTGGTTCCTTTATTAAAGCCTGACAAATTTTGTGTAACAGGCATAAGCGATGGCGAACCAAGCGCTTTCCAAGCAGTTGAGGAAAGGATACTCATTGATGCACCCTCATCTATGATAGTGCCAGACACGATCATTTTGTAAACTTGTACTATGATCCGGAAAGGTACATAAGAAGGAAGGTGGGATCTTGCTAGTCGATTCCAATCAAAGGAAGTGACTAGACTACTTGGAGGGGGTACCAAATAAATGGGAGAATTAACCCCTTGAGTTATGAGAACTAGGGGATTTTCCTCCTGTTGTGAAGGAATGAGCATATTGCCCCCAAGTTCATCGGATTCTGAAGTGACAAAAGAATTTGAATGGTATCGTTCTCACTTTCTTTGGGAAGGGTACAATATTCTGAAGGTAAAACAGGGTCAACTATCACTTTGACCTGTTGACTTTGGTCGGGTATAGACTTATTAGATTCACTTTCAGAGAGAGTGATTTTGACCGACGGTTGATTTAAGTCAGTCAGTTTTTCAACTAGTAAAGGACTTGGGGAGAGTTTCTGGTAATCAGATGGAAGTCGCTGTGGTGAAGCAGGACGGTTATCCAAGACTCTTTTGGCTTCATCCAAAAAAGGACAATGGTGAAGGGAATGGTTACCTTCACATAGCCTACATGGAGCCTTGACCTTTCCCTTTTGTCCATGAACTTAGCTATCACTAGTCGAAGGAGTGTTATCAACATGATCACTAGAGGTTGATGACACCGAACGGTGTGAACGGGGAGACCATTCTCTCAAGATTCGAGGAAAGCAGGGGCAATCTCGATGAAAATGGTCTCCTATACAAATTATGCAAGGAAATTTGGGTTTAGGAGCTTTAATGTGCGGATTTTCACCAAATGATGCATGGTTTCCCCCTTGTTGATTTGGCTTTTTCTTCTCCTTCCCTTTCTTCTTCTTCTCAGCCACCTGGTTACTAGCATCGCTACTTTCACCAAGCGAAGAGGAAGAAGGGGAGGGAGAAACGAATGAATAAGAAGGAGAAGGGTCAACTTCAGTATCAACTGGAGGCTGATTCGATTGTGGAGGAATCACGGTATTTTGAACCACAGAGGTTGAGAATAGCCATACTGGCAAGCCAATGGTAATTCATAGGAGGGACAATGTGGCCATATACGGAGCACCAATATTTCCTCAAGAAGAAAAATGACTAGGATTCCCCTCAAAAGGGATTCCTTGATTAGTGGATCCCGAATTTGTCTCCATATATCTCAACCTAAGATCAATGAAGGAACAGGGATGTTATTATGAAATAATAAATTTTAATGACGCTTTGACACAACTTTGCTTTTTCAGTTTTTAAGAGTCGAGAGAAAGCTAAAGATGACTCTAGTCCCCTTCAATTTTTAATGAGCCTGAAGTGACAAGTGCTCAGATGGACCTTTTCTTTTAAATATTCGAAGAGGAACGAAAGTGACTACTCTGGATAATCTAGACAGAGGGATTGCCAAACCAATCATAAAACTGCAATATACACCTTGGTGATAAATTAAAGAGAAGTTACCAAGGACATATGTACAACAATCAATCTTCCCGAATGCTGTGTTCAGTGCATTGCGATCAATAAGGAGGCAGACTCAGCTTCCTATGGATAAAGGATATAAGCCTATTGTGGTCTCCCAATATATACTCGACAGTAGGGGGAGCACAAGTCCGTGCTAGCACTTGTTGTATCAAAGAGGAGGAATCACCCAACCTTCAGTGAAAACAATAGTTACTAGTTTTTACGACGCCGGAACACGTCTCTAGCTTAGACCTCTAGATGTGTTGTGTTAAGTTCCAAAGCCTTGTTAGATTCATTGAAATTTATTTTAGAGTTGATCTTGTTTAAATTTTTCCTTTCAATGGTTCACCACATGATGATGATTTTGAAATTCCTAAAATGCAATCTACAATGATAAATAATCATTGTTTATTTTGAGCAATGAAAATCCTAGCTACCAGGGAAAGAAGATTACAATTCTTTCAAACAAAGAGCAAAGTGCACACACTAGTGCATTTTTCCTAAATCATTTTCCGCACATAAACTAAATGCAAATGCAAGTGCATGTATTTGTTTTTCATTCCCCTTAATATGAAAAATACCAAAAAGGAAAACAAAGTGTAGCAAAGATCTGAAATACTTTACTCAAAGCGACATTTCGATAATTTCTTTTTCAAAATAGAAAGGAAGACTAAACGACACTTTTCAATTCCGAATAGAAAATGCTTTCGACACTTCAAATATCAATAAATCAAATCAAGTACATGATGAAAAGTTCAATCGACTCTTCAGGGAAGGAAGAATCCACGACACTTCTCTTTTTGACACAAAACGACAGTTACGACACTTTTTGTACCAAAGCAACATATCGATTTAAGCAACTTTTTGACAAAGGATTGTAAATGATGGACAAATACATAAAAACATTTACTAATCCTAATCAATGGAGGCTGATCTATGTGATGCAAGCAGGCTTCATTAAGGAGGCACTGTTCATAAGCAGCAAAATCAACTAAACAAAACTGAAAACAAGGACAAAAACCCCCAATTTCTAGAATGGAAATTAGGTTCAGTTAGTCATCGCACCTAGGCTTCACAGAAACAAGGATGCATCACACTTTACAGACTCAGGAGGTACGATGCATACTGGGTTATAGTGACAGACAGTGAGATGGGTCAGAGAGCGCAACTAAAGTGGGTTTTGGCTCAAATTTGTAGCTAGTTTCAGTGAGTTAAGTTGAGCTATGATGGACAGTAAAGAGAAAAGTACAGAGGAATGTATTGAGAGGTTACTGAGCTACCAAAAGGGCATCTAGAATGCTTGTAATTCAAATGTTTGATTCATAAACTAAACCAGAGATTGAATGAAGCAACATTCATCTACTATGCAATTGCAGAGCAAGAGCAGTTCGAAGGCTACCTCACTAACTTCAAGCTCTGTCTAGAGTTTATAAAACAAAAAATAACAACAAACAAACATCTATTCGATCCCCAACGGAGTCGCCATTTTGTTTCTGGGAAAATTAGTGTCTTTTCGGTCGACTAGCCCTCTAGGTTTAGTAGCTACCCTAGAAACAATAATTTAAAGTAATTCACGATTTCTTCTATGTATAATAGATAAGAGAAAGACGAAGGAACCAACATGGATCTTCCGCTTAACTCCTTGCTTGATCTCTCTCCCCATTGACAGAACTTGCAACTCCTCTCTGTACTTATCCCACATGGAGAGTACCTGTAGAAACACAGTAACAAAGAACCGTCAAAGCATCTTGATCTATTATATCATAAACATTACAGAATCAGAAATATAATGAACATACAATGGCATTCATAAATAATAACATTCACAATTGCACAGTTATATGGAAGAAAACTCGAAGAACTTTATTAAATAGAAGGGAGAATTACAACCCAGTTGTTTGATCCAGCATCATCCTCCCAGCATCAAAGCCCTCTGTTGGGTGAAACTATGTTCGTTTAGTTCCGTTGTAGTACTTACCCAACTATTTAATTTATCAATCCGAGGTCCGTAGACTTACGAGACACATGCACTATATATGCAGGACTGAAGTGGAACTAATCTAATCTAATCTAATCTAAATTACTGAAATCAAATTAAAGCATTGAAACACTAACTAGGAAAGCATGAAATTGCATAAAGGAAAATAAATACAACATGTGAAGAAGTGAATGGCAAACAACAGATATGAGCTCATGACAATAAAACTATGTCAAACTATATTACAATAACTAAATTACAAATCAAGAAAGAATCAAAGTTAATCTCCATTCTCTATTATTCATTATTCATTCCCACAATGAAGAGAGAGCACTCTCTTATATACATGAGGAAGATAACCTTTCCATAATTACATTCAAATATTCTCTCAAGCACTCTCAACTAGTTTCCCATTATTACAAGATATCATCGCACAAATCTCTCAAACATGATCCCACAAATCTCTCATATCTTGGATAAGATATGTCTTCATGATTTTCTCCTTAGGATAAGATATGCTTCCATGATTTTCTCGATATGCCTCCATGATCTTCTCCTTAGGATAAGATATGCCTCCATGATTTTCTCGATATGCCTCCATGATTTTCTCCGTAGAATAAGGCTTGCATAATTATCTCTTTGATATGGTGGAGGAGATATTAATTCTTCACATATTTCCTACATCACAAAACTCACATATTCTTGAGATATATATAAAAATATGTACATTTTTTAATAATTAATCATAAATTCACTTATAATACAAAAATGAATAAAATGGAAAATAAGAAGGTGAAACCCAAGTGTATGTAGGAAAGTGATATGATAACAGGTTAATGGGATGATGAAATGTAAGGAATAGTGAAGAAAAAGGTGGATGAAAATATGACATTTCTGAGTCCCAACATCCTCCCCAACTGAACTTGTTGCATGTCCTCATGCAACCATGCATGGGTATCTTTTACGAACATTTGGCATATTGAACTTTGGCTTTACATGATGATATCTTTTAATAATGAATGTTTCCAGGATATGTGAAAGACATGAGTAATAATTTACATTTTCTTATGGTTGGTTCTTGTGTGACAACCATGAATATGGTTGGTTCTTGTGTGACAACCATGAATACAAAGAATGTTGGTTCTTGTGTTAACAACATTCATTTCATTTTCTGTTCTCTTTTCTTCAATAATGTAAACATTCACTGGAAATCATAATGTGCATAAGAAATCCCTTTTTGTAATATTAATAAAGCATGCCAATATTGCGTATGAAACAAAGTGCAACAAAGTATCATTGGAAAATAAATGTTGGTGAATGGTAAATGGAGTGATAGTGGTGAAGAAATGGAATCATGGAAGTGAATATGTAGTGAATGTAGTTTTCCCCCCCTCAACTGAATTGGTTGCATGTCCGCATGCAACTTAACATGGCGCATGAAAGGAAATGTAGCATGGTGAGGGAATTTTCCAAAATATTCAAGTTAGCATATAAGGAATTGCATGATTAAAGATTAGAAAACAACATACCTCTACTTACCCAAGAATGATGAAGTATGCAATAGGAATGTAGCTGCTGCTGCTGCTGGATCGGGAAAATGTGACTGATGTAACTGGATCCTGGAGAATGAAGGAATATGAACTGCTGATGCTAAATCATGGAAAAGATAAAAGCTGAAAGTGGTACTGTGGTACTCTCATAGATCAGAATGCATGCTGCTGTAACTGCTGAGGGAGTTATGAAAAAGTGTATAGTCTTCACCCGCTACAAACCCGATGGTACAATTCTAAACATGCGAATGAATGTGTCGATGTCGAGCATGAATAGAAATCATTGGATTACCGGCCATTGATGTATGCCGTTAACCAATGCGAGGCAACTCACCATTGATGTCAATGAGTGCCAAGGTACCAGAGTACATCTTGCGAAGTGCGAATGGACGTGTCGAGGTCGAGCCACTTGCAAGATCTGATGATCAAGGGACATTGATGTATTCCCATGATCGCCAGCGAGAGAACTTGCCATTAAGGCATGCAAACCTCTAGGTACTCAAAATGAACTCTAGTCTATTTCCCAGATAAGGTGCTGGTGTCGATGGGGCAAGACTTGTTGAAAGGTGGGCCTTAAGGAATCCCACATCAGTCAACGCGAGTTTGTACAAAAAGATTTGGTAGGACTATAAATAGAAAGAACTCACGGACAAGCAGTGTGGATCAACATGGCTAGGAAATCAAGGTAATGTGATCATGGAAAGGGAATGAGTTTTATTCAAAAGGCAAACTGAAAAGGATAAATGGATGTATGCGATTCAGAAAAATAGGCGTGCATGAAGTCGTGAAAGATAAGGAAATGGAAGATGGGCTGCAACACAAGGAAGGTCTAGGCGTTTGGAAGGAAAAAGGGAAGTAATCATGACGCAAAAGGTGTGTAGTGGAAAATGTCATGATATGTGCAGTGAATAATTTGTTCCTTCAAGCGTCCAATGATGCATGTTTCATTGTGATTTGGAAAAAAAATCACTTTGCATACTCTGAAAAACTTAGCACCATTCCTGCATAAAAATTGTCATTTTCATGTGCCATCTCCATCGATCATTCCTGTATGAAGTGACTTCAAAAACAAATTAGCTCATTTTCAAGAATTTATGAAATGTCCATTTCACTTGTTAGTATATACATCCTAACTCTTGCCCACAAATTCACAAAAATATCCAACATACTTTGATTTCCCCCCAACTAGAAATATTGCATGTCCCCATGCAATGTATTCATTGATTTTGCAATATTTTTTCAAAATGTTTTTATTAGTTTGCAGGAAAATTGATTTAAAACATTTGAAAAGGCTTTTGTATCTTTTTGGGGAAGTAGTTGGTGTTATGAAGTTTGATGTAAATGAATGAGGGCAAATTTTATTTGATTATTATTATTAGTTTTTATTTTTTATTTTATTTTTTTATTTTTATTTTTTTTGTTTTTCAATTGAAAAAGAGCAGGGAAAAAAAAATCTATTACATGTGCCGGAAGAGAACAAATGAACCCAACTACTGTCAGCACTATAGAATTCAGGTTGAACATCAAAGCCTGCATACCTCAGAAAAGATGCAACTAATTAAATCAAAAAAATAATAAGGCACTAAACAGAGAAAAACAATGCAGACAATAATGGGGTCATACAATCAAATATTTAAAAAAATATGACAATGTTCTCAAACTGCAAGCAGAAACAACAAAAAAAGAAATAACGCAGGAGGTAATTTTCTGCTACTTAGGAGATGTCACACTTGGATCATGCAAGCTTCTCACTCCTGCCGTTCCAACTCAGTCATTCTTTCAATAATTGCCTTTTTACTTGTTTCTTGCAACTCCCCTACAAGGATAAATTCATCCAATATCAAATATACCTTGTGAAAATTGAATACTAGGTCAAGCTCACATACGTTGCTGAAGAAATGATCCAATATCTCAACAAATAAATGAATGTTCTCCAAATAAGCCAGTTCATTATCAGTTATGTCCACACACATGGAGAAAAAGAGGCCTGCATATCGCCTGTAAATCACCTTGTGTGTTCGAAACTCTACAAAATTCGTGAATTTTGGGTCTCTGTTAACGACAAGCCGATGCATCTCATATTCGAGTTTATGTTTCTCCGATTCCTCGAGTGGAATTTGGCAAGGCGGGTCTTTCCTTGTCTGTTCTGAAGCAATATAAATCGGATCATGGTGCCTGAGAACGAACGGATCCGGTTCCAGGGACAAGAAGTCGCGACACGGGCTTCTCTCCTTGGCTCCAAACGACAGGAGCTCGAGAGCTCGATGATCATGCAGGACTTGAGGGGGATTTTCACAGGTGCAAAGATATGATACTTGACATGCAACAATGCATAAAGCAAATGGAAATCAGCCTATCCACCTGACAGAGCCTTCAAAAGACAGATGTACAAAACCGTTTTTTATTCACGCAGTTAGCAAAATAGGGCTCTGAAGAACCACGATTTCCTCTTAGACCGTGAGGAATTTAAGCAAACGATTTCTGGGTTATATAATTTGTTTTATTATGAAAAAAACCCATGTCTTCGTTTGTCTAGATTTTCCATGGTTTGAACACAGACTGCTTTTTAAAATTGACGTTTTTAAAGGGTTGCGTTTCAAAACCTGTGAGGTGGAAGACTGAAATAGAGGAACATGAGATGGAGTCCAATGAATTGCTATCAGGGCAAGGATATGCAGAGGCAGATACAAGTGCTGGAAATACGACTGTTTCAAGCAAATGCGGATCATTGACATCAAAGATTTGAATTTCGACTAGCTCTAAACATCCATTTGAGCAGTGCCAATTTCCTTAATGATAGCGTTTTTGACAGAATTGGCAGCGTTCACATTTGTGACTGCCATGACGCCATGGACAACGGAAATTGGGATTGGGGCGGGTGTATTTTGCTTCAGACATCCAGAAGTGAGAAAATGGGATCAGAGGGGCCGCCCAGAACGCTCTGTTGGACTTGGCATTGCCATCGAATGACGGGACATGTGCAGAATTTCTGTTAGTGTCTGGCAATGGATCATTTGGCTACAGCTTAGAGTGAATAGTGGGTTTATTGGAGAATCCTGCAAAGGAAGAGTGGGGATGCATTAACAAAAATTTTTATTTTTCATTTTTTTATTATTATTATTATTTTTTTTTTTTTTTTGTTATTTTTATTATTAACAGTGTAGAAAATGAAATTAATCCTATCTTTAAAAACAAAAAAAATGGTTAGTTGTAAATTTTATTTTTAACAAATGGACACAAAAATTTGCATATTGAAAGATATTTTTGATGAAGCATATTGCAAAACATTTATTTATTCCTGAAATTGGTCGCCTAAATCATCCCTATTTTCTGATCCTCAAGATCGTACAAAGACGCAGGAGGAGAGCATACTTATTCTAAGCAAAACTGAAACCTATTTTCTGATCCTCGAGATCGTACAAAGACGCAGGAGGAGAGCATACTTATTCTAGGTAAAAGCAGAACTGAAAATTAAATCTAAAAGCCTACCTACTCTATACTAATTAGAATTTACAAATTAGCTACGTGTAGTTGAACTTCCAATGAAGCCATTCGCGTAGCAGTGACAACAATAGATTCAGTAGCAATTTGTCAAATGATGGATGAAAATATTTGACAGTGAATGAGTTTGGTTGCTGTAACTGCAAATCAATTAAAAAATTAAAAGATGAATCTAATCTAGTACTTACCATGAACCATTGTTCGATGAAGCTTTGATAAGCACAGTTACTCTTACTCAGATTCTGCTGTAATTCCTGTTCTTCTTCTCCGATCTGCTGCTCTTCTTCCTCGATCTCCTGTTCGAATAGTTTTTCGCCATCAGATACACAGGATTCTTCATTTATTTCTTGGGGAGTAGTTGAACTTTCAATCTTTGTCCAGATCTCCTTTTCCAGGGAAGAGGAGATTCCAACTTCTGCAAGGATCTGAGTGAGTAGTTCCAAGCTGACACTCATTATAAAACCATGTTGAAAGGAAAGAAAAAAAAAACAAATAAAAATCAGCACACTAAAAACAAAAGGACCACAAAAATAATCTTGAATTCAATACTCAATTAAAACCTCTTACAAGGATTGCTCATTAATTGAGTAATTGAATGCTTCAATTATAACCATGAACCATGAATTCATCACACATTCTTCACAGTTGCGAAAATCAAACACACCTGCAGAAATCAAAATTCACGCTTGCATAAATGTAAACACACCCTACATGCCCTGATCCATAAGAGGTCGAGCCCATTACGGTATCTCGAATGCGATGCGTAGGTTGTTCCCCACGTCTTACCGCATTTAACACCTCGGAGTTAGGAACATGTCTAAACACACTTGCATAAAAGAAATCAAACTAAACTTCAATCCATCGTGCCTCCCCGGCAACGGCGCCAAAATGTTGGGTGAAACTATGTTCGTTTAGTTCCGTTGTAGTACTTACCCAACTATTTAATTTATCAATCCGAGGTCCGTAGACTTACGAGACACATGCACTATATATGCAGGACTGAAGTGGAACTAATCTAATCTAATCTAATCTAAATTACTGAAATCAAATTAAAGCATTGAAACACTAACTAGGAAAGCATGAAATTGCATAAAGGAAAATAAATACAACATGTGAAGAAGTGAATGGCAAACAACAGATATGAGCTCATGACAATAAAACTATGTCAAACTATATTACAATAACTAAATTACAAATCAAGAAAGAATCAAAGTTAATCTCCATTCTCTATTATTCATTATTCATTCCCACAATGAAGAGAGAGCACTCTCTTATATACATGAGGAAGATAACCTTTCCATAATTACATTCAAATATTCTCTCAAGCACTCTCAACTAGTTTCCCATTATTACAATATATCATCGCACAAATCTCTCAAACATGATCCCACAAATCTCTCATATCTTGGATAAGATATGTTTTCATGATTTTCTCCTTAGGATAAGATATGCTTCCATGATTTTCTCGATATGTCTCCATGATCTTCTCCTTAGGATAGGATATGCCTCCATGATTTTCTCGATATGCCTCCATGATTTTCTCCGTAGAATAAGGCTTGCATAATTATCTCCTTGATATGGTGGAGGAGATATTAATTCTTCACATATTTCCTACATCACAAAACTCACATATTCTTGAGATATATATAAAAATATGTACATTTTCTAATAATTAATCATAAATTCACTTATAATACAAAAATGAATAAAATGGAAAATAAGAAGGTGAAACCCAAGTGTATGTAGGAAAGTGATATGATAACAGGTTAATGGGATGATGAAATGTAAGGAATAGTGAAGAAAAAGGTGGATGAAAATATGACATTTCTGAGTCCCAACACCCTCTTCACCTCACGAAATAGCAAGATCACCCCAATAATACAATGCTCTTTTCTCAAATACAAACTATCAACACTTCCTTGCAATTCACAAAAATCCAACCTCTAGATCTCTCAGATGAGGGATCCATTTATAGATGTGTGCAAGGGTGTGAGTCATCTCTGGGTTTTTGATTAGTGTCATTCTATTGGGTCCCTATAATACTAGTGATTATCCCATTACTATTGTAGTTGTATCCCTTATTAATATTGTTGTGCCCCTATTGTCCCCATATTGTTATTACTGTGCCCCATAGAATCCCTCTATTGTTATTTTAGTAGCTTTATATTATTATTGTTAGGTTAGCTGGGTTATATTGTGACTCCTTAGACTCCTATATATAGAAGGATGTTTGGTCATTTGAATCATCCAAGAATTGCTCATTTGTGTAATGTAAAGGAGATTTCCCCCTCGAAGAGGCTGAATTTGAAGGCGTTGATCTATCTTTTCTATCTTTTTGTGAGTTGGTTTCATAACATTTGGTATTAGAGCTTTGGATTCTAGGGTTCGCTGCTCCAAACAGGTCATCATGGCATTTTCGCTATAATTTTTTCCTGCGATGTTTCAGAAGCTAAAAAAAACCCATTTGAGAAGAAATCGCGCTGAATATCGGATCCAAATTTCAGAGCTTTTCACGCTATATTTGCGGAGATATGATCTGAGGAAGTTGGTCTTTTTGCAGACTCCTGAATTACATTCCAAACAGGTGACCTGGGGAAATTCGTCATAACTTTCTCTCTGAGCATCGGATTGAAATTTCGTAAGAAGCTACATAAAGAGGATGAACTGTAGTTTCTTTTTTATATTTTTCAGAGCTAAAGGTCGAAACACTGACTTGTGGCACATCGTACAAGTTCGCTCTATTGAACTAGTCTATAATCAGGTCATCTTGGGAGATTGTGCATAACTCTTCCTTGGTGAATCCAATTTGGATGAGACTGGTGGCTTTGGAAAGAGGACACAGAGGGATACTATAGGTCACAATTTCAGAACTGGATGATCCGAAATTGCAGAGATGCATCAGATTCAATATCAAGCTTCTACAAAGTGAAAAAAGGTGTGTAGTTTTTTTTAATTTTTTGCATAAGCTTGGTTTGAAAAATTAGTTTTAATCAGTAATTGATGCCCTGAGGAAAGAAAATGCAAACACCTAGTAAGAAACCTAAAAGCTCTAGCATGACTCATGAAGAAGAGGAAGAAATGCAACATGATATATCAAAATTACGAGACCAAGTGCAACAAGTGTCACTTACACAAAAAGCAACAGAATCTAAGATGGATGGTTTAAGGAAAGATGTAGAAGCTAAGATGGATGGTTTAAAGTAAGGTGTAGAAGCTAAGATGGATTGTTTAAAGAAAGTCGTAGAAGTTAAGATGGATGGCATGGAAGCTAAGATGAATGGCATGGACACTAAAATTGATGGCATTGATGATAAGATGGAAGAATTGAAGATAAATATGAATAAGTTGCTACAAGAAATGGTCACTAATGGTGAAAGGGTAGTAAAGGAAACTCATGATGAGAACAAAAGAAATGCTAATCATGATTCCATAGACTCTAATGTTGGATCGAAGAGCCACCATATTCCAAAAATCGATATGAGGAAGTTTGATGGCAAGGATCCCGCAACATGGATATTACAGATGGAGCAATTTTTCGATCTCAATAATGTGCAAAACACACAAAAGGTACGTATTGCAACTTTATATTTGGAACCAAATCAATTTGTATGGTATCAATGGCTTTGCTCTTGTAAACAAATTATCACTTGGGCAATTTTTATGGAAGAATTGACAACACATTATGAGGATACAAAAAGTAACACTTTTTTTAGCCAATTGATAAGTCTCAAACAAAAGGGTTCAATAATGGAGCACATTGAGGAGTTCCAAAAATTGAACATAACGGTAAAAAATATTCCAAAGGAGCATAGGATTGATGTGTTCATAGGGACTTTAAAGGATAATATCCAACATGATGTTCGCCTTTGGGAACCTGATTCATTAGAGAAGGCATTCAGGTTAGCAAGAAAAATGGAAAGCAAAATTATGGCAACCAGGAAGCATACCACTCACAACTATAAAGATGGAAGTGTTGTTGCCCCTAGTCTTCCACAACCTATAAGGTTGACACCACAACAATTGGAAGAAAAAAGAGCAAAGGGCTTTGTTACAGTTGTGATAGTAAATACACTAAAGGTCATAAGTGTGCTAAGAAGAAATTATTCTACATAGATTGTGAAGAGGAAGAAGAAAAGGAGCAAGAAAGGTCAAAAGAAGAGGATATACTCCAGGAACAAAGCCTAGATAAAGAAGAAATGAATCCGACCATATCTTGTAATGCTGTTGGGCTTCAAAATAGTCCCTATTTTCACTCCATTATTCACCAATATCTTCACATTTTACCTTCATGTCACCTCCATTCCACCTCCACATCATTACATTTACCTCATTATTGGGTCATAACTATGCTTTTCCAAAGTTTATTAATTCTTAACATTTTTAAGTGGATTTATGGCTAAACTTTAGAAAATAATATGCTTATACTTATACCTAACAATTAGAATGAGTTTGTTGACATGTGTAGGTACAAAGGAAGCTTCCAGGGCATCTTTATGTGGCCTTGAATGATCAAATTCGAATTTGATAAGATAAGCCTCATGGAAAAGATCATGATCTCATGGAGAAGATCATGGACCTCATGGAGGATAGGGTTATGTGTCTAGATGGTTGAGAAATGTATGGAACTAAAGAGAGATTAGTGGATCATCATTATGAGTTTGTTATCTCATCCCATTGTATAAATAGGAGTACCTCCTCCATTCCAAAAGGAGGACTCTTGGAGCATGTATCCAACTTATGATGGAATAGAATAAAGCTTCATTTTACATATATTTCCATTATGTAGTTTTAGATATAAGTTGCCTTAATGTAGTATATGGAATAGCTTGTCACTTTGTTCTTAGGAGAATTGAGCTCACTCTAGAAGGATCAAAGGAACATGTTATTTCATATTAGATCTTATTTCATTTAATTGCTTAGATGTTTGAGGATTTGTTTGTGATTGATGAATGAGTTTTAAATTAGAATCTTATCAGCATATGAGAGGACAACCAAGGGTCTAAGTTAGGCTCTCTCTCCATTTGATTTGTATGATAATTGAAATTCATTCTTTTGCTTTTATGTTTCAAGTCATTTCATTTCTTATGCTTATGAATGAATCTTAGTTTAGTTTGGATTAGTACACGAGAGGACAATCAAGAGACCAAGTTAGTCTTTCTCTCTCTTTGAATCTGAACAACAATTAAAGTTCATTCTCTTATCTTCATTTCAAGTTTCTAGTTTTATGTAATCAATGATTTCTCTATGATACTGTAGGGAAGGACAACCAGGACCTCCTTAGTTAGGAGCCTCTTCCCTTGCATATTATATTGAATCGTAAATAATTTAGCTAGACATAGAGTTAGTTGCCTACTCCTGCATATATATTGCTGGCACCATCACAAGCTTACGAGTTTCCCTGGTTGATAATTTAATGAAGCAATTTAAGCAAATAAATTGCCCAACAATGAGTTTTAAATTAGAATCTTATCAGCATATGAGAGGACAACCAAGGGTCTAAGTTAGGCTCTCTCTCCATTTGATTTGTATGATAATTGAAATTCATTCTTTTGCTTTTATGTTTCAAGTCATTTCATTTCTTATGCTTATGAATGAATCTTAGTTTAGTTTGGATTAGTACATGAGAGGAAAATCAAGAGACTATGTTAGTCTTTCTCTCTCTTTGAATCTGAACAACAATTAAACTTCATTCTCTTGTCTTCATTTCAAGTTTCTAGTTTTATGTAATCAATTATTTCTCTATGATACTATAGGGAAGGACAACCAGGACCTCCTTAGTTAGGAGCCTCTTCCCTTGCATATTATATTGAATCGTAAATAATTTAGCTAGACATAGAGTTAGTTGCCTACTCCTGCATATATATTGCTGGCACCATCACAAGCTTACGAGTTTCCCTGGTTGATAATTTAATGAAGCAATTTAAGAAAATAAATTGCCCAACAAATGCATTGGTGGGACTTACCGCTCCTCAAACCATCAAGATAGAAGGACAAATCAAGAAGAAAAAGGTAATAGTGTTGATTGATTCAGGAAGTACCCACAATTTTATTCATTGTAATGTAGCAAAAGAATTGAATTGCTTCTTATATCCAGCACTAGAGTGTCAAGTGATGGTTGCAAATGGAGGAACAATAAATTGCTCTAGAAAGTTCCATAATATCAAGCTATCCATGGGAGAATATGTATTTACTAGCCCAATGCTTTCCATTCCAATGGGAGGTGCTGATGTTGTACTAGGAGTCCAATGGCTACAATCCTTGGGTACAATAGATTTTAATTTTCATGAACTTTTCATGAAATTTTCTGTGGAAGGAAAGGAAGTTGAATTAAGGGGTATTGCAGGGAAACCGGGAAATATAATCAGCTCTAACGGTATGACAAAGCTTCTAAAAAAGGAACAAAGAGGTGTAATTGCAAAATTATGTTCGCTAGATGTTTCCACATTGGAATCATCTATTTCTCCAGATCTCCAAAAAAATCTTGGACAATCATTCCAAGGTATTTGAGACTCCCAAAGGTCTCCCACCTATTCGTGATCATGATCATGCTATTCATCTGATTCCAGGAAGTGTTCCTCCAAACATTAGGCCGTACAGATATCCCTATGCCCAAAAGAGTGAAATTGAACATATGGTTGCAGAAATGCTAGAGGCTGGTATAATTCAACCGAGTCAAAGTTGTTTCTCTGCTCCAGTAGTATTGGTGCACAAGAAGGATGGATCATGGCGCATGTGTCTAGATTATAGGGAGCTCAACAAGCTCACTATTAAAGATAAGTTTCCCATTCCTGTCATTTATGAATTACTGGATGAATTGCATGGATCAATTTACTTCACGAAGTTGGATCTTCGTTCAGGATATCATCAAATCAGAATGAAGACTAAAGACATTTCGAAAACAGCATTTAGAACTCATGAGGGTCATTATGAATTTTTGGTCATGCCTTTTTGCCTTACCAATGCACCTTCAACATTTCAAGGTTTGATGAATTCCATTTTCAAACCATTCCTTAGAAAATTTGTGTTAGTATTTTTTGATGATATACTAATCTACAAAAAGTCTTGGAAGGATCATGTTGAACATGTTGACAGGGTGCTACAACTATTGGAGGAGAAACAAGCATATGCAAAAAGATCCAAATGTTTCTTTGGAGTACAAGAGGTGGAATATCTGGGTCATATTGTATCTCATGAAGGAGTTAAGGTAGACCCTAGCAAAATTAAAGCCATTAAGGAATGGAAAATTCCCACATCCATAAAGCATCTGCAAGGATTTCTCGGGTTGACAGGATATTATCACAAGTTTGTTAAGGATTATGAGAGAATAGCAGCACCTCTAACAACATTATTGAAGAAAGACTCATTTTCATGGACTCTAGAAGCAACAAAGGCCTTCAAGCATCTTAAAGAGGCAATGTGCCAAGCACCGGTCTTAGCTACACCAGACTTCACAAAAACCTTTATTGTGGAATGTGATGCTTCAGGAAATGGAATTGGTGTTGTTTTAATGCAATATGAAAGACCCATTACTTTTGAAAGTCATCCAATCAAGGGAAAGTTTTTACACAAAGCTATTTATGAGAAGGAAATGTTGGCAATACTCCATGCACTTAAGAAATGGTGACGCTACCTAATGGGAAGACACTTCAAGGTAAAAACAGATCATGATAGCCTTAAATACTTTTTAGAACAAAGATTATCCTCTGAAGAGCAACGAAATTGGGTCACAAAGATGTTGGGTTATGACTTTGAAATCATCTACAAAAAAGGGAAGCAAAATGTGGTGGCAGATGCACTCTCAAGAAAGGATGAGGATGTGGAAGCATTGTTGTGCGCCATTTTGATTATCCAACCAGATTGGATAAACAAAGCAAGGGAGGAATGGAAGAATGACGAAGAAGTGTGGGCACTTATTCGAAAGTTACAACAAGACTCCAGTACGTCTGATACATTTAGTTGGAAAAATGATTCGTTATGGTACAAATACCGTTTATACCTCTGTAAGAATTCCCAACTAAAACAAAATATTCTTATGGAATTGCACAGTTCTCCCTTAGGAGGGCACTTAGGATTTTTAAAAACTTACCACAGGGTTAAGAAGGAATTTTTTTGGGAGGACCTTAAATCAAATATTCAAAAGTTTGTGGCGGAATGTTTGGTTTTCCAACAAAATAAAGTTGAAACAATTAAGACACCGGGTCTATTACAACCTTTATCCATTCCAAGCCAATGTTGGGAGGAGGTTTCAATAGATTTTATCACAGGTTTACCCAAGTCTGAGGGGGAAAGAGTGTCATCATGGTGGTAGTTGACAGAATTACCAAGTATTCACACTTTTGTGCATTATCACATCCATTTAAAGCTAGTACAGTTTCTACTGCATTTATGGAAACAATTCAAAAGCTACTTGGAAACCCAAAGATTATTGTAAGTGACAGAGATCCCATTTTCACTGGAAATTTTTGGACATAATTATTTTCTTGTCTTGGTACTCAGTTAGCTCATAGCTCATCTTATCATCCTCATTCTGATGGGAAAACTGAGATAGTAAACAAATGTTTGGAAGGATATCTTCGTTGCTTTGTATCTGATAAACAGACACAATGGGTCAAATGGTTGCCTCTGGCTGAATGGTGGTATAACACTTCCTTCAATATATAAACAAAAATGACGCCATTTATGGCACTTTATGGATATCAACCACCATCCATCACATCATATTTAAGAGAAAATTCTAAGGTTCAAGCAGTGGAACATCACATCAAACATCAACAACAAGTCCTCCAACTCTTAAAGGATAACCTCGTGTTGGCACAGAATAGAATGAAATAACAGGCATATCAACATTGCAGTGAAATAAGTTTTGATGTAGGTGATTGGGTATTCCTATGGCTACAACCATATAAGCAAATGTCCCTCAAGCAAGCTAAGAAGGATAATAAATTATCACCCAAGTATTATGGTTTGTACAAGGTGTTGCAAAAGATTGGTACTATGGCATACAAATTGGAGCTTCCTACAGCTTCTCGATTGCACCCAGTTTTCCATGTTTCATGTTTAAACAAGGTTATAGGTGACAAGCTCAGAGTTCAAACAATATTGCCAGAACTTGACAAGGAAGGAAAAATTATATTGGAACCAGAAGTAGTCACAGAAACAAGAACTCAATAGTTACGAAATCGATCAATTTTAGAGTATCTTATCAAGTGGAAGAACTTATCCGCTGAAGATTCC
Source organism: Pinus tabuliformis (assembly GCA_031772625.1). Lineage (NCBI taxonomy): Eukaryota > Viridiplantae > Streptophyta > Pinopsida > Pinales > Pinaceae > Pinus > Pinus tabuliformis. The sequence goes on from CM062809.1 coordinate 76,854,466, forward strand.
ACATGGGAGGATGAGAATTTTATACAGAAGCATCCAGAACTACTCAAGCGTTGAGTACAACACTTTTTTGAAGGAGAGGGACATGTTGGGTCCCTATAATACTAGTGATTACCCCATTACTATTGTAGTTTATCCCTTACTAATATTGTTGTGCCCCTATTGTCCCCATATTGTTATTATTGTGCCCCATAGAATCCCTCTATTGTTATTTTTGTGGCTTTATATTATTATTGTTAGGTCAGCTGGGTTATATTGTGACTCCTTAGACTCCTATATATAGAAAGGAGGTTTTGTCATTTGAATCATCCAAGAATTGCTCATTTGTGTAATGTAAAGGAGGTTGCCCCCTTGAAGAGGCTGAATTCTAAGGCGTTGATCTATCTTTTATATCTTTTTGTGAGCTGGTTTCATAACACATTCCACTTGTTGCAACTGGTTCCACTTGGAGATTTCTTGGATCTGTTACTCATCCCTGGGCAAATTCAGAGAGGTAAGTGTCATAGGATAAGTTTCTAGAAGATTCCATGAGCTTCCACTTAGCAAACTGTCTCGAACATTTGTCCATCCTCGCCCATTGCACCCTACATAAGGCCAAATCAGTATGCATCACACCTGAGCAGTGTACCACTCAGTATGCATCACACCTGGCCAGTGTAGTAGTCAGTATGGTCCAGTTTAGGCCACTTCTGGATGGTTTTTCAGGTGAAACTTTTGGGGAATGATGTAATTAGTTGACCATGATCTTTTAGGGTATGAAACAACAATTTTAGGGGTTGAAGAGCCCTAGCTTATCGACATATAAGATTGGGGTTGCCCAAATATGTCTATAACAATATGACCTCTATGAGCTTGTATCGCTAGGTCGCTTAATACGACCCGAGGAATAATGCCTGACTTGGGCTTGCAGACTCCTGTAGTCTTTCTGGAAGCCGATTTTGCACTACTACCTCCAATCTCCTTTTCTTTTCTCGTTTCCTATTGATCCCCTTCCTGTTCCTAATCTTCGCTTCGTCCAGATGTCCCCTGACTTCTAGTTTCTGAGATCTTGTCCAGTGGTTTTTTGAAATGTTTCTTTCCCGCGTTCTGACTTCCTCCTGTGACTGCTTGGTTTTAGGAGGGAGCAACACTCCCCACCATGGTACCCTGAATCCAAAACCCTATCTTCAACTCCAACCGTAGCTTCTCTACTCCCTCTCTTTAATATTTCCATATGGGAGATAGATATTCAAGTATATAACAATAAACAATTTGAATCAAACCCATTTGGAGGACAAATGAAAAAATTATGTCACATTTAGTGACGGCATGTCTTAAAATCAATATAGTGAAACTTTGCCTCCTAGGTCTATTCATCAGAAATTTTGGGATATAAAACCTAAGGATTTTAGAAACATGTTTCTAATGGATAGAAAAAAATGAATATAATTAATTCTCCAAGTTGAATCACATCGATATGATCTTTAACGAAAAAATTACACTCCAAATATTGATCATTGGTCTAGTCGAAAATTCACAAGCAACTCTATCAAACAAGGTACTCTTCATCATTTTTAGCATATCATTTTAAACCATTCTGAAAACATATTTATACTGGAAGTATTTATATGAATTCAATTTAACTTGGCTTTTAAATCACTCTAATTGGATATAAAGCAAAAATTTTGTGAACAAAATACCGCTAGGAGGTCTAGGTTTGCCACCATTCCTGAAGGGGTAAAACAAATGAATTTTCTTTGTATATCATCTTTGGAATTGTTTTTTAAGCAATGCTTGTAACTATTTTACATATTTCGTGGAATAAGAGAGACTATACACGTCCCTTCATCCATCATCTAATATTTTATTGCAGGCAAATGTTATGTTTTTGCAGGTCATAAGAAGAATTAAAGAGTGAAATCCATGGATGAAGAAATTTTCAAAGTCAATCTTTAAAAATTAATATCTATGAATATGAAATACAAATATCCAAGTCAAAGTAAAGTGGAATTCACTTTATGTTGATTTCATTCAAAGAAACTAAAAACTCTTGAAGCTTGCTTTCAGTTGTTGACCAACAACATCAACAAACCTACAAGATGGATTTAGATCGAGGCAAAGGATGTGAAGTTAATCATCAGAAGAACAAGTCAGGTTCTGCACCATGAAAAGTCACATCCATTTTCTAAGAAGCCTTTCATAAGCCATATTGTTCATTATTTCATTCATCTACCATATTGTATGCTAAGCTTCATAATAATTCATATCTACCATATTGAAGTCCAGATATATTATCTATCTATCCATCTAGTCCTAGATCATGAATTCAACCTATCTTACTTTCATAAGATTTCCATGCTTCCCTACACCGTTATACCCCACCTCCATCCAGAAAAGAAAAAGAAAAAATAATAAAAGAGTTTGGTTGTGAAAATCCAAGATACTGGCACAATACAAACTCAAATTCATATCGAAAAACCAACTTGTTTGGCCAATATGAATTCTATTTTATGTTTTTCAATTTCATTTTGCAAAATCATCCTCCAAAATTCAAAGACTTGAGGACAAGTCTCAAGATCAGGAAGGGGGAAGATTCATAATAAACCAACAAACTATGCAACTGGTTTAATGTCAAGCAGATGTATTATAGAAGGGACCTGAGACATCATAATCAATATTTATCAGTAAGGGACCTGAACAAGATCATGTCATATGTTATTGCAGAAGGGACCTAATTATTTATCTTAAAATCATCATCAAAGGGACCTGAGAAGCAGCTACAATCCAACATAATCATTCAACAAAATTCATTTTAAGGTCAAAATATCGTCATCATTAGCAAAAGGTAAAGTGTTGACAAAAGATCTAAGGTCATCGTCAATAGAAGAAAAGCATTGACAATGAGCTATCAAATGAAAGGAAAGTACTGTAAGTTTAAAGTATTTTTAATACCTTCGATTTTGAACTTTTTTCTAAGATTGATAAACTAGTTTAAACTTGAATATGCACTATCCCAATATGTGTATATATCATCCTACATTATCCTACATTACCCTATATCCTACATCACCCTACATTATATACATTTACCTCTTTCATTCACCTTATTACATTCATTAACCTTATTATAACCTTACATTCATCAATTCATCATTCATCCAACCACATTCATTTGCATTTTTTACCAAACTTTTTGGCCACATCTCCTTTTTGGGCTAAAAAAAAAAAGTTGCCTCATGGAAAATTGCCTTCAAAACAAGAAGGAATAGCCTCTTTGACTACAAATATTTTCTACAAAAACAAGTCATAGAAAGCATGGTTAGTGTCACAAAAACTAGAAATAAGATATGGTTGAAATAAGAATCTATAATGCATGAAGGACTATGAAGTCATGATGCATTATTCTATTTTCTTTTTTTGAAATGACCTTGAAATGGTAATTTCAAAGCCACTTCAAGAATAATCATTAAAAGATCTTATGGATTACATCATGAAAAAGTAGAAGACATGGAGATATGATATATCATTCCAAAAGGACTTTGAAAGGATCACTGAAATCACTGAAAGACAACAAGAATGATACATCATAAAAGGCTCATTTTAGCATGCAAAAAGAAAACTTCATACAAAAGGAATCGAGTCCTTTACAAATACTCATGGTTATAAAAATCAATTATAAAAATCAAAACAATGTATAAGACATATGGTACTTATATACCAAATTTAATTATAAAAAAATCAATTTTTATAAAAGAGTATAATGAAAATTAATTTTTGAAAATCGATGAGAAATGGCCATCAAAATTGACCAAAAGGGAAGAGTCAAGTGTCATCACTGTCCAGTCAAAGAAAATTCAATGCAGTTGCACCTACAAAAAATTCAAATGCAGAAGCTCAGGGAGGCAAATAAGGTTTAGAGAAAAGGTAGAAGGAAGCCAGTGATACAACCGAGAAGCAGAAGGAGAAATGAAGGAGAAACGAAGAGCTACAAAACTTGGGTAGGAAGCTTGAAATCCAAGAAGTAAAATTGATTTTATAAATGCGGTCAAAATGAAATCGATTTAAATCAAGGTGAATCAGTGAATAATTCTGTGAAAAATGAAGAGTTACATTAACCAAAACTTTGAAATCAATCTGTGAGATACAAATCCCCTAAATCACGTGAAATCTCAGTGTTTGAGTTTGGATAGGAGTAAAACTTAGTTAAGTTTAAAAAAACAGTTGTCAGCATAGATAATAACTCTGAGTTTTAAGAGAATTTGGCAACCTAAACTTGAGATTTAAACTCCAAGTGACAACATTGATAGCGAGAGAAATGAGCTCTAACAAAATTATGAGCAAAGTGTGAGTTGTTGATGAGTGAATTCAGCATTAAAACTGAGAGATATATGTGTGTTTCCATAAATCGATTTCATTATTTTAGATAGGTTTCCGTAGAAAAGAAAAAGTCAATTTCATTGTTGGAGATGGACATGGTAAAGAAAATTCGATTTCATTGCTAGAGATGGATAATCTCGCCAACTAAAATGTTGAAATCTCCATCAAAATCCTATAAATTTCATAGAGACAACAGGTTGAGTTTAAATAGAAATGAAATGAAATTAGTTCGATTTTCTTATGATATCCAAAGTCTGAGATGTTCATTTAAATAACTGGCAATGTAAAACCTCAGTAGACAACATGATATACTTTGAGCTAGGAAAACATGGTGGCAAACTAAGTTTCAACTGCGTAGTGGCATCAAAGATCTGCGTTCAAGCTACAAGTGTGTGAAACAAGTCGAGTTAACGTCCAAAATGCATGGGCGTCATTGTAGAAGCACCCATAAAATTGATTTCCTTCTAAAAAATGACTTCTAAATAGGCAGTGAATGAATGAGTGCATGCAGAGGCTAATTTGAGCATTCTCAAGTATTCGATTTCTCCAACTCCAGATTTCGATTTATGAGAAAGGTTTAAAAAAATTGATTTCTAAGAAGGTATTTTTCCAGATTTTGATTGCTGAGGAAGAATAAGATCCAGGTGGATATTGGTGGCCACCCACCAATTCTACTTGGACCCCCACCATTGCTTCTTTTAGTTTTTTAGTTTCCTTAATTGTAGTATAGCTTACTATTTTTGGTAGTTTTTCAGGTCCTAAACGTCCAGAGCCGTTTTGAGGCTATAAAACGTTTTTTTGAAAATCTATAGCCGACAATTTTTTTGTCTAAAATCGTCTTTCCATCATAGTCCTTGGAGATATCTTTCCAATGGGTTATCATGCGCATCAAATGGAGATAATATGACCAAGTAGCGACCATGGGAAGTTGGTTTTCCAACTCACCCCAACGGGGCCCATAAACTCTTGTTGTTACATCTTCTCGAGTTAGGGTTTTGGTTGTTTAGGGTTTTCTCTTATTGCAATAATAAAAAGGCCCTTGAGCCTCATTGTAAGGAGTTCAAAGGCATGTAGCTACCACATCTCTTCTCAGAGATAAGCTACCAATGCCCTAGCTAGTTTATTTCCATTTCTGTTTGTAAGCATATTTTAGTATTTTACATTAATGAAATGAAGTATTATTTCTGCTGCATCTCTGTGTTTATGGTTATCTCTGTAATTTTTTGCTTTCCTGTTTAAATTTGGATCAGTGGCATCAGACCGGTCTGCTTTTTTTCTATGTTTTTCTTTGCATGTCCCAAATGAGGTCGGGATATAAGGAGTTAGGACTTGAACTGGTCGAACCTTTGTAAGACCAACCTCGCAAATCCCGACGGCCTCCCATGGAAGATGAAAAGAAAGATGAGGGGGTAGGAGATCCTATCAAAATATTGATCGAAGAAGCCCTCAAGTGACAAAGGAATGCAATGATGGATATCTTTGCCCAGATCCTTCAGGTGACATATCGACTTCCAATAGCTACTCTGGAAACACCACACTGTTTAAGGTACAAGTTAATTTTGAAATGCCCATATTAAAGGGTCAAATAGACGCAGATGTCGTTGATAAATGGTTAAATCTTCTAGAGGGTTATTTTTCTATTCATAATTTTTCTAGTCAAGAAAAGATTATTTTCGCTCTTCTCAAAGCAGCCCCCCACGTCAAGGACTGGTGGGAAACCTATTGTGAGCAGAAGGATGAAAGTACAAGCTCACTATTTTCAGTTGCACCCACTTAGAATTCATTCTGGGATGCCATCAATGAGCAATACTACCCTATTGGAAGCTATGAGGATCAATACATAAAATGGACCACAATGCGGTAGGTAAGAGACCAAGACGTGCCGGTGTTTACCAATATTTTCCATACCCTTCGCACAAAGTTGGGTATCAAGGATTCAGAGCAGCATTTGGTACTTAAATACTGCAACTTCCTGTACAAGCACATCCATGAAGAAATAGAATTCCTGAACATCTCCTCGCTCAACACGGCATACCGATATGTCGTCAAGGTCAAGCAAAAGTTTAAACATAAGAAGTGAGACTTTGGATCTACAAATCCAAAGCAAGGGAAAGGTGCCCCCAAACCACAGAACAAAGGACAAAGACAAGGCCGGGCATCTCAAGACAACCCGCCAAGGCTGCAAGAAAAGAACAGTGTCGCGAAGCTGAAAAAGAACATGGGAAAGTGGTGTGAGTTCCATAAGAGCTCCACTCACAACACAAGTGAGTGTCGGGCCAAGTAGTCACTAGTGGCTGAGCTAAAGGTTTTAGAATCAGATGCATGTTCTGACTCTGAGTCAAAACCCGACAAGGGGAATGACAAAGGGAAGCAGATTATCAATGCGGAGCCCAATGCCAATGTTGCCACCATGAAGATCCAGAAGGAGGAACTCGAAGATCCACAGGAGGAGGAGCGTCTCTTCCACTCCCAGATGTGGTTAAAGGGCTCCCAGCTACAATTCATTGTCGACAGCGGGAGCCAAAAGAACCTCATTTCGGTAGAGGTCATGAAATGGCTGGGGTTAATGACCATAGCACATCCACAACCATACACCATCGGGTGGCTTCACCAAGGACAGGATCTTCGCGTGAGCTAGAAATGTCGGCTTCCATACAACATCAAGCCCTTCACGAATGAGGTATTGTGTGACATTGCTCCCCTTGAAGTTTGTGATATATTATTAGGACAACCATACTTGTGGAAGCGACATGTTGTGTATGAATCAAGGCCCCATGCTGTTATTGTTACTTTGGGAAATAAGTTGTACAGGATACCGGAGGTAGCATCGCCTACCGCCATCTCTTTAGTTATTGCAAAACAATGCAGTAAGCTCATTTCCAAAACCGGGAAATTTGTTTTCCTGATGATACGCCCTCAAGGAAAGAAGAAGACGGTGGCCATAACATCTAGATAGGGCCCCTTTACATGACAACTATAGATGGACAAGCTTGTGGAGGAGTACGAGGACATCTTCACCTCCCCCGCAGGGGTTCCTCTGCACTATCAGGTCAAGCACTCCATTGATCTGATCCCAGGTGCACCACCTGCCTAATGGACCAATCTATCAGTGCTCCATTATGGAGAATGATGAAATCAAGAGGTAGATTTAGGAGCTGCTACAGAAAGGTCACATCCGTCTGAGTTCATCGCCCTATGGGAGCCCGATCGTGTTGGTACAGAAGAAGGATGGGACCTGGAGACTTTGTATTGACTATTAGGCGCTAAACAAGATCATTGTCCACAATAGGTACCCAATCCCACAGATTGATGACCTCCTGGACCAACTAAAGGGGGGAAAATATTTCAGCAAGATCGATTTGAAGTTAGGATATCACCAGGTACCAATCGAACCCTCCGATGTGTGGAAGACTACCTTCAAAGCCAAGGAGGCCTTTTTGAATGGTTGGTTATGCCTTTTAGATTGACAAATGCTCCTGCAACCTTCATGAGGCTAATGGATGACATCTTTCAGTCATTCCCCAACTCATTTGTAGTGGTATACTTGGATGACATCCTGATCTTCAGCCAGAGTTGGGAAGAGCACCTCCACCATATCCAACGGGTTCTCCAAACACTATAGCAACACAAGTTATGTGTCAATTTGGAGAAATGCACTTTTGGTATGACCCAGGTTCAGTATTTGGGATACATTATTGATGAATAGGGGGTGCATGTGGATCCAGCCAATATCCAAGTCATTCGGGATTGGCCATCTCCAACCACTCTGACAGAGCTTTGCATCTTTCTAGGTCTTGCCAACTTCTACCACAGGTTCGTGTTGGGATTTTCTCATATCACTTGGCCCTTGAGTCAAGTCACCAAGGGAGGAGCGAAAGAAAAATTGTTTTGGTTTGAATCTCAACAGAAGGCATTCACAGAGTTGAAAGATCTCCTCTGCTTGGCACTAATGCTCCCATTACCAGACTTGCAACAACCAATTGAGGTCGAGACAGATGCCACTGACTATGCTATTGGGGTAGTCCTTACTCAACACAGGCATCTAGTGGCATATCATAGTGACAAACTTTTAGACACAGTCCAGAAGTATCTCACTTATGACAAAGAGATGTATTCCATTGTGCAGGCCTGCCAACAATGGAAGCATTACATTTTTGGGAAGGAAATAGTCATCCACACAGATCACCGACCCCTGCAGTTCATACAAACCCAAGGGAAATTACAGAATGATCACCATCAGAAGTGGTCTACATACCTGCAACAGTTCCATTTGAATATCAAGTATAAGAAGAGCAACACCAATAATGTTGCAGATTACGTCAGTCGACCACCGATCATGGCGCTAACCACCGTGGTCAACTTGTGTGGGCATAAGACTTCTGATTGGCCACTTCTCTACAAAAGTGACCAAGAATTCGGCCACACATACCAGATTTTCACCTCCAGGATGCCCTGTTATGCCACTTGGGTCACCTTTGTGTTCCTTCAAGTGAGCATGCCAAGATGATTTGGGAAGCACACTATAGTCAGGCTGCTAGGCATTTCGGGGTCGATAAGTCGGTGGCAGTACTGCAGAAGTATTTCTATTGGCCGAATCTTTGACAGGATGTCGAGAAGTACATCAGATCATGCACTGTCTACGCCATTGCCAAACCGACCATCACGAAGCAAGGCCCCTATACCCCACTGCCTACCGCTAGTAAACCTTGGGAATCCATCTCCATGGATTACATGTCAAGCCTTCCTTCCACTAAGCATGGAAACGACTGTGTTTTTGTGGTCGTCTTCAGGTTCTCGAAGATGGCCATTATGGCGGCCTGCAAGAAGAATATCACAGCAGAAGCCACTGCTAAACTCTTCTTTGAACGAGCGTGGATACACTTTGGGATCCCATAGCCTATCATCTTAGATTAGGAAAGCAGGTTCCTCAGTACATTTTTTTCCAGTCTCTGGTCAATGCTGGACACCAAACTCACTAAGTCCATAACCTTCCATCCTCAAATTGATGGCCAGACAAAGGTTGTCAACAGGATGATCATACACATTCTGCGCATGTACAACTCAAAGCATCCACGAACATGAGACGAGAGCCTCCCCTATGTTCAACATAGCTACAACTGGGTTCTTGACAGCGTGACTCACCACAACCCTTTTTAGTTGGGCTTGGGATTCCAACCACTATGTCCCATTGATGTGGCCATCCCATTTGCAGCTACTCACGTAGGTTCAGCTCATGTCCAGTTCGAAACAAATAAGGAAAACAACTTCATTGAGCACATCCAACATATTCACCAGCAGGTCCATAAAATTATGGAGAAATCAAATGCCAAGTACAAGCAGCAATATGATCAACATCGGGTGCCACACAAGTTTCAAGTGGGTGACAAAGTCTAGTTGCATTTGCAAAAGGAACGCCTTACTGGAACCTATTGGAAAATCAGACCACTTCGATATGGTCTTTACACCATTACCAAGGCTGTTGGAGACAACACATTTTATCTCAGTATTCCCCCATTCCTTGGCCTGCACCCAGTGTTCAATGTGGACTGGCTTCGACCATACTTTCCACCATTACTAGACACATCTGACATTACAGAGCATCTCACACCTACAAACTTAAATCCAGATTGCATGGAACAAGTTGCAACTGATCGGATCATTGAAACACAAATCAAACACACTTTCCAGTAGAATATCCAACTATGTCGAGTTGTCAAAGCAGGCCAACTCCTTCACCAGGGCAAGTGGCTCACCACGGACCAAGTCCAGCAGAAGTTTCCTCATATCATGGAGGAACTTAATGCAATGGGGACCATTGCTTCCTAAGGGGGGAGGAATGATCCAGGTGGATATTGGTGGCCACCCGCCAATTCCACTTGGACCCCCACCATTTCTTCTTTCATCTTTTCAGTTTCCTTAATTGTAGCACAGTTTACTATTTTTAGCAATTTTTTGGGTCCTAAACTTCCGGAGCCGTTTTGAGGCCCTAAATGACATTTTTTTGGAAATCTACCGCCAACGATTCTTGTCTAAAATCCTCTTTTTTGTCATAGTCCTCGGAGATATATTTCCAACGAGTTATTAGGCGCATCAAATGGAGATAATATGACCAAGTCGCGACCCTGTGAAGTTGGCTATCCAACTCACCCCAACGGGGCCCATAAAATCTCAGTGTTACATCTCCTCGGGTTAGGGTTTTGGTTGTTTAGGGTTTTCTCTTATTGTTCAATAATAAAATGGCCCTTGAGCCTCAGTGTAAGGAGTTCAGAGGCATGTAGCCGCCACATTTCTTATCAGAGATAAGCTACCATTTCCCTAGCTAGTTTATTTCCATTTCTGTTTGTAAGCATATTTCAGTATTTTACATTAATGAAATGAAGTATTATTTCCGCTGCATCTCTATTTTTATGGTTATCCCTATAATTTATTGCATTCCTATTTAAATACGAATCAAAATATTTAAAAATTTGATTTCTGAGGTATTGAAGATACAAGGTATTTTTCCAGAAATCGATTTATGAAAAAGGGTATTAAAAAGGAATCGATTTCTAAGGAAGATTATTTAAAAAAATGATTTTTGAGGAAGATTATTTAAAAGAAATGATTTATGAGGTATTTAAGATATAGGGTATTTTCCAGAAAAGCATTTTCAAGGTGTTGAAACAAAGCCTTCTCTCTACATTAGCAGAAACAGAGGTGGTATTTCAAAATTTTCAAGCCCAGGATTTTTTTCCTCATCATCAAAAAGTATTCAATAGTGATTGAAATTGGCATATCAGTCCAGAAAATCAACATTCCAGTTCAGAATTTTTGAGAATATATTACATAGTCTTGGTAAGAAAATAGTTGTATTCTAAAAAATTGCTCATTAATTTTAAACCGTATATCCATTTGATGCAAAATTTTGAGGGAAGATGCATTGATATAAGATGAATAAAACCAAAAAAATTCAAACCAAAAGAACTTTCATTTTTCCATAAATCAACGATCCTCATCTACAACCAATTTGCCTTTATCTTAAAATCCGTGATGAGGGTATTTTTGCAAAATCCGTGAATGGTAGAAATATTTTTGCAAAATTTCAAAGAAACCCAGTTTGTATTTTATGAGAAAATGGTTAAATAAAGTTTGTAGCTACTTGTACAATGTTTGTTGTAACTTTGTGTGAAAATTGCTTCAACTTCAATAGAATTGAATGATCATTACTTTCGAAAAATTTTAAAAAATTAATGTCCTATCAATATCATGAATTGGGCAACAAGAGTGCTTTTGGTTATTGGGCATTGAGAAATAGAAATTATAGTTTGGTTGATACAAAGGTATGGGTTGCATAAGGACACTAATAAGGTTCAGATAAAGGAAATTAATACCCTCTTTCAACATCGAAGAAATTTTTTAGACACATCTCCAAAAGTATGGTAATGGACATGATTCATGTGACACCTCCAATTGAATTGACAGAGGAGGAAAAGGAGATGGTTATTATATTTCTTCAAGCAGCACAAGCAAAGGCTTCTACATCAGGAGGTAGATCCATAGGTAGAACAACAGGGAGGTCAGCATGCAAAGGCAAAATATCAATGAGACGAAGACAAGCATGACGACATACTTGAGAATCAACAAGGGGGAGATGTTGGCCCTCAATTTTGGTCATTTTTTCCTTTCCTAAATCCATTTATTTAACACCATATTTCATACTAATTCACCTATATATGCCTCATTTTAGTCCTATTTTTCATATTCAGGTAACTAAATTAAGTTTTTCAATTTTTGTAAAAATTGGGTTTTAAGAGTAAATTTGGACTGCATTAAAAATTCTCATAATATATCCATTGAAGTCATATGTACAGGACACGTGGGCGATATATGAGCACATATTTGGAAAGCTTAGGAACCACAGATGAAGAAACGCCTATTGGTTCAGTCAAACTGAGGAAAAATAGGCTCGGTCAACGCTAGTCAAACTTGACCTGTCATTCAGGAATCCCTAGTAAAAAGGGGCAGATTTATTATTTTGTGGGATTTTTCCCGATTTTGTGAACCAAACTTGATGAGCTCTACTTGTATGGATGGATTAGGATTGATAAGGATGTTAGATCCATTGTAGAAAATTTTGTTTATGATTTTCTTATTTAAACAGAGTTTATGGACCATTCAAGGGTGTAAGTGAGTGTAATTTTGTATTAAGATTATTGGAGACTTTTGAGATAATTTGAAGAATCATTTCTACTATTCTATTTTTTGTTCATTTTGTGGATGCTTTATTAAGTTGGTTGTAGCTAAAGATTTCTTTAGTTGTAAAAGGCAAGGTTGGAGGGCCCCCATACCAAGCTAAGTACACTTTGGTTAAACTTTGTATAAATTAGCATAGTTTTGATTCATTATTTCTTGTTTCAGTTTTATGGTTCAGTTACTTAGATGGGTTATGATTTCTTTATGATGTTTTGGATGATTTTGGTTTAAAATCTAATTCTCGTACAAAAGGACAACCAAGGATTTAAGTTAAATTCTCTTTCTATCAAATTATGAATCACAACTAAAAATCATCCTTTTTCATTTCTTGAATTGTTTCTTGAGTTCCAACTTATGATTTGATGCAATAGTAATGTTGTTAGAGTAGAACTGTGAGGAAGGACAACCAAGACCTCCTAAGTTAGGTGCCTCTTCTCTTTCTTTCTACACATCACAAACTGTTGCTCTTTAGTTTCTATTCTTGAGGACAGTACTGTGGGGAAGGACAACCAAGACCTCCTAAGTTAGGAGCCTCTTCCTTCGCTTACTGCATCTTGAATAAGAAAATTTTTAGTTTCTTTAAACCTAGAACTTATTTTTAATATGCATTTCCATTAACCTTTGAGCCTTCTCTTCCGAAATTGACTTTACCTGAAATCCATATGCTTTGGATGTGCTTCAAAGTCTACAAACCTAGATTGACAAGTAAAACACCTGTGTTAGTTTACTTAGTAAACTGACCTGACAGCCTTGGTCCTTCAGGGAGTATTAATTCATCATACAGATTACTTTGGCTTCCCCACTTACCCCATGGGCAGACATGGTTCCCTTGGTACCTTCTTAGTTGAACACAACATAAGATTTAGACAGATCATAATGTTTCGAATTGGGAAGGGTAGTTTGGCTCACGAGCTTAAGATCTTTAGAATATAGTTTTTCATCTCTCGTGTTGCTCCACTACTAGTAGGCGTAGATAGTACCCCATCGGAGTCACATTGGAACACAAGAATTACTCCACTACCAATGGTCTTGGACAATACCCTGGTGGAGTTTCCTGCTTCACCTCTCTGTGCAGGAAGCCTTTCTCTTCTTTCACCTTTATTTATTTTTGAAAGAGAACTATGCATTGACACTTATTTATTTTGTGGTGGAAGAGGGATCCTGACTTATTGAGAGTAGGAGAGCTTGTTCCTTTAGAGAATCATATAAAGACATCTGATTTAGTTTTTCTCGTTTAGATTTTACCCTTCTCCATTTCTACTAGTTGGGTAGCTTGAAAACAAAGCAGAAAACTAAGTATAGGCATGAGGTTCCCATACTGGACACAAGTTCGTGGTTGGACCAAAACTATCCTTATGGATGGATTGTATTTTCCGTCAAAACTTCATCGGCCAAAAGATACAACCAATTACAAGGAAGTCGGACACAGGACTAGCCAAATGATAAAGTGTCACAAGACTCTTTGAAATTCAACCACATACACACTTGGAAGCCAAACAGATCCAAGAACAACACTTATGCAGGTAATGAAAAAAAAGCAAAAACTCAACAAGAAAGAGAACATAGAAAAAAGAAAGAAAACACAAAATGAGGAAACAAAATCAAAAGACAAGAGACCAAAATGACTAAGAAAACATGATGTAGAATAAGAAAACCACGATAGACTATGAGGAACAAGTGTAGAATGAGTGCACGAAAGGGAAAGCTAATGATGTAGCTAATCCTACTCCTAACCTAACATCCAGAAGGTTAGGATCATGTAAAATGAAATTTCCAGTGAAGCTGCCATGATTTTTCCCAAACTGCATCCACAAATATAGGAATAATTGAAACAGATAAAGAGTGTTGTGCGACATAAGATATAAAAACTTGGAAAACTTGCATAGGGAAAGGAAGGACTTTCCCGTGGGCAAAAAGATGTGTCAAAACTACTAATTTCACCCAATCAACATGCTTACCTTTTTTATGAATACCATTTTTCAACAAACCTCAGAAGCCCCTTGTGGGTGTGTCTTCATATGTACTGAGCTTCTTAGCAAGTGCGAGGAAGGATTGAAACTTATTGCCTGCAATAGAGCTTTCCAAGTGAGATTGTTCTAGCCATTCAGCGATTGGATTGTAAAATTCATGATGGTCATCTTGAAATCCTCGTGACCTTTGAAAGGACGAATTTTCGATTCGAGAGATGTGATCACGATGGGAATCTTGTATGGGAAAATAGATTTGATCATCCTCGATAGTCATGCCAAGATAGTGAGGACCTGCCATGACCATCAATGAAGGTTGAAGTGCCTCATCTGCTTGACAGAAATTTGAATAGAGAAGTGTTAAACAATGAAGATCAAAGAGTGTGAAGCAACTTTCATTGGATGTGATAATGGGAAAATGATAAGTTGAATGATAGTCACCCAAGATAGAGGAATGATCATATGAGATAGTTGAAGCATCATATTTCCAGTTTTCAGTAAATAAGGAAAAATCAATTTGAACAATATTGTGAATGCTCTGAACAATCGAACCAAGTTCTATGCAAGCCATACATGACGAGCCACCTTCTTGTAACTAGTCTAAATTTTTATAAGCATCATAGCCATCAAAATAGTTTAAAAAGGATGCTAGAATCATGAAGACATGAAACTAATTGAGGCGTGGTGAATGGAGAAGAACTTCATCCGTGTGACAACCTATGTGTCCATTATCACACAGGGAAATTTATGGTGTGATGAGAGGACTTTTTTTCAATACACGATTCACAAGAAGACCGAGGAGATGACCATTAAGGGAGAAATTAGATAAGTATGATTCTTGCGGGAAAAGATAGTTTTTGAGATGATCAACTTCACAATTCCATGACTTCATGAGAGATGGACATTCCCAACCTGAGTTTGATATGAGATATTTGCATGAAGACGAATGAACTGTAATAGATTCTTGAGTTCAATCATAAGTGAAATTCTGAAAAATTGAGAGATCACTCCCGTAATACAAAACATTTTTTACATGGGCCTTCACATCGAAGGAAACCATGAAGATAGATGGATTGTGCGAGAGAAACCAAATCTAGTTTAGTTTGGGGGTCTTACCAGGGTCGTGAGATCCTAACATAATCATCAATGGAAGTTGAAGTGCATCGACTCCTTGGCAGGTCCCAAAACTTTCCAGAATTCTATAATCACATTTTGAAGCTTAAACTATATCATGCATGGTTTGAGGGTGGTTGTTGTTACTAATTTCAAAATTCCTCTTCGAATGGAAGCCATCTTTTTCATAGGTTTCACCTTATTTTTAAGCTTAAAAAATAATCAAATTACTCAATTGAAGAGGCTCTTTTGATATCACATTCAAATATAAATGCATTGGTGAGATCTCATGAGTAAGCTGATTTGAGTGGTTGTATTCATGGAAAGAATAGATGATGAGGGGTAGGAAGAGTTCTCTATGATTTGATTGTTTTCAATTTCATCATGGATAGCCTCATTGCCTACTCATCAGATGAATATGCAAGAGAACATGGAGTATCTTTGTCGCAAGCAGATGTGTTATGAATGGTAGGACATAAGGGAATGTGAGGTGAAGGGGAAGTTTCGATAGGAAGATATTATTTGACCAAAACAGATTCTAGATTCAAATTAAAATCTTCATGAGGAACTAAAAGGTCATTTGATGTGCTTCGACCTCCATCATGACATACAGAAGAATTGGGATGATTATTGCCCAAGGCTAGGGGTTGATTGAAAGAATTAATTGTACAGGATGTTCCAGAGAGATTAGCATATTGAGAATAGTTCAAGAATGGAAGCTCATTGTTTTGACTTGGGAAATTTTGAATCAGAGAGAAAGTGATAGTGTCCTTACCTTTTTGCTTCTTTACTTGTGAAATGTGACTTCCTTGTTCTTGGTCGTGATATGAGCCAGTAGATTGAGAATCAAGAGAAGGTGAAAAATTGGGTGGTGAAATGGATTGATCAAGTGAGTCATGGTACAAGGAGTCATGATGTGAAGAAGATAGAGGATAACATAAATTTGGATCAGTATTGATATTAGAATTATGAAAGGTGACATCCCCTTGTAGAATGGAGGAGTGAGTATTCATCATAGGCTTCATGAGCCATTATGGAATTTCCTCCATTGAAGCAGGAGATGAATGAGAAGATGGAATAGAGATTTGATTCGCAGATTCCTCAGTTTCATTATCACCACAAGGAGGCACCCACATTGGGACTAAGAATGGAGGAGGACAAGGAACAAAGGGGTAGTAGGATCCTCCTCTTCAATTTGAGGTGCCTCATGATCCACAAGAGTTTGGGAAGTAGAAAAATCAGGAGGTTCAAATTCATCGTATGAAGAGACAAGAACCAAGTGCTCAAACTCTTGTTTCAAGGAATTCCCAACTGATTCGTTAGGATCCATTCTTAAGAGATAAGAAATTAAAACTAGATGCAACAGGTTCAGCTTGTCATTTGGTCCTCCTTTTAGCGCCATTTTGTTGACGGCGTTGGAAATCTCTCAACCAAGGGGATCTCCCTGATATGAAATCCCAATTATACCTCACACCGTTTGGTGTAGGAGTCCCATCTAGTATGATGGCCTGGTTTCCATTTACGTATAGATTTTCCTTAGCTCTTATTGTTCAGTATATGAGGGTGTTACACTGGTGTCTTCTAAAATCAAGGTGAGTGTGCCTGGTGAGTGCGTAATGTAACAATGTCTAGGTTCTCTTACTGCAAATGGGCGAGAGTAAAGTGAGACGTAATGGTACCACCCAAGAAGGGACACACGTGAACCAGGAAGGTTTGTCCAACATCTAGCAGAATAGTCCACAATGGATGCAGTAGTCATTAAAACTGAAGTATTATAGACATTTTTGTGCCTTACAGCATGAAGCATGAAATGTCAATAATATAAGGGATCCAAAGTCCCTAAACATGTTGTTCCTACCCCTAGAGGAACAAGGTCAGCAAACCACAGCACTAAATATCAGTTCTCCACCTGAAAACACTAAAAAACAAGCTAATTCTGGATCATGTCAACTGCTCCACTGAGCATCTGCGCTGAATGTCAAGAGCTCCACTGTCTACCTATGCTGAATGTCAACTGCAAAGAAGGCTACCTGCGCTGGGCGAGTTGGGACATGTGGCACAGTCATTCCTCAAGGTGTCAATGCCCAGGAAGCTTCCAAAATGACACTTGGATCAGGGAATTCGACTTGTGATGAGTAAGAGGGTCTAGATCTCCAAGTGGAAGCAAGAACCTCCAAGTGGACTCAAGAACTGAAGAATAACTGAAGTGGGAGAGGACACTAGTCAGCTTCATGCCAGCTACAAGCTGACTCATCCTTTCTCCAAATCTCCTATATATAGAGCTCTCTCATGAGGTCTAGGGAGGCTGGAATCTTGTGAATGTAAGGAAGTGCTGTTGGTTTGAGTATAGAGCTATTGGGTGATTGCTTTGAAGGAGGTGAAGAGGAGATTTCTTTCTGCTGGGAGGTGTTGCTGGATTGGGCCTCTTATGGTTGTAACACTCTCAAAACTTTACTTCTTCCATTAATAAAGCATTTGAGGTTCTTCTATATGCATGTGTCTTTGTGGCGTATTGATGCTTGTATATTTGATTTATTCTAATCCTTGAATCAATTATGGATGTATGCTTCTTGTAGTTTCCCTTTCTTGTGCTTTTGCAGGATCTTTGCGTAGCTGGGCCAGTGAAAGAGCAAGGAGATGGGAGCAAGCAGCAAGGAGAGAAGATTGGATCAAACATTAGCGGAAGACAACGGTTAGTGGATCCCTTTCTCCCCTCTCTTACATCTCATAAAGAAGTAATCTTGAATAGCTTTGCATTCAGTTGTTGCTGAGGTACTATCACCCTTAGAGTGGGATAGGGTCATTCCGTATTGGATACTTTTCCCAACAACAAATTGGCGACTCCGCTGGGGACCGTATCTTGTTGGTTGTTTGTGTTTTTGCTATTCATTTCATAAACAAAGGGAGTACCGAATCGAACTGTATTTGGATCCTTCAAATACAAAGTAGAGGGCAGCTACTCTAGCTCAGTTTCTGGGAAAGTTTATGATTTTAAGAGCTGATCTACAAGGACTCTAATAAGCTCTTAGTGATATCTTTTCATCCTCCTTGTCATCCCTTAGTGTGCCCTTGACTGATAGCTTCTGATTTGAGCAAAAAATGTGAATTTTTGAGCAATCTGTGACCCGGAAACCAAGAGAAACGAAAGTTTCGTTCTTCAGTGCAGGCTGTACAAAGGCTGTCTGCATTTCAGCGCAGTTCCCGAAGGGGCTACCTGCGCTGAAGGTCAAACAGACAGTGTCCCACCTGCGCTGGACCAGTCTTTCTTTGTGCTACTGGGGTTTCCTGCTGTTTCTTGCCCTGTTTTCACTCTTGTTTTGCTGC
The DNA here is from genome assembly GCA_031772625.1 of Pinus tabuliformis. Lineage (NCBI taxonomy): Eukaryota > Viridiplantae > Streptophyta > Pinopsida > Pinales > Pinaceae > Pinus > Pinus tabuliformis. Next base: position 76,873,455 of record CM062809.1, read on the forward strand.
CTGTTACCAGTCAATGTGCCTATCTGAAACCAACTTTCCTTGCCACTATTCCGCCTCGGTTGTATAAAGAAACTGTGTTTGTTCTTTGTGTATTTCTTATGCCATTTACAGTTTCCCATAACGAAAAGTGAACTAGTCTTGCTGTGGCCTCTTAGATCTAGACCTGTGATAAAGTGTCGTTTTGATCTTAAGAGTTAGTTTGTTTGCTGTTCATAGCTGATTGAGCTTTTGCTTTCGTCATATGGTTTGAATTCATATATTTCTGGTGTCGAAACAAGTAAATCTTAAGGTGTCTTTGGATTTTGGGCAAGCTTGTTTGCTTTCGCTTGAAATTGAATTCGAAATTATACAACAACTTTCTTTTTGTGTCGCACAAAAATTAAGAAAGAGAAAAGAAATACCTGCATTTTGCATTTTGCATATAAGTTTGTATGTTGATTTAGGGAAAAAGTGCATTAGCGAGTGCTCTTTGATCTGTGTGAGAAGATTTTGTCTCTCTTTTCCCTCAGTAGTTAAGATTTTCATAAGTCAAAAAGATTGAAAAAGCTTGCTTCTCATCTTAGACTGCATTTAGGAATTTGTATCAATACATCTCCTGGTGAACCTTGAAAGGCAAAATTTAAAAAGATCAACTTAAAATATATTGAATGAACCTAACAACGCTTTGAAACATAACGCAAACACATAGAGGTCTAAGCTAGAGACGTGTTCCGGCGTCGTTAAACGTAGTGACTGTCGATCTCGACGAAGGTGGGTGATTCCTGTTGAGAGTCGGTGGCACTAATACGGACTTGTGCTCCCACGTACCGTCGCGTATATATTGGGAGACCCCTATAGGCATATATCTTTTATCCTTAGGAAGCCGTGTCGGCCGCCCTACTGATCGCAATGCAGTGAACACAGCATTCACGAAGATCGACCACCCGTACCGTAAAACGTATTCTGTGGTTTTGCGAAAGGTTTGGCACACCCTCTGCCTAGATCTCCAGAGCAGTTTCTTTTGGCCTTTTTCAAACTCTATAACTGAAAAATTCCAACCGAGCATTTGTCACTTCGGGCTCGTTAATACATCGAAGGAGACTAGAGTCATCTTTAGCTTTTTCTCGACTCTTAAAAAGTGAAAAAGCAAGTTGTGTCTAAAAGCGTCTAATAAAATTCATTCAATTCGGAAACACAAATTTCCCCTTTTAATATTTTAGTTGATCGAGTAATCCGCAATCGTGGAAGAAATTCAATTGAAACCCCGTCGTTCGCGGAGGCTTACGAGTCAACCGTCTTTGTCCCCGGAATCGAAAACAGTACGGGCAAAGCGAACTCGTTTAACCGGTTCAAAATCTCCTTTGAAAGTTAGAACAAGTGTTCCAACTGCATCTGAGGTTCCGGTTACTCCTAACATTTCTGGAAACCCTGCCTCTATAGAAGAAGTTCAACAGCCACAGAAGGACAGTAACACTGATCCTAGTCTGGGGGCAAATACTTGTATAATTGAACCAGTTCCATCTGTAACCGGTCCAGAGAGTTTTGTTCCTCAAACAACTGTCGCTGTCGAAACAACCACTTCTTCGGCACCAGAAATATTTTACGGACCTGACGGTCTTCCTCTTCCACCAGGTTTGATTGCGATAGAGGAAATTGCAGAGGATCCGCAAGCAAGTACTCCAACCCATTTTGGAGTCGGGATCACTCTATTTCCTTCATCAGAGGTTAATCCACCACAAGTGGAAGTCCCTATAGAATCGCTAGGCAATCTATTGGATAGACTTAAAATGTCTGAAAAACCGTCATCGTCTAGGACTGTGTCAAATGACACAGCGACAGCAGAAGCCCCTGCCGTCACTCCAACAATGTTTGCCGGCATACCAGCTGTCCCAACTAGCTCTCAACAGCTAGAAGGAGTCCACCAAGGGACTATTTCGACAGTATGGTCTGTTCCAGTTTGTTCATCCGGAGTAATAACCGGTAATTCTTATGTTGAAACTCGACAGATTGATCCTCATGGAGGTCAATTTGGGCCATCTAGTCCTCAAGGACTAACAATCCCTCTGAGTTCCGGATCGCTACCATATGGGGGGCAGTATGCCCTTTCATTACCTCCTCCGGGAGGATATCCGTATGGCAGTTCTCAACAGTATCCAGGTTATACTGGAATTGCATCAAGTAGTTGGGTACCTATGCTACCTCAACAACCAAGGATTGTATATTCTATGCAACAGTGTGTACCTGTGACGAACATCCCAACCACACCGGCTATTGTAACCGTGTCGCAAGTTCAAGCGATACCTGTTACATGTCAACCTCAGATTTCTCAGGTTGTAATGCAACAGTCGCTTGACCATGGGTCACAACCACAATCGCCAACTGGTGGGTCAACACAAGTACAAACGGGTACAATTACCCCACACCTTGGTCCAATGGTTAGCATGGCGCAACAGAACATGGCGTCACAACCATGGCTTGTACAATACCAACAACTGCAATTCCAGCAAGTGTACCAAGGTTCTGAGCAACAGATCTTTGCGAACAATGGACAACCGTATATCCAAAACGGTCAAAACCAGCCACTTTACAGTGGTCAAGTCCACCAACCGTATCATTCATACCAGCATCAATTACATTATGCTGGTATGCAAAGACCCACTGCTCAAGCGATTCCATCGTACCCTGGTTACGCTTCGCCTAACCTGAATCAACAGTTACCATTCGTGGCAACTTTAGAGTTACCCGATTTACACCGTTTAACCAACGATCCAATTGCTTATGCCCCTTGGTGGCCAGCGATTCCTCATAAACTTCCATCTGACATTCCTAAATTCAATGGAAATCCAGGTGAAGACCTGTCGAATCACGTGATGACTTTTCATCTGTGGTGTTCGTCGAACACCCTTAACGACGATTCGATAAGACTTCGCCTTTTTCAGAGGACATTGACAGGTCCAACGGCTAAATGGTATATTGAATTGCCAAGAGCCTCTTTCGACAATTTTAGTTCCCTAGCCACGACTTTCTTAACCCACTTTCAATTACCGATAAGGTATGAAACGGGAACAGAAATATTAACCAACTTCAAACAGACAACTGCTACCCATATATCTGATCATATACATGAGTGGCGTCGTCGTCGTAGGATGGTGAAAACATATGTTCCCGATCAGCTATTAGCTGAATGGTTTATAAAGTCGTTACTTCCGGCTATTACGGAAGATGTGGCCAAGGGGGGAGTCGTAACAGAGGAGCAAGTCATTGCGCGTGTGCAGTATTTGGACTTAGTTTATACTCAGTCCGGCACGCTCTATGACAAAATACCTGATGCCCCTAGACCGGAATTTTCAATTCCTCCCCCTCCTAAATCAAATAGTGACTCTCATGCCGGTGATGGCGTGATTGGCACAGCAAACACGAAATCGATAAAGGCTTCGTCAAAGAAAGCCCGTAAGAATTCGGATCAAAATGCAAAAGAAGAAATTCTTGCTTCGGAAGTAAATGCCGTATCCGAAGATAAAGGCAAAGAAACCAATCAACCAGGAAGCAAGAAAAAGCAAAACAAAGGGAAGAAGAAGAAACAGGGTGAGTCATCCCCTGGAAAAAATTCTTCAAACCCTCCTGGAAAAGGGAAACCAAACAGTCCATGTATGATATGTGACGAAGATCACTGGACAAGGGATTGTCCTTACAAAGCTGAGCTTAAAAGGTTCTTTAAAAGTTCCCAAACCTCAGCTGTGTTGACTGATCCGTTTCCCAACCTAGGTCAAAATCTGGTTGATAGTGGAAATGCTTCCCCGTCACAAGTCCTTATGTTGTCAGTTTCGAAACAGCAGAATGATGCTTTGATTTCGACAAGGAACAAAGATTATGGTAATCCTCAGCTGTCGAACGAAAAAGGTAAAGATCAACCAAGTAGTTCGACAACAACTTCGACAGAAGTTGTAACGCCCACCATCCCTGAATTAACAATAAAACCGCCAAAGGGTGTAGTACACAAGTCGACATTTAATCCTCGCGCCAGAGCGGCGCAGCATTATAACATAGTGGAAGATTTGGCCCAATCGCCATCTGCTATGTCGACTCTTGAAGTGCTACAAAATTGTCCAACCCAAAGGCAGGCATTGTTATCGGCAATTGGTGGGGTTGATCCTAAGGATTCCAATCTTGTATCCTTTGATCACAAGGGATATGATCCTCAGTTACCAGCTCAGCTAGCTTTCCTTATTCAAGTGAAAGCACTCAACAAAACTGTTCACAGAACAATAATTGATGAGGGAGCCTCGACATGTATTATGTCAATGAGTTGCTGGAAAACTTTAGGATCTCCAACCTTGTCGTGATCTTCGACGACATTAAAAGCTTTCGACGGAAGGACTTATACCCCATACGGTATCCTTAATGACTTGAAAGTTTAACTAGGAGGAAAGACAGTAGAAATTGATGTAGAAGTCATTGATGGAAATCTTGACTATAACATCCTACTGGGTAGACCATGGATTTATGCCATGGCAGCTGTCGTGTCGACTTATTTTAGGAAGATCGCATTTCCGTTTGAAGGAGGGATTACGATCGTCGACCAACAGAATTTCCTCCCTAATGGTTCACAAGTTACAGGAAGCATTCCCATGATCCATGAAAGCAACCATTCAATTCAAGATATCGGAGTAGGATTATTGAAAGACCCCACGTTGATGGGAACTTTCGCGCTACCACCTCCTATTTATACAGGAAATGTACCATTTGTAGCAACCTGCAACATGATATCTTCCACGAAGGTCAACATGGATTATTCAATGGTTTTGCCCCCAAGCCCTTTAGAAATATTGTAGCAATCAATGTTTCAAGCATGGGAGGCGAGCCCAAATCAACGCTCGTCAAGCATTTGGGTAGATAGGTCTAGAGAATATGGAACCCCATTAGATCCTTGGTCAAAAGTACATGGGACTGACGAAGGAATCATACAATCAATGATGATTGAGGGGGCACCATGGAATGATCACCACCATCATTCCCTTCTTCCGGAATATGAAGAAGATACTCAAGGTGACCTTTATCACCCTTCAGTATTTGAATTCCTAACAAATACTGTAAATACGGTGGATTCCGAGCGAAACCTATCCAATATTGAAGAGACTATAGCCATAAATATCTCGACTAAAACAGATATTGTAGAGAATATTCACGTCGGCAAAGGTTGTTCCCCTTCAGAACTGGAAATATATAACGCTCTTTTTCGCGAATTTAGAGATGTCTTTGCTTGGTCATATGATGAAATGCCAGGCATTGACTCGAGTATCGTTGAACATGAAATTAAAATGTATCCTGATGTCAAACCAGTAAGACAACGGCTTCGGCAAGTGCACCCAAAGAAAGCCGCTGCCATTAAGGCAGAAGTTGAAAAACTTCTCCATGCTGGATTCATCTACCCGGTTCCTCTAACCGATTGGGTATCGAATATTGTCCCTGTTATGAAGAAACAAGGGACGATTAGAGTGTGTGTTGATTATAGGGATGTAAACCAAGCTTGTCCGAAGGACAACTACCCTACACTCTTCATCGACCAGATAATTGATGAATGCGCCGGATGTGAAATCTTTTCATTTATGGATGGATTTTCCGGGTATAATCAAATAAATATCCGCCCATAGGACCAGTCAAAGATTGCATTTATTTATCCGTGGGGCACATTCGCTTATCAAAAATTACCCTTTGGTTTAAAGAACGCAGGGGCGACATTTCAGAGGGCGATGAATTATGCCTTCCATGACATCAAGAACATTGTTCAACCTTATCTCGACGATCTTCCAGCTCATTCGCGAAAGCGGACTGATCATCCGCAGCATTTAAGAGCGATATTTCTACGTTGCCGACACTACAAGATAAGACTCAATCCGCACAAATGTGTATTTTGCGTCGGTTCTGGTCGTTTACTTGGCTTTGTAGTCTCTAAAGATGGGATTCGTCTCGACCCCTGTAAGGTTCAGGCAATCATTAATTTGCCACCACCTTCAAATTTGCTTCAGATCCAGAAACTCCAAGGGAAAGCAAACTTTCTGAGGAGGTTCATTCCAAATTACACAGAACTTGCTAAGGGTTATACTCATCTTTTGAAAAAGGATGTACCTTTTGTCTGGGACCAGGTGGCGCAAGCTTCCTTTGATGCTCTGAAAGATTGTCTAGTAAAAGCATCATTAATGTACGCCCCGGACTATCAAAGAGATTTTAACCTGTATCTGGCTGCAACGGATACGACCATTGCGATGGTTTTAGTTCAAGAAGTCGATGGAATAGAACATCCTATCTATTATTTAAGTAAAAACTTAAACGATACAGAAAGTAAATATTCTTATGTTGAAAAACTAGCGCTTGCAGCTGTTCAAGCGATTCAAAGGTTTCGACATTATGTCCTCTTTCGGAAAACTACCATCTTGTCAGATTGCAACCCCATGACTTATATACTGTCGCGACAGTTGTTGGGGGGCAAATATTCAAAATGGATAGCGATCCTGCAAGAGTTTGATCTGGAATTTGTAAAGTCCAAATCAAAGAAAGCCCTAGTTTTCGCAGAATTATTGTGTGATCTCCCATCATCGTCCAATGATGAAACATCAGAAGAGTCAATCGTGGACGAAAGTTTGTTTCTGATATCTGTAAGCGATGAGTGGTATGGAGACATCATAGATTATCTCCAAACCCAAAAATTCAGGCCTAACACCTCTCACTCTGAACAAAAACGTATACGATACCAAGCAAAAGACTACATGATCGTCGGCGATACACTTTACCGTCGTGGTGTCGATACAGTTTTGAGGAGGTGCCTTACCCATGAGGAGGCCGAAAAAGCCCTGAATGAATGTCATTCAGGCGCGTGTGGGGGGCATCAGTCTGGATATGCAACAACACAAAGAATCTTACGAGCAGGATACTTCTGGCCAACCATGTTCAAAGATTGCATAACCGCAGTCAGAAGTTGCCATGCTTGTCAAATTTTTGATAGCAAAACCAGACGACCACCCGCACCTTTACAGCCGATAGTTGCTGTTGGGCCCTTCGCCAAGTGGGGCATCGATTTCATGCAATGTAACCCCACCTCGACCGGGGGCATGGGTATATTATAGTCGCTGTTGACTATTTTACCAAATGGGCCGAGGCGATGCCTACATTGGATAACACTGGTGAAACAACTGCCCTTTTCTTTTTCAATCATGTAGTCGCCAGGTTCGGCGTACCACAGGCTATAGTTACAGATCATGGATCGCATTTTCACAATCACATGATGGTCGAATTAGCTGCCAAGCTAGGGCTATCTCATGACAGCTCTACCCCGTATTATCCGCAAGCCAACGGACAAGTTGAGGCAATCAACAAAGTCCTGAAGCGTATGTTGCAAAGGATGATCGGGGTTCATAAAAGAAGATGGCACCTAATCCTGTACTCAGCTTTGTGGGCTTACCGGACCTCGGTAAAGAACGCAACCGGGTTCACACCTTTTCAACTGGTGTATGGCCTGGAAGCAGTCTTACCAATCCAGTGCGAAATTTCATCGCTTAAACTCGCAATCGATCTTCTCCCCGGAACTTCAGAAGAAGAGGCTCGTTTCTTGGAATTAATCCAGTTGGATGAAACCCGTCATGATGCCGCTTTGGCTAACGAGGCCCATAAGAAACGAGCCAAGGCTCAGTTCGACAAAAATGTCAAACCCCGTGTCTTCTCAGAAGGTGATTTGGTCTTGCTTTATGACCAAGAATCCGATAAATTGGGAGCAGGAAAATTCAAATCCTTATGGATGGGCCCCTATATTGTTAAAAGGGTGTTAGCAAAAGGAGCCTACGAGTTAATGGACTACGATGGAATTCCACTGGCGTAGCCCCGCAACGGGTTGTACCTCAAGCGTTACTATGCTTAAATAGTAACCTGCATGCTTTTGTTGTATTTTGTTTTCGCTAAAGTGTTTGTTCTGGTCGAGTGATCCACCTTTTTCCGTTGCAGATGTCGAACCTTCTGGAGACATGTGTTGGATATGCCGACGGAGCGAGTCGTAGTTCGCGGAACCTGTCCTCTGCAGCCTGGGCCATTTTTGATCCAAGCGGCGAGTTAGTAAGTTTCAGAGGTGTATGTATTGGGCAATAAACGAATAACATCGCTGATTATAGTGTGTTGATAGAACTACTCTCTGATGCCATCACACGTGGCATACGCCGACTAATTGTCAGGCTAGACTCACAGCTCGTAATACTGCAACTCAATGGTATATATTCTGTTCGCAATCCAGCTATTTATCGCATGTTCCTAAGGGTTAAGATCTTGGAAAGACGATTTGATCCAATTCAATATCAACATATTTCAAGAAACTTAAACACATTAACTGACTCATTAGCGAACTATGTGTTAGATAAACATTTGCAACATTTATAAAAAGGACACATCATTAAAGATTGTACATATGGATCACATAAATCAACCAGAATAAAACCCGAAAATCAAAATACGTATAAGCTGTTTATATAAGTTCATACATAATGTTATGTAACCAAGACAAAATTGGTCATATGACCTAAAAACTCAAAAAGATGCTAGGGGGCACCCTAGCCTAGTGGTGCTCATGATAGTACGTCACGGCCTGTGCAATCATGCGCAAGAGACGAGTCCATCGTCTAGGCACACCAATAGTATGCCGCTGCAGCTGTAAAGGTAACTCGTCAATCTGTACATCCGGAAGACCACGAGTAAGGCTCTCGACCTGCTCCTGCACAGCTGTAAGGGTCTCAGTATCGTCAAGGTCGCGAATAACAACTCTCCTAGCAGGCTCTGCTGCCGGGGCAGCAACTGGCGATCTCGGACGAACTGTTGGACGAACAGGACCAACATCTGCATGCACCCAAGAGTACAATTAAAAGTCTTGATAGAATAAAGCACAACAACATTATGAATAAGAACAGTAAACAGTAATATGGTCAAAGAGTTTACCAATGGCGCCCCACTGTTCGCCATCCGGTAGCACCAAATCTGGATCACCTTGGAAATCCATACCCACATATGGATACTCAGAAAACGCCATCTCCTGGCACTCGAACCACCTAAAGAAGGCCTCAGTAAAAGTAATCTGAGGTTGACCAGCATGCCTAGACATGTGGTCGACCCACCTCTGCATGCGTGGCTCGGTCGGAGAAGGCAAGTCGAGTATGATGTACTGAGGCTGCATCAGTGGGATTTTCTCCAAGGCGAAGGCAGTCAGAATAGAACCAAATCCAAAGTTCTTCAGCTTCCCGTCCTTTACCTTGGTCAATTGACTTTTCATCTGAACAAGTACTGCATCACACCAGTTGAATACTTTCGGTTGGAGACACTCCAAGGCGTGCTGCATATAAGACCTGTTGGCAACATGTAGAGCTGCGCTGCCGGCCATCCTACCAATAGTGAACAGAATGGACCTGAGAGCCCGATCAGTAATCTCACGGATAACAATCTTGCCGTCTCTGCTCGGCTGAGAACCTTCCCTGCAATACTGGCGGACATAATCTCTGGTGGAATCAGTCCCCCGGGCCGTACCTGATAAGGAAATGGGGGCACCTCGTCTTGACAATCCAGTCAAGAAGTACATGTCCTCTATGGTCAAGGGGATGGTCTTTCCCCTAATCTGGAACACTTGGTTAACAGGATCCCAAGCATCAAGCATGTACTGCAGTAAAGAAATCTGTGCTCTCATGCTAGAGATACGGAAGAACTTCAGCAGGCCACAGTTCCGCAGCGCGTTCACCGTGACCGGGTCATGGAGGGCAATCATGTCCTCCTCTTCATGTTCTCGTTCTCGCCATGTAAGGGACATTTTGTTCAAGGTTCCCTGCAAAGCAAACAAGAGAAAGAGTGAATTCCTGATTTGATGAAAAACTGGCGAAAAAATCATAAAAAATGACCTTAAAACTCAGTCTTTTTGAGCCCAGCGCAGGCAGAAGGTCCTCTACCTGCGCTGAGGGTCAGACTGCCTTAAGGCAGATTGACCTTCAGCGCAGGTTTCGAATGGGGAACCTGCGCTGAACCTAGGGCGCCCTGGCAAAACCCCAGGGGCTTAGAAAGACCGGAAAACAGGCAAAAAACAGGAAAAAGAAACCATGAAAAGAAAGAGCTAGGGTTTAGCTCCTACCTGGTCCAGACGGCGCCGAAAATCGTCCGCAGAATCTCCCAGAATCAGCTGGTGAAAATCAAGGGGGAAGAGGCACCTCCAGAGCTCCAACATACCAAATGCAAATGAAATGGTAAATGAGAGGTAAAAACACCTTTTAATGGCTTTTTACACAGTTTAAAGTGAAATATTAGGGTTATAATCTCATTTTCATGCAAATATTATTCATTTCTAACAAAGTTTGTTGCAGCAATTGAAAAAGCAGTACTATATTTGAAAAGAGAAAAGCTAGTAATGGTAAAAAATCAAAATTTGACCATATAATCGAGCAGTTTTACCGCGGAATTTATGCTCGTTAAAAAATAGAAAAGCGAGATCCGAGCAGTTTTAGCGCATAGTTCATGCTCGTTAAAAAATAAACATAAGATTGAGCAGTGTTTTGGCGCATTCAAGCTCTTTAAAAAATGAACCCAGTGCTGGTAAATAACCATTGTGATCGTAAATTTATTAGCCATAAAAGCCTTGGTCGTGTTTGCACCCACCAACTCCATTCCATTTGGCCAATCGTTCACCTCCATATGATTGTTTACCTATTTTGAGGAACAGCTGCGAAGAGTGATTTCACCTAGCCATCCTTGTGACACTGCCGTGATTGGAAAATTCCAACCTGTACCTGGAATCTGCTGCTATCCCTGTTTATCACTCGTTCCTCAAAAGACGAGTATTCTTTGAGCTCTTTTCATCTGACTCGTAAAATATGAAAAGTTTGCCGAGTTTTGGCCTTCCAGCTCGTTAAAATGACCGGAAGAGCTATCCCTCCTCTAGATTTTAATCTTTTTGGACCTGAGGGATTATTGCACAAAAAGGTCGAGCGCTTGTTTTATTCGGCTCGTTAAAGTTATCGAAAACTCATCCCTTCTGTATTGTTTTATACTTTTTCGGACTTAAGGGATTAGATGACGAAAAAGGAATTTTGGAGTTAACTTTCTGTACCTTTTCAGACTCTCTAGAAATGAAAAGGACTGAGTTTTCCTTGTCGTTAGACTCGTTAAAATGATTAAATAGCGACAAACTTGTCTTTAGACGAGAACGAGTTTCCCTATCGCTAGGCTCGTTAAAACATAGCGATGGGCTTGCCCGAAGGGCAGGTTATAGAACAAGCATATGTTATCCTCCTCAAGCTTGACAAAAATAAAGAGGTACTGGTCAGAAATGACTGGGGAAAAATTGGGAGAACCTCAAAGCTTTAATGGTAGCAAGTCGCTCTTGAACATGACACTTTGTCCTTCGTATCACATCGGGTTGGGTTGTTTCATTCACCGGTCTCATCACCATGGTCCACGCCAAACCATCCGAATTTGGGGTAATGCTACCGATCCATCACATCAGTGTTGTTATATGTTCAAGAGATGTGTTCAGAAAGAGTCAACCGTGTCCTATCCACTGCCATACATTATCCTTCATCCACCCATGATCGCCACCCTGAATCATATCTCACAGATTGTTTTCACCTCCACTAAAATCATTAGCTCCGTTCTGTGTCATTGATGTGGGATTCATTAAGGCCCTCCTTGGACGGATCGCTTCTTGTCGACTTCAGCTCATTATCCAAGAAGTTGATCTAGGAACAACCCCCCCAGTACTTTGAAGCTTGCATGCCTCAATGGCAAGTTTCTCACTTCCGGCGACAGGTATACATCAATGACCTTCGACCAGAAGATTTTGCGTGGTGTTCGACGCCAAGTCCTTTATTCACACCACGTAAATTGTGCTGCAGTACCTTGAGGGTCATTGTCATTATTGGTGATTCCTCTCGCACTTGTTAACGGTTTACATTATCGACCGGTAATCAAGCGATGTCTTTCCATGTTCAACTTCAGCGCAATTCTCACATGGATCGACTTGTACTTAGAGTGAAGATCGAACGAGTTTTGAAGACCCCGGATCTAGTTTCATCCATCCGGGCTGCGATATATATTCAGGAAATATAAAGACATTTGATATGTACATCATTGCAACAGATGATCATCCTACTCAAAGGATGATAATTTCAGCAGAGAATTATCAGTCTACCATCAGACGATCGTCTGTTCTATGTACCAAAATGAATTTATAAAGCTGAGCATGGGAATGCCCGCCTCAGCTAGATCATGAAAGCAGAATGAAAAATAATGTATTGTATTGTATTCTATTACAGGGCACCTCTCAGCGATTGAATGAACTTCGGATCCTCCTGATAAAGCATTTCACCCGATAAACGACCTCATACTTTAGGGGGCAACTGTTATAGACATTTTTGTGCCTTACAGCATGAAGCATGAAATGTCAATAATCTAAGGGATCCAAAGTCCCTAAACATGTTGTTCCTACCCCTAGAGGAACAAGGTCAGCAAACCACAGCACTAAATATCAGTTCTCCACCTGAAAACACTAAAAAACAAGCTAATTCTGGATCATGTCAACTGCTCCACTGAGCATCTGCGCTGAATGTCAAGAGCTCCACTGTCTACCTGCGCTGAATGTCAACTGCAAAGAAGGCTACCTACGCTGGGCGAGTTGGGACATGTGGCACAGTCATTCCTCAAGGTGTCAATGCCCAGGAAGCTTCCAAAATGACACTTGGATCAGGGAATTCGACTTGTGATGAGTAAGAGGGTCTAGATCTCCAAGTGGAAGCAAGAACCTCCAAGTGGACTCAAGAACTGAAGAATAACTGAAGTGGGAGAGGACACTAGTCAGCTTCATGCCAGTTACAAGCTGACTCATCCTTTCTCCAAATCTCCTATATATAGAGCTCTCTCATGAGGTCTAGGGAGGCTCGAATCTTGTGAATGTAAGGAAGTGCTGTTGGTTTGAGTATAGAACTATTGGGTGATTGCTTTGAAGGAGGTGAAGAGGAGATTTCTTTCTACTGGGAGGTGTTGCTGGATTGGGCCTCTTATGGTTGTAACACTCTCAAAACTTTACTTCTTCCATTAATAAAGCATTTGAGGTTCTTCTATATGCATGTGTCTTTGTGGCGTATTGATGCTTGTATATTTGATTTATTCTAATCCTTGAATCAATTATGGATGTATGCTTCTTGTAGTTTCCCTTTCTTGTGCTTTTGCAGGATCTTTGCGTAGCTGGGCCAGTGAAAGAGCAAGGAGATGGGAGCAAGAAGCAAGGAGAGAAGATTGGATCAAACATTAGTGGAAGACAACGGTTAGTGGATCCCTTTCTCCCCTCTCTTACATCTCATAAAGAAGTAATCTTGAATAGCTTTGCATTCGGTTGTTGCTGAGGTACTATCACCCTTAGAGTGGGATAGGGTCATTCCGTATTGGATACTTTTCCCAAAAACATGAAGTACAAGGGAAGACTCGTCCACCATCCAGCAGAGTAGTCCACAACAGATGTGACAATTATAACCAGTAAACAAGGAAGGTTTGCCTAGTATCCTGTGAAGTAGTCCACAAGGATGAGACAGTAGTGATAACCAATACAACACATTCCCAACAAGTTAAGTACTAAAACAATCGAAATAGTTCATCTATCTTAGTACATGTGAAATAAACATAAATTACAAATTCTGAAAGAATAGTCTTATAAACATCTACAAAACATGCATGAAAACTCGTTGTCCTTAAAAGGATTCTGTATTAACCAAAAATTCCAAGACACATATGTACACCATACATCACTAGCCCCAGTAGTGGGACATTAGAGCCACTCCCCACTCCTCAAAGAACTATCTGAAAACTCTTGATTCTTTGTGGGTGGATCCAAGGTGAAAAGTAATTTGCTCATACAATGAGGGGGTATATATAACCAAGGGTGATTCTTGACCCTTGTGACTCTTCGACTACCCTCATGATTGTTCAAATTCCTATGACTTTTCAACTGACATGACTCTTCATACTCATGTGTGTCCATTGGACTTCCATTTTACATTCATTTGATTTACAATAGACAAGGCTCATAGAGTGATGTGGCTTTTGACAACTCATCACATGGCTTGACATGACACTACTGACATAGACTAGCTTTTTGAGGTGGCAATATCAAGTCGTTGTTGTTGTTGAGTGATAGATGTGTTCTTGGATGTGATTTCTCTTCTCCTCCCCATAGCTTGATGATGTAGGGTCTTCAATGATCTTTGGTATTGGGAGGTGGTTACATGCATGTGTTCCATTTTCTTGTACTTGACAAGCTTCTTTGTTCATCCAGCAGTAAGTGAGTCTTCTAGCATGTTTGCCCCTCCTTCTCCTGCTCCATTGTCTTGCCAAGATCTAATAGTGTACCTGTTCCTGCAATTCACTCACGATGGGAAGACATCAAATCCAAAACCTCCTAGTTTAATATGATGCATTTGTATCCATGGACTGAGCCCAGGACACGTGACAAGGAGGGAGATTGGTCACTAAGACTGCACAAAGCGCAACTCAGGCTTGGTTAAGGAACTCCTGAGCACAGTCTTCACTATCGGGAAAAATTTCACAGGGGCCACTGGGAGAAAATATTTTGTAGTTGAGATCATCAATGGAAATTGCAAGAGGCAGGTATGTGTAGTTTTCAAAGGCAAGACAAGACTGGGAAATAGAGGGGCCTAGAGGACATATTTGCATAGTTTTTGAGATCAATTAGTCCTGGATAAGGGAGGAAACTAGGGGACACTTCTGCGTATTTTTGGGAGGAAAAGAAGGCTTGGGTCTCTATGCATTGTGGGTTCTAGCAGGTAGGGAAGAGGCTTTATGACTGATCTTGTGAAATGTGTAGTTTAGGTTGGGCTTGAAGCATCTTCTACACAATTCTGGGAAGGGAGTTTTCTCAAATATGGAATTTTGCAGTGAAACTACCCTGGGGATAGTCTCTATGCATTGTGCAGTTCTAGGTAGTAGAGCAGCATCACTAAGGGCTGAGACTGTGCAGTGTGTAGCTCAGTTGGGGACTGGTGAAAGAGAGTTGTTCAGTCGAAAGGATTTTTTAGGAAAATGGCTAAGTGTGGGAGGAAAATAAACTTTTGAGTAACTTGACATTGTGATCACATGCTTAGCTTAATTTGACGACATGACAACATAGACCACTGGAACAACAAGACAAAGCATTGCCCTTAGTGAGAATGTCTAGGACTTAAAAGAGAAAAGTGTGACACTTGAGATAGACTTTAGGACGACCATGAAGGCACTTTTCCTACAATTCTTAAAACTTTGTGTATGAGTGTGACAGTTGTTTACATGGCTGGGAAAACTTGTATACACAAATACCAACCTTCAAGGTCACCAGAAAGGCTCATAAACATGAAATAACAACCAAACATGCCAAAAGTCGACAGTTGATCCAACAAGAAAAAGGGAGCAAGACACTTAGAGGAAACACATGGAATGAATGTCATTGCTTGCAACCATGAATGTCATTGAATACATAATGATATTAAAATGATAAGCGTTCCTTAAAACTACACTAAGAGGCATATTTCAAAAGATGTGCTTTGTTTTCCATACCGACCCTCCAAAGGATTATGCATCAGATGGAGTCTTCATGCAGTCATGATCTTCTGTCATACCTTGGGTTCCTTGATATGCTTATCTATCTCCTCAGTTCCTTGATAGTCATCTAGCATTCCATCCTTCTTCATGGCCACTAAGAGACATAATTGTGTAGTTTAAGCGGCCAATGACTGCTGTGGGATGAGGCCCCCGGAGGACACATATATGTAGTTTCAGTGGGCAGTGCTTGCTACAGAATGAGGCCCTGGGAGGACACATCTTTGAAGTTTCAGGATGCAAGGTAGATTGGGCAGCTAAGATGCCTGAAGGATAAAAGTGCACATTTTTTGGAGACAGTGGTGTCTAATTGAGGGAATGACACTAGAGGAATCCACTGCACAGTTTTGGATGCCAAGGGAGGCTGGCCTTTCTATGCATTGCATAGTTCAAGTTGGAAAGGGAAAAGATTGAGGGTTGTAGATGCGAAGTGCACAGTTCACGAAAGCTGGATGAGGTTAGGTTGCTAGGGGAACTCTGGAATTTGGCTAAGTGTGGGATCAGTGCAACCGGTGTGAACAGTGATAGAACTTGACTACGATCACACACTTGAACACTTAGTGACACAACATAGACCATCCAGAACATTAAAAAAAAATGTTTAATGCAACATCCCTTGTGTTAGCTTATGACAAGTGCGGCTTCGATGATAGACTTCAGGAGGATAAAGGTGACACTTGTGCAAGGGTGCATGAAATTATTTTGAAACATTTCCATGTGATGGGAACAACTCATTCTCACAAATATTTCCCCTTGAAGCAAAACAAACTTCCCTTTGCATGACAAGCGATAATCCTTATCCCCAAAGTTGACACATACTATATAAAGATAAAAGCATTAATGACTCCTATTATTATAGAGGGGAGCTTGAGATCATCATCTTACCAATAAGTTATTAAGGAATGATCGATCTCAGGATCCACAGTAGAATCTGAAATTTGAGCGCAGGCCAAAATTTTGGAGGGTGTTGCAGCTGCTACAACAATGGGCTTAGTATCTTCAGTTGATTCCTTGAATACCACTTTTAACCATGGCATCGATGGGAAATGTTATCTCAAATGATCTTGCTCACAAATGTTACAAATTTCCACATTATTAAGTGGGCACTCTCTGATGGGGTGCTTCCTCCTATAGTTAGGGCAGAGTATTGAAAGAGTTTTGTCATCTTCAACCTGATTTTGTTTCACCTATAACATATCTAATTGAGAAGATAGAGAATTGATCACATCAGTTTTAAAATTTTCAAATAGATTACTAATTTATGGCTTCATTACCACACCAATAGTTGATTTTTGTATTCTAGCATAAGCATCTCATGCTAAAGTTTTGTCCCTTGATGATCCTCTTAAGCTTCTCAAACAGAGTGCAACTATGTCATCATAGGGCTACTATGATATGTCCCCTTTTCCCATAAGGTTTAACATGTCCATAAAATCATCCTTCATTCCTTAGATCAAAAATACCTTTAAGATATATTTATTCAAATCACTATGCATATGCCTCTATAAATTGTATTGGAGGTGCTCGATATAATCCTCCAAGCTCTGATCTTCCTTCTATGACATTCTAAAAATTTCCTCCCTTTGATTTATGGTCATGCAGTAATCTTGATATTTTCTAGAAGGTTTTATTCATGTCATCCCAGAAGAAATAGATGCACCACCAAGTCCCATGAACCATCTTAACACAACTCCCTTCAAAGTAACAAGGAAAAACTTCAATTTCTGGGCACCTAAGGTATAGTAGACTTCGGAAAAAAAACATCAAATTCAAAGAGGAAAGTATCATGATCTTCATCGGTTGTGCCCTGAAATTTTTGGAGGGATGACAAAGGAATGTTCTTTATTGGTGCTTCTCCCCATAGGTTCCCAATAGGGAATTCAAAGGTGGTAACTATGTTATTTTCATTTTCATTTTACAAATGATTATTCCACAAAATTTAGTGGTTCTTTAAAAAAAAAATCAAGCACTCGGTGCCCATCTAGTTGTAAAGGGTCTTATGATTGCTACTTAGGCTACCTTACAACACTCCCCATGTCTGGGATAGAATAATCAATAGGTTTGTTGTTTTCTGGACTCGATGCTTAGCATTCAAAATTTTATCCATATTTATCAAACTATCCTTCCGACGAGTACTAGTATTCACCTGCTATTGATGTACATGATTTAGAGATTCTTGGACTTACTACTGAGGTAGAGGGTTCACAGGATTTTGTCTCCCAAATATTTTTTTCCTGACACGTATGACCCCTGATAATCTATCCTATAAGGGATAGTTCCAAAAGAGGATGATTTATGGGATCATGTTTTCTGAGAATTAAATCTTGCGACATATGATTATACGTCTTATTTTGATATTAGTTGTTGAATAAATGTCACTTGTCCTAAGTCTTGATTTGTCCTTCCTCCACGTATCATTCTTCTTGCACAATTTTTTTTTTTTGGGACACCACATTTCTCTTCTTCTTTATTCATGCAACCTATGTGTCCTAACTCTTTATGAGGTTGAGCATGCCTCATTTTTTCAAAGAGATGTGTAGGTTCTTACTTCTCATCTTACCACCCTATCACCCTAGATTCAAGAGCACTTATAATGCATCATATTTCAACAATGCATCTATAAAAATAAATGATACTAGTTATGCTCCTACACCTTTGATAACCTCCCTGGAAACGATGTCAAAAAGTTGAGCAAACAAATTTTCTTAATAAAGCAAATCAATAGCTCACACATAAATTATCAATGAGGTTGGTAAGTCTATTTATTTTAAGGTTATGATGCACAATATATATCGACATTAATTTCTAACTAACATTAACTATTTCCTAATTATCACTAAGCTTTCCCTCTACAAGTACTTGGCACTCAATCAAACCAAAGGTCACTGTAACTATTCACAATTGCAGGAGTGGAAGTCAATTCAAATAATTATCTCACTATCAAACCCACACTTGCATGAAAGTGACTCTCTACACGCAACTCTGGAAATGGAAATCACACTTGAAGAATAAAACAACATTCATCTATTCTAAGATCACTCTTGGAGGAAAAGAAATAACACTCCTTGAAATTGATTCCTCACTTGAAAAAAAATCATTCAATCACAACCACAGACAATCATCATCCCTTATGCTAGGAATCAAAAATAAAATAAACTAATTAATTGCATCATAATTGTATCAATCTGTGAGAGTAGCTAACAAATATTATGTATCAAGAATGAACTATAAATTTATAGTGGAAATTGAACAACAACAAAAACAACACACAATTAATAAGGATCGATTTAGTAATAATTATGATGACACATGAGCAACCTATATTCAAGTATTATTTAATCTAGCTCAACCAAGTTGCAAAGATAGTATATCAAACGAGAAAATTGTAATGACAATAAACTGAAATGACACAAATTGAATTACCACAAACTACAAACGAATTATTTAAAGTAACTACGCTACCTCTATAAACACAACAATCCCTACTAAAGAGGGTGAGCCTTCCTCCTTAGCAGGGCGCTAGTGAAATTATAGCTCATAGGCTAGCACAATAGATCATAAGTGAACTATGAACTCGCAAAAGATTCAATTAGCTCTTAAAATAAAATACAAGATGCACAGTTTGAACAATAATGATCCCTCCCCCCGCACGGGGTAGAGAGATCCTTCTTATAGGTTTATCCCTTCTATATAATATCAATATCATAATCATGAACAACGATGAGAATCTTTTGATTCTCTGGCTATTAAAACTAAAAATATTTTCTTGAAACAAGTTCCAACAAATTATCAAATAAATTCAATGCCATAACAGGTGCCTTGTTTTAGCAAGTAGTTAAATAGTAGGGATCATAATTTTTATGGCCAAATTGGTCAATTTTTCAAGAAGAGTCAAATCCATATTGGCACAACGGTCCTAGTTGAACCCATTGAGTAATAGCATACACATCATCTCCCAAAAATGACACTGAGAATTGTGTCAACAAAAAACAGAGTATCAACATTGGTATAACAGCAAAGCTATTGGCCTAGTGTAACAACATCACAAAATCCTGGAAAAATAACATCATGTCATATGGAAAAAGGGAGTAACAACATCCTAACAAACTAGATCATGCTATAAACATTATTCTTTATCATTTTGTTACTAAAGACTCCCAAAACAATTATCCTCTCATCAAATGCAAGCAGAACTCCATAAGTTAGAGTGACATGAGAGAGTGGCACAATTCAGTCAGAAAGATAATCACTTGAATAAAAGGATATGGTTATGAAGGTTAAAGTGGTCAAAAAGGTAAGGAAATGGTGATGAAAAGTATGCCCATCACGACAATTGTAAAATTTTCAATTTTAAACCATGGTCGATTATGACTTCTTTCCAGAAAATACTTTTTTAATCAAAAGTTATTTCGTATTAGTGAGCACGTAAAATAGTTGAATAGTATTGTGATTATTCAACTTGATATTACGAAGTAGGATAAGACAAAATTCCTAGAGTGAGCCAATAATGAAAAGTCTTAAGGAAGGCAAAGGCTCACTTTAAGTGAATGGATAGTCTAGAATTTGGAAGGCCAATAGTCATTAGGTTGAGCTATAATTAAATTTATCTTGAAAAGAGTGGGGACTTTCTCTTTTATTGTAAGTTATACTTTTGGGAGAGAAAAGTGTTAGCATAGGTGAACTAAAAGTCATGGTTATCATAAATGGTTGCGAGTTTGCTTATCTATGTGTGAATGTTGTAATTTATTTTGAGTGCATGTGCTTAGCTAATGATGAATACTCTCTTTGGTCGAGTTTAATGTATCCAATGTATACTGTGAAATATAACCTATATTTGTTAAAGAAAGCATGTAATGATGTTGAGATCTCCCACAAAATAATATTATCTTTTTTTATCTTTCATATGGTCTTAATGTAATGGCAATAGTTAGTGACACCCAATGTAACTAAATTTGATCATTGACTTGGAAAGAGCAAGGCACTCAATATGCAAAATTTCTTTTCTTATAATTTGTTGTTGGTGTTGTAAGATAGACTACACTTGTTTATGGATTAATTGAGTATTATTGGTATAAGTGGTGGCTCTCTTGTATTATTTGGAAACCCAAGGAGAATAATACATAGAATGTTGCAAGTGTGAGACATCCATATAGTCAGATGATTGGAAACCAAAGAAAGTCTAAAACAACTATGGTTTGTCTAATCATGCCAAGTACTATCATAAAAATGATGAATGAAATTTGTGTTTTCATCCCATGTGCATGAGTGTTCGTGATTAAACATATGCAACAAATTAATTGAAGTTCCATTGACTACACTTATTTTCCATCCTTACGATGATGGAAACTATTAGAGAACTTGAGTTTGGTGTCAAGAATTGACCATAGTGCATTATAAAATGGTTGAGACATATAGAAATTCTATCAAACACTATGGAATATGTTAAAACAAACTAGGACCAAACATGGATGAAAATATAAAAAAGTATTGTTAAGTAGTGTGTTATTCTTGTTACTAGGAATCATGATAGCCATTTTAGATTAGAAATGATAATAAATACACAATTATGTTGGTTCATGGTAATGGGTAAAATTGAGATAAGTCCAAGCTAAAGTATTCCCAAGGTCTAAAAGGAACATACAATGTTATGTGCTTACCTAAATAGAGACCAATTGGTCTAGTAATGGAATAGAAAACACAATATTTGAGTTAGTATTCAACATCATAAGCCATGTAAGAACAATATAAATATTATTTTTATAGGTTTTAACCCTACATAGGTAATCCCTACAAACAAATTCTCAATAAAACAGAAAATACTCAATGGTAAACACACACATTAATATTTTATCCTAGGAAGCCAAACCAGGAAAACCAACAATATTTTTTCAAGATATTATCCTTACAATGTTACAATACAATATGTATATGTCATAACATTCATAAACCCCCAATCCATTAAATCCAGACTAGAATACAATTATAGTTCCTTTGTTTGAATCTACAAATCCATGAGAAAAACCACCATTCACACGAAACCACTAAAAGTGAAAACTGCATGCCAAAAACTACCAAAATGGACACAAAAATCACTCAAAGAAACATTTAGGGCACTTCCCCACCCCAAACAAAGGGGGTTGACAACCCCCATGTGACCCCCTATGTGCATGGTGCATATAAATCATGCATGGGGTTAGTCTTGCAAAGAATATAACACATACCCAATCGGTGTAATGTGCTTATTGTCATCATCATGTTAGATTATCAAATTAACTTTAAAAAATGATATTTTCAAAGTAATGAATATATGGTTTTACCTTTAGGCACAATTTATCAAGTGATAAAGAAGATCACATTACAAGTGGAAATTGTTGATATCTACAATATTTCTTGTAGTGATGACATTACATTCATGTTGGGGAGAGATATAGATTGTTGTTAACCCCATGTCAATTTTGTATAGCTATACCCATCCTTTTGTACAAAAACCCTTAGGTCAAAAAAAACTACAAGAGACACAAGTGGTATGCTCAAACAATAAATTGTTTATTATTATGCTAATTTGGTCACCATGTACCAACTCATATGATTTTGTAGTTATAGTTATTTATCCACCTTCAAAGCAAATTATCATGCTCCTAAATGGACCCTTGACTAATAATACTTCAATGACAAGGTCGCGTTTCCTTTAAAACACCCAATTTGAGTTCTTAATTATGGATAGCATTCACAAACCCCGTGAGGAAGAGGCTTAGCCACACAAAATGGCTTAAAACGCATGGTCATGACTAAAACTATAGAAAATTTGGTGCCATTATTGAGTAGGTTAAACATGATGACGGTACTTGTATTGATTGAGTTCAATCCTTTCCAACAATATTTATCTCTCCCAAACTACCATTTTCCAATTTAAATAAGATATGAAGAGGAGGGAAATTACCTTCAACCTTATGTGCATCTACACTACTAGAATCTCCTCTTATTGATTTCAGTTGTGAATTGAGCATCCATTTTTCTAATCAACCTTTGCTTGGATGAGGAGGTCATCCACTACATTGGCATGCATTAGATATATATTTACTTAATTAATATAAATAACACTCTTCTTCTCCTACCCCAGACTTTGTGTTCATATTATGTGTTTTGATTTTGTATCTTGATAATTAAAGAGTAGTACATAAATTGGTGTGAATTTAGTTAAATTTCCTATATATAATTTTAATGTCGTAAGCCATTAGTTTCATTTTTATTTGAATTTAAGCATCTATGTCATTTCGATTGAGTAAGGTGTTGCTTTGGTATATGTGTGTAGGTGACTTGGAGATCTAATTCATTGAATGATATATATTTATGTGCACTAACTTGGTGATATAAATGAAATACATATAAGCATCATATCATTATTCTCTTTCTTCTTCCTATGTCTTCCTCAATCGCTAAGAAGAAACTTCACTAAAATGGGATAAAAATAGCTTGAATCGTCAACCTATAATGGGCTTTATAAACCAACCTTGTAGGAATTAATTACTTCTTAATTTTGTAATTATTTGCTCTGAATTCAAACTTTTGTGATTCATATTGTTTTAAGATCATTCTCTCTGATCAATCACATCATCAATTTGTGGTCGAAGTTTTGAACCAACTAATGTAATTATTTCCTTAACACCACCTTCTTTTCACTATCTTTTCTTTATTTGATGACTAAGTGAAATTTTTGCAAGAAATTCACTCACTTCATATGGCATGCATTCTTTGGCTTTTTTTGTGTATTTATTGTAACACCCCCTCAAATCAACACCCCATTTAGCATAACTTTTTAAATAAATGAAAAAAATATCATAGAAAGATTTCATGTTGCATGTGATATGTGGCATATCGCACAAAAAAATATTTCTAGCAAAATAGCCTATGTTGCACTCAATATTTTTTTCTACAACATGCCTTGTATTGCACAAGAAAACTTTCTAGTGAAACACAACCTATATTGCACAAGAAATTTTTCTCATGTGACATAGATTTTATTGCACAAGAATTTTTTCTTTCATGTAATATATCACAACAATAAATTTTTATTATTGTGCAATGTAACACAACAATAAAATATCTTGGTGTGATACATCACACTACCAGTAAATATTCTCTTGCTATGGAGGATTCTTCTTCTTTTTATCATGATTCAATATTATCTTTTCTTGTGGTTTTTCATAGAAAAAAATATATTTTGGTGCAGTGTATCACATCAAGAAAATATCTTGGTGAGATACATCACACCACTAGAATATATTTCCTTCATCTTTCACATACAAACATTTTATTTTGGTGGAATTTATCACTTCAGAATATTTTCTTGGCACAGTCCAAAATACCATGTGCAATTATTTTTTTGTGATAAGCTTAAACTTCCTAAGCTTTCCAAAAAGGTGCCAAGTCTTAAAGCACCTTTTGTATGCCAAAGAGCGTATTTCACATCGAAAATAAATCTTTAGTAATATGTTCCATATCACGAAGGAAAAATATCTTTAGTGATACATGCCATAACACTAAGGAAACTTATCCTTAGCAATACATGCCATATCACCAAGAAAAATCATTTTTAGTGATACATGCCATATTGCAAGAAAAATTTATCTTTTGTAATATGTGTTGTGCACAAAAAATAATTATCTTATGAGATACATGCAAGATATTTTATTTGTGTGATACATATAAACTCCAAGATATTCTCATAAAAGCTTCTAGGTTTGTTCTAAAAAAAATTGAGCTTACACAACTAGCTTTACTCATTGTCAACTTCGATTCAATCATCTTTCCATCTTCAGAGTTAACATTCTACCAAAAAACAAATTACCAAAAGTAAATAGCAACAAAATTAGCATTATATAAGGAAATATGCATTCTTAACTAGTTTAAATTCTTGTAACAAATTGTTTTATCTTTTCAAAATCTATAGGAAATACATGCTTTCAAAATTTAGTTAATAAATACTCATATTTAACTATAAATTTCATGATAGAAACAATACCTTCAACAAAACATTGGCTTAAACCTCACTTCCCAACAAATCTTCAAGAATAGAATTAGAATACATAGAATGTAATATTTCATTTTACAGATAAAAAAATTTCATGTATATATAATTTCTTCCCACTACATATGACAACACCTTGTAGGAATAAATCATTAGCATTCAAAATAATAAACACTAGCAGTATGAATAATCATAAAAAAATCATCAAGAATAAAAGGATTTATCTATTCTTGAAATTTATAAACCAAGAAATTGATTAAGGCTAAGTAATTTTCCACCAACCTTAGGCTCTATTATGATTGATCTTTCTACAGTAGATCACCTTTAGCCAATATATGATATCATTAAGGAAAAGAGTTGATGCAAAAACAACTCAAGGAAAATATTTAACTAATGAAAGAGAGTTTCTCGACCATTTTTTTTTGTAAGGATCTCTAAAGATATAACAACTATCTAGCACACACAATACCTACACATACAACACAAGGAGTTATTTTTTTCTCTAATCAATATCCCCTCAAAATTATTCCCCATCCATTTCTTTTTAGTATGTGCATATAAAGGTCTAGGCTAATATCTTTAAGAGCCAATAGAGAATTCATGATCTTCACTACTAATTTTACTACAGATGGAGTGACTATTTGGTGTTAAAAATACCTACACATACAACACTAAGACATATTCTTTGTCTACTCCATAGTCCCTCGGAGGTATTAACCCTCAAGTATTATTTTGGAGGTGGATAGAAAGGTACAAGATGATAATTACTCTAGTAGGAAAATTTCTAGTTCTTGGTTATCAAATTCCAGTCTCCTTCCTCAAGAATTTATTTTCCTTCTCACAAAATGCTCTCTCTTCTACTAATCAAATTCCTTCTTCCAAGGTGAATAATCATTCTTGAATGAATGAACCAACCTAAAAAGAGTCATGTTTCCTTAATTGAAATCATCTTCCAAGAAAATGGTGGGACAAGTCTCCTAGATTTTAGGGAGCATGTTTTCAAAGAAAGTAGGAGGTGGTGGCCAAGTTGAGGTTATGGTTTTCTCCAAACTCACTATTCCCAAAGTTTAACTATGAACTTATTTCCCAAAAAGGTAAAGGTTAAAACAGAAATAATAATAGAAGGGTAACATATAGGATTCCCTTAAACCCCCTCACCTTTCCCTACTTGTGGTGTCAAAGTCCCTTTAGGCACTCCTACCTTAGTGAGTCCTAGGATTTTATTAAATCTGCCAAAGTAAAATATTTACATAAATTCCAAAATGTTATAGCCACCATGTAAATTACTACTCATGGTGCTAGTTACAACATGGTAATTAAATATATATGTCACTGAATTACAAAATATTAAAGGGTCCCAAACTAGGGCATAATATCCCCTTTGTTGAAATATGTAACTAGGTTCGGTCTTCATAATATTCTATGTACTATTGATTTTATGTATTTTATGTAAAGAGAAAAGGAAAATTATTATTATTATATATAGAATGAGTTTCATTCTCTAAGTCAATTTGTTTTTAGGTCTAAGCACCCATTGTGTGCTTCTAGGATTTGGCATGAAGTCAAGAAGTCATTGTTATATTTAATAGACCCTATTGGGAAATTTGCATCATGTAAGAAGAATTTATTATGAGTCAAAAGAGTCAAAATTCTCCCTCCAAGACCAAGTTGGCCTACAAGAAGGAAATTCGGCCTACTAAGATGAAGTCGGCCTCATTAGGGCTATTTTATCCTCACAAGAAGGCTATATATAAGAAGACAATCAACCTCATTTAAACATCATCCAAGAATTTTGATCACAAGGACAAGAAATATATCTAAAGGGTTAGCAAATAAGAGGGATACAAAAGGAAGAGAGAGTGAGTATTTTGAAGATTTTTTTGGGCTACATCCTCTCACACATGTGAAGGAATTAGGGAATCATTTATTGTAGCAAAGACCAAAATTGCAATCATCATAATAGGTTGAAGTTTGGGTTTAAAAAAAACTAGTTTGCAAGTTTAGTTACCAGGGAAGAAGAGGCACCCTAAGCGAAGGAGAGAGGAGGTATAATTTACCCTCTATCACCAACATGTGTGAAAATTAAATATGTTGCAGGAAGGCCAAAAAATTGTAGTCTTAAAATAGAAACCGAAATTCTAAAATAAAGGCCGAAAATCTGAAGTTGGAAGCTATCTGACTTTAGTTGATTTTTTGAAGGATAAGTTCATCAAAGAAGAGGTTGACTTGGTCTTGGAGGGGTCTAGGTCTTGGGTCTAAGTGTCTTGGAATTCATTGTTTGAATTTTCTATAAGAAGAGAAGATTTATTGTGGGTTTTCCTCTCTACGAGAGGTGTTGGCCCTAGCTAGTAGGCTATATCTTGTGTCCTCTTGTTTTATTGATCTTCATAGTTTGATAGCTATTTGATGATAAGAACGTTATAATAATTAAGATAATAAGAAGTTAATTACATTTACATCAACTTAAAGTAAAATAACATCACAAGCAATTATAAAAGAAAAGATAAATCACCCTAATCTAATTGCCAATGATTTCTCAACATGGTTACAGAGCTAACGTGATAAGGAAAGGAAATTTGAAGATCACCCAACTGAAGAAGGATACATAAGGGAAAAACAAAAGAAAAAGGAGAATCAAGGAGACCCAAACATCACATCACAAGGATCATATCATCTTGAAAGAAGAACTCTTGGAAGAAGAAGAATAAGACCTCAAGGACCCTACCTCCTTTCAAAGAAAGAAGGACTCTACACATTTGAAGCATCTTGGGAAGTATCCACACTCTATAATAATAAACCAAAGGGAGAAATAATAGAATTTATCATCAAAATCAAGGTTATCTCCCTCGCATTGAATAAATTATCACATTGCAAACATATTTGAAGGAAAAGGAATATCTCTTCTTATATTGAAGAATAAGCATTGTCATTCTTGAAGAAGGAATACATCATCAAGGAAGCATATAGTGGATGACATCATCAAGGAGGAATATGCATTTGACAAGTAAGTAATTTATATTTCATGTTCAATCTACAAACCAAATGACTTCTTTCTGTGAGGAGAATAATAAACTTTTTGGGACATTGAACTAGCTTGCATGGAAGAAGAGAATATATTTGATTCTCATAGAAAATGAATTTATTGAATATGTCAAGGGATTAATCACAAAACCTACACAAGAACAATCTCAAGAACTATCAAATTATATGAAAGGACAAATAAGGGCTCAAGGAATCCTCATTAAATCAATCAAGGATTATCTCATCTCCTATGTAGCAAAGTTGAAGACATAGAAAGAAATCTATGAAAAATTGGTGGAAATTTTCTCTATAAGTACAGATGGGGAAATAATATCATTAAGAACTTAACTATACATAATGAAAGTTTCAAAGGAAGAAGGGGTAGCTTCATATCTCATGAAGGTATCCCAAATAAGATATCAACTACAAGAGCTACGAGAAACAAAGTGAGATCCATAGATTACCACTCTTGTACTCAATGCATTACCAAATAATGGGGCAACTTTGTATCAATCATCTATGGAAAGAAGGAAGCCACTTCATTCATTGATCTATGGTCATTATGTAATATTGAAGAAATAATATTAAATGAAAAGAATGATGTTGGATCAAATGAATAAACACAAGCATATGTAGCAATGATAAGGAGGAAAGGGAAGTTTGAAAAGTTTGAGCCTTGAAATAAATTTCAAAAGACAATTGACATGTCTAAGATTCAGTACTATGAATGTGATGAATATGGGCACTTCAAGAGGAATTGTCCTAAACTCAAGAAGGGCAACAATAAAATAAAGGGAAGAAGTGAATCCCATGTGACCGACAAATTAGAAGAACCGTAAGAGAAGAAGTCAAAGAAGGAAGAAGTAAATAAATCTATTATTAAAAGGTCCCTCACATGCATTAGTTTATTTTTTTCAGTTTATAGAATAAAGAAAGTCATGGTAGGAAGCATCTTAGTCAGGTGACACCATAGAAGCATAGAAGGATAACCAAAATAACAGTTTGTATGGTTAAAGAAGGCATCTAGCAAAACATAAATAGAAGACTATCATCACACCTCTTCATCATTAGGAAGAAGCATTTTTAGAATAAGGGTCATTGAGATCCTCCATAAAGGATATTTGTTAAAATATTAACCTCTACTTAGAAGAGGCATGTGTCACATAGATAGTCTACATTCCACCTAGTGTGGGATCCACATGTATGAAGATAGAGAAGTGCATCATGACAATTTGGTTGAAGCATTTTCATATTCACGCAAGGAAAAGGAAATTTTATAAAGGAATATTAGATGATCACATGAAGGAAGTGGTATTATTATATTTTTAAATTTGATAGATGGATAAAACCATGTCATCACTTAATTGCAGATAGAATGGTTAGAATGCTCTATCTCATGAGCATGATTGAAGAAGAACGGACTCTTCCTTATGCATGATACACGAAGTCATGAATATAATATGCCTTGAACTCTTATACATGATGACAAGATAGGATCAACTTTACATGACCTTGTGAAGAATAGGAGGTGGTTGGCAACAATTGTTTCTATGGTGAAGGAACTGTGTATTGAGATCCCAAGGAAGCAGTATATGATGAAGCTGGAAGAAGAGTTCATAAAGATGTGCCTATAGTCACTTGAGATAACATGAGTAATCAACATCAGATAACAATTATAAGGATTAGTTATGATATCTCCATGAAGAAGTTATGAAGACCCCGATAAGTATGATGAAGAAGGATAACATTGATAGTAAATTTCTTGGAGATGGGTTTGAATAGTATGCAGGTGGTTGAAGTTGAAAAAATTGATATTATGACGAATGGCCATCATGAAGAGGTAATTATATTTTTGAAGTTCACTTTTCTTTTTCAAAAGTAAGCATCTGGTTGGATTGGAACAAGGCTACCAACACAAGGTTGTAGAAATTCACCTACAACCAGACTTGGATGGAGAAATATAGAAGGAACATGACTTGGAAAGAGGTAGTAGTATGAAGGATAGCTATATGATGATGAAGAAGGTCACTTCCCAATGAAAAGAAGATGGCATGACTAGTATTACCTGGTTCAACATTATGAAGAGGAAAGGAAAAGTTATGTAGAAGATGGTAAAATCCCCACAAAGAAGTTAAGGAAGAAGATGGTTCCATGATGAAGAAGTTGAATTTTTTCCATGACATGATGATGAAAAAAGGAGGAGCCCTACAACCAGTTGATAGTACCATTATCTCCACCGAAGATTAGATAGTTTTGGTTGAAAACAAATCCGTATTTGAGAGGGAGCTTGGTTATATTCCTTTTACAGGAATGAGTAGATCTTCCTAGTTTAGAGGGAGAGATAGGCACATCATCTTGTCTTCACATTATGAAGAAATAATGGAAGATTGGGTAACCATATTGGATTGATATCGACACTCTTTGAGGATGAGGTAGGGCATCAAATAGGTAAGAGTAGTTGAAGAGGAAGCTCCTTTAGGATGTGTAAATCCAAGACATGAATGGTCCTAAAAGAATATACATTGTGAAAATACGGATGGGATATGTGCCTTGAGAGACAATGATAAAAGTGTATATAAATCATTGTATCCCCAACATTATGCTCTAATCTAGTGGAGAGATAGAGTTGTTATTCAAGACCTTGCTATATGACAATGTTGGTTGATACGGTGAGATGCATTGATATAAACCGAATAGATAATTTGTGAGATGGCTTACCAATCTGACTCTTCATATGAGAATTATTTAGTATGATAATATCCATGTACCATATATGTATTATGAATACCTCCCTAGTTAAGAAGGAGTGTTGAAATATGTAACTAGGCCCAGTCCTCATAATATTATATCTACTACTGATTTTATGTATTTTATGTAAAGATAAAACAAAATTTATTATTATTATTATTATAACATGAGTTTCATGCTCTAAGTCAATTGTTTTTAGGTCAAATCACCCATCGTGTGCCTCGAGGATTTGTCATGAAGTCAAGAAGTCAAAAGACTCATTGTTTTATGTAATAGACCCTATTGGGAATTTTGTATCATGTAAGAAGAATTTATTATGAGTCAAAAGAGTCAAAAGTATCCCTCCAAGACCAAGTTGACCTGTAAGAATACAAGTCGACCTATAAGAAGACAAGGTCGACTACTAAGATGAAGTCAGCCTCATTAGGGCTATTCGAGCCTCACAAGAAGGCTATATATAAGAATAAACTCGACCTCATTTGAACATCATCCAAGAAGTTCAATCGCAAGGAAAAGAAATATATCTAAAGGGCTAGCAAATAAGAGGAAGAAAAAAGGAAGAGAAAGCAAAGTTTTTGAGGACTTTTTGGGCTACATCCCCTCATATGTGTGAAGGAATTAGGGCATAATTCTATTATAGCAAAGACTGAAATTGTAGTCATGATAATAGGTCAAAGTTTGGGTTCAAAAAGGACAATTTTGAAAACTGAGTTACCAAGGAAGAAGAAGCATCCTAAGCAAAGGAGATAGGAGGTATAATTTACCCTCTATCACAGTTACATGTCCATCTGGGCACATCACTCATGACAATCAGATCAATGTAAATAGGGTCTATCAAACCCTAATTCAGTTGCTACATGCCTGTTATAGACATCTTTGGGCACTGCAACCCCAAGCATAAAATGTCCATAAACCAAGGGCTCCTAAGTCCCTAAAAGTGTTGTTCTAACCCCTAAAGGAACAAGGTCAACTGATTACAGCTTCTCCCAGAAGTTCTCCATGAAAAACTGCTCAGAACTGGTCAAAACAGGATCATTTCAACTGCTCCATAGGAAAAGTGCATTGCATCTCACCTAAATACACTGTGTGGGTGTGTTGCATTTCAAAAATCCCTTCTATGGGGTGCGATGGGCGAGAAGTGACAAATGGCAGTGTCATTCCGTGAGGTGGAGAGGCATGGAATTTTCCAGAAACTTCTCCTGTGACACTTGCCTCTCTGAATTCGACCAAGGATGAGTAAGAGATCATCAATCTCCAAGTGGAAGCAAGAACTATCAGAGGGAAGACACTCAGAAAATCACAAGCTGACTCATCTCCCTTACAGATATCTATATATGGATCCCTCATCCCAAAGATCCAGAGGCTGGAATTTTGCATATTGTAAGGAATTGCTGTTGGTTTCTTGAGACAACATCATAAGTGTTGGGTGATCTAAGCTTTGTATGAGGTGAAGAACGACTTACTTGCTGAGAGGATGATGTTGGGTCAGAACAACTGGTTGTAACTCCCTTGGCTCTTTCTTGTTTATCAATAAAAGCTATTTAAGTTTTCCTCCATACTCTTCTGTCATTTATGTTTTATGCATTTGTATGGTCAATTTACATCTGATCCTAGATTGTTTATGATTATAGATCCATGTTCTTGTATAGTGTCATGCTACTGTGATCCTACAGGTTCTCTGTGAAGCTGGGCGTACAAGGGAGAAAGTAGCGAAAGGCTATCAAGAGAGAGAGGAATCGAACTAGGAGATTAGCGCAAGACAGAGGTTGGTCTTCTTTGTTCTTCTCTCATCTATATTTCATAAAGGAAAAACGAAAGTAGCTTTACTTTGTTTGTTTCTAAGGTAGCTACCACACCTTAGTGGGATAAGCAGTTATGTGTAGACACTTTTCCCTGTAACAAAGCCCTAGA
Source organism: Pinus tabuliformis (assembly GCA_031772625.1). NCBI lineage: Eukaryota > Viridiplantae > Streptophyta > Pinopsida > Pinales > Pinaceae > Pinus > Pinus tabuliformis. The sequence goes on from CM062809.1 coordinate 76,905,790, forward strand.
CATGCCACTTCATTGAGTGCTTTCATCCATAAAAGTTTCATAGTTTGAAACCCTGCTGAAATGCCTCCTTGGGACACCAACGCAACCTTAGTCAGGGGAAACTGCTCTACATAGCAGGTAGGCCCATTCAGACCTGTGCTGCATAGCACTTAGGCCCACTTTAGCCTGCTCTGGGTGAGGATGAGTGAAATTGGCATAGGATTCTAGGAATATTCCTTGATTCTAAAGAATTCTAAAAAGAACCCATCTCTTATCCTATCAGGATGAGCTCGACTTAGGATAGGCTTGGATCATCTAATCCTCTATCCTCTCATCCCTTTGAACATGGAAACTAATCATCCAATTATGGAAAACCATTCAATGCCATATTAATGAAAAAACCACTTGCATTCATCTATAAATTGGCCTCCCATCATAGGGCCAAGGAGAGCTTGGATATTATAGAGAAATACTATTGGTTTACAGACTTGAAATCATTATCAAGTAATGTTATGCTGCTAGATTGATGTTGCTATTGGTGCGATGAGGGTTTGGACTAAGCTGGATGAGTGACATAGATCAAACCACATTGGGTGTAACTCCTCCTTCTATCAATCAATAAAGTTGTTTGTTCCTTTTCCATTCCAATACTTTTGTCTACATCTATGATTAATGTATGTTCAAATGTTGTTGATTCCATTTGTTTACAATAAATAGATCATATTCTTTGATTGTTGGGGTCTTATGTTTATGTTGGCAAGTACCAATTGAGCAAATTCAGTTTGAGCAAGAGCGACGGGAGAAACTCAAATGAGATCAAAAGAGATCAAAGGAAGTGAAGGATCACAAGTAGGTTCCTTTATCTTATTTGTTTATTATAGGAAAATGTTAAACATCTTTACTTTAGTTGTTCTAAGTGTAACTACCCACTTAGGGAAGATATACTTATCCGTAGGTATAAATTATGTATAGCAAATTGGTGACTCTGCTGGGGACCGACCATCATTCCTGGTAGTTATCCCTTATCATATTACATCCTAGTAGACTTTACTTGACTTCATTGATCTTTTTTCAGTCATTTTGAAGCTTTTTTGGTCAAAATTTTCACTAGAATTCCTACTCTAGGAATGTTCTATTACCAGAGCACCCTTGGTCAGGGGACAGTGCTCTGCAGAGCACCCTTGGCTTAGAGACAGTGCTTTTCAATGCACTGTCTCCCACTCAGGGTTGCGTTGGTCCCTGTCAAGCCAAAAAACCCATCTTTTTCTTGATTTTTTCCAAAGTTGATTTTGATGTTGTTTGCTGAAGATCAATTTTTTTCTTTGTCTCTGAAATCAGTTTGCATTTCCTCTCCTAGACCTACTTTGACCTTGATTGTTTGGTGTTTCTTAAGATACTTCTTTATCATTATCAATTCATTGTCAAAGTTATCTTACATTGATTAGTCTTTACCTTTCTGAAAGAGAATTGTCGTAAAGTCTTCATTTCTTTGAAAAAGAAACTGTCTTAAAGTCTTCGTTTCTTGTGAAAAGCATTGTTTGATTGTTTGTGCATTTAGTTTCTTTGTGTTCATATAAACATTAAAAGAATGAAAAGAAAAACATGCATAATGCATTTAGAAGTTTGTGTGTGCTTGTAAGAATGGTATAGGGAAAGTTGCATTAGATGCGCTCCATGCTCTTTGTTTAGAGAGTCTGATTTCTTTATCCCTTTTAGCTATGGTTTTCATTGTTTAAATCAAATGAAAATAATGTTTCTCATCATATTTGCATTCTAGGAGTTTCGAAAACATCACGCGGTGAACCTGAAAGGCAAAATTTTAAACAAGATCAACTAAAATTTATCTCAATTAACCTAATGAAGCATTGTAGCTTAACACATAACATTTAGAGGTCTAGGCTAGAGATGTGTTCCGGCATTGTTAAACATAGCAGCTATCGTTAATGGTCTGTGATACATTTTGAGTGTGATGCCTCATTCCATGTATGTAAGAATATCATAGCTCGTCCACATACTTTCAGGTATATCAGGCGGTGTTATAGTACGAAAAGTATAAGGGAATGCTCTCATTGTGTGGTTTTGCATTAGACGACGCTAACATGGATTAGGCCTCCACGTGCTTTCGGGTATATTTGGGAGGACTAAATTAGGTTTCTATCCATCCATAGGTAACCAAGTCAGCTGCCTTGTATATTGTGATACACCAAAAACAACATTCAGGGAGATTACCTACACATATGTTAAGTCCTTGGCTCCTTTGAGGTGGTATATTGCAGTTCAAAGTTGCTTGGTAATCCTTTTGCCTAGATTACCCTGTTTTTGTTTATTTCTTCTTATAATAAACTCAATCAGCAATCGTGGAAGAAAATCAAACTTTACCCCGTCGTTCACTTAGGACAGTGAGTAAACTACCTTTACCACCTGAAGCTACACCTAGTCGGCAAAAGCGGTCTCGTTTAACTGGGTCCAATACATCACAAGCTTCTGGTTCTTCATTTGATTTACCAGAGTCACCTATAACTGTAAGTACTGCGATTCCAGTTACTCCTACAATTACTGGTTTATCTACTGCTGAAGTGGAACCTTTACAATTACTTGAGGACACTGAAAGTGAACTTAGTGAAATAGTAACTAAAGTTGATCCTAAACCCAAAGTTGTTCAACAAGAAATTACTTCTGAACTTGAATTTGTTCAACCGGAATTTGATCTCGAACCTATCATAGTTCAACAAGAAGCTACTTCTGAACCAAAAGTTCTTCAAGAATTTCATCATGAACCTGTTTTTCTTTTACTATAACACTTGGATCCCAAAGTTGAACAACAAGAAGTTGTTCCCGTACCAAAAGACGATCGACCGGTTTATCCTCAGACATTTGTAACTGTTGAGACTTCTCCTTTATCGCAGAGTCAAATACAAAAATTTATTACAGACGTAATGGTGAAATCCTTCCACTCGGTTTGATTGCAATTGAAGAGGAATTTGAAGAAGAAACTTCACCTAGAACTCCAACTCGTTTTGGACCAGGGCTTTTTCTTTTTCCTTCTTTTCCTCAGTTAACTTATATTACTCCTCTTGATCTTGTTTACTTTCAAACTCCCGTAGATTCATTAGGACATTTATTGGGTCATTTGACTATGCCTGAAACAACATCCCAGACTGTATCATCTGTTACAACTGCGACAACATCTATTATCGCTACTTCTTCGATGTTTACCACAACACCTGAGTCACATATGTATGGTGGTCCATCTGTCCCACTAGGTTACCAATCATTATTTGGAACTCACTCCAGTGTTTCTTCTAGTCCATGGCCTTCACCCATGTCGTCCATAGGAATTTTACTTGGTTCTTCACTTACAGATGCTAAACAATTTGATCCATCAAGTAAATATCAAGCTAGTCCATCTGGTTACCCTCCAATGTATCCAATTAACACTAGATTACCTCCATATGGAGAATAATATGCCAAATCTGATTATTCTCCATACTTTTGGGGGCCACCATATGGCAGTATACCGTCGTATTTAGGTCCAACTTATTCTGGAACAATTGTTTGTTAATGGTAGCCTACAATGCATGTTCAGCCAAAGCTTGTGTATCCATCACAACCAATATAACCTTTTTAGTCCATACCTACTACGCCTATCATTTCGACTTTACCATAGTCGCAAGCTTAGTTGATTGTATCTCAACCTTTGCAAGCTGATCCTTCAACCTATTACCCTAAAGTTTCAGGTCTAAAGACTCAGTCTTCTCAGGCCATTTTACAACAACCATTTGTGTCTAGAATCCAACAACCTCAGGCTAGTTTACCATTAACTAGGATGACTCAGACTTATATTGGTCAAATTTATCCACAACCTGGTCAAACTTATACTGGTGGGAAATAACCATTGTATCAACAATCGTGGAAGCCACAATACCAACAAGAGCAATTCCAACAGTACCAAACTTATCTTGGAATTGGTCAAAAAGCCTATGCTGGGTTTCGTCAAAAGCAAGCTTACCCAGGTTCTAGTCAACAAGCCTATGTTGGATTTGGTCAATAGCAAATTTATCCTAATTCCTAACAAAAACAACCTTATACTGGATATGCTCAACAAACCTACCCCTATCAAGGTTACCAGTAGCAGATTCTTATGCTGGTATGCAAAGGCCTATTTCCTAGGCAATTCAAATTTATCCTGGTTACACTCAACCCAACCTAAACCGATAATTGCCTTTTGTCACAACACTTGAATTACTGGATTTAAATCGGCTTACTAATTATCCCATTATTTATGTAGCTTGGTAGTCGGTGATTCCACACAAATTTCCTTTTGATATTCCTAAGTTCAATGGAAACCCTGGAGAAGATCCGTCCAATCACGTTATGAATTTTCATTTATGGTGTTCATCCAACTCCCTAAATGATGATTCAGTGAGACTACGTCTTTTCTAGCGAATACTCACTGGTCCAGCTGCAAAGTGGTATATTAAATTACCATGATATTAATTTGACAACTTCACAACCTTAGCCATTACATTTTTAACCCATTTCCAGTTACTAGGAAAACTAGTGTCTTTTCGATCTGCTAGCCCCACTAGGATTGGTAGCTATCCTAGAAACAAACAATAAAAGAAATTTGCGATTTCCCTATGTATGATAGATAAGAGAGAAGCAAAGGGACCAACTTGGATCTTCCACTTGACTCCTTGCTTGATTTCTCTCCCCCTTGATAGAGTTTGCAACTCCTCTCCTACTTGTCCCGCTTAGAGAATACCTGTAGAAACAAAGTAACAAAACACCATCAAAGCATCTCGATCTATTATATCATAAACAATGTAGAACCAGAAATACATTGAACATACAATGGCATTCACAAATAACAAGATTCACAAGTACATGATTGTATGGAGGAAAACTCAAAGAAATTTATTAAAATAGAAGGGAAAATTACAACCCAGCTTTCTGATCCAGCGTCATCCTCCCAGCATCAAAGCCCTCTTCACCTCATAAAAAGCAAAATCACCCAACAATACAATTCTCTTTCTCAAAGACAAACTATCAGCACTTCCTTACAAATTACAAAATTCTAGCCCCTAGATCTCTCAGATGAGGGATCCCTTTATAGATGTCTGCAAGGGTGTGAGTCATATTTGGGTTTTTGATTAGTGTCATTCTACTTGTCGTTCTTGGTTCCACTTGGAGATTTATTAAATCTCTTACTCATCCCTGGGCGAATTCAAAGAGGCAAGTGTCATAGGACGAGTTTCTAGAAGATTCCATGAGCATCTACTTAGCAAACTGTCTCGAACATTTGTCAATTCTCGCTCATCACACCCCACAGAAGGCCTCTTCAGTATGAATTGCACCTGGCTAGTGTAGAATTCAGTATGCATAGCACCCTGACAGTGGAGCAGTTAGTATGGTCTAGTTTTGGCCAGTTCTGAGTGGTTTTTCAGGTGGAACTTCTGGGGAATGATGTAATCAGTTGACCATGATCCTTTAGGGTATGAAACAACACTTTTAGGGGTTAAAGAACCCTTGGTTTATCGACATATAAGATTGGGGTTGCAGTGCCCAAATATTTCTATAACAGTTGCCCCCTAAAGCATGAAGTCGTAAATATTTTGATGTCGTGTGAAATGCTTTATCATGAGGATTCGAGGTATTTGAACTGGAACGTGACCTGTCTAAGAAACAATACAATATAATACATCATCATCATATTATTTTCATGATCTAGCTGAGGCGGGCATTCCCATGCTCCGCTTTATAAATTCATTTTCATGTACATAGCACAGATAATCGTCTGCAGTTGCAGACTGGTGATTCTCTATATGTAGACTCATCATCCCTATCTTGGATGATTATCTGTGCAGCTTCTATGTACATTTGATGTCTTTATCTTCCTGAATATATCGCAGCCCAGATGGATGAAACTATATCCGGGGTCTTCAAACTCGTTCAATCTTCGCCCGATGTACAAGTCGATCCATGTGAAAAGATGTCCTGAAGTCAAACATGGAAAGGCATCGCCTGATTACCAGCCAATAATGTAAGCTATTAACATGTGCGAGAGGAATCACCGATAATGATAATGACCCTCAAGGTACTACAGTACAATTCATGTGGTGTGAATATATGATCCGATGTCAAACACCACGCAAAATCTTTCGGTCGAAGGCCATTGATGTAAACCTGTCGCCGGAAGTGAGAAACTTGCCATTGAGGCATGCAAGCTTCAAAGTACTGAAAGGGTTATTCCTAAGTCAACTTCTTGGATAATGAGCTGATGTCAAAAAGAAGTGACCCATCGTAGGAGGGCCTTAATGTATCCCACATCTACGACACGAAACGAAGCAAATGATTTTCTGGAGGTGAAAACGATCTGATGATATAAGGTTCAGGAATGGTGGTCATGAAAAATGGAGGGTGAAGGTATTGCAGTGGATGAGGCATTTACTGGATGGTGAATTCTTTGAATGACTTCTCTTGAACATATCAGTGACACTGAGATGGATTGGTAGCGTTAACCCCAAAATATGGATGGTATGGAGGACCAATGGTGATATGAACGGTGAACGGAATAACCCAACCCGACTCAATCATGCTGATGGAGTGAAAGTGTCATGTTCAAGAGTGACCTGCTACCAATAAAATTCTTCAAGTTTTCTTCCCTTTTTCCCCAGTCATTGCTGATCAATACTCTTTATTTTTTTCAATCTTGAGGAGGATAACATATGCTTGTTCTGTAATTTTCCCCTGTCGCTATGTTTTAGCAAGCCTAGCGACAGTGAAACTCGTTCTTGTTTGGGTGGAAAAGATTGTCGCTATTGTTTTAGCGAGTTTAACGACAAGGATAACTTCATCCTTTTCATGTTTAGATAGTTTGAAAAGGGACGAAAAGGAAACTCCAACAGTTCTTTTTTGTAGCATAATCCCTTAAGTCTAAAAAAGGATAAAATAATACAAAAGGGATGACTTTTCCTATTACTTTAGCAAGCTGAAAAAGACAAGCGCTGGACCTTTTTCGTGAGATAATCCCTCAGGTCTGAAAAATATTAAAATATACAGGAGGGATGGCACTTCCAATCACTTTAGCGAGCTGGAGAGGCCAATAGCTCGACAATCTTTTCATATTTAATGAGTCTGAAAAGAGTTTAAAAGAGACTCGTTTTTGAGGAACGAGTGGTGTTTAGGGTAGAAACTGGTTCTGGGTAATCTTGGAACTTCTCAAAACATGGTGATGTGAAGAGGGTGGCTAACAGGACCACTCATCACAGCTGTTCCTCAAAAAGGTAAACAATCAAGTGGAAGTGTATGATCGTCCAAAAGAATGGAGGTGATGGAAGGAACACAACCAAGGTTCAAAAGGCTGATATTATGGCAATCACAAGGGTTATTTACCGAAGGTGGGTTCATTTTTTAATGAGCTTGAACTCTGGGGGAACATATGCTCAGTGGTAGGTTTATTTTTTAACGAGCTTGAACCATGCGATAACATTGCTCATAGCCTGGTTGATTTTTTAATGAGCTTGAACCATGCAACAACATATGCTCAGGGGGTAGGTTCATTTTTTAATGAGCTTGAACTCTATGATAACATATGCTCAGTGGTAGGTTTATTTTTTAACGAGCTTGAACCATATGATAACATTGCTCATTACAGTCGTCAAAGATGTTTAATTCACCATTTAACACATTATATTTTTTCATCGGTCATTCAACCTGCTCAAATGCTCCATCAAATTGATTAGAAATACATATATATGCCCGAAAAATGAATTAAAAACTAACATTTACTTGAAGTATGTGAATAGTAACATAAAAGCAAATTTACCTCTCATTTTCATCATTTCATTTCAAATTTGGGATTTTGGAGCTCTGGAGTGGTTTTCCCCCTCAAATTTCACCAACTGATTTCGGGAGATCCGGTGGACTATTCTTCGCGCCGTCAAGACCAGGTAGGAGCTAACCCTGAGCTCTTCATTTTCATTCCATCTTTTCTTGATTTTGAGCAAGTTTTTCCATTCTTCTGGGCTCCTAGGGTTTAAATAATTCATTCTCCCATCATCGCACCTGGTCTATATCGAAAGGTGCAATGCATACTGAGCTGTACAATGGCCAGTCAGTATGCATCTCACCTTGCTCAAAGGCAGGGTGCGATGGGCGCAAAAGGAAAACTTTACACAGTGATTTTTCATTAAATTTTTGCCTGTTTTTGCTCAAATTTGGATCCTAACTCATCTTTTGTCTGTGTTTCAGATATTTGTTGGATCAAGATGGTTGTCACATGGCATGAGATTGAACATGAAGAAGAGGACATGATTGCCTTACACGATCAGGGCACTGTTACTGCATTACGAAACTGTGGCTTGCTCAAATTCTTCCGTATATCTAGCATGAGACAACAAATCAATTTGTTACAGTATTTTCTCGATGCTTGGGATCTGATCAACCAATTATTCTAGATCAAAGGCAAATCTATTCCATTGATAGTCGAGGATATCTACTTTTTGACAAGGTTATCGAGGCATGGTGCCCCTCTTTCACTATCAGGATCCGCTCGTGGAGGCGAATCTGTGAGAGATTATATCCGTCAGTTCTATAGAGATGGATCTCAGCCCAGCAGAGATGGCAAGATCAATATTCAGGATGTCACTGATTGGCCCTTCAGGACCATTTTATTTACCTTTGCTAGATTGGCTGGTAGCGCGGGTCTTCATTTGGCAAACAGATCTTACATGCAGTACGCCATGGAATGCCTAGAACCAAAGGTGTTCAACTAGTGTGAGGTAGTACTTCTCGTCATAAAAGAATAGCTCTCCAATGTAAAGAAAGGAAGATCCAAGAATTTTGGCTATGGTTCTATATTGATTGCTTTTGCCTTGGAGAGGATTCCACTGATGCAGCCTTAGAACATTTCACTGGGATTGCCAGCACCGAGGGACCCACAGATGTAGAGATGGGTTGATCTTATGGTTAGACATGTTGGTCAGTCACAAATTTCCTTCTCTGATGCCTTCTTCGAGTGTTTTGGCCGTCAGGAGATGGTCTTCGTAGAGTATCCATACGTCGGGATGGATTTCCGAGGTGACCCGAATTTGGTGTTACCAGCTGGCGAGTAGTGGAGTGTGATAGTTAAAATGATTCGACCACATCTTTGTTTATCAGTTTTAAAATGTTTTTGTGTTTTTGAATGTTATCAAGACTAATCAAACCCATATTTGTGTGCAGATATTGGGCCAGTGCGATCAGTGGCATGCCCACAGGTGGAAGCTGACGCCCCAACAGGAGAGGCTGTAAAGGGAGGGTCGTCCTTTGAGATCTGGACATATCAGAGACCCTGGCAGTGCTGTAGGATCAGATCAAGGACCTCACACTCAGTATTCAAGATGTCAAGACTGATGAGTTACCTCTAAGGTTACAGCGCCATACTACTGGTGTGCCGAGTTGATGGACTAGGCTCTTGCGTATGATCACACAGGTGGTGATATGTTATCACCAACATCATTATTCTAGGATGCTTTTCTGCATTCATTTTTGAGTTTCTTGGTCATATGACCCATTTTGTCTTGGACAAAAAACATTTTGTAAAAAACTATAAACAATTATATATTTTTGATTTTCGGAGTTTTATTTTGGTTAAGTTATGCAATCCTGATGCAAATGTTAATGTGAAATGATTTCTTTACAAATGCTGCAAATGTTTATCCAACACATAGTTTGCTAATGAATCAGTTAATGTGTTTAAGTTTCTGGAAATGTGTTGATATTGAATGGAATCAAAATGTCTTTCCAAAATCCTGACTCTTAGGAACATACGATAAATAGTTGGGTTTCGAACGGAATAAACTCCCGTAAGCTGAAGGATGACAAGTTGTAAATCTAGCCTGACAACAAGTCGGTGTATGCCATGCAAAATGGCATCAAAGAGAAGCTCAACCAACGCGCTATACTCAGCGATGTTGTTCGTTGATCGACCAATACATACCCCCCTAAAACTCACTAACTCACCACTTGGAGCAAAAATGACCCAGGCCGCAGAAGATAGGTTCCACGTACTATGACTAGCTCCGTCGCCATATCCAACAAATGGTTCCAAAAAGTTCGACATCTGCAACAAATGCAAAGTGGATTACCTAACCAAAATGAACACTCTAAAAGAAAACAAAAATGTAACAAAAGCATATATACAAAGAGATTACTACACTTAATCAAGCATAGTAACACTTAAGATACAACCCGTTTTGGGGTTGCGACAGTGGAAACCCATCATAATCCACCAGCTTATAGGCTCCTTTTGTCAATACGCGTTTAACAATGTAGGGGCCCATCCATAATGGTTCGAACTTACCTGCTCCCAATTTTGTCAGAGTCCTGATCGTAAAGCAAGACTAGGTCACCTTCTGAGAAGACACAAGGCTTGACATTTTTGTCAAATTGCACCTTAACATGTTTCTTATGTGCTTCATTAGCTAGTGCAACATCGTGGCAGGTTTCATCCAAGTGGATTAGTTCCAAGAAATGAGCCTCTTCCTCTGAAGTTTCGGGAAGCAAATCAATTGCGAGCTTGAGAGATGAAATTTCGCATTGAATTGGTAAGACAACTTCTAGACCATACACCAATTCCATTTGTGGACTGCAATCATTCTTTGCAGCATGCGCTTCAGGATTTTGTTGATTGCCTCAACCTGTCTGTTAGCCTGCAAATAATATGGAGTAGAACTATCGTGGGACAGTCCTAATTTGGCAGTCAATTCAATCATCATGTTATCACAAAATTGCGATCCACGATCTGTGACTATAGCCTGTGGAACACCAAATCTAGAGACTACATGATTAAAAAAAAGAGCAATCGTTTCGCCGCTATTGTTTAATGTAGGCATCGCCTCGACCCATTTTGTGAAATAGTCGACAGCGACTATAATATACCCATGCCCCTTGGCCGAGGTGGGGTTACATGTCATGAAATCTATGCCCCATTTAGTGAATGGCCCAACAACAACTACTAGATGCAGCGGTGCAAGTGGTAATCTGGTTTTGCGATCAAAAATCTGATAAGCATGACAACTTCTGACTGCAATTATGCAATCTTTGAATATAGTGGGCCAGAAGTAACCAGCTCGTAAGGTATTTTGTGCAGTAGCGTAACTAGATAGATGCCCCCCACATGCACCTAAATGACAGTCATTCAGAACTCTTTCGGCCTCCTCATGCATGAGGCACCTTCGCAAAACTATATCGACACCACAACGGTAAAGTGTATCGCTGACGATCATGTAGTCTTTGGCTTGGTATCAAATACACCATTGTTCAAAGTGAGGGGTATTTGGCTTAAAATTTTGGGCTTGGAGATATACTAGTATATCTCCGTACCACGGATCGCTTAACGATATCAGAAATAGTGTCTCATCCACGATTGATGCTTTAGATGTTAAATCGTTGGATGATGATGGAAGTTCACAAAGTAACTCTGCGAAGACGAGAGACTTCTTTGATTTGGATTTAGTGAATTCCATATCAAACTCTTGAAAAATGGCTATCCATTTGGAATATTTTCCCCCCAGTAATTGATGCGACAGAATGTAGGTCATAGGGTTGCAATCTAACAAAATGGTAGTTTTGCAAAAGAGAATGTAGTATCGAAATATCTATACTACTTAAACAGCTGCTAAAGCTAGCTTTTCAACATAGGAGTGCTTACTTTCTATTTCATTTAAGTTTCGGCTTAAATAATACACAGGATGTTCTATTCCATTGTCTTCTTGTACTAAAACCATGGCGATGGTTGTATCTGTAGCGGTGAGATATAGGTTAAAGTCTTTTTGATAGTCAGGAGCATACATTAATGACTCTTTTACTAGGGAACCTTTTAAAGCATCAAAGGAAGCTTGTGCGACCTGATCCCAGTTGAAGGGTACTTCTTTTTTCAAAAGACATGTATAACCTTTAGCAAGTTCAGCGTAATTTGGAATGAACCTCCTTAGAAAGTTAGCTTTCCCTTAGAGTTTGATGATCTGAAGTAAATTTAAAGGTGGAGGCATGTCAAGGATTGCCTGAACCTTACATGGGTCGAGTCAAATTCCGTCCTTAGAAACTATGAAACTAAGTAATCTACCTGAAACAACACAAAACACATACTTGTGTGGATTGAGTCTTATCTTGTAGTGTCAGCAACGTATAAATATGGCTCTCAAATGCTGCGGATGATCCGTCCGCTTTTGCGAATGAGCCAGTAGATCGTCGAGATACGGTTGAACGATGTGATTGATGTCATGGAATGTGTAGTTCATTGCCCTCTGAAAAGTTTCCCCTACGTTCTTCAAACCGAAAGGTAGCTTACAGTACGCGAATGTGCCCCATGGACATATAAATGCAGTCTTCGACTGGTCCTGTGGGTGGATATTGATTTGGTTGTACCCGGAAAATCCATCCATGAATGAAAAGATTTCGCATCTAGCACAAACATCAATTATCTGGTCGATGAAGGGTGTAGGGTAGTTGTCCTTTGGACACGCTTGATTTACATTCCTATAATTGACGCACACTCTAATCGTTCCTTGCTTTTTCATCATGGGAAAAATATTCGATACCCAATTAGTGAGAGGAACAGGGTAAATGAAACCAACATGAAAAAGTTTTTCAACATCTACCTTAATGGCAGCGGCTTTCTTTGGGTGAACTGGTTGAAGCCATTGTCATACTGGCTTGACTTCTGGATACATCTTGATATCATGTTCAACGATGCTCAAGTCAATGCTTGGCATTTCTTCATATGACCATGCAAAGACATCTCTGAATTCACGAAAGAGAGTGAACTATATTTCTAATTCTAAAGGAGAACAAGATTTGCCAACATGAATATTATCTACAACATTAGGTTTGGTCGAGATATTAACGGTGATAGTTTCCTCAATATTGGATAGATTTCACTTGGAATCCACTGTAATTATAGTATTTGATAGAAAATCAAAAACTGAAGGATGATTAAGGTCGCTTGAATAATCGTCATTGTTATCTTGAAGGTGGGAACGATGGTGGTAATCTTCCCACGGTGTCTCTCCTATCATCATCGATTGAATTATTCCTTCATCTGTAGAATGTATACGAGACCAAGGATCAGAAGAGTTACCATACTCTAGAGACCTATCTATCCAAACACTCGCTGAGTGTTGATTTGGGTTCGCCGGCCAGGCCCAAAAAATTGATTGCTACAAAGATTCTATGGGGCTTGGGGGAAACACCTCGCGATGATCCACACTATAAAAATGTTCAGAGTTCTTATTAGTCTTTGATGATGTAGAAGATATCATATGACAAGTTTCCAATGTGACCACTTTCGCCAGATTACTTGGAGGCGGGAGGGAAAAAGTACCATTAAGGAAGGGTCTTTTAGGAGACCTACTCCGACATTTTGAAGTGATTAAGAACTTCCATGGAACAATGGAATGCTTCCAGCAGCTTGTGAACTGTTGGGGAAAAGGTTAGTTGATCAACGATTGTAATTCCTCCTTGGAAGGGAAATGCAATCTTTCTAAAATATATAGACACAACAGCAGCCATAACATAAATCTAGGGCCTTCCCAGTAAGATATTGTAGTCAAGGTTTCCATCAATGACTTCGACTTCAATTTCTACTGTCTTGCCCCCCAGTTCAACTTTCAAGTTAAAATCCCATATGGCGTGTATGTTCTTCCATCGAATGCTTTTAATTTCATTGATGATCGTGACAAGGGTGGTGAGCCTAAAGTTTTCCAGCAACTCATTGACATAATATAGGTAGATGCCCCCTCATCAATGATTTTTCGATGAACAGTTTTATTGAGGGCTTTTACCTGTATAAGGAAATCGATTTGGGCCGGTAACTGAGGTTCATATCCTTTATGTTTAAAGGCCACAATATTGGAATCCGATGGATCAATCCCACCTATTGCTGATAACAAAGCCTATTTTTGGGAAGGGCAATTCTGTAGTACTTCAAGTTTCGACATAGCGGATGGCGATTGAGCCATATCCTCCACTATATTATAATTCTGTGCTGCTAAGGCACGAGGATTAAATGTTGATTTATGTACTACTCCCTTTGGTGGCTTTATTGTTAATAGGAATGATGGGCAGAACAACTTCTGGCGAAGTTGTTGTCAAACTACTAGGTTGATCTGTAGCCTTGTTGTTCAACGATTGTGGATTCCCATAATCTTTATTCCTTGTCGATGTCAAAGCATCATTTTATTGTTTCAAGATGGATAGCATAATCACTTGTGATGTGGAAGCATGATCGATAGCAACTAGATTAGTTTTTGGGTTCAGAAATGGATCATTCAACACCGCTGAGGTATTTGAAGTTCTTAAGAGTTTCGTAACCTCAGCTTGATGTGGACAATTCTTCGTGAAATGATCCTCATTACAAATATAACATGGATCACGAGGTTTCTTTTACCCAATATGATTCTCAGAAGATTTTTCAGGAGTTGAATTCTCTTGTTTCTTCTTATTATTTTTCCCTTTTTTCTTGCCCCCTAGTTTCTTTGGATTCTTGCCCTTTTTAGATGACACAACATTAATCTCCGAGGCAAGAGGTTTGTCATTTTCTTTTTGACTAGAAACTGCAAGGGTTTTACCAGATGGAGCCTTTGCGGTTTGCGTACTTGAGGTATCGATCATGCCGTCACTGGCGTGGGAGTCCCTATTCCATTTAGGAGGGGGAGGAACGAAAATTTCTGGTCTAGGAGTGTCAGGAATTTTGTCGTAGAGCGTGCTAGACTGAGTATAGATTAAATTTAAATATTTAGCATGAGCAATTACTTTCTCTTCAGTGACAACTCCTCCCTTCACCACATCTTCAGTAATAGAAGGCAATAAGGACTTAATAAACCACTCAGCTAGAAGCTGATCAGGAACATATGTATTTACCATTCGACGATGGCATCGCCACTTATGAATATGATCAGATATGTGAGTGGCCATGGTCTGTTTAAAGTTGGTAAGGAGTTCTGTTCCCATTTCGTACCTTATGGGTAACTGAAAGTGGGTTAGAAAAGTAGTGGCAAGGGTGCTGAAGTTATCGAATGAAGCTCTAGGCAATTCAATATACCATTTCGCTTCCGGACTAGTTAGCGTTTGTTGAAAAAGGCGAAGCCTAATCGAATCATCATTCAGGGTGTTAGATGAGCACCACAAATGAAAGGTCATTACATGATTCGATGGATCTTCACCTGGATTTCCATTGAATTTAGGAATATCAGAGGGAAGTTTATGAGGAATCGCTAGCCACCAAGGGGCATATGCAATTGGATCATTCGTCAACCGGTTCAAATCTGGTAATTCTAGAGTCGCTACAAAAGGCAACTGTTGATTTAGGTTAGGTGAAGCATACCCAGGATAAGATGGAATCGCCTGAGCAGTAGGTATTTTCATACCAACATAATGTATATGATGCTGGTAACTTTGATAAGGTTGTTGGACATAACCATTATAGTATGGTTGTTGATAACCGTTTTGAAAATGCGGTTGTCCATTACCTACAAAGCCTTGCTGCTCATGTCCTTGGCAAGTTTGTTGGAATTGTGGTTGTTGATATTGTACCAGCCATGGTTGTTGGACCATTTGTTGTTGCCCAATACTGGAAGATTGACCAAGATGTGGAGTGATAGTACTCGTTTGAGCCTGAGTCGTTCTAGGTAAGGAAGCACTAACCTGAGGTTGTGATTGAGCCATAGAGACAAGAGGCTGTTGTATTGCAACCTGAGAGACTTGAGGTTGACATGCAACAGGTAGTGCTTGTACTTTTGATACAGTCACAATAGTAGGTGTAGTGGGAATATTCGACATAGGTTGGACCGATTGCATTGAATATACAACCCTTTGTTGTTGAGGCAGTATTGGTACCCAACCATTGGATGTAACTCCAGTTTGACCTGAATTTTGTTGTGAACTCTCATATGGTTGTTCTCCAGGAGGGAACAATGAAAAAGCATACTACCCTCCATATGGTGGCAATCCATTGTTCAAAGGATATATCATTCTTTGAAGACTAGCCTGCCCAAATTGATACTGACATGCAGTATCAATTTGCTGAGTTTCAACATAAGAAATACTAGATAGGATTCCGGATGAACAAATAGGAACAAACCATGTCGTCGAAACAGTCCTTGAGTGGACTCCATCTAGTGATTGATAACTAGTTGGGATAGATGTTATACCAACAAACATTGTAGGAAGGGCAGTAGGAAGTTCTGTTGTGGCTATTGTTGAGCCTCAAACCTACACCTTCCTATACACCCTCTCAGCCTTCTTTTTCCACTTACTTCATCCACCAAGCTATTAAATCATTGCATTATAGTCTAAAAAGAGCTTCTGACATGGTTTTCTAACCATGCTTATGACTGTTGTTTGGTTTAGATTTTTGTTCAGGCAGCTGTGGAAACTTGTCAGTTTCCGCAGCCATTTTGTTAAAGGCTATGCTACATGTGTCCTATGAAGAAACGAGCCACATGGGAAAACTACAGGTGACGTGTACAAGGAACGTGTCCCTTCAGATCAGCCAAATCATCCATAAAAGGTCACGGTCAACAACGGTCAAAGGCAAAGCCAACCAAGGAATTTAGCGGTGGCACGTCTCTGTTTTGAGCACGTGAAGGTTTACGTGGCACAGTCCTCAGCTCACGAAGATATCAACACACCTGGAGATCAACCCCGTAACCTGAATCCAGTAGCTACCACTCCGAGGATTTAATGGACATGATGACCATTACGCTAGATCTCGGGCTAAGGAGATCTACATGTCTCTGGCAACGCAGTTAACAACATAGGATTTAGGAGTTAGTTACAACACTTTTTCGTTATAAATAACGCGTTGATAAATGCTGTGTAAAAGATTTGGAGATGTAATTTTTGAACTGTTGTTATTATCACCCCACTGCACTCTATTTTACATGTTTTGTTGTTGCTTTAATACATGAGAAGACTAGTTTCCTGAGCTCATTTTTGTGACTGTTCGTTGACTGGCTGAGGTGGCAGAGGGCCCCTGCGCACTAAAGCTTTGTATAGTTCTCATTTGATTTATTATGTTTCTGCTTTCATAATTATTAGATTGTATATAACATGCTGTTTTGATGTTTTTAGTTCACTGCTGTTTACATTTTCATTTATGTTTTCTTATAGCTGTCAGCTGATCAGTGCTTTCTACAGGTTTTCTTAGGTAGCCCGGGCAAATTTTCATCTTTTTGACAACTACTGACATATGAGATCATCTTGTCCTTCCTGCTAATTTTCATTTTCTGAAGTTTAATTCCAGCACTGTCATTTTTCAAATTGTGTTTTGATTATTTATTTTTCTACTACTTAGACATCATACTACTCATTTGTTTATGGTTTCTTTCTATAGTCAAGTGACTCTATTAGTAAGGAATTAGAATATTACTTATTGTAGTGTGATTTAGTTTGCTTTCTTGCAATTTAGATATCATATTGAATAACTTGTTCAAGATTGCTTCCCATAAGGTAGATTGAGCTGAAGGGTAAAGGATCAGAAGAGTTGAAGTAGTGTGATTAGTTTCCTTTATGCAATTTAATTTCCTGCAATTTAGATATCATATTGCTTAACTTGTTCATGATTGCTTCCCATAAGGTAGATTGAGCTGAAGGGTAAAGGATCAGAAGAGTTGAAGTAGTGTGATTAGTTTCCTTTATGCAATTTAATTTCCTGCAATTTAGATATCATATTGCTTAACTTGTTCATGATTGCTTCCCATAAGGTAGATTGAGCTGAAGGGTAAAGGATCAGAAGAGTTGAAGTAGTGTGATTATTTTCCTTTATGCAATTTAGATATCATATTGCTTAACTTGTTCATGATTGCTTCCCATAAGGTAGATTGAGCTGAAGGGTAAAGGATCAGAAGAGTTGAAGTAGTGTGAATTAGTTGCTTTGCTTTCAGTCTTTGAGTTGCTTTAAGTTCAGTTTTTACTTTCTTTTTCATACAGCAGTAAGGATACTGGGCCATTGTCATTAGTTCATTGTTTGATACATTTACTTCCTCTTAATAATTGATTTCATTACAGTTGTTTTAGAGATTTCCTTTTGAACACTTTTAAGTTTGGAAAATCACTGTAGAAATCACCATTACCATCCATACTTAACTTTCATTTTTGCCATCACACACTAGGGAATCCATAAAAGATAAATCCAAAAACAAACTAAAAAAAAACTCAAAAACAACAAAAGACTAAGAAAATGGTTATCTTGTACATAGAGTACACTTCACTTCGTCAGTTTACGAATCCCGTATTGACATTCTAAATAGCAATTTAGAACACACTAAATTGACCAAACAGCTATATAAAATGACACAGTCCTAGATGTTGATGGTTTCTCAGACATATTTAGGCTATCCAAAATATTTCCAAGCTTTTAGATAGGAACTTGCGATGAAGGATGATTAAAAGAACTAACTTCAGGAGTAGAAGGATATAAGTGGATCCCAGTCCCAAAATGTAATGGGGTACTGGATGGAAGATCCCCTACTATCTCTTCTATAGCAATTAGTCTAGGTGGAAGAGGTAGACTATCAGGTCCGTAAAATATTTCTAGAGCCGAAGAAGGTATAGCTTCTGCAGTAACAGACACTTGAGGGGTGACACTTTCTGAATTCTGGAACTGAACTTCCAGATGTTCAGGTAAGTCAACTTCAGTCTCTCGATCAACTCTATCTGGAGCTGTTTCAGGTATAGAAGTTGTTAGCCTCCTGTTGCAACAGGTGTTCATCTTTCATGATTGACAGTTCTACATGCCAAATATGTCATCTTTCATGCTGTCAGGTTCCATATTTGCAGAAAAAAGGCCAAAGAAGAGGACATGAAAGTATGCCAGTCCAAATGCCACTGCTAGATTCCAATTTTGATGACTTAACCATTTTTGAAGAATGTTCTATTAATGGAAGCCCAAACAGCTTAATCTTGGCTTCCCTAGGTTTCAATTTCCTGTTTTAGAATATAGAGAATGATATCTGTCCAAACAACTTAATTTTGGAAGATTTATAGATAGGTAGAGAATCAAAGGAGCCTAACTGCTTAATCTGGGCCCTTGGAAGAAATAAGTGTATATTTAGATAGGAGGGCAGTGAAAAGAAAAATTGTGAAGCTAGGTCTGCAAGTCTAAGTGCACCTACCAAAAAGAAGAAAAAATGTTAGGAAGGTAGGCTGGGTAGGTAGCTGTGTAGTTGCAGAATCATGACTTGTGATCCATTTTTTTTTGTCAAGTGTCATATTTATTCAGATCACAAGTTGGAGGTAGTTTTCCATTTGGAGGAGCTCAAAATGGACATTACTAACTTCCCCTTCTTCTTCTTTCTCGAATCACTTACTAACTTCCCTGAAGAGGTCAAGGTCTGCTTGATTCCTCTTAGTTTCATCATTTTCCATTATATTTGCCTAAGTGAAGGTCCTCTTGGCTTAGGAGTACTGTTGTTTCACTCTATAAGTCACTTTTTCCCCAAAAAAGCCTAAGGTCCCATACTTAGCGCTTTCTGGTCATTTTCATATTAACTCCTAAAACTCTATTATCTAACTCCCTAGTCTATTCCCTTATCCCCTATTATGAAAAATATATAAAATCCCAAAAATATTAAATACCCCCTCCCTGGCACTATAGCCATATAATATCAAGTTTGGGAAATGCTGAGTTCACCAGGAACTTGACATTAGCCTTCCACGTTCAAACCCTGGGATTAACTTGGCATCTGGTTAAGTTAATAACCTTTTCTTTCCCCTTTACCCATAAACATTTCATCATTCTCACCCCCTCTCTCTGATTGTTTAAAGTTTAGTGTTAAAATGTTTGAATAAACATTGAACTTTACCCCCGGTGCGCAAACCATGTATAAAACCCACTTTTCCGCCCTTATCCTAAGGTTTTGCTCATAAACATTTAACCCCCACTCGTTTTTAACCCCATAACCCACTTTCCTAATGTTTTAAACCCCCCCGTCACATAAATAATTAATCAAAAGGCGCGCGGGCCCCGTCCCTTATCCCTCCGCCGCCTTAGCCATCTTGCCAACCGTCCGATCGCCCGTGCCCGAGATCAACGGTGGGCGGGCTTTTTCATCTCTGAAGTCGCCGATGTTTAGCGTCCAGGAGTTCGGCAGTTTTCCCACCGTACTCCCACCACGCGTCGCCCTCCCAGGTGTGGCGGAGCCCCCTCCTCCCAAACTACTCCAGTGCAAAGACAGTGCGCCCGAAACCGCCAAACCGCCCTCCCCTGGGTGATGTCAGCGCCACGTCCTCCACCCAGTGACGTCATCCTACTGCATCATCTGCCTGCATCGACCTCCCGCCACATCACTACCACTATGTACCACCACGTCACCCGCCATACTGCTGATGTCATCAGCTGATGTCATCCTGCCATGTCACCCGCCGTACTGGGTCCCACCCGCTGACGTCATGCTGAGGTCATCACTCAAAAGGCGCGAAAGGCGAAAATCATGCTTAGGAAGCCCAGATTCAGATTCTGAGGCAATTTTTCATGCGCGAATAGCTATGGGAAATTTCGCGCATGGCTATGGGAAATGGGCCAAAATGGAAAGCCCCTCATCGCGCAGCCCCTAGCAAGCCCAAAAGGCACAGAATGACCCGTTTTTCTTCGCGAAGCATTCAGAAAGGGGCAAACACACTTTTTTAAAGCAACAGAGGGCTGAGCAGCTGCCATGAAGGATTGATGGGACAGTATAAACCATTCAGAAGATTTTAAAGACTCCAGGATCAGCGCCAAAGAGTATCAGGAAGCGGCAGAGAGTGTCAGCAACATTAAATCAGGTGAAAATTAAAAACCTTCATCAAAGTCAGCAAAGCAATTAAGGCCATTTAAAAGCCTATCTGGTTGGGATTAGTGCACATTAATGCCAACAAAACAACAACAAAACCAAGTTAGAGGTGGAGATAAAGGAAAAATCACAGTTATTACAGGAGGACTGCACCGGGCTACCCAGGACAAACATTAACTCAGTTTTGATATAGCTGCCCTCAGCGCAACCCAAAGATATTTTCATGCATTTATTTCTGGATAAGATTAGGTTAAAGTAATAATTTTCTTTGAGACCTATTTAGGTCGGCTGTAATAGATTAGTTTTTGGATAATTTTCCCTATATATACCGACCCTCTGTATTGTTTAAAGGGTTGGTTGGTTGATAATCCTCATTAGAGACTCGCACTAGATATCTAAGATGTTTTACTTAATCAAAGATTGCTGAAAAGCTTTGGAGGAATGATTTTCTGCTCTGTGTCTAATGGTTTGAAGAATTGAATGCGGAATTCTTGTGCTGCTATACGAACCAATAAGTTTTCCTTACCTCTGTTATGTCGATTTCACATATGCTCACTTCACAGAACAAAGGATTGGCTTAGAATTTGCTTGGTTGCACTTTATGCTCAGTTTCTGTGGCTTCTTGTTTTCCTCTTGAATTAGGCATAAATATGAATTCGGTTATGGCACATGTTTTACCTATTTTCATATATGAATGACTGTTATCTAGGAATTCTTAACTGCTCCTAGATAGGGCTCATTTGTTTTCTTGCTGCTAATCTGAATGAGAGATTCTTAATTGCCCCTCATTCCTTAGCCTCTAATCCATCTCTTTTAACTTGAATGATTGTTTCATATGTAGCTAGCTTGCTCCATATTCCTTCCTGTGACCAAGAAAACGCACCAACAGTCCTACTCCTTGCCTCCATGCCCAATGGTTCTAGAACTTTCATGTTGTCCCTGCCTCTTTACTCGAAAGCATCATCCTTCCCCCAAAAAACAAAACAAAACCCCTTGAACTTAATAACTAGCCTAAAAACACTATCAACAAAGCTAAACCCGAAAGAGAGAGCCCTCTCTGATTGCAGGTGGGCTAGACCCTGCAGTCCAAAGATTGGTCTGTGGTTACCTCGGCCGTATCCTTTTGATGCCGACCAGAAGGACAACCTGAGTGATAACATAATGGCGACTCCACTGGGGACATCCTCAGTTATTTTCACAAATCAAGTTGGAAAACTCCGGAAGAACAAAAATCAATGCTGTCTGTTCCTTAAAACTACAGATGAAGTCTGAATGTCGGCCAGGAAGCCTTTGAAACTATTCTTGCTTTGCAGTTACAGGAGTAAATAAATGTTGCTTCAGTCAATCTTCATGCTAGTTTTAAACTATAGATAGCTGTCCCTGAAATTTAATCAGTTCCTTGCCAATTCTAAAAAACATTCGCAGAAAATACCAAAACAAATTCAGAATCTGGCTCCCAAAAAGAATTCTCGTTATACTAGGTCAAATCCAGACCCAAATCCACCAGCTACTTTTGAAAATCCGAACTTAATCCCAAAAATCCTTAGGAAGAAAGAACAAAGAGAAGATTTTGTTGATAATAATCCTTAAGCAGTTCGCCCAAGCAGCGTTCCAACCCCTGTCAAAGTCTTATTTTGTTCAACCCCTACTTCCCCTTGTTCATCATCTACTTCCCAAAGCACTCCTTCCACACCTCTATTCACTACACATACTCCCATTACCACTACTGTTGTTCCAATTGTTCCAGTTGTTCCACTTATCCCTGTTGTTCCGGTCGTCCTTGTAAACATGGCCAATAGATATGCACCCCTGCAATTACCTACAAACCTTGGGGCTATGCCTCAGGATTATCAAACTAAAATCACATATTTTGATGGAACTAGCACTTGCACAACCCTTCAGCATACAAAGAAAATGCAAGACTACTTTGAGAACTACGAAATAGATGATGATAGTGTGAGAATGAAAATTTTTGTTCAAAGTCTAACAGGTGATGTAAGAACTTGGTTCAGATCACTTGCTGCAAATTCCATAACTACTCTGGATGAGCTTTACCAATCCTTTACCAACAGATGGGAGAAAAAGAAAGACCCCTTGCACATACTTGCTGAGTACGATACAATAAGAAGAGGCCCTCAAGAGTCTGTCCTATATTACTGTGCTAGATTCAATAATGTCTATAATGCAATACCACAGAACCTGAGACCTCCACCTGACCTTGCCTTGTATAAATTCCCTGATGGATTCGACCCAGATATGGCCTACCAGTTAAAAGAAAGAGCCCCTCAAACCCTTGCAGACATGCAAAATGTTGCTGTTAGCGTAGAGGCCAACCTGATTGCCAAAAGAAATAGAGCTAGAATGGAGAGAAGAACCACTTTCAAAGAAGAACCCACAACCTTAGATCAGAAACTTGACACTATTATCAATGGCATGCAAAGGCTGGGAGACAGAGTAGAAAGTGTTGAGAGGAAATCATCATGGGAAGGACAACAGTCCAATACAATAAGGAACCCAAATTTCAGGAAAACGCAGAACACAAATGCTGGTAGGTCTAGTCCAGACCATGATATAAGACCACCTTTTCATGAAAATTATGCGGAAGCATCTACATCTAGTGAACCCCCAGAGGGCACTCACACGAACCTGGTGGATTCGAGGCCTGAGCAACAGATTTTCCTAACTCAACAAGACCAAGATGAGCATGACTTTAATCAATTTCAGACTAAGTCTGGTGAGTCTTTTGATTTTAAACAGGGCTATGATAGTGTTGTGTATGAGGTCCACAAACAATATAAGTTGAGAACTAGGACCATTGACATTCCTGAACCTAACAAACCAAAGGATGGCAAACAACCCAACAAGACTAGAGGCAAGGCTGTCATAACAGAACCAGCTGATATACCTGTCCCAAACCCGCATCAAGTGACTGTAGAGGACATAACACAAATGCAACCTTCTATTGACCAGCCTCGGCCACCTTCCTCCTCGAAAGAAAATGTGAACAACATTCCAAAAAGCCCTCCTAAAACAGAAAAACCGCAATCAAACACTTCCCATAACACTGATAAACAAGACCAAGCTACTGATACTCCAATGGAAAAAGGGAAACCTGCTTCTCACATTACTAAAACCCAATCTAAAAAATTATTTGACTTAGAGGCAGAAATAGGTAAATTGAAGATATCCATCCCCTTATCCGAACTGGCCAAACATGATGTGTATAGGCAACAAATTCAAAGGTCACTTCAAATGCCGGAGGTAAAGGATGATGTGAATGTTCTTGATGATCAACCTGAGTTGTTGTTTGGTCCAGAAGTTAATGGAAAATCAACATATGGATCGGTCTTGCCCTTTTATGTCAGTTTACATATACATGACAAAGTCCTGCACAATGCCATGTTTGACTCAGGTGCCTCACACAACCTTATGCCCAAAGCCGTAATGGAAAAGCTGAACCTTGATGTTACAAGACCCTACAAAGATCTATTCTCCTTTGACTCAAGTCAAGTCAAGTGTTTAGGCCTCATCAAAGACCTGTGTGTCTCCTTAGTCCAATTTCCCAACAAGACAATGCTCATGGATGTGGTGGTTGCTGACATTCCACCAAAGTATGGCATGTTACTGTCAAGATCTTGGGGAGCAAAACTCCAAGGATCCCTCCAATTAGATCTCTCTTATGCCACTATATCTGTCTTTGGGCAACCAAAGAGACTGTATAGAGAAACACTGATGAAATATGTGGTAACTAGTGAGAGCAAGCCTGAAAATTTTCCCATTTACTCAATCCATTCTGACATGGATTCTTTTATTTTATTTAATGATGAAATAAGTCCTCCAATTGATGACAAGCCGTTGGCTTTAGGAATGAACACACACATCAATGAAGAATCGGTTGCCCATACTGATACAACTGTCAAAACAATCAAGGCAACCAGCTTACAAGAAGAACCTCCCCAAACAGAAAATTCAAATATGTCCGCTGCAAGAATGACTGAAACTCTTGACACTAACCACAAGCAAGAAATCGTATGGTATTTAGAGTTTGATGGCTCTGTCAACAAGTTAGGAGTAGGGGCAGGTGTCTGGATTCACAATACACATAACAACCATGCAGAAGGCCATGCCTACAGACTAAACTTCAAATGCACTAATAACATGGCAGAGTATGAGGCTCTCCTCTTAGGCCTTAAACTGCTCAAAGCTCTAGGAGCTGCAAAAGTATCCATTTTAGGCGACTCTTATTTAATAATACAACAGATGAAAGGTAATTTTGTTACCAATGACAATAGAATGAGGGCCTATAGGACTGCTGCCACTAGTATACTCAACACATTCACTAAATCCAAGCTAGCCAAGATTTCAAGAGAGCATAACATTGATGCACACAGCCTGGCCACTTTTGCTAGTACATGCAAGCTTCCCTTTGCACCAAATCATCATTTCACTACTGAAATAAAACATAGGCCCGCTGTCCCAAATAATGTTAAATATTGGCAAGTGTTCGAGAATGATGCCCAGATTAACAATTTCCTCACCCTTGAGCATGAGTTTTCAAATATTAACATTCACATGGATGCTATGACAGATGAACAACAGTAAACCAATGAAAATCAGCAGGCTGTAACGCCTATAACGGTCAAACGAATGCTGAACCCAACTATTTTTGATAAAACAAATATAGAAGAACTGAAACTGATGCATTTGGAGGAAATAGCCGAAACAGAGGCCGAGATCGTTGATCTGAAAGACAACTTACTCCCTGCTGGCCTCACTCCGTTGGAAGACATGTTTGATGCTAATGATGTTCCAAAGAAACCAAAAATGCAACCCCTGAATGCTGCTATAGAATAACACAACATTGGGACAGCAGAGAATCCCAAAATGATCAAATTATCCGAAAATCTGCCATCTGATCAAAAGCCCAAATATATTGATTTATTCAAAGAAATCCAAGATGTATTTGCTTGGAGTTATGAGGACTTGAAATCCTATGACACCTCAGTAATCCAACACACCATTCCCTTAAAACCAAACCAAAAGCCCTTCAAACAGAAACTGAGGAGAATCAATCCCATGCTTCTCCCTTTGATTGAAAAGGAAGTGAAAAGAATGTTTGAAGCAGGTATCATAGCACCCATCAAATTTTCTGAATGGGTATCCAATCTTGTTCCTACAAGAAAAAAGACAGGAGAGATTAGGCTATGCGTAGACCTAAGAAATTTAAACCAAGTCTCCCTAAAAGACCACTATCCATTGCCCAAAATGGATCATATTTTGCAGAGAGTAGTGGGATCATCTAGAATTTCTTTGCTAGATGGCTTTTCAGGTTTCAATCAAATACTGGTTCACCCGGATGACCAAGACAAGACAACCTTTACCACACCATGGGGAACATTTAAGTATATGAAGATGTCATCCGGACTTAAAAACGCCGGTGCTACCTTTCAAAGGGCAATGGATATTGCATTTGCCAAAGAAATACATGATTTCCTAGTTGTCTACCTTGATGATCTAACCCCTTTCTCTAAATCTGATCAAGAGCACTTGAAACATTTAAGACAAATATTCATGACATGCAGGAAATATGGCATTTCCTTGAACCCCAAAAAATCCCTCTTTGGCCTTGAAGAAGGCAAACTCCTTGGCCATATCATATCAAAGGATGAGATTAGAATTGATCCTGAAAGAATCCAAGCCATTCTCCAAATCCCATACCCAAGAAACATAAAAGAGTTGCAAGCATTCTTGGGAAAGATCAATTTCCTAAGGAGATTTATTCCAAATCTAGCTGAGATAATGAGACTGTTAAGCAACATGTTAAAAAAGGATGCCAAGGTAATATGGTCTCTTGAAACCAAACAAGCCTTTGAGGGCATAAAATCTACCTTAACCCAAGCCCCTGTCCTTACAAGTCCACAATTTGATATGGACTTTATCATATTTTCTTTTGCATCTGATCACACCATAGCTGCTGTTCTTCTGCAAAAGGATGATCAGGGAGCTAAAAATCCAATTACATTTTTCAGCCGAGCCTTAAGAGATGCCCCTTTGAAATACCCAATCATGGAAAAATAGGCCTATGCCCTGGTCAAAGCAATCAAGGATTTCCGAGTGTACATTTTATATTCACATGTAATTGCCTATGTCCCAAATGCTGTTATAAAAGACATATTAACCCAAGAGGGATTAGAGGGCAAAAGAGGCAAATGGATTGCAAACATCGTTGAGTATGACATAGAAATAAAACCAACCAAGCTCATAAAGGGACAAGGTTTAGCCAAACTGATGTCCGAAGCAAACTTTCAAGCCTTAGACATTAACCAATTGGACAATGAACAGGAGTTGCTGACTCCACAGATCAGTGAAACCTTTTTTCAATCCCCATGGTATGCTGATATATGCTTTGTTTTGTTAAACCTGTTTGCTCCCCTAGGATTGTCCAGAATAAGAAAAGATTTTTAAGAATGAAGGCTTCAAAGTTTTGTGTCATAGATGGTGCATTATTTTGGAAAAATCATGAAGGTATATTTCTTAATTGTTTAATCATGAATGAAACTAACAATGTCATGAAAGAGTTCCATGCCGGTGACTGTGGAGGGAATCTATATTGGAAATCCACTGCTGATAAAATTCTAAGGGTTGGTTTCTATTGGCCCTCTCTTTTTTCAGATGTAAAGAAGTTTGCCATGTCATGTCACAAATGCCAAATCTTTGAAGGCAAAAGAAAGCTGTTGCCCTTGCCCCTTAAACCCATCTCAACTAAAAAGCATTTTCAACAATGGGGTATTGACTTCATTGGAGAAATCCATCCCTCTTCCTCAGGCCAGCACAAATGGATTTTAACAGCCACCGACTATTTCACCAATTCGGTTGAGGCCATCCCATGCAGATAAGCCAATGAAACCATCATTATCCAATTCCTTGAGTGCAACATCATTTCTAGATTTGGCTGCCCTCAGAAGATCATTATTGATAACGCCGCTGCTTTTAAATCCAAAAAAATGATCAACTTTTGCCACAAATTTCACATCACCTTGGGGCATTCCATAGCCTATTACCCCCAAGGTAATGGCCTGGCTGAGTCATCTAATAAGAGCCTGATTAATATCATAAAGAAAGTGCTAGAAGAAAACAAGAAGAACTGGCATAGAAAGCTCATAAATGCCCTATGGGTAGACAGACTTTCAACAAAGAAATCCATTGGGATGAGCCCTTATGAGCTAGTATATGGCATGGAAACCAGGTTTCCTTCATCTTTGGGCATCCCCACTATCAGATTGTTACAGGAGATTCAGGCTGAACCAAACGACATTCAACGAAGAATCAACCAAACCATTCATCTTCAGCAAACCAGAGAGCAAGTTTATGACAGAGCTCAGATTTTGCAAGAAAAGCTCAAAAGGATGTTTGATAAGAGAGCTAAGGCTAAGGATTTCTATATTGGTGACAAAGTTCTAAGGTGGGATTCACGAAGAGAAGACAAGGGAAAACATGCAAAATTTGATTTTTTATGGAAAGGGCCATTCGTTATTTCTGCTGTTCAGGGAAATAACACATATTTTCTCAAATCTGTAGAGGGCAGCATAGCTGAAGAAGGCCCTGTGAATGGCCGAATGCTGAAACATTACCATGATCCCTTTTAAAGGGATACAATCCAGCTCTGTACATATCTCTTTGTACATTGATATTTGTATATATCAGCGCTCTGTTTTTTAGTTTTTGTGTAAGCAATCTGAGTGTTAGAGGAGCAGCAGTAATGTTTGTGAAGACACAACCAATTGCCAATATTCCATTCTTTAAAGCTCTGTCTCTACATTAAACTCGGTAAAACAACAATAGTAGCACTGTCATATCACAAAAATTTATGGTGAAAGCAAACAGTGGGCAGCTTGCAGTCTTTAGTCAAACAGTATCAATAAAAGAGGATCATTTTTTAAATTTCACATCAGCAACTGTTTCTAGCCCAGAGCTAAAGGAAACACATCAGTTTTGACCTCTGTTTTTCAAAGGCACAATGCTCAAGCAATACTGTACATAACATCAAGCACGCAGAAGAAAGCAGGCGATGCTATGCAGTTTACAATAATTCAGTTGAGGAGGGAGCTGTTCATATTTCAAAGTTTCACGCTATAAAAGCCAGAATAAAGAAGTTTTTCAATCCACCGCAACAATAGAAGATCAAGGCAGTCTGACCTGCTGTTCTTAGCTTTTCACAAGGAAAAGCCATCCCCAAGTGGAGCCATTGTTAGCCTCTTGTTGCAACAGGTGTTCATCTTTCATGATTGACAGTTCTACATGCCAAATATGTCATCTTTCATGCTGTCAGGCTCCATATTTGCAGAAAAAAGGCCAAAGACGAGGCCATGAAAGTATGCCAGTCCAAATGCCACTGCTGTATTCAAATTTTGATGACTTAACCATTTTTGAAGAATGTTCTGTTAAGGGAAGCCCAAACAGCTTAATCTTGGCTTCCCTAGATTTCAATTTCCTGTTTTAGAATATAGAGAATGATATCTGTCCAAACAACTTAATTTTGGCAGATTTATAGATAGGTAGAGAACCAAAGGAGCCCAACTGCTTAATCTGGGCCCTTGGCAGAAATAAGTGTAGATTTAGATAGGAGGGCAGTCAAAAGAAAAATTGTGAAGCTAAGTCTGCAAGTCTAAGTGCACCTACCAAAAAGAAGAAAAGATGTTAGGAAGGTAGGCTGGGTAGGTAGCTCTGTAGTTGCAGAATCATGAATTGTGATACATTTTTTGTTGTCAAGTGTCATATTTATTCAGATCACAAGTTGGAGGCAGTTTTCCATTTGGAGGAGCTCAAACTGGACATTACTAACTTCCCCTTCTTCTTCTTTCTCGAATCACTTACTAACTTCCCTGAAGAGGTCAAGGTCTGCTTGATTCCTCTTAGTTTCATCATTTTCCATTATATTTTCATAAGTGAAGGTCCTCTTGGCTTAGAGGTACTGTTGTTTCACTCTATAAGTCACTTTTTCCCCAAAAAAGCCTAAGGTCCCATACTTAGCGCTTTCTGGTCATTTTCATATTAACTCCTAAAACTCTATTATCTAACTCCCTAGTCTATTCCCTTATCCCCTATTATGCAAAATATATAAAATCCCAAAAATATTAAATACCCCCTCCCTGGCACTATAGCCATATAATATCAAGTTTGGGAAATGCTGAGTTCACCAGGAATTTGACATTAGCCTTCCACGTTCAAACCCTGGGATTAACTTGGCATCTGGTTAAGTTAATAACCTTTTCTTTCCCCTTTACCCATAAACATTTCATCATTCTCACCCCCTCTCTTTGATTGTTTAAAGTTTAGTGTTAAAATGTTTAAAAATTGAACTTTACCCCCGGTGTGCAAACCATGTATAAAACCCACTTTTCCGCCCTTATCTAAGGTTTTGCTCATAAACATTTAACCCCCGCTCATTTTTTACCCCATAACCCACTTTCCTAATGTTTTAAACCCCCCGTCACATAAATAATTAATCAAAAGGCGCGCGGGCCCCGTCCCTTATCCCTCCGCCGCCTTACCTATCTCGCCAACCGTCCGATCGCCCGTGCCCAAGATCAACGGCGGGCGGGTTTTTTCATCTCCAAAGTCGCCGATGTTTAGTGTCTGGGAGTTCGGCGGTTTTCCCACCATACTCCTGCCATGTGTTGCCCTCCTGGGTGTGGCAGAGCCCCCTCCCCTGGGTGACGTCAGCGCCACGTCCTCCGCCCAGTGACGTCATCCTGCTACATCATCTGCCTGTGTCGGCCTCCCACCACGTCATTGCCACTGTGTACCTCCACATCACCTGCCATACTACTGACGTCATCTCGCCACGTCACCCGCTGACGTCATGCTGACGTCATCACTCAAAAGGCGCGAAAGGCGAAAATCGTGCTTAAGAAGCCCGGATTCAGATTCTGAGGCAGTTTTTCATGCGCGATTAGTGCCAATCGTGCATGGCTACAGGAAATGGGCCAAAATGGAAATCCCCTCATCACGCAGCCCCCAGTAAGCCCAAAAGGCGCAGAATGACCCATTTTTCTTTGCGAAGCATTCAGAAAGGGGCAAACACACTTTTTTAAAGCAACAGAGTGCCGAGCAGCTGCCATGAAGGATCGATGGGACAGTATAAATCATTCAGAAGATTTTAAAGACTCCAAGATCAGCGCCAAAGAGTATCAGGAAGCGGTAGAGAGTGTCAGTTCAGCAACATCAAATCAGGTGAAAATTAAAAACCTTCATCAAAGTCAGCAAAGCAGTTAAGGCCATTTAAAAGCCTATCTGGTCAGGATTAGTGCACATTAATGCCAACAAAACAGCAGCAAAACCAAGTTAGAGGTGGAGATAAAGGACAAATCACAGTTATTATTGGAGGACTGCATCGGGCTACCCAGGACAGACATTAACTCAGTTTTGATACAACTGCCCTCAGCGCAGCCCAAAGATATTTTCATGCATTTATTTCTAGATAAGATTAGGTTAAAGTAATCATTTTCTTTCAGACCTATTTAGGTCGGCTGTAATAGATTAGTTTTTGGATAATTTTCCCTATATATACCGACCCTCTGTATTGTTTAAAGGGTTGGTTGGTTGATAATCCTCATTAGAGACTCGCACTGGATATCTGAGATGTTTTACTTAATCAAAGATTGCTGAAAAGCTTTGGAGGAATGACTGTCTGCTCTGTGTCTAATGGTTTGAAGAATTGAATGCGGAATTCTTGTGCTGCTATATGAACCAATAAGTTTTCCTTACCTCTGTTATGTCGATTTCACATATGCTCACTTCACAGAACAAAGGATTGGCTTAGAATTTGCTTGGTTGCACTCTATGCTCAGTTTCTGTGGCTTCTTAATGTTTTCCTCTTGAATTAGGCATAAATATGAATTCGGTTATGGCTCATGTTTGACCTATTTTCATATATGAATGACTGTTATCTAGGAATTCTTAACTGCTCCTAGATAGGGCTCATTTGTTTTCTTGCTGCTAATCTGAATGAGAGATTCTTAATTGCCCCTCATTCCTTAGCCTCTAATCCATCTCTTTTACCTTGAATGATTGTTTCATACGCAGCTAGCTTGCTCCATATTCCTTCTTGTGACCAGGAAAACACACCAGCAATCCTACTCCTTGACTCCACACCCAATGGTTCTAGAACTTTCATGTTGTCCCTGCCTCTTTACTTGAAAGCATCATCCTTCCCACCAAAAACAAAACAAAACCCCTTGAACTCAATAACTAGCCTAAAAACACTATCAACAAAGCTAAACCTGAAAGAGAGAGCCCTCTCTGATTGCAGGTGGGCTAGACCCTGCAGTCCAAAGATTGGTCTGTGGTTACCTCGACCGTATCCATTTGATGCCGACCAGAAGGACAACCTGAGTGATAACAGAAGTGTCTACCGTTACACTAGGATCAGTTCTAATGTCCTCTTTCAACTGCGAAACTTCTTCTCTAAAGTCAGATGTACCAGAAATGATCAGAGTAACTGTAGTCTCTGACAATGTTGAAACACTAGTTTCGAATAAATCAGGTGAACTGGACTCAGTTAAATGAGACCGTTTTACTTAGAATGGTTTTGTTTTCGGAGTCAAAGATGGTTGACTTGCTAGTCTCCGCGAACGACGGGGTTTTGATTGACTTTCTTCCACGATTGCGGATTACTAGATCAACTCAAAATTAAGGGGAAAATAATGTTATTCTGAATTAAATAAATTTTAATGACGCTTTGACACAACTTTGCTTTTTCAATTTTTAAGAGTCGAGAAAAAGCTAAAGATGACTCTAGTCCCCTTCGATTTTTAATGAGCCTGAAGTGACAAGTGCTCAGATAGACCTTTTCTTTTAAGGAGTCGAAAAGGAACGAAAGTGACTACTCTGGAAATCTAGATAGAGGGATTACCAAACCAATCACAAAACTGCAATATACACCTTGGTGATAAATTAAAGAGAAATTACCAAGGGCTTATGTATGGTAGTCAATCTTCCCAAATGATGTGTTCAGTGCATTGCGATCGATAGGGTGGCATACATGACTTCCTATGGATAAAGGATATAAGCCTATTGTGGTCTCCCAATATATACTCGACGATACGGGGAGCACAATTCTGTGCTAGCACTTGTCGTATCAAAGAGGAGGAATCACCCAACCTTCGATGAAAACGATAGTTACTAGCCTAGACCTCTAGATGTGTTGCGTTAGGTTCCAAAGCATTGTTAAGTTCATTGAAATTTATTTTAGAGTTGATCTTGTTTAGAAGTTTTCCTTTCAATGGTTCAATGCATGATGTATATGTAAAATTTCTAAAAATGAAATCTACAATGATAAACAATCGTTGTTTATTTTTAGTAATGGAAATCCCAGCTACTAAGGAAAGAAGATTACGATTCTTTCAAACAAAGAGCAAAGAGCACACACTAAATGCACTTTTCCTAAATCATTTTCCACACACAGTCTAAATGCAAATGCAAATGCATTTATTTGTTTTTCGTTCCCCTTAATGTGAAAATTTTCAAAAAGGAAAACTAAGTAGAGCAAAGATCTGAAATATTTTTACTCAAAGCGATATTTCGACAATTTATTTTTCAAAATGAAAGGAAGACTTAAAAGCTAATTTTCAATTTCGAATAGAAGATGATTTCGACACTTCAAATATCAACAAATCAAATCAAATACATGGAAAAAAGAGTTCAATCGACTATCTAGAGAAGGAAGACTTTACGACACTCCTCTTTTTGACACAAAACTTACGACACTTTTTGCACCAAAACAACAGATCGATTTAAGAAACTTTTTGACAAAGGATTTTAAATGATGGAAAAATACACAAAAACATTTACTAATCCTAATCAATGGAGGCTTAACTATGTAATGTAGGCAGGCTTCAGCAATCAGATATTGTTCACAAGCAGAAAAACAACTAACCAGAGCTGAAAACAAGGACAAAAAACCCCAAATTTCAAGGAGAGAAATAATATTACTCAGTCATCACACTGTGCTTCACAGAAACAGGGATGCATCGCACCTGCTACACTCATGAAGTGTGTCGCATACTCGCTTCCAGTGATAGACAATGCGATGGGCCAGGGAGCGCAACTGAGATGGGTTTTGGCTCAAATTTACTGTTGATTTCAATGAGTTAAGCTGAGCTATTATGGACAGTAAAGAGAAAAGTACAGGGGTATGATCTTGGGAAGTTACTAAGCTACCAAAAGGGCATTTAGAATGCTTGTAAGTCAAATGTTCAAATCATAAACTAAACCGGAGATTAACTGAAGTAGCATTCATCTACTTTGCAATTGCAGAGCAAGAGAAGTTCGAAGGCTATCTAGCTAACTTCAGGCTCCGTCTATAGTTTATAAAACAAAAAATCAAAAACAAGCAAACAAACTATTCATGCCCCAGCCGAGTCACCATTTTGTTTATCTGAAAACTAGTGTCTTTTCGATCTGCTAGCCCTACTAGGATTGGCAGCTATCCTAGAAACAAACAATCAAAGCAATTTGTGATTTCTTCTATGTATTATAGATAAGAGAGAAGCAAAGGGACCAACCTGGATCTTTTGCTTGACTCCTTGCTTGATTTCTCTCCCCCTTGATAGAGTTTGCAACTCCTCTCCTACTTGTCTCGCTTAGAGAATACCTGTACAAACAAAGTAACAAAACACCATCAAATCATCTCGATCTATTATATCATAAACAATGCAAAATCAAAAATACATTGAACATACAATGGCATTCACAAATAACAAGGTTCACAAGTACACAATTGTATGGAGGAAAACTCAAAGAACTTTATTAAAATAAAAGGGAGAATTACAACCCAACTATCTGATCCAGCATCATCCTCCTAGCATCAAAGCCCTCTTCACCTCATGAAAAGAAAAATCACCCAACAATACAATGCTCTTTCTCAAAGACAAACTATCAACACTTCCTTACAAATTACAAAATTCCAGCCCCTAGATCTCTCAGATGAGGGATCCATTTATAGATGTCTGCAAGGGTGTGAGTCATATCTAGGTTTTTGATTAGTGTCATTCCACTTGTATTTCTTGGTTCCACTTGGAGATTTCTTGGATCTCTTACTCATCCCTAGGCGACTTCAGAGAGGCAAGTTTCATAGGAGGAGTTTCTAGAAGATTCCATGAGCATCCACTTAGTAAATTGTCTCGGACATTTGTCCATTCTTGCTCATCGCACTCCACAGAAGGCCTCTTTAGTATGCATTGCACCTGGCTAGTGTAGAAGTTAGTATGCATCGCACCTTGACAGTGGAGCAGTCAGTATGGTCCAATTTTGGCCAGTTCTGAGTGGTTTTTCGGGTGGAACTTCCGGGGAATGATGTAATCAGTTGACCATGATCCTTTAGGGTATGAAACAACACTTTTAGGGGTTAAAGAGCCCTTGGTTTATTGACATATAAGATTAGGGTTGCAGTGCCCAAATATGTCTATAACATCACCTCTCTGAAGTGTCAAAACTTCTTAAGACTTCTAGTACATCCGCTATGTTGATAGACCCTTTTCCAAACCCAGAGACTCATTTGGTTGCTACAGATCATGCTTCCACTTCACAAGTGCTCATGCTATCCACCACTAAGCCTAAGACTAATGTTTTGGTGACTGCACGAAGTAAATATTATAGTAATCCACCATCGTCATTGAATAACTAGGCTACAGATCAACCCAATACTTGGACTTCAACTTCGTCTGATTCTATTCCACCACCCATTGCACCAAAGTTAACAATAAAATTGCCAAAGGGAGTTGTTCATAAATCTACATTAAACCCTCGAGCTCGAGCAACAAAAAATTATAACATAGTAGAAGGTTTGGCTCAGTCACCTTCTGTTATGTTGACACTTGAGGTGCTTCAAAATTCTCCCTCCCAAAAGCATGCTTTATTGTCAGCAATTGGTGTAATTGATCCAATGGGTTCCAATCTCGTCATTTTTAACCATTCAGGTTATATGCCACAATTACCAGCACAGTTATCATTCTTGATCCAATTAAATGCTTTGAATCACCTCATTCACCAAATCATTGTTGACAAAGGTGCATCTACTTGTATCATGTCAATGAATTGCTAGAAAACACTTGGCTCACCACCTTTGTCACGATCACCTACAATGTTAAAAGATTTTGATGGTCGCACTTATACACCTTGTGGAAGTTTAAGTAACCTGTAGATAGAAATAGGGGGGGAAATTGTAACTGTTGAAGTTAAGGTCGTTAACGAACCCCCTAACTACAATATTGTACTAGGAATATCGTGGGTTTATGTTATGGCTGTTGTGGTTTCGACATACTTTCATATGATTTCTTTCCCTCATAAAGGCAGAATCCCTCTAGTTCACAGGTAACTGGAAACGTTCCATTAATTCACAAACCTCCACTATCTCTTTATAACATTGGAGTAGGTCTCTTGAAAGATTCTTCCCTAATGGGTAATTTTTCACTACCGTCACCATCACAAATGGCGGAACTTGCAAAATTTGAGACCTGTAACATGATATCTTCCACTTCAGCTAACTCATGGAAGATTTCCAATAATTTAGAAGTTGATATGCGTAATGAAACCATTATCTTCCACTTCAGCTAACTCATGGAAGATTTCCAATAATTTAGAAGTTGATATGCGTAATGAAACCATGCCACTAAACCCAATTGAGCTCGCATAGAAATCAATATTTTTCGCTTGCACAACAGATCCAAATCCATCATCACCGATTGTATGGGTTGATCATTTGTTAGAATATGGTACTTCCTCTAATTCTTTTTCACATACATTTTCTACTGATGAAGGAATCATCCAATCAATGATGACAAAAGAAGAACCATGGGAAGATTATCTTCATCGATCCCATCTTCTAGATCACATAGAAGATATTCCAAATGAACTAAATTACCCTTCAATTGTTGATTTCCTTTCGAATTCTATATTTATAGACACAGTCGATTCCGAATGAAACTTATCAAATATCAAAGAAACCATTTCTATTGATATTTCGACCAAGCCTAGAAGAATTGTAGAAAACATCCATGTTGGCAAATATTTTTCTCCATCAGAACTTGAAACTCACCGGGCTCTTTTTCGTGAATTTTGCGATATATTTGCTTGGTCATATGAGGAAATGCCAGGTATTGATTCTATTATAGTTGAACATGAGATTAAAATGTATCCTGATGTCAAGCTGGTACGATAGTGCTTCCATCCTGTTCATCCGAAGAAGGTTGTTGCCATAAAAGCAGAAGTTGAAAAACTTTTGCATGCTGGTTTCATACACCCCATTCCTCTTACCGATTGGGTTTCCAATCTTGTTCCTGTCATGAAGAAACAAGGAACAATACAAGTGTGTGTTGATTATAGGGATGTTAATCATGCTTGTCCAAAAGACAACTATCCCACTCCCTTTATCGACCAAATAATTGATGAATGTGCCAGATGTGAAATATTCTCATTTATGGATGGCTTTTCTAGCTATAATCAGATCAATATACTCCCAGAAGACCAATCTAAAACTGCCTTTATTCGTCCTTAGGGCACATTCGCATATAGGAAACTCCCTTTCAGTTTGAAGAACGTTGGGGAAACTTTTCAAAGGGAAATGAATTATGCCTTCCATGACATCAAACACATCTTTCAACCATATCTAGATGACTTACCTACTCATTCACGGAAACAAGTTTATCAACCTACAACATTTGAGAGCCATGTTTTTATGGTGCTGACACTACAAAATTCAACTCAATCCACATAAATGTGTGTTTTGTGTTGGTTTTGGTCATTTGCTTGGTTTCGTAGTGTCAAAAGAAGGAATTCAACTCTACCCCTTGAAGGTTAAGGCAATTATCGATCTACCTCCACCTTCCAATTTATGTCAATTATAAAGACTCCAAGGGAAGGCTAACTTGCTAAGGAGATTCACTCCCAACTATTCCAAAATAGCTAAAGTATTTACTCATCTTGTGAAAAAGGGAATTCCCTTCCATTGGGACCAAGTTGCACAAGATTCCTTTGATGCTCTCAAAGATACCCTGATCTGAGCATCATTAACGTATTCCCCTAATTATCAGAATGACTATTTCCTATATCTTACCACTGCATATACAACCATTGCTATGGTTTTAGCCCAAGAAGAAGATGGGATTAACCATCCAATCTATTATATGAGTCGTAATCTCAATGATATGGAAGTTAAGTATTCTTATGTGGAGAAGCTGGATTTGGCTTCTGTTCAAGCTGTACAGAGATTTTGCCATTATATCCTACTCTGAAAGACCACTGTCATTTTGGATTGCAACCATATGACATACATCTTGTCATGTCAATTGATGGGGGAAATATTCAAAATGGATCATCATTTTTCAGGAAATTGATTTGGAATTCATCAAATCCAAGTCAAAGAAATCTGTAGTTTTACCGAGCTTCTTTGCGACCTTCTCTCTACCGCCATCGACTCAAAATGGAACCATAAATTTTGGATGAGCCTATGTTACTGATCTCGTCATCTAACCCATGGTATGGAGATATACTAATCTATCTCCAAACCCAAACTTTTTGGTTCGATACCTCCCGCTTGCAACATCGACGTATTCAATATCAAGCCAAAGATTATCTGATCATTGGAGACACCCTTTACCATCGCGGTATCGATACGATTTTTCGTAGGTGCCTCAGACATGAGGAGGCCAAGAAATTTCTAAATGATTACCATTTTGGTGCTTGTGGTGGACATTTATCTGGTTATGCTACCACACAAAAAATTCTTCGTGCTGGTTACTTCTAGCCTACCATATTTAACGATTGCATTACTGTTGTCAGAAGTTGTCATGCATGCTAGATTTTTTATCGTAAAACTCGATTACCACCTGCACCACTGCATCCTATCATCGTTGTTGGACCATTTGCAAAATGAGGCATTGATTTCATGACAGGTAATCCTCACTCAGCCGGGGGGCATTGGTATATTATTTTCGTCATTGACTATTTTATGAAATGGGCCGAGGCGATGCCTACATTAAACAACAGTGGTGAGACAACTGCACTTTTTTTCTTCAACCATGTGGTTTCACAGTTTGGTGTACCACAAGCTATAGTTACAGATCATGGTTCACATTTTCGCAATCACATGATGACTGAATTAATTGCCAAGTTAGGACTCTCACATGATAGTTCTACTCCTTATTATCCACAGACTAATGGAAAAGTTGAAGTCATCAAAAAAGTCCTTAAGTGAATGCTTCAATGAATGATAGGATTTCACAAATGAAACTAGAATTTGATCCTGTACTCAGCTTTGTGGGCTTACCAAACCTCGGTAAGAAATGCAACTGGATTCACACCTTTCCAATTGGTGTATGGTGTTGAGGAAATCTTGCCAATACAATGTGAGATTTCATCACTAAAACTCGCAATTGAATTGTCACCTGACACTTCTGTTGAGGAAGCACGTTTCTTAGAACTCATCCATCTAGATGAAACACGTCATGAAGCCGCATTGGAAAATGAATCAAATAAGAAATGAATTAAGGCACAATATGACCACAATGTCAAGTCTCGCATATTCTCAGAAGGAGACCTGGTCTTGCTTTATGATCAGGAAGCCAATAAATTAGGAGCAGGAAAATTTGAACCACTATGGATGGGCCCCTACATTGTCATTTGTGTTTTGGTAAACAAAACTTATGAGTTGGTTGATTATGATGGAATTCCATTGTCGCAACCTCGAAATGGGTTGTATCTTAAACGTTACTATACTTGATTATGCGTAGTAAAAACATTGTATAAATGTGTTGATTGTGTGTGTGTCATAGTGTGACTTTTAGAGTTTTTATGTGGTTAGTAATCTGATTTTCATTTATTGTAGATGTCGGAATATTTGGAACCATTTGTTGGTTATGTCGATGGTGCTAGTCGTAGTACGCAAAACCTATCCTCTGCAGCATGGGCCATATTCACTCCAAGTGGCGAGTTAGTGAGTTTTCAAGGGATTTGTATCGGTCGTTCTATGAACAATATCGCTGAGTATAGCACATTGATCAAACTCCTCTCTGATGCCATTTCACTTGGCATTCACTGAACCATCATTAGGCTAGATTGACAACTTGTCATACTACAACTTATGAATGTTTATACTGTCTAAAATCCAACTATTCATTGCATATTCCTTAGAGTTTGTCTCTTGGAAAGACATTTTGAGTACATTCAATATCAACACATTTCCAGAAACTTTAACACATTGACTGATTCTTTAGAAAATTACATGTTAAACAGACATTTACGACACATGTAAAGAGTAAATTTTCAATTCACATTAACAGTTGAATAATATTACACATAACCATACAAAAACACTAAAAGTAAAATAGATAGATGTTCAAAGTTTTACAAAAATTTGTATCCAAGACATGTTGGTCATCTGACCTCAAAACCTCAAAATGCATATAGTTAATCATCCTAAGTAGATCTAATGATGCTCATGATAACATGTCATTTCCTAAGCTATCATGCGTAATAGCCTCATCCAACAGCTAGGTACACCAATAGGATGGCATTGTAGTCTCATCAGTAACTCCTCGATCTGAACATCTGGTATGCCAAGGGTTAACCCCTCTATATGATCTTGCAACTCCTCCAGTGCCTCGATCAAATCTAAATCCCGGAGAACTGATCTTCCGACATTTCTCCCCGTTGGTTCACCCACCTCCTATTTATGACCCATTGGTTGAACAGTGCCAACATATATATACATGAGAACATTTTTAGTTTAGTCTTAGAAACATCAAAAAACACAAAAACATGTAAAAACTCAGAAAATAAAAAATACATGGTCAAAACAATTTACCTATAGCACCCCATTGAGCACCCACTGGTAATCTCAAATCTGGATCTCCATGAAAATCCATCCATGCATATGGATGATCCTCGATGATAATATGTTTTCGACGGAGCCAACTGAAGAATGCGGTAGAAAATGAGATTGATGACTGATAAACATGTCTAGCCATCAATTCTACCCATCTCTGCATCCGTGGATCTCTAGGACCAGCTAAATTTAGTGTCACATGCTGAGGTTGCATCAATGGAATTCTCTCCAAAGTAAAAGCGATCAAGATTGATCCATAGCTGAAATTTTTCATCTTACCGATTTTACTTTAGTCAGCTACTTTTTCATCAAAGAGAGTACTGCCCTACACTAGCTGAACATAGTTTGCTCGAGACACTCGAGCGCATATTGCATGTATGATCTATTTGCGACATGAAGTGTCA
Source organism: Pinus tabuliformis (assembly GCA_031772625.1). NCBI lineage: Eukaryota > Viridiplantae > Streptophyta > Pinopsida > Pinales > Pinaceae > Pinus > Pinus tabuliformis. Next base: position 76,946,868 of record CM062809.1, read on the forward strand.
CACTACCTACCAACTTTGCAATAGTAAAGAGGATTGTTCGCAAGGGAAAATCACAAACATCCTTGATGTTTATCTTTCCATCTTTGCTAGGCTGTGTACGTGGCCAGCAGAATTGTCGAATATAATCCCTCGCTGATTCACCCCCACGAGTAGAACCTGAAAGAGAAATGGGGGCACCACGTCTCAACAATCTTGTGAGAAAGTAAATATCATCGATAAATATAGGGAGCACCTATTCCGTTGGATCCCATGAATGAACCAAGAACTGCAATAGTTATAACTGTTGCCTCATCCCAGATAACCTGAAACATTTGAGTAACCCACAATCTCTAAGGGCCTCAACAATACCATGATCATTTAGGGCAACCATATCTTGTTATTCATGTTGTCTTTCATGCCATGTGATATCCATTTTGATCCAATTAAAGTCTGAAATCACACCATAGGCTTAGTTAGGATCCATTTCATGCAAAAAAATAAAGATATTTTGGGTAAGAATGATGAATCAAAATTCTAAACTGCAACCAACGCACCCCTCATTTGTAGACATTGTGCTGCAGAGTAGTTCCCTTCTGCTTGACTGCTCTGCAATGCAATTTTCGATGCATAAGGGTGTGTTGATCCCAGGGCATCGTATATTTACCCTAGGGACCCCAAAACCATAAAAATTTTACCTGAAATTGAAAAAGAATGACCTTAAATGAAAGAGAAGAGGTATATCTCCTACCTAGTCCTGACGGCTCGAAGAATGATCCACAGAATCTCCTACAATGAGTCATTGAAGTTCGAGGTAAAAACTGGTTCAGAGCACTAAACTGAATGGTAAATGTAATGGTAAAATGACTTCGTAAATTCTTGTTTTATGGTGATTTCATGTTCATTAAATGAATAAACTATATTTTTCACCTATTTTACCAATGAAAAAGGTATGTTTAATCCATTTGGTGGTTCTTTGAACAGGTTTACAGCTGACATAGTGAATTTGACGTGCATGATCGTAAAATGTACTTTTGACCACAGAGCATACTTTTATCTCTTTTTCAAGCTATGTTAAACAGCGGAAAAAGAACCCCCCTAGAGTCTTATTTCAACTCTTTTCAGACTCTCAAAATAAGAAAAAATTGTCGGGTGCTTGTCCTTTTTTAGCTCATAAACAAATTGGAAATGACATCTACTCAGTATAAGTTTAACCCTTTTCCAGACTGAGATAGATTACTTACGAAAAAGGAATATGTTGATCGAACATGGTCAATATGTTCTCTCTTGTATTATTTTATGCTTTTTCGGACTTGAGAGAAAAATTTACGAAAAAGAACTTGTGGAGTTTTCTTTTTTTCCCTTTTCAAACTCTCTAAACATGAAAAGAATCGAGTTCTCATTGTCATTAAACTCGTTAAAGCATCAAATCGTGACAAACTTTTCCATCATGACAAGACCAAAATTCACCTTTGCTAGACTCGTTAAAACATCACATAGCGATGGATTCACCCGAAGGGTGGATTTATACTTCAAGCATATGTTATCCTCCTCAAGCTTGTTAAAAAATAGAGAGGTACTAGTCAACAATGACTGGGGAAAATGGGAAAAGGGATAAATCACTTTATGGTAGCAAGTCGCTCTTGAGCATGACACTTTCACTTCATCTCTATGACTATTTGGGTTGGGTTATCTGCTTGATGGTTATCATACCTATGGTCTATCACACCATCCATCACTTCAGTTTTGGGTCAATGCTACCAATTCTTTCAGTTTTGCTGAAATGTTCAAGAGAAGTACTCAGTAAACTTCATCCTTTGCAATACTCATAAACCTTCATTTTCATGATTGCCATTCCTAAACATTGTGTCATCAGTCACATTCTATCTTCAAAATCATTACACTCGTTTCGTGTCGTTGATGGGGGATACATCAAGGCCCTCCTGCAATAAGTTTCTTCTTGTTGACATCAGCACATTATCCAGGAAGTTGACTTAGAAACACCCTTCCAGTCCCTTGAGGCTTACATACATCAATGGAAAGTTTCTTGCTTCCGGTGAGAGGTTGACATCACAGGACTTTGACTGAAAGACTGTATGGTGTTCAACATCAAAACATTTATTCATGCCATGCAGAATGTACTATAGTACCTTGAGAATCATTTTCATTATGGGTGATTTCTCTCATTTCTGTTAAAAACTTACATCATTGGCTGGTAATCAGATGGTGCCTTCCCATGTTCGACTTCATATCACATTTTCACACGGCTAGACTCGTACTTGAGCAAATGGTTGGATGAGATAGAATACCCCGAATCTAGTTTCATCCATCCGTGATTTCAGGACAGTACTAAATCATCTGTACTATGGATTTACACAGATGGTTATCTTATCATGGGTCTATATCTATAGATGACTATCTGATTTATGTACATGTAATGAAAATTTTATATGCTAAGCATGGGTATGCCTTCCCTCAGAAATTCATGAAAAATTCAAAGATATCATGATATTATGTATTGTAATCGATGTAGGTCATTGTCTTCTTTAGATCCTCCTCATCACATCATAATGCATATCACTCAACATTATCATTTTTGAGTTCATGCTTCAGGGGGAAGTTGTTACAAGTCTATTTGGGCACATCACTCCCAATGATCAGTAGTGTAAATAGGGTATATCAAACCCTAATTCAGTTGCTACATGCCCTAGACATGCCACTTCATTGAGTGCTTTCATCCATAAAAGTTTCATGGTTTGAAACACTGCTAAAATGCCTCCTTGGGACACCAACGCAACCTTGGTCAGGGGAAACTACTCTACATAGTAGGTAGGCCCATTTAAACTTGCGCTGCATAGCACTTAGGCCCACTTTAACCTGCGCTGGGTGAGGATGAGCGAAATTGGCATAGGATTCTGGGAATATTCCTTGATTCTAGAGCATTCTAGAAGGAACCCAACTCTTATCCTATCAAGATGAGATCGACTTAGGATAGCCTTTGATCATCTAATCCTCTATCCTCTCATCCCTTTGAACATGGAAACTAATAATCCAATTATAGAAAACCATTCAATGCCATATTAACGACAAAACCACTTGTATTCATCTATAAATTGGCCTCCCATCATAGGGCCAAGGAGAGCTTGGATATTATAGAGAAATACTATTGGTTTAGAGACTTGAAATCATTGTCAAGTAATGTTATTTTGTTGGATTGATGTTGCTATTGGTGTGATGAGGGTTGGACTAAGCTAGATGAGTGACGAGATTGAACCACATTGGGTGTAACCTCTACTTCTATCAATGAATAAAATTGTTTGTTCCTTTTCCAATACTTTTGTCTACATCTATGATGAATGTATGTTCAAATGTTGTCGATTCCATTTGTTTATAATAAATATATCATATGATTTGATCCTTGTCGTCTTCTGTTTATGTTGGCAAGTACCAATTGAGCGAATTCAGTTTGAGCGGGATCGACGGGGGCAACTCAAAGGAGATCAAAGGAAGCGAAGGATCACAAGTAGGTTCCTTTATCATATTTGTTTATTGTAGGAAAAGGTTAAACATCTTTACTTTAGTTGTTCTAAGTGTAACTACACACTTAGGGAAGATATACTTATCCATAGGTACCATATAACAATCACCCATACGTGTGAAGATTATAGTTGTTGTAGGAGGGCTAAAAAATTGCATTCCTGGAATAGAAACCAAAATTCTAAAATAGAAGTCGAAAATCTGAAGTTGGAAGCTATTTGACTTGAGTTGAATTTTGTGAAGGATAAGCTCATCAAAGAAGAGGTTGTCTTGGTCTTGGATGGGTCTAGGTCTTGGGTCAAAGTGTCTTGGAATTCGTCATTTGAATATTATATAAGAAGGGAATAATTCTTATGGGTTTCCTCTCTAGGAGAGGTTTTGGCCCTAGCTAGTAGCCTATATCTTGTGTCCTCTTGTTCTATTGATCTTCATATTCCATGTTCTTCACAAAAATCAAAAAATTCATTCGAGGTAAATTCTCCTCCTCGATCAGACCTGAGGCATTTGATTCTGTGATCTGATTCGTTCTCCACCAAGGCTTTGAATGATTTGAACTTTTCAAAGGCTTTGTCTTTGTGCTTCATAAGTCCTATCCAACACATCTTGGAATAGTCATCAATGAATAATATAAAGTATTCTTCTCCTCGAGGTGACCTTTTCCTAGTTGGACAACATACATCATTATGGACAAGTTCAAGCGGCCTGCTAGCTGATCCTTCCTTCTCAAGGAAGTTAGTTCTGTTTTGCTTACCAAACTGACATGATTTGCATATTGTATTGTCTGGGATTCTAATGTCTGGAAGACCACGAACTGCCTGGTATTTGCATGCTTTCCTTATCTGTGAGAAACTAAGATGCCCCAATCTTCTGTGCCATAGCCAGTGTTCATCATTCTTGCTCAGATAGCATTGATGTTGTCCTTCTTTGAATATGTATAAATTATTTGGAGTCCTTACACCTTTGATCACCGTTTTTCCTGTATCAAGATCACGAACACTACATCCATTTGATCGAAATATTACCTCGGTTACTTGATCACACATCTGGCTGACACTTAATAGATTATGTTTTAAGCCATCAACATACATGACATTTCCTGCTTTGACCCTTTCTTTCAATTGAACAGAACCTTTACCTTTTATGAGAGCAGGGGTGTTATTTCCAAAAGAAACCTTCTTCTCCTTCTCTAAGGCACTATATGACTGAAGTTTTTCTTTATCACCAGTCATATGTTTCGAACATCAACTGTCGATGTACCATTGATTTTCCTGCCCTTCCGCATATAAGGCTATATCACATCTTTCTAGTTGGGGTTCTTTTATTCTCCATGATTTGGCACTTGAGGCTTGCTCCTTCTGAGTTGTCTACCGAAACCTGCTCCTGCATTCAGAATCTTCATGACCAAAATTGTTATAAATAGAAAATTTTATTTCATTTTCAAGAGCAGAGAAGTTGTTGTAGGTCCTTTTCATGATCCCAATCATACTCCTCTGTCTATGAGCTTCTCTAGTCATGATTGTCTTATAGGCAACACATTGAGCTGCTTTGTGACCAAAGTTATGACAAGAAAAACATTGGCCATTGAAGAAACTCCTGTGATTATCAAATCTACCAGCCAAATGATTGTAGTTCCTATGGACATCCATTCTTGAGGCAAATTGAGAAGGTTTTACCTGTGGCTGGTTGTAGCTTCTGTTTGTCCTTAAAGTAGATTGCCCCCGATTTACCTGGTAGTCTTTGTTCACTCTTGAGGTAAATTGTCCCTGATTTACCTGGTGATTTTCATTGGGTCTTTGTTCACTTCTCCTTGCAGCATCAAGATAACTCTTGGAGGTAGATGGTTTCTGCGCTTGAGTCGTTTCTTCATTATATCCCAGACCTGTCTTGATTAGTGGAGAGCACTGCAATTTAATAATCTCATCTAAAATGTCAGATCCTTTAACAAATCTAAGATTAATAGCTTTTGTTTTCTCAATCTCTTTTCTTAGTCCCACAATTTCACATTCTAACTTTTCATGATGTTTTTCCTTTTCAGCAAGTTGGAATTGTAGAGTATCTATGATCAAATTCTTCTCTTCTAAACAAATCTTGAGTCTAGAAATCTCTTCATAAAGACTTTCTTCATCTACAGCATCCAGAAAATCATCATCTTCAAAAGCCATTAAAAGTTTATATTTATTACCTTGTTCATCTTCGTCACTATTTGAAAGTCCATCACTATCTTCATGAGTGTAATAGCTTTTCTAATTTACATTATGTTTCTTGTTCCATCTAATAGTTTCCTTACCCTTGTCAATCTTATCCTTATGAGGACATTTGGCAGCATAGTGACCGACTCTTCCACAAGCAAAGCATTTGAAAGGTAACTTACCTCTGAATCTTCCAGCACCCCGTTGAAGGTTCTTGACAAAATTTGATTCTTCCTCTTCCTCTGACACGTTTCCTGACTCATAGTAATCTCCTTTGCCTGAAGCCTTGAAAGCAGCTTCTCTCCTGTCTGATGGTCCTCCTTTCCTCATTTCATAAGCAGTCAGAATTCTGTGCAGCTGTGACATGGTAAGGTTTCGTAGATTCTCTTTTTCTTCTATTGCAGAAAATTTAGATTCAAACTTAGGGGACAGAGATCTTAGAACCTTTTCAACCACAAAAGCCTCTTTTATTTCTTCACAGAAGTTTTTCATACAATTAACAATCTCATCTACACGAAGGAAATAGTTAGCCACACTTTCATCATTGTGCATTCTGAGATTTTCATACTGAATTCTGAGGGTTTGAAGTTTTGCTCGTTTTACCTGTTCATCTCCTTCATAGCTCAGAACAATCTTCTCCCATATTTCTTTTGCGGATTTATACTGCATAACCTTGACAAATTATGATTGAGATAGACATCCTAATAGAGTATTAACAGCCTTTGCATTTGTTTCATATTGCTTCTTACCAGCCGGATCTGTAGGAGTTGCTGAAGGAAAAGTGTACCATGTATCTATGATATCCCAGACTTCTGTACCAAGAGATTGAAGATAGGTTGTAACTCTTACCTTCCAATAGACGAAGTTGGTCCCATCAAAAATTGGTGGCCTGATTGATGCTTCTCTCCCGTAGTTTCTCATGATGATAGATCTTCCTTCAAGCGATCAAGCTACTTCTGAAGGACCTGCTCTGATACCAATTGTTGGAAATAATACTGAGAGGGGGGTGAATCAGTATTATCAAGTCAATTATTTTCTTTTTAAACCCAGATCATATACGCTACTTCAGTTAGATAAAACCGTGTATATACGCAACTACAGAGAAGGAAACCCGCGTATACAATGCAGACTTATAATTTAATTTATCTTACAGATGTTGATCATTAATCTGTGTATCAGAATCAAATAAACAGTAACCGGAAACAGTAAAACAGAGCTGAAGACAATCACACACAAGAACACAAGATATAAGGTGGAAACCCAATGTGGGTGAAAACCACCTGCTGCAATTTGTCTCTATCTTCTTTTAATTAGAAACTTCTTCTTACAATGTACAAGTGCAGTCCTTTACCAGTACGCAGGCTGCAACCTGCTGAGAGCTACAACCCTCTCTCGTTCTCTAGCTTCTCCTGGAAGGGAGCTACAACCCCCTTAGCTCTTGCACTAGTCAAGATACTAGTACGTGGGTGCTGTCCTATAGAAGGCTACAACCTTCTCTTTCTTCCAGGGACCATGTTTCATAAATTTTCAGACTGGATCCATGAACATCAATCAATCATCAAGAATTTCTGCATCAAACAATCTCTTTTCCACCAATTAGAACTGAATCAAGTAGACACTTGTCTGACAGCTGTACCCAAAACACAATAACAGTAACCACACACCAAATTCTGAACCCAGAACACTGCAACAATAAACAGAAGTAGCTAGAACCCAACTCAAGAGATGTACGCTACTTCAATAACCTGAAACCTGTGTGCATACTCTTCTGTGTTTGGACCAACCTGCGTATACGTTGTTTTTATTCACTGAACCAGCGTGTATACGCGCCTTCGCGTCACTGAACCTGTGTATAGATCTATAAAGAATAATTCACTCTTTCAAATATTCAGACACTAATTAACCCAGATTATCAGATTTATAGATCAAGCATGTGCCACATATAACAGATCAAAATCATACAAAGATACTATTATTCAAGCCTTAAGATTATGACCCATCAATAGAACTTATCCTTCTCTTTGCGCTAAGTTTCCTCCTTTATTCAGATCCAGATCTGCACCATAACCCCAATCACCAATATTTCAAATCTAACACTTATTAGATATTCAATTAATTCAGATTTTTATTTGCCAAATGATCTCCTTCCCCTTTTATAGTCTTAGGCCTTTCACAATACCACGGTCCAAAACCATAACAAAACAATACCATGGACCCAATACTTGGGATCAACACTTCTGATGAGATTCCATAGGTTCAAATACCAAGGACTAAATACCACAGACCAAAAGTAAGTTCTCCAACATATACGCGCTTTTCCTTGCGTGAAAGTGCGTGTATATGCATACGTGCCTTTGTAACATCTAACTCGCGTGTATACGCGCCTTCATCTAGGTGAACCTGCGTATATATCGTTTTCCTTCATTCTGAGATCTGTCACCAAAGTGAGTTGCCATCAAGGACAACACCTGTGCCATAGCTCTAAATCAGTGCCACAATGCCAACACATAGTTGCCAATTGGCCTTCCTTTTCTTGCAATTGATTCTTTAGCCATGTGTTCTCAACCTTTAACTAATATTTCATTATTGCTTCATTGTCTCTTATTCTACTTAGTTCTATGCCCATTTCCTGCAATTTATCTCCCATGTGGCCTACATCCTCTACCCTTTTTGATTTAGCAATTTTCATCCACCTATGTGTCCTTGCCCTCTCTTTTTCAAGTTCAAAGAATAGAGGAATGGCAAAATTTTGTAGTATCACCCTACCTCCTTCAATGAATTTGTAGTAGGAGCTAAGGTTTGGCTATGGGCTACGTTCCTTCAGTTCCTGGGCCTCTTCCTCTATTTCTTCTTGAGTAATTCCTTCCTGGTCTATTTTCTGTGTTTCTTGTAGGTTTGACAAGGTTTCTTGTAAGATTGTCTCTACTTCTTGTAGGACTGGTTGTGTCTCTTGTATGAGACCTTTTCCTTTTGTTGAGTCTGACCTGGTGATAGACCTCCTAACATAGGTGATTGGAGACTTGGGAGAAGATTGTTTTGATGTTCATTCTCATTCCTTTTTCCCCAGAGGGACTACTGTCTCTTGTTGTTTTGGTGATTCCTCTATGATAATTAGAGTTTTGGTATGGGTTTGAGGTCTCCCTTGCCTATCTTGGTGCTCTTTCTTGTCCTGAGGTAAAGTGGAGTTTGTCTTTGTCTCTTTCCCTTTGATTTGGCAGCTGTACTTAGGGTAGTTAGAGTAGTTGTTGCCTCTTTCTTTGTAGGCTGTGGAGACACTCTTGGTGATTCTTCTTCTTCCCTGCTCTGAGTTGCAAACTTATGTTCATCCTTATATCCTTCATCCTCTTTTCCACTTCATTTTCCATCCTCTTCTTTGTGTCCTTTTTCCTCTTCTATCTCTTCCTCCATTTATTCATTCTTCTCATATGTTTCTTCTTTTGTTTCCTCCTTTGTTTCTTCTTCATTTTCCTCCTATGTTTCTTCTTCCTTGATATCCTTTGTTTCTTCCTCTCCCTCACTAGCAGTAGGGCTTCTATCATACTCAATGGCTTAAATTTCTCCTTCTTCTGGCATGTTTTCAAATATTTTCCATGCAATAGGGATTCTTAAGTTGTGTAGAGCATCTTCAATGATGAGTTTGATCAAACCATGATGGGATAGTTGTTGATGCTTTCCCTCTTGTACCTTGATTCTCATGTCTATCATGGATTGTAACAGGAAATTGAGTATACTCAGTCTATTATGAGGAGATGTGTTCTCTCCAAATCTCAATTCTAAGAGGAGTCTGAAGTGGTATCCATACACTACATTGTATCTACCTTCACACAAGATATATTTGATGATGTGGTAGCTAACTTCATTCCAAGGGTATGTAATGCTCTCCCTTCTAACCCCATTTTTGTCTTCAATTGGTTCTTCTCCTTCCAAAAATAAACTTTTCTTTGCAAGGGTGTTGTTAGTCTTGTCCTCTTTTCTCCATTGTAACCCTAGGGGAAGTGTAGTTATCCTGCTTATAACCTAAGGGGTAATTGCTACTAACAAACCCTTCACTACAACAATGGAACTGGCTCTAGTGAAGGATATGAATTACATGGAAAATTCTCTAGCCACATCATCATTATATCCTCTCATCTTCTCAAAGAACCCCATCCATTGATGCCTTGTAAAAATTTCCACCACAAGAGGATGTTGGTGGATTCTTGATGTGTTGATGGGTTCTCTTTTATTGAAACCTCCTGCCATATTTCCCTGATAATTCTTGAGGTTTGAGTGGATACAGTTCAAGACTTATGGTAGGTGAGAAAATTTTGGAGTTTAACCTTTATTGACATGCAATGAAATATTTCTATCCTTATATGCATTGTGAATTCTTAACCGAATTGAGGATTCCTTATTTTTAAATGGAAAATACATAAGGTATGGCACCTACCTCCCTTTGCTATGTTCTAGTGATGATAACCCTTGATTCGATTGCCTTTAGTGTCCACTGATAGCTATGTATGTTAATATCCCTATATCATGTAGGTCTCCTGTAGGTTTCCTGCTTGCTGTAGGTTCTGACTGTGCCCAGTAGGTGCTATTTTAGGAATGTTGAGAGTAACCTCTTCATTTAGTGCCTCTTTGAAGTTGCCTCTGCCTTCTTCATATGGGAGTCAGTGTTTATTTCTATTTATGGATTATTGTGTTGGGTGATATGTTGGCTAGCCGAGTACGAGTACCTTATTTTGGACCATTTGTCCCACTACCAGTTCATCATATCACTTTGCCTCGTAATCATCTCCCACTCTTATTCTCTGTATCTTAACCATTTTTGGATTCATTCCCCTTTATCCTCTGATTTGACCTTGCCACGTGTATAGTGAACTAACCCTTTTCTTCTCGTTATCTGACAGAGGGTGGCCAAGTTAACTGGCCACCTTCACTTATAAAATAAACTCTCGTATTATTCCTACATTTTTAATCATATCATACTTATGAGGGAGTATTGGTAAGATGACATACCTGTGGGTCCTTTGCTTCGTTAATGATGCATGCTAGAGAGTGGTGCCAATTTGGTGTTCTTTTCGAGCTACATATTTTCAACTGTATATTTCCTCTTTTGATGACTTGTTCCTTTTGATGATGTACATGTGTTGGACCTTGTTGTTGCTGAGCTCTGGATGAGCTTTCTCATCCTTGTAGTCCCTGTGTTGAAGATGGTTGCAGTTTCTGTGGTCTCTTTTATGGGATAGGTTGCTACAATATTTCCTACAGGATGTCTATAGGATTTCTTGTAGTTTCCTTTCCCTTAAACTCTTGAATTTTTCCTCAGTTGAAGTAGAAGGGGTGTTGAAATGAGTGGATAATGGGGTTATGGAATGGCAGGTGAGGGATGCTTCTTTTGCGTATGCCTCCTCTTTCCTTTTTTCCTTTTATTTTTGTAATTTTTCTTTGAACTTGATTTCTTTGATGGATATAGGGGCGACATGGTTATGAAAGGTATTGTCTGTGGTGTGGTGAGGTAAATGGTTTTTTTTTTTTTTTTTTTACATTCAGACACAGGCTTGTGTCACCACCTTTCCATTGGACTGCTCTTCTTGTGGTTTTAAAGACCTCTTGCAATTCCTACAGGAAACTCTTGTAGTATTACAGGGAATCCTGTAGAAAACACAAAACTATTTGAAATGATCTAGAGTGGAGTATAGATGGAAGACTAGGGGGATAATGGAGGATATGAGATGGGTGAAGTAACACATAACTTTTGTAGGTCCTATTGTCCTCTATATGTTGTGCTTATCTTCCTCTTTCTTACCTGCAAAATAGAATTGTCATCTTTGTATATTTTCCCTTTTTCTTTTTTTCTTTTTTTTTGAAGAACAACTAGTCTTCCTCTAATGAAGTTTTCATCCTAGTTTCCTACCCTAGGTTCCTCAAAAGAGGTTTTCACCCAAAGATCTTTTATTCTTATATTTTTTTAAAACACTCTTGGGTTGCCTCAAGAGGTTTTCAACCCAACAGTTGTACTTAGATGCCCCATGGAGGTTTTCACCTGAGTCTCTTTATTTATTTATTTATTTTTATTTTATTATTATTATTTATTTTATTATTTATTTATTTTTTTCAAGGACTTGGTGGGGTGGAAGATGAGACTTGCTCTACCACTATCACTATCTTGTTGATCTATTGATGAATTCCTACTTTGATAAGGGCTTTTTATATATTTTTAATCTGTTCCCATTAATAAGCAAAGAGATAGCCTATGCATCAATGGTTCTTATTTGAACAACACCATTATCATCTAGTCCCTAACTTTCCTTTGAAATCTTTGTACCGGGAATCATACAGCAAAGCCCAATCATCTTCTTGAAACAATTTTTCTTTTATATTATTTTCATGCCATATTTTCCATTGAACTTGAGTCACTTCTGTGTGTAGGAGGGCCTTCATCATAAATTCATCTAACCCGTTCAGTTGGAGCAATCTTTCCTTTTTTTCCCTTGTGATATCTAGATCCAGTTTTATTGCCATCCTTAAGGTGTTGTATTCAAATTCAATGGAAAATAGGGATTTTTCCCATAGGTCAGCTCATAAAGAGTGAAGCCAGTGGTGGTCTTCCAGGTGGTATTGTAGGCCCAGGTGGCCTCAACTAATATGTCTACCCAATCCTTTATGCTGTTGTTAATCACCTTGGTCAGAATGCCTTCCAATGCTCGGTTGGTTACCTCCACTTTCCCATTACCATGTGGGTGGTAAGGGGTGTATTTTCTGTGCTTGATCTTGTGATGGCTTAACATATTTTCAATCATGTGAGATGTAAATTGACTGCCTTGATTAGTGACTAACTCTTTAGGGTACCCAAAATTATAAAACACATTCTCCCTTAAGAATTCAACCACTTTTTCTTCTGTTTTTACTTTGATGGCTTTGTTTAGCTCTCAGTAATCAACATAAATCCTACACTTTACATTTTTCTTTGGAAACAGCACTAGAGGAGACACCCACTCATTGTCTGAGATAGGGTATATGAATCCTACATCCAGCATATTTTGCAACTCTTCTTTGACTATATCCTTGAGAGATGGATTCATTCTCCTTTGAGGTTGTCGGGCTAGTTTGTAACCTTCTTTGATGTAAATATGGTGAGTCCACACTGAGGGGTGCACTCCCTTCATTTCTTTGTAATTCCAAGCAAAGACATCCAAATGCTCTCTTAGCATATTACATAACTCTTCTTCTTGGTGTATGGAGAGAGAGGGGTTGATTTTCAATGCTCTTTCAGGGCCGAATTATATTCTCTTGACACGAGTAGGGTTTGATTCAACTAAGGATAGATAAATCTGATGGTTTTCCTTACTTTATTTCACTACTTCCTCTAGAGACATGGTGTTGGGAGTTTGATTTTGGAGGATGTGTTCAATCAAATCATCTTCATCAAGCTGCACTCCTCCTATGGAAGTCTCTAGGGTATAGATTTGGTAGGAGTAGACTTCATCTTCTTCCTCCTCTTCTTGCCATAAAGGTAAGTCATGTTCTATAGATGGCTAAGCAGGAGGGTACATGACCAACTGCTTGGATAGATGCCCATTTTTTATAGTCATATTTCCAGCCCTGCAACTTATGTAGGCATCGGTAGTGGATAACCAAGTCCTTCCAAGGATGATAGAATACCCATTAAATTTGGTCGTAGGTTGGAGAACTAAGAAGTCTGCAGGGTGTTCCCGGGAATCAATGGAGACCATCACATCCTCAATAATCCCATCAGGGGCTATTGTGGATCGGTCTGCAAGCTGCAAGACTGTCGTGGTCTTTCTTAATGATCCCTGGAGATTCAGCTTGAGCATAGTGTCCTTAGTCATTACATTGATGGCAGCCCTAAGATCAATCAAGGTATGGGGGACAATGGTGCCATTGATGTGTACATCTACTACAGGGCTCCCAGGGTCTAAATACTTTGGGCAAATTACCTGCCCCAACATTAAGTTGGACAGTTTTCCAATGAAATTAATGGTAGGGGTGTCTCTTTTTTGCCTTCCTGGATGTTTGAAACACTTCTCTTTAATCATCTTGTTGCAAATGGGTACATCTTTAATGTATTGAAGAAGTGGGATTTTGACACATATATTTTTCAACTCACCCAGAAGTTCATTCCCTTCTGGGGTATATTGGACTGTATGGGTTAATCTTTCAAGAAAGAGTGGTGGATTTACTTTAGGCATACTTTCCTTTATTTCCTCCTCACTCCCCTTAGGTGGAGATGGGGGTTGGTAATTTGGGAGCACTCTCCCAGACCTAAGGTTGATTTCAAGAACTTCCATAGCATAAGGAGGGTGGGATGTCTCTCCACTGTAGACCTGATGTGCCTGTCTGTTGCTTAGTTTATGGTTTGGTTAGGCAGGCATCTGAGTTTGTTTAAGTGGAGCAGGCTGTAAAAGTTGTGGTTGAGTTGGAGGTGAAGGAAATAAAGCTAGAGCGTTGTTGTATGGGGGGCTACACCCTTGAGTTGGTGCATTCTAATGAGGTTTTGGAGGAGTATATGGCTGAAATGGTTGGTTGGTCTGATGGGAATGGTATTGAGGTGAAAAATACCAGGGAGAAGGTGAAGACTAGGAGGGATGAGCAGGGGGGCACCAAGAGGGAATGGATGTGTTTTTATTAGGATCGTAATATGAATAGGATGAATCTTGCATGCCCTACTAGTATGGTCGAGGCCCATGAGGCCTCCTTTGATTTATGTAGCATTGTTGTTCAGTCACCCCTTCGGTTCCCTGATATACAGATTTTAGTCCAGGAAGAGAAGGGAACTTGTTTCTGGAGTGGTTTTGCTCGCAGGCTGAGTAGATTTATATAAGGTTCAATGGCCAACATTCCTAGGGTGCCTCCTTTTGCATCAAGGGTAGAAGATGGCTAATTCTCTCTCTCTCCTTCCTCCTGCTTCCTCTTGATTTGCATAGTGTCCATCTGTAGGGTAAGGGTTTATAGAATTTCACTCTTAAAATCTTCTAACATGTTCCCAATTTCACTTTTTATAGATGTGTTGGAAGAGGATGAGTTGGCCACTATTTGACTAACCCTACCCCTTTTTCTAGTTGCCCTAGAATGATTCTTGAAAACAGACTTCATATCATCATAGGATAGCTGGTATATGTCCCCTACTGATAGCAGGTAGAGGATTCTAGGAGATCTTCCCTGATCCCCCTGAGAAGGAACTTAGGATCAAGTGTGCACCTGACCCTTTTATAGCTGAGCTGGAATGTTTCCTTATAATCCTCTAAGGACTCATCATGTCCCAAGGTCATCTTAAAAAATTCCTCTTTGGTATCTTTGGACCTGCAGTAGTCCCTATACTTGTTGTTGAAAGTTTGTTGCATCTGAGCCCAGGTGGTGATACTATCCCCAGGTAAACTCATGAACCAGAATAGGGCTGCATCCTTGGGAGTGGATAGGAATAATTTTAGCTTGTGATCATCATATGTGTAATCATAAGTTCTACAGATGATAGCAAATTCGAACAAAAAAGTATCTCGATATTCTTAGGTCAGGCCATGGAAGTGAGCAAGAGCGGAGGGGCTTATGTTTTTCATTTTGGCATCCCCATTAGTTTCTATGATGGGAAAAGCGCCCTAAATTCTTTCCTTATCTCCCCTTTCAATTATATTTTCATCCGTTATTTTAGTGGGAATGGTCTCTTCTTCTTCCCCTATAGGCTCTTTAAAAATCTCTGGTTGTTTGCCTAAGGGGTCCTCTGATTCATAGCCACAGAAGAAGAGGGAAAGTTGGTTGTTTGAAGTGGTGGGGGTACTTGGTAGAAGTTTTCCTAAGTTATCCATATTCCTAAAAGGCATGAAAGGAGTGTTTTTGTTTTTTTTCAAGCTTTAAGACTGATTGAAAAATTGAAAAGACAAACTGAATTAAAACTAACTACTAAATGGAATAAATTTCAAAATGGAAAGGAAAGCAAACCAACATACAACTACTTTGCAGAATGGAACTAATAGCAGAATGAAAGAGATAAGAAATGGAAGAAAGAAAGAAGAAATCACATCTACTCAAACACCTCCCCGACAACAGCACCAAAAAGTGATGAGCACCAGTATTGCAACAAGGATCTTGCAACTCCTGGGGCTACCAACTTTACTTCATCAACTTGGAGTACAACTTGGAGGTGACAGTATTGTATACACAAATATATGTAATGGGTCCACTCTTTGTCATCGTTGTTCTAGGGTGAATATACCACTAGGGTTTCTCAAACTAGCCTTCTATTAATTAGAAGAAGTCTGATTACCAATTGAGAGAGGATAATTTTACCCTAATTGAGATAATTGAAATGCTACTTAATGCAGTAAAGAAAGACTAAAATAAATGCCTACAAAACACATAACTCATTTAGCTATTTGTTAATATACCTTGCTTGCAAAAGAACTCTAATTTAGCACATGTGAAGTCTTGATTAGCCTAAGCATTTAGTCTGATCTAAACAAGCACTTAACTGATATGTGCATGAATAAATATAAAGACCTTTTTTCCTTTTTTATCTTTTTGTAAAAATGTAAATACTAATCCTTCTTGGTTGCATGGCAAGTGAGATTGGTGTGGAGGGATATGAGAGCAATGGTTCAGATGCCTTGGGAGGCAAGCAAGGGTCTACTCCTAGATTTAGTGATGCTTTTTTCACAATTCGGGCTCAAACATGCCACTACATGTTTTCCTACAGGATGTCTATAGGATGTCCTAGTTCACCTACAAAATCCCCTGTTTTCCTACATGAACAGGCTGAAAGCATAGTGAGTGGTTTGAAAAGTGGTATGGAGCTTGGATAAGGTGAGTAAGGAGAAAATAAGGCAAGGGAGTGGTGGGCGCTCGCCCATAACTCAAACCAAAGCTTTACGATGGTTGGATTTTCTCAATAAGCATGGCAAGTTTTCCTTGTAAAATGATAACTCGAATTGAGAACTTAGTGGATTTTAGCGATCATGGGTTGATATGGTTTGGCTAAATCTGATGATAAAAGGTCTTCATGTAGAAACTCCTACAACATATACATCATTGTTGGCATTTATCCATAAATTCATCTCAAAACAGGAAGGGTTTACAAAAATAGAAGAAAACAGAAATTTCATCATTTAATTGCTAAGTTCATGCATGGGAACGCTTGAAACCATTATGAAAGAAACATTATTTTTTAATGCAATACCTAAGATATCAGAAATTTCAATTGCAACCTATCTTCTAAAACTGAAATATGATGACCTAATTAGCAGAAAAACCCTAAATTTCATAAGAAACCAGAATTTTGTCTTTTTTGGGCTGAATGGGAATTGTTCCTCAAGCCATGGTCCCTGGAAGGGAGGAATGAGGTAAGATCCACCTGTTATCAACCTTTTTTGAATATTTTCTTATCTCTATAATTTTATTGTTAGAGCTATTCACAAATGGAAGCAAACTAATCAAATCTACCAATACTTGCAAATTAACAACACCAAAATCAGTTTAACAACTAACTATGAGATAACCTAAGCATACATGTACAGTAAGAGGAACCTCTGCTACTAGGGTTGGGCCCTAACCCAAGAGATTCAGCCCTCTGAGTCAACTCATTACTGGATCAAGGGAATGATGCTCATTTTCATTAACATAAAAAAAGACATAAAAGTGATGGTTACAATCCTTCAACTCGAAAACTGCTTAGCTATCTTGTACAAAAAATCCAAATCCTAATGAGGCTCTAGGCCTCTTTATTTATACGACTAAAGTTTCCAATAACTTCCTTAAATCAAGGGAGGCTTGGCTCCCAATATTGAAATTAAATAGTTCTTAATTGTTACTAGCTTGGTTGCCAATTATCCTCATGACTCAGCTTCTTGCAACTCCAAGCTGGGTTGATTTGATTGAGTGATCTTCGAGTGAGTGAGGAGTTAAGGAGGGAGATCCAATCTCCTATAATCTCTCCTACTTCTCTCATTCAATTTCCTACACCCTAATAAGCCACAATTTTCTCCCAAAACCTACAACCAATGCACATTAGACCACTAGACATGACATCTTACTTTTACCCATCTCATTAAGCAAAATATAATTAAAACACGTAAAGAATTATGAGAAGAGCTGATTTTAGTAAGTTGTAGGTGCATTAAGATCCATATATTTTACCCATATATGAGCCTCATCACATATACGCCGCAAAAAGCATAAGGTTTGTTCATATGAAGACACTTATCTTTCTTGGGTTGACCGCCCTATTGCCGGGTTATGGTATTAGGCTAAGGACACTAAGGTGCATTGGGTGGAGGACCCTAGTTGCCTTGATTACCTTGAGATTGTTGGTTTCAGTTACCCTTCCCCTTGTTCCTTTTCTTAGGGTTAGGGGGATTGGGTCCACTTTGCTGAGCATATACTTGACCTTGTGGAGGAGGTGGTTGTTGTGGAAGAGGGGGAGTAAGCATGGGCAGTTGGGACACTGATGCCGAAGGGGCTGGAGCGCTAGGTAGTGCATACTAATAATAAGGAGAAGTGGAAACATTGGGATAAACAGGTGGTGCAAAATTTGGCCCTGACATTTATTGATGCGGATGGGGATATATATATGGCGTGATTTGAACTGGATAAGGGTTTCCATGTGGAGGATTGGGGGAGGGATAATTGTAAGAGGAACTAGTCCCTCCCTGAGGTGGACCATAACTCTGTGTCCAGGTGGAGCATATGGTTGAGGGTGTGAAATGGTTCCAACTATGCCATCCATGACATGATATTACCTTGATGCATTAGCAACACTAGGCTCAGGCAGATTAGGGATGACAATGTAGACATAACCTGAATGGGAATAAATCAGATCAAATTTTAAAGCTACTCGGACTGCATCTTCCTCAAACTCAGGGAAGTGTGATGCAAAAATTTTAGAAATGGGGTCTAAAAGTGATCTAAGGAACCAATCCATATAGAAGTGGTTGAATTCAGGAGCTCTACATATGCTCCTCCTTCTACACCATTCTTGAACATGGTCGGATAGGTGAGTGACAAAAGTTTGACGGAAATAAATCAATAGTTTGATACCATTGTCATAACGGAGACGTAACTAGAAATAGGCAATAAAATCTTCGGAATGATTCGTAAAAGTGGAATGAGTGGCTTTGGGTTGATTGACATACAACTTAGAAGCATCTCTAATAAGAGTGTGTTGGAACAGACGAAGACAGATGGAGTCTTCAGCGATAGAATTGGATGAACACCACATATGGAATTAGCAAACATGATTTGTGGGATCTTCTCCAGGATTAGATTCAAACGTTGGGATGTCTGAAGGAAGTTTAGTAGTCATACCTATCCAATTGGGATCATGGAGAAGAGGACTATTGATGACTAGCTGAAATCAAGGAGACTCGAACAATCCATAAAAGGAAGCAATGGAGGAGGAGTGACCACACTGGTGGAGGTTCCGCTTGTGGGGCTACCCTGGTTTGTACCTGGGTTACCATCTTGGTTACCTGCACACATGTTGGTTCCTGAAATGGTGATGGTACAAATTTGAGAAGACACAGAATCAAAGAAGAACTGGAAGAATCAGTAGAATCGGTGATGAGCCCCAGTATTGTAACAAGAATGATGAAACTCCCAAGGCTACCAACTTGAATTATCAACCCAGACTTTGTACAAACTTAAGAGGTGTCAACACTATATGTGCAGCATACAATGTGTCCTTCTTTCATTTATTTTATGGAATGGAGTGAATTTCATGAAATCAAAGCCTAAATTAATTGCAGAAATGGAAATGTTACTTTGAAAAGAAATTAATCCTAGGCAAGAACAACCATTTGTAATTGAAATCTTAAGAGCATGAATTCTAATAAATAAGCCAAAAATAATTTATAAAAATTCATGTCATAATTGGTGCTTATTCTTCCTCAATCATGGATTTAGATCCTATGAGTTATGATTCATGCCTAAGAGACAAACCAAGATTTTGGAGCAAATTTGGTCAAGTTTACACGTGCTACAGGAGGTTACTACACACAAAACAAAATTTCTACAAGAAGAGATAATTCACCGAATGACCAAATAAATCAAATTAAAATGGGATGGGAAAAAAAGAATTATTAAGTAGGATGTATTAGGGCTCCATTCCAAGTGGAATCACTCCAAAGTACTCATGTTAACACGTGCTAAAAAATAGCAGAAAATTACTACTCTAAAAACTAGAAATTCAAGAACTAGTGAAAAAGTTAACCTGTCAAATGTCTAACCAAATAAAGTAAAAATGCATTGGGGTAAATTTTGTTATTAACTTAAATTTTTTATGACGTAATCCAATTGGAATAAACTCAATTTAAGTTCGTTAAAATGTTCCAAAATATGGCATAAAATTACTACTTTTTGCTACAAGGGACTTCTAAAAATTCTAGATTTGTGAACTAGTAAACCAATCCAAGTAGCTCAATGATGAATATGAATTTTAAAATATATTATAAGGATGCATCATGTTGTGACTCTAAAACTAACCAGCAAAAAATTCACTTCAATCATTTAACCTAATCCTACCGCAAAAGAAGCATAAATACTAAATGTAGAAATAGGGAAAACAAGAATAAGAGATGCATGTGAATAAGAAGTGAAAATAAGATATACAAATTGTACAAAAGGCTTTGAGGCTCCTGGGATGGATGAGCCCAAGGATAATCACATTACTCTGAAGGATACCAAGCTTTAGAAGCTAAAAATGGCACCAAACTTCATTATTTTAATCAATCCAAGTACATCCATGCTAAGAATGAAAGTGGAGCTGCAAAAATACAAGTTTTCTCCACAAGAAGACTAAGAAATACATTCCTCTAGAGGAAAATTCGAATTGGTACTTATAAAAAATGATGAGAAATCATTCTCCTTGGGAGGAGGAAGATTTCTCCTCCAAAATCCCTCAAATAGTGGATCTGGTTCCCAACACTAAGAATCTGCATTAAATGACAGGGAACACATTCCTAGATTTTCTCAATCATTAGAGCTCGAGAATTTGTGCAATAATTTCATAATATCCTATTGATTTATTATCAAATATTGATCCTCTTGTAGTAGGGAGCAAGTCCCTAAATGATATCATCCTCCAAATCTTCATAATTTTCCCAATAGTCTCACAATTTTCTACAAAAATAAATAATATTATGCACATAATAAGAAAGGATAAACCAAATTCATAAGGACCCATTAATACTACAAATTAAATATACGATGCGCAAGTAAGAGGGTCAAATGCATGTTTTAAGTGTCTATAAATAATCAAATGGACCTAATAAAATAGTCAATTTTAGGGCCCATCATCTCCCCCTACTGAAATTGTTGCTCACCCTTGAGCAACCTAGCCTTCTTCCTCTTTTGTTCCTTTTTCATGGTGTCCTTTGGTATCTTCTTGATGTCTTAGGCAGTTGTAGAGGCAGTTTTTTCTAAATATAACTCAACCATGGATGGTATTTTTGTACGAGACACCTATTATCCTGATATTAGTTTTATGGGAAAACTTGGTGTTATTGTCCCACATCCTCTACCTTCTTTGATTTTTCAATCTACATCCATCTGTGAGTTATGTTCCTCTCCTTTTCCAATTTGAATAAGAAGAGTACTACAAATTTCTCAAGAATAATCCTTCCTGCTTTCACAAATTTATAATAGTACTCCAGGTTAGGTTTTGGTTCAGGCTCTTGGAGTTCTTGGGGGCCTATTTCTACCTCTTTTTGTGTTGTTGCCTCCTCCTAAAGCACTTTTTCTAAATGTGTTCCTTCCTGTAGCGGCCCTTTATTTCTCCTGTAGCACCCTTGCTTTCTCTTGTAGCAAGGTTTTTTATGCTTTTAGTCTCTTATTTGTGGTTGATATAGTGTTTGGCCTTATCATGGATGTCACGGGTTGTTTACTTTTGGCTCTAGGGGAGGTGTCCTCCTCAATTTTCCCTTCCCCTAACCCAAATTATTTTATTGATGGTTAGCTAACTCTTCAATTTTAATGGGGATTGTTGAAGGAGGTTGAGGGTGATGAAAATGAGGCTAGATGAAAATGAGACTAATGGTGATGAAAAAAAGGTTGGTGGTGATGAAAACAAAGTTAGATGAAGACGAGGCTAGTGGGAGACGAAAATGAGGCTAGGTAAAGATTGAGTTTGGTGAAGTATTTGGCTTATGGATGGCTTCCTTTATTGACCCACAATACTTTGACACACAAAAGAGAAATTACATAGCACTCATGAAGCCCAAAGGATTTGATTACATACATTTCTTACTTGTGGATCATATTGCTAAAGGTGATTGCATGTTGGAGCTAGGCCATATACATCATGATATCAGAGGGAGTTGACTCTTTTTCTTATTCCTGGTGCATGTCTTTAGAACTTGATTATACCTTGACTAATAACTTTTATGTGTGTGTGTAGGTGCCTCTCTAATTTCTAGGTTGTTGCTTTTGGTGGAATGCTTTCCCAAGGATGATGTGTCCCTTCCTAGTTTCACACATGGCTTCATCATGCTTCTGTTGGTGGAAGAAGAAAAAATCTCAGAGATTTATATTGTTACTCCACAAGTTGCTACAGGAGGAGTTTTCTTCATATGGCAGCCTTTTAATCCTCCCTTGAAGTCTTTATATTGAATGATGGTGTTAAGTGTCATGATGAAAGGTCATGATGACTGGCTTGGAGTCATGAGGGAGTAGAGTAGACATTGGAAAAATAGAAAACAGTGGATGGTGTGGTTTTTCTCTTTCTTTCTTTTTCTTAAAAGTAGGATAGAGCAGAAATTTTGAGCAAGTTTTGGTGAAATGGAATGGATAGGTGATGGATGGGTGATGATTGAATCATTGGAGGAACTATGTCAACCGTCCCTAAAGAATACATGACCTTTTGACCTATTTCTCCAATCATATCTTCCTCATGTAGCAATTTTGGTCCCTCTTGTAGCATTTCAGGACAGCCTCCTATAGTAGAATGTTTTTATGCATATTGCTCAAACGGTATATTGGATTGACCTGAAATTTTTTTAGCATGTTTTCATCATCCTTATGAACCTCCCCATAAAAAAACTTGGCCATCATGAGTGATAAAAATTAAAAATGGTTATAGGTGATGGAGGTTTATTTCTCGAAAAGTGTACACTAGAATTTGCTAAAATTTCTTGAGAATGTTACCATCATCCATGTGCATCTCTCCATGAAACAAATCGACCAATGGATGCATTTTTTTCAAGATATGATAAAAACAATTTTCTTCTCTATGTATTTTGGCCTCCTATGGAAAAATAGATTCCTCTTCTAGCGTTTTAGTACAACAAGGAAAATGAATGGGAAAGGCTTGGAAATGATGTGTGGACGTTAGAAATGAATGAGGGTGATGGATTGACATGGTATTGGTCATTTTGGAGCATTTGAGAAAAGGAGGAGAAAGTTCAAGTGTGACTTCCTTTGACTAGATTTTTTATCGACTTCTTTCTTTTGCTGCTAACTTATTTTTGTCGCTTGCAAAGGTTGGAGAGCACCTGCATTCATCAAAGAGAGATACATGGAGAAAATAATTTATTGTCATTTTTTTCATTCTTTTCTTTTAGGCCTTCTAGCTGCCTCAATGAAGTTCTCAACTAGTAGGTATGCGTAGGCGCCTCAAAGGAGGTTTTCACCTAGGATCTTTTCTTTTTCTATTTTTTCTCTTTTTCCAACCCATTGATTGCCTCATGGAAGTTTTCAATCAATGAGACAATATTAGGCGCCTCAAAGCAGGTGTTGACCTGAGATTTTTCTTTTTGCTCTTATTTTTCAATTTTTATTTCTTTTTTCTATCCTACTCTACTTGAAAAAAAAAATCTCTTTCAAGTATAGGAATACTTCGAATGGATCCATGTGTACATCAAGATGATAGATAAACTCATGTGTAGCCTTGAAATGTATGCTTTGACATGTACTTGAATTTTAGAGACCAAATGCTTTGACTTTGACACTATCAAGTATTGTTGAAGAAGAGAGTGATGCTCCATCTTGTCTATTTTTTGGAACCAAACCTAAATATAGCTTTGATGCCCTTGGTTTGCTTTCTCATCTAGATAATTCTTCATGTATTATTCTACCATGACATTCAAATCTTCCTCTTTTTGCAGATTATTCTCCTGAACACATGGAGGATCTGAAAGTAAACATGAGGGAACTTTCTCAATCTCTGATGTTGATGTCTACTCTTCATTAAGTGCAGTCCATGATTCTTTGGTCTTCTCATTTGAATCTTATTTTTCTAAATGTTGTCCATCAATGACATCAAGAGAATCTCATTTTTGCAATACTCTTCTTGAGTTTAGATGAATACCATTAAGATCAAGAGGAGATGTTAGGAAGTGTTCAAACTCAATAGTGTAAGTCGGTTGAGCTACTTCCTTTTGTGGGTTTGGAAATGGTGGTACAGGTAGTTGAGTGGGAGTGGATATTTGAGATGGATGTGGTTGGGGTTGTGGTTGTGGTGGAGGTGGATGGTAGGGATAACATGGAATTAGGTATGGAGGATATTTCTGAAAATATTGAGGATATTGTGGATTTCTCCCATAAGGTCCTTGCCAACCTTGTTTCCAATATTGGTTTTGGGGTTGATATGGCCAAGGTTTCCAAGGAAAAGTTGTGCTCCAATTACTTTGATATGGATGTGCATAACCTTTAAATTCTGAATTAGATTCTTGCATCATACTAGGTTGACTAAGATGCCATGGTACTCTTGGAGTTACATAACATAGCCGCTTTGGTGATTGACTTACTCCATTGTCCTCTTGGTAAACTTCCTTCAACCTTGGTAATGATGGGAAATATTTAATAGCATGTGATTCTACATGGACAACACAAATATCAACTTCTTCTTTTTTCTCATCTCACATTCTTAGAATTTCTACATTTTCACTTAGAATTCTAAGAATTTATGTTTTAAAGTCATCAAACAAATTTCCAAGTTCATCTTAATTTACCAATCTTGATGATGATTTACTTACGCTTGTCTTTCCTCTTGATATGTGCTTGCATGTTTCACAAATTTCTTCAAATAGTAACTGGTATACATCACCTCTACACGTGATATCAATGAGATCAATCCACTCATCCTTAATTGTTCTAAGTAAGAGGGTTGTTAGTGTGTCATATCCTAAATGATGTAGTTTTTCCCACTTAACATTATACATGATCCTCTCTATTAGATCCTCAAGGATCTCATATTCTTCTTGAGTCATTCTAAATGTTTATTCTTTAATACCGGGAGAGGTCGAGCGACGGACTGGTTCCACAGAGGGTTCTAGGGTTTAACTAAGAGAGTGACAGAGGGCAACAAGTACCCATGGAGGCCCAGGGAGGAGGGAGCTCCACTCCCTCCTATAGTAATGTGATTTCAAATAGAGGAAGAGGAGGGAATAAGAGCAAACCTCCACAACCCTTGGAGGTCAAGACAAAAAACACTGAAACTCAGAAGGCAGAAGACAACAAAACCCATGCAGATCAAGGGGCCCACGAAGAAGACCGACAGGAGTAGAAAGCGAAAGATAGAGGTCAAGGAATAGAGAACAGAGCCAAGATGGGGCCCTGTAAACCCAAGACCATAACTAAACCTCGGGTTATTCTGAATGATCCAGCTCTACAAGCGCACAGGGATCACATGGAAAACTATGCCATCATTTGCACATTTATGGGAATCTGGCCATTAGAGAAAGCATTGTACACCTGGATAAAATACAACTGGAAATAAAAGGGGGAGTAAAATATACATCTTGGATCCAAAGGTTTTTTTACAGTGGTGTTCACGAACATGGAAGACAGAGACAAGATTTTTGAAGGAGGACCATACTTCTTTGCAACTACTGGTCTCTATATGCGGCCATGGACGGCGAACTTTCTGCTAGAACGTGAAACCTTAACCTCAATACCGGTATGGATTAGACTCTACTCCTTACCTTTAGATTACTGGATGCCAGAGTCTTTAAAAGCTATAGGAAATAAGTTAGGTCATTTCTTAAAAATTTCAGAGGCAACTCTATGGGGAAAATACACCTCCTATGCCCGTATATGTGTGGAGATGGACCTATCAGGAGCCCTTCCAGATGAGGTCATTCTAGAAGTCTATGATGAGGAATGGGTTCAAACAGTTGACTATGAACATATACCATTCAGATGTCACAAATTTCATGAGCATGGGCACCTATCTAGAGATTGTCCTCTTAATAGAAGGGAGGAAAACCTAAACACCAACAAAGGGAAAGACCAGACAGGTTTCACCAAAGTAGGAGGAAAAAGAAAAGGAGGGGGAAGGAAGACACAAAAGAACCCTATTGAAAATGATAACAAAACAAGAAGTCACAAAAGTTTTGAGATATTAGGAGAAAAAGAAGTAGACGAAGGTGATCAAGAGAGTATAGAGAATCAGTCAGCAAGGGGGAAAGGAAAAGAGATCAGCATGGAGTTCACTCAGGAACAGAATGAACACATGAAGGACCCTTTGAGTACCATGGAAATAGAAAAATACCAGGAAATGACTCAAAGTGAAAGTGGTATAGAGGACCAAGACTTACAGGAGATCCTAGAAAGGGAGAACCTAGAGCTAGAAAGGTTCCTAGAACAAGGAGGAAACCTGGGAATAAACTCCATCCCTCAAGAGGATGTGGACAAGGTACAACAGGTATTCCTTAACAAGTCACATCAAACAGCTATAGGAGTCAAAATAGGACATGATAACCAGGAAAATAAAGGAACTTCCTCAACAGGATTAATAACAGGAAAACTGACAAAAAACCCAAGTAAAAGGAGGGGAAGAAAAAGACAGAAAGAACTACTGCTAGAATGTGGAAAAATCATGATTAACTCAGGAAGGATGAAATATCTTTCCATTTACTCCTTTAAAACCCCACCTCAATGAAAATCACAACCTGGAACATTAGAGGACTAGGGAGCAGAAAAAAACAAAGGAGCCTAGGTAACAGGATCAGAGAGGAAAAACCTAACATAGTATTCATACAAAAAACAAAATGCTCAGTGGAGAAGATCCGCGAGAAACATAGAAAAGGGTTAAATAGATATGAATACCTTGAAGTTAAGGCAAATAAATCTGCTAGTGGCATTCTCACTCTATGGGATCCACAGAAATTTGGTGTGATTGATGTGGAGGCATCCAGACATCACCTTTCTCTGATTTTCCAATCGGTCGGTGACATACAATGTTACATGATCACCAATGTCTATGATCCGCAGCCAATGGAGGACAAACTTTGACTCCCAACAACACTGGAGGATTTGAAGAAGAGATACCTAGCTCTACCCTAGATTCTTGGAGGGGATTTTAACATGACAAAATCACTCATGGAGAAGAAAGGAGGAACTAGAACACTTGGTAGAGATTCAGTTGCTTTCTAGAACTTCATCACCAATATGAAATTGG
Organism: Pinus tabuliformis; assembly: GCA_031772625.1. Classification (NCBI taxonomy): domain Eukaryota; kingdom Viridiplantae; phylum Streptophyta; class Pinopsida; order Pinales; family Pinaceae; genus Pinus; species Pinus tabuliformis. The sequence goes on from CM062809.1 coordinate 76,973,955, forward strand.
TTGATATGGAAACAAGCAATGGAATATACACTTGGAATCAAAAAAAGAGGGGGGCATACCCAAGTAGCCTCAAAATTGGACAGATTCATTGTTTCAAAGTAACTTCTTCTCATGGGAAACAACATTACTGCGCACATAATGCCTTTTGGAGGTTTAGATCACTGGCCTATCCAATTGGAAGCTTCTTTTTTTGGTAAACGAAGGAAATCCCCCTTCAGATTTGAGAATGCTTGGCTCACACACTCATATTTCCTCACAAACATTGAAAAATGGTGGAAGGAAGAGCTTCACCTTCAAGGTACAAAGATGTTCCTTATACACTGTAGGCTCAAACACATTAAAGCCAGACTCAAATAGTGGAATAAAAAGGAATTTGGTAATATCTTCAAAGCTAAAGGAGATGTGGAAAAGAAACTAAAGGAAATAAACCATATTCTTATCACAGAAGGCTATACAGATGAAAGGAAAGAGATGGCAGAGTCACTCCAGTAGGAATGGGATAACAGATGTCTTTAAGAGGAAATATTCTGGAGACAGAAATCCAGAGTTCAATGGATTAAAGAAAGGGAGAGAAACACCAAATTCTTTCACAGATCCACCACAGCTCATAAAAACAACAATAGAATAGTGAAACTTAAAGATCAACATGGAATAGAAAGAAACACTCATGAAGAGATGGAGAAGGTTCTAGTCCAACATTTTCAGAAAATTGCTGAGGAAACCTCGGAAGACAGAACCCAGTTTACGAAAAAATTTGCTCAGTACATTCCTAAATTGGTTACTAAAGAAGATAATTACAATCTCAACAGACCAAGTATAGAGGAAGAAATTGAGGAAGTCATTAAACAGATGCACAATGGGAAAGCACCAAGCCTGGATGGCTTCAATGTGGACTTTTTCAAAGCTTGTTGGAGGATAGTTAAACTGTATATCCTGGAGGTAGTGGAAGACTCTCTATGTTTTAAGACATTCTTAAAGGTGCTCACTGAATCTTTCATAGCCTTAATCCCCAAACAGGAAAAGGCCACCTCTCCAGAAAGATTTAGACCTATAGCACTATGCAATGTAGTATACAAAATAATATCCAAAGTAATTGCCAACTGTCTCAAACCACTCATCACAACCCTAGTGTTAGAGGAGAAAACGGGCTATGTGGAAGGGAGACAAATTCTAGATAACATAATTCAAGCACATGAAATGGTTCATTCACTCAACACCAATAAATAGGCAGGAATGATAATTCAGCTGGACATAGCAAAGGCCTATGAGAAACTTAGTTGATCATACATAAGATCAATATTAAAAGCCTATGGCTTTGATTACAATTGGATTAAATGGGTTATGTCGCTAGTCACCACCGCCAGCTATTCAATTCTTCTCAATGGCTCTCGCTCTGAAACCTTCAAGACTTCTAAAGGTCTCAGGCAAGGCGATCCTCTTTCTCCTTTCCTTTTCATTCTAATGATGGAAGGGTTAGGGAGAGAAATCAGAGTTGCTAAGGAGGAAGGGAGAATTCAGGGTCCGAGACTCACTCAAGCTAGGGACATGGTGACACATCAACAATTTGTGGATGATACTTGCTTCAAGGCACACCCACTATCAAGGAAGCCAAAGCATTCAAGAAGATTCTGAGTGGGTTTCCTAGGGCAGCAGGCACAGAGGTAAGTCTTACTAAATCAAAGATTTTCTTTTTCAATACAGATATTTCAATACAAAGAAATCTTTCCAGAATTTTGGGCTTTTAAAGGGAGTCACCACCTGCGAAGTACCTAGGAGTTCCCCTCACCAACAAACCGCTACAAAAGGATATCTGGGAGCCTGTTCTTAATAAGCTAAAATATAAGATTAGAAAATGGAAAAATAAAGCATTGAATCTAGCAAGGATACTGATTCTAACTAAGGCTATCCTCCAAAGTATCCCTATCTATATGCTTTCCGCCATTCCGGCACCAACTGGTGTAATTAATAATATAAGAAATATTCAGAGAGACTTTCTCTGGGGGAAAGGTGAAGAAAAGAAGAAATGGGCCCTTGTGGCATGGGATAGGGTATGCAAACCTAAGTCCCATGGTGGTTTGGGTCTTCATGACCCAGGAATTCTTAACAGAGTTCTTGGAGCCAAAATTTGGTGGAGATGGCTAAAGGAAATACAAGCCCCCTGGGCAAAACTATGGAAGAAAAAATATGTAAGAGAATGGCAGGAGAAGAACCTCATCAGAATGACAGGACAAGTTAAAAGTTCTGCAATATGGAATAGGGCATGGGAGAATAGAGCCCTATTCCAAAATCACAGTTTCTGGGAGATAAGAAATGGAAATCTGGCTTGGTTCTGGGAGGATAATTGGTAGTAGGAGGACAATCTCTGAAGTGAAGAATTAGTAGACATTCACACCAATACCATCAACAAAGGTTTAATGTGAGTACGTGACTATTGGGACCAATCAAGGAACAATGAGAAATGGAGAACATGGAAACTTCTAGACTACAGTGGAATGGGCATGTTGCACACTCAAGCTATAGCCCTTAAAGGTCTTTTAGACAAAAGGCAAATCTTGACCTCAACCTTGGAAAATCAACTAAGATGGGGAAAGAACAAGGTAGGTCTCTTCAACCTTAAGGAGGCCAAAAGGATAGATTCAGAGCTTAACCTTCCAAACATTGATAAGACGTGGAAAGAACTCTGTGATAATCCTCATTGGATGAAAGTCAAACTATTCAAGTGGTTGGTTCAACAGGGAAAGTTTCTCACAAGGGATAACCTAAGAAAAAGAGGCTTTGTTGGCCCCTCAAGATGTCACTTATGTAGACAATATGAAGAAACTACAAATCATCTCTTGAATAGATGCACTTTCACTACAATACTTTGGAATTGGGTGGGAGAAGTCTTCGAGCAGACAGACATAAATGTAAATGACATCATTGCTACTTTGAAAAAATGGCGGATTTTTTTTTCGGATAATGAGATCATTAACTCTGCCTGGATGTTGGTCCAAGGATTCATAATTTGGAATGTTTGGAAGGAGTGCAACAACAGGATTTTCAAGGATAAAGCGAGTCCGGTGAGCAGCATTCTTAAGCTAATCCTTAAACAACTGAAAGAGACTGTTCACATCTTGGGAGGTGTAGCCATTGGCAAACCTACTGGAAAAAGAGAGGCTAGAATACTGAAGAAGTTAGAGCTCAAGGTTCATCCCCCTCAAGGTTCTCTGTAGATCAACAAGAATACCTCAGCAAAAAAGGCTTCATGGCATGGCTTTTTAAAATTTAACATTGATGGGGCATCAAAAGGGAATCCGAGAGAAGCAGGATATGGAGGGGTCATGAGGGATGAGGAAGGAAACATACAAATCATCTTCCACAGTTATCTAAGAAAAGCTACCAATAATATGGCTGAGCTAATGGCAATGGAATTATGCCTGGAAATATTGCTCAAGTACAACATTCACAATGTCATCATTGAGGCTGACTCTAAATTAGTCATTAAATTAGTGAAGAGGATAAATGTTGATGCTACACCAGAGAAAATCTTAGGACATTGGCGGCTTCTACAAGTCTACCAAAGAATCCAAGCACACTTAAGAATGCTGAGAACTCTTAGATTGGTGCATGTCTGCAGGGAAGCCAACAAAGTTGCGGACTGGCTTGCAAATGAGGGGGTTTGAAACAAGCATATCAACTTGTGCTACTGGTGGGAGGGGGTAATGGATGATAGGTTGAAGGAGGAATGCTCATCGAGGGCCCTCATTGACAAACAACAGTATCAGGAAAAATCAAGAGAAAGAATTTTAATTTATGAAAATGATAAATAAGTTCAATTCAGATAGCCCATCAGCAAAGAGGCACTGTGAGTTTTCTAAGGGAGCTTCTAGTAACAGAGGCAGATATCTGTTCACAGGAGGAATGATTCCATGGAAGACAAAGGTGTTAAAGGATGAGATTACTGGGGTCAAAAACTACCCAAGACATACCACCTACTTCGAGCAACCTCTGTCCCGGGAGAAATTTTCCTGGAAGACAAGCGATGCCATTCAGTAGGAGATGCGTGGAGGTGAATGGACAATGATTACCGCCTTCATTGTTGGGTATGGCATGAGCAATTGTGTGGTCTGATATGGTCTATGGTCGTCAGATTTGGAGAGGGAAGATCATTGGCCACCTTTTTGGTGTGCAAGTTGGTGGGGCAAAAAGGAGAAAACCACTTATGGTTTACCACCTTCAATGAGCACCTTCCAGACCAAAGATGACTTTAATGAAAATCCAGTGATTCCACTCAGGAAGCAACATGTCACAGAGGACCGAGAAAGCAAACCACCTTCATTGCATGGTATTCAACGGGATTTTTATGCTGCATGATATGAACTCCAAGCGTTAGATCAAAAGGAAAGGATCAATGGCCAGCGTTGATCATGCAACTTTAGGGTTTTTCGCGAGCAGTTGTGTGGGCTGATTTGGTCTATGGTCATCAGATCTGGAGAGGGAAGATCAATAGTCACCTTTTGGTGTGCATGTTGGTGGGGCCGAAAGGATAAAACCACTAATGTTTTACCACCTTCATCGAGCGCCTTCCAAACCAAAGATGGCATTAAGGAAAGGCCAGCGATTCCACTCAGGAAGCAACATGTGGTGGAGGATCGAAAAAGAAAACCGCCTTCATAGCGCGGTATTTAGCGGGCTTTTTAAGCCGCGCGATATGGACTACAGTTGTTGGATTAGAAGGAGAATATCAACAATCAGCGTTGATTGGGCAACTTTAAGTTTTTTTGAGAACTGTGCCCCTACACGGGTTGATTCTTGATCGTCGGATTGTTAGAAAATAGCTCTTCGGTTAGTTTTGGGCAATCTAGACCTTGTCTCGGTCGGTTTTTTTGAGGTTTTTTCTGGGCACTTAGGTTATTTTCACTCCTCTTTGTAGGAGTTTGTGCCTCTGGGCATTTGTTGTAACATGTGTAAAATATTTTTTCACCTAAGTTAATAGAAGGACTCTCTCTTGCTTAAGCAAAAAAAAGATTTATTCTTTAATACCATGATATTTATATTTTTCTAGAATTTTTTTTTGCATATGATCATTCCAAGATATTATTGAAATTGTCCCTAAACACATGAGCCATTTAAGAGATCTATCCCTCAATGTTTCCAGAAACAATATCAAATTTTGAGTGTTTAATAAGTAACCATAAGATCTACAAAGGATTTCAAATTCAAAGAGAAAGGTTTATGGATCCTTTGACCTCATACCATGGAAGTTGGGCAGGAAAGATGGAGGTATGGTCTTCATATGCACACTAACATCAGTATCTTGAATGGGAAATCCAAGAGGATCTTCCTCATTGTCTTCATCTCCATCCATTTTCTTCTATCTTCTCTGTCACCTCTTCTTCTTCTACCTGCAAAAGTGGATAGTGATGTGTTTTTTACTGGACCACGTGATCAAATGGAGGGGTTGGCATTGGAGAAGTATTTTTTATTTTTTATTTTAAATAAGAATGCTAATGAAATGCATTTTTTTGTTTTTGAAATAAAATATACCTAACGAAATTTTTGTTCTTGCAGAAATTAAAAGAGATGAATCAACTATAGTAGAAAACAATGCCTACTTTGACATCTCCCAAAAAATGGTGCCAAAAATTGATGAACCCCAATATTGCAATGAGAATGTTGCAACTCTCGAGGCTACCAGCTTAAATTATCAACCCAGGGTTTGTACAAACTTAAGAGGTGTCAGCCTATATGTGCAACATACAATGTGTCCTTCTTTCATTGATTTGATGTAATGGAGTGAATTTCATGAAATCAAAGCCTAAACTAATTGTAGAAATGGAAATGTTACTTTGAAAAGAAATTAATCCTAGGCAAGAACAACAATTTGTAATTGAAATCCTAAGAGCATGAATTCAAATAAATAAGGCTAATATACTTTGTAAAAATACATGTCCTAATTGGTGTTTATTCTTCCTCAATCATGTATTTAGAAACTAGGTGTTATGATTCAATCCTAAGAGACAAAAACCAAGAATTTGGAGCAAATCTGGTCAATTTTACATGTGCTACAGGAGTGATACAGGAGGTTGCTATAGGCAAAACAGAATTGCTACAGGAGGATATAATTCACAAAATGACCAAGTACATCAAATTAAAATGTGATGGGACAATTTTTTGTTATTAATTTTGATATCTTAGGACTCCATTCCAAGTGGAATCACTCCAAAATACCCCTGTTAAGATGTGCTAAAAAGTAGCAGAAACTTACTACTCTAAAAACTAGAAATTCAAGAACTAGTGAGCTAGTTAACCTATCAAATGTCTAACCTAATCAAGTGAAAATGCATTAGGGTAAATTTTGTTATTAAATTGAATTTATTTATGACCTAATACAAGTGGAATCAACTCAATTGAATCTCATTAACATGTTCTAAAAAATAGCAAAAAATTGCTACCCTTTGCTACTAGGGACTTCTAGAAATTTTAGATTTGTGAACTAGTAAACCAATCCAAGTAGCTCAATGATGAATATGACTTTTAAAAGGTATGATAAGGATGCATCATGTTTTTGACTCTGTAAATAACCTACAAAGCAACTCACTTCAAACATTTAACTCAATCCTACATCAAAAGAAGCATCAATATTAAATGCATAAATAGGAAAAACAAGAATAAGAGATGTATGCGAATAAAAAGTGAAAAGAAGAAAGACAATTGTACAAAAGGCTTTAAGGCTTCTGGGATGGAAAACCCCAAGGATACTCAGAGTCCTGTGAAGGAAACCAAGATTTAGAAGCTAAAAATGGCATCAAACTTCATTATTTGAATCAATCCAAGTACATCCATGCTAGAAAATGAAAGTGGAGTTGCAAAAATACAAGTTTTCTCCACAAGAAGACTAAGAAATACATTTCTCTAGAGGAAAATTAGAATTCGTACTTGTAAAAAATGATGAGGGGGAATTCTCCTTGAAAGGAGGAAGCTTTCCCCTCCAAAATCCCTCAAATATTGGATGTTGTTCCCAACACTAGGAATCATCATTAAATGATAGGAAACACATTCCTAGATTTTCTCAATCATTGGAGCTTCAGAATTTGTTCAATAATTTCATAATATCCTATTGATTTATTATCCAATCCTGATCCTCTTGTAGTAGGGAGAAATTCCCTAAATGATCTCATCCTCCACATATTCATAATCTACCCAATATTCTCACAATTTTCTACAAAAATAAATAATTTTATAAGAACAGATTTCGACGATAGTTACATAAAAATTCATTTGTCAATGCGTTTCAAACCAGCAAGTGTGGTTCATCGTCAAGACAAGATGAAGAACCAGATCATAGCAACATATTAAATAGAGAGACCCCTCATTCAAACGGCTAGAAAGAAGCAACTAATTTTGACCACAGGAAATGGCTACAATTGACTAGACTACAGCTAAATTTGACTAGATCAAGGGTAGGGGAAGTTTACTAATAAATTAATTAGTAAATTTGTTATATTTAATTATTTTGATTAAATTTCATATGTATAACCGTTAATAATAAATAAATATATATATATATATATATATATATATATATATATGTTTCAATTTCAAACTAAATAAATTATATGTGAAAACTTTTGTTATGGGATTAAGATTTATTGATTAAATAATTAGTTAGTTGAATTTAATTGATTTAATTGATATGCATTATCTTCTTATCAATGGTTGGAGAAGTTTAATAATTAGTTAGTTAATTTGTTAGAATTAATAAATTTGATTCAATTTTATATGTAACTCAATATATCTGTTAAAATTTTTTCTCTTTTCAATTTAATTAAGGCTAAATGCTTTTTATTTATTTAGGATATGAATTTATAGTATTTAATTTCTTTTTTTAATTAATTAATTTTGTACATCTAATCATTTTGATTCAATTGTATATGTAATTATATTAAAAAAAAATAATTTTTCAATTTAATTGAGACTAAATGTATTTAATCTATGAATTTATGGTATTTAATTTTTTTTACTTCGTTATTTTTTTTAGATTTAGTAATTTTGATTCAATTTGATATGTGTAAACTTTTGTTAAGGGATAAATTCATGTAAAATTAAACTTTTATTAATTTTACATGAATTTATCCCTTAACAAAAGTTTACATATATCAAATTGAATCAAAATTACTAAATCGAAAAAAAAATAACGAACTAAAAGAAATTAAATACCAGAAGTTCATAGATTAAATACATTTAGTCTCAATTAAATTGAAAAAGGATTTTTTTTTTTAATATAATTACATATGCAATTGAATCAAAAGTATTAGATGTAAAAAATTAATTAATTAAAAAAAAATTAAATACTATAAATTCATATCCTAAATAAATTAAAAACATTTAGTCTCAATTAAATTGAAAAGAGAAAAAGAATTAATGGATATGTTGAGTTACATATCAAATTGAATCAAATTTATTAATTCTAACAAATTAACTAACTAATTATTTAATCAATAATTCTCAATCCCATAACAAAAGTTTTCACATATAATTTATTTAGTTTGAAATTGAAAAAAAAATATTAACAATTATACATATGAAATGTTATCAAAATAATTAAATATAACAAATTTACTAATTAATTTATTAGTAACTTTCCCTACCGTTGATGTAGTCAAATTTAGTTGTAGTCCAGTCAATTGTAGCTATTTCCTGTGGTCAAAATTACATTAGGGGAAATTTGAGGTCTAAAATGGGTCTCCTAAGAAAAATGTACAACTAAAATAAACTTTATAAGAGATAGTAACATTTAATTTGATGATGTCAACCATGGGGGATGATTCACCATTTTTGGAGTAAAAAAGTAAAATTATTAAAAATAATAAAATAGTAAAACTACTTTTTCAACTTGTACTTTGAATTTATCTCCCTATTTTTTTACTCAAATTTTGAGCGGGAGTACTCGTTGATGAAAGATTTAATTCCTCATCCAAGGAGTACCTATGTTGCATACTTTCGATGGACCCTGCTACACGAAAAATAAGAAATACATGAAAAACATGATTGCAATCATGTTTTTCATGTATTTCTCATTTTTCGTCTAGCAGGATCCATCGAAAGTATGCCACATGGGTGCTCCTTGGATGAGGAATCAAATTTTGCATCCAACGAGTGTTTCCACTCAAAATTTGAGTAAAACCATAGGGAGATAAGTTGAAAATACGAGTTGAAAAAATAGTCTTTTTTATTTTTTCCCTCTAAAATTTGATGATGTAATATAACATTCTTTTATTATTTCCACTATTGTTTTATAATTTCCTTAGGAGGTCCATTTTAGACCTCAAAAGTCCCCTAATGGTTGCTTCTTTCTATCTGTTTGAATGAGGGGTCTCTCTATTTAATTTGTTGCTATGATTTGGTTCTTCATCTTGTCCTGACGATGAACCACACTTGTTGGTTTGAAACACGTCGACAAATGAATTTTGATATGATTATCACTGAAATTTTTTCTTATAAACTTGTTATGGATCACAGAAGCCTCAATTATATAAAAATAAATAATATTAGGCACATAATAAGCAAGGATAAAACAAATTCCTAAGGACCCATCAATACTACAAATTAACTCTATGATGTGCAAGTAAGGGGGTCAAATAAATGTTTTAAGTGTTTATAAATAATCAAATGGACCTAATAAAATAGACAATTTTAGGGCCCGTCGTCTCCCCCTACTAAAATTGTTGCTCACCCTTGAGAAACCTAGTCCTCTTCCTCTTTTCTTCCTTTGTCATGGTGTCCTTTGGTATCTTCTTGATGTCATAGGCAGTTGTAGAGGTGGTTTTTTCTTAATAGAACTCAACCATGGATGGTATTCCTCTAGGAAACACCTATGATCCTGATACTAGTTTGATAGGCAGACTTGGCGTTGTTGTCCCACATCCACTACCTTATTTGATTTTACAATATACATCCATCTGTGAGTTTTCCGCTCTCTTTTTCCAATTTGAATAAGGGAAGTACTACAAATTTCTCAGGAATAATCCTTCCTACTTTCACAAATTTATATTAGAACTCCAGGTTAGGCTGTGGTTCAAGCTCTTGGAGTTCCTAGGGTTCCATTTCTTCCTCTTTTGATGTTATTGCCTCCTCCTATAACACTTTTTCTAGATCTGCTCCTCCTTGTAGCAGCCTTGTATTTCTCTTGTAGAACCCTTGCTTTCTCCTGTAGCAAGGTTGTTTATGCTTTTAGTTTCTTAGATGTGATTGATATAGTGGTTGGCCTTGTCATGGATGTCACAAGTTGTTTACCCTTGGCTCTGGGGGAGGTGTCCTCCTCAATTTTCCCTTCCCAAAGCCCCAATTCGTTTCTTGTTGGCTAGCTTACTCTTCAATTTTGATGGGGACTGTTGAAGGAGTTTGAGGGTGATGAAAATGAGTCTAGATGAAAATGAGACTAATTGTTGGACACCTAATCCTAATGGGTTAGCGTGGAAGTTGAATGGACAAAGCAGTCCAAGAGACCTTGGGATCTGAATCCCAAGAGTCACCTATTGTACTATAAATGTGTATCTTATGTTAATAAAAAAATGCACTCACTGATTTATCTTTCCTATTGTTTGCTGTCCATGTGTGCTTAACATGGTATCAGAGCCACTTGTTTTTCTGTGGCCTGTTATGTGCATTTCATGTCAGTCCTGGCCCTCTGCCATATAACGCATCTGTCCAAAACGGTTCTGAGATGCTTTTCTGTCAATTTTATTGACTGCGCACTCTGACATATTAAATGCTGAACGTTTGTCTGTGCCTCTACCCTTGAACGTTAATGCATTGATTAACTTCTGCATATGCTCTCTGCTCTCTATCCGTTTTCTCTGCGCATCTGACAAACCTGCTCTCTGACTGCCAGAGACTGCGCCTCTGTCCATAACTGCGCCCTAACGCTTCTCTCAGGTCTGCTCAACTGCCATTGTGACTACCGTTAGCGCCTGCTCTCATACTTTCCGCTCTTTGTAATTTCTGAGAAACGCTCCTGCTCTCAGACTTTTCCGCGCCTGCTCTCAGAAGGGACTCGACCTCATATGGAGAATGATGTGTAAAAGTTAAGCGTTATTGGAATTACATGACTTTTGCATGCCGCAGAGAAGAAAGTGAAGCGTGGTGCGTTTCCAGTTGCGAACTGCATATCAATCGTTGCCTACCATGGCACGCTTGGTTTCTTTGAGTTATGGGGAAAGGAGATTATCTTCTGATCACTGGCAAATAGTCAAGGATCTCTGCAACATGGGGGCTCTGCTGCTGAAGCTGAAACAAATGTGAATTCATGGAGATTGACTGTCCTGTCGCTAATTTTAGTCGCTGAACCTCCTCGCTGAGAGCCTCATTTAATGCATCTCGAAATTGGGCTTGCTGGTCCATGGCTTGCAGCCGAAGCTTGAGCTCATTATTTTCATTAGTGAGCCCCATCGAATCTCTCTGCAAAAGGGTAAGTTGTGCGGACAATGTGGTAGCCTCAGTTTGCAACGTTTGCACCTTACGTTCCAGCTCGGAGATGTAGCGCATCTTTCTTTCCTTAGAGCATGCAGCCGACTGCCGATTGGCCAATATTCTCTTTGCACGTTTTGGATCGGTCATAGCAATCTCTGCTAGTTTTTCGTTGGACATTATTTTATTGAGCTCAGGTCCACTGAATTCGCCATTGCCAAATTCAAGTTTGAAATTCATGCTCCCATCCATGGAATTACTGTGAAAATGTTTGATGTTACGGCCTGTAGGAGAGGGGGACGGTTTCTGATTCGGATTCTCACTGTTTTGGAAGCTACTAAGAACACTGTCCATTGAAACACCCCGGACATGATGAGGATGATGATGAGAAGCAGCGTTCTGCTAGGCTTTGTGCTGCATGAGATTTATGATTAGAATTGTACTACTACTGCGGAAAAGGTTGGCAAGTATATGCAATAGTGGGTAGGCACCAAGTGCACTTTTTTTGGTTACGTTTTTCTCGTGCACACAAGGTTTTGTAAAATTCAATTGCAAATACCCGGCAAGCAGGGATTAGTTTGCTATGTAAAGTAATATTTTCTGGCAGTGATGGTTTTATGATTTACATGACCTTTGGAATTGTCTCTCGCTAACATAGGTAGTTTGACTTTTATTTGATGAAGAAAATGAGAAATTTGCTATAGTCAGAGTATCCTTGGGTCAGCAGTAAGCTTTTGAAGATCTATAAATGCTGATTAAGGAATAGAACAGCGTGGTGACTTCCACAGTGCTGAAAGCCGAGGCTCGAATCTGTACCACATTTTGTAGACTGTAGATTATTCTCCTTTTATTGCCGTGTAAAATCAAGTATTGAATGTGTGGCTAGCAAGAGCACTGTATTTGTTGTTTAGATTGGAGGGTAACGAGTGCCTGTATCGGCTCACAGTTGTACACCGAATCAAATCAGTAATTGTTTCATGAGGTCTGACATCCGGAGATAATTATTCCTCTGAGCAGGGAAGCATTATCGTTGTCATTTCTCTGAATTTGAGTTTTTTGGATGAAATTCTATCGCAGAATTCAATTTGGCTATCTACATGCATGTCTGTTTAATTTGATACTGTGCACAAGCTTTCGCTTATAGACAAATGGATGTTCCTCGTTGCAGTTGTATTGTTGAATGGTGAATGCAGTATAACTGGAGTTAACACTGATAGATGATTTGTAAGTCAAATTTTTTATGACTTGGCACATGCTCAAGCAGATTTTAAGAGCAGTATTGAAGCCACCTCGAAGCAAATTTGGTGTTGTCTGTGGAACAATTTGAAACAACCTCTGAGTGAAGTGATTCGTGGAGAAGTGATCAGCATTGTGAAGTGAATTTGAAGCATTTTTGAAGACATTTTTGGAAGTCATTTTTTTGCAGTTTCTTGTAGAGATTTTGGAGCAGTTTCTTGTAGAGATTTTGCATGATTTCCATAGCAGCTAGATGCTCTGAAGTTTGAAGTTGAGGACAGCGCTCATCTTCACATTTATATATTTTTTGCATTGGTGATGTTATGCTCTAGTTCATTCTTGAAACGAACTGTGGACTGTTGATTTACCATGTGCCCAATTGTACCAATGTTTATTGTAGCTTGACGAGAAATGTTTATTGTAGTTTAACTTGGTAACATCCAACTTACTCAGGTCCTGCTCCATCAACCATTTTCGCGACATTGTTGCCACTTGATAAGCCCTTACAATATCTTGTAGTAAGAGTACAATATTATTTTTCTGTTGTTGTTGCCTCAGTTGTGTTCTTTAAGTGACATTGAAGAAAAATGGCCAGACTTGAAGATGCATTAAAGTTATTGAATATCCTAATTCATTCCACTGTTGATGAGATGGTCAAAGTTAACAAAGAAACTCTCTTTGACATCCAAACCTCTCTGCAAACTGCACGTGAGAATATTGAGTTTTTGCAGCTTGAAACAAAGCTACAGCAGGAAGAATTACACCAGTGGAGTCATCATTCTGAACCTGTTTCTGTTCAGAACAATGAAGCAGACTCCCATAAACAGCAAGTCAATAATGTTACAGTTCATTCAGATAAAGCAGCAAAGTTACATGCAGATGCAGAGGTTCAGTCTGCACTTCCCAAGCCCATCATCAGACCTTGGGAACAACTTGTCCACAACAAGCACAGAACTGGTCTTGGATATGACAAGGACTTGTCCTTTCATATTCCAGACTATGCCAAGCCCATTCAGTTTCAAAGTGCTGGATTCATTCATGACAGTTCACCTGCTCTTCATGACAGTTCAACTTCAGTTGTTCCAGATTCTGCCCCTCTTCCACAGCAACAACAACAACAAAAACAACAGATCGTGAAATGCCAACACTGTGACCGAGTTGGCCATCTGAAAGATCACTGTTTTGATCTTCATCCATGTAAGCACTGCCATAAAACCAGTCATTCTTCACACAGATGCTTCAGAAATAAACGTCCTGCAAGAACAAAGATTCATCTTGGATGGATCGCTTCTTGGCAATGGGCATCAACAGCCAAGAAGATATTCCAAACACATGTCAGAACTTGTTCCAGAATATTGAACAGTCTTGCAGTTGAGTTTTCTCCATCTTCTCACCTTGTACCTGACAGGGGGGGAAATGATGGTCATCTACAAGCTTCAAAGTCACATCAAGCGAGCCTGAGCCACAACCTGCCACACCAGTTTCAGAGTTGTAACCAGAGACAAAGATGCCTAAACATGCCTTCAGTTGGCAATCTGGGACACTTCCTCTAGCTGAAGACTTCAGCTTCTTGCCAGTTTTGGAAGAGTTCCAGGAATCGCAGAGTTGTTGGTCATCCTTAAACCATCACAGATTAAGAACACTTCCTCTAGCAGAAGACACCAGCTTCTTGCCAGTTTTGGAAGAGTTCTAGGAATTGCATTAAGCATTCCAGAGTTGTTGGTTATCCTTAAACCATCACAGGTTGAGACTTCCCTTTTCAGGTTGAAGTTTTACCTTTTATGCGGGGTGAGACCTCCCTTTTATGGTTGAAGGTTTCCCTCTTTGAAACAATAGGATCACTTCCTCTAGCAGAAAACTTCAGTTTCTTGCCAGTTTTGGAAGAGTTCCGGGAACTGCACTAAGCGTTCCAGTGTTGGTGGTCATCCTTAAACCACCACCCTTTTATACCAACATTTCATAGAGCACATTCAGCCTAGTGCTGCCATGCATCTTTTGCACATTTTGTATTACAGCTCTCTTCTTGGACTCATACATAACCCTTCGGATTAAGGGGGGGAATGTTGGACACCTAATCCTAATGGGTTAGCGTGGAAGTTGAATGGACAAAGCAGTCCAAGAGACCTTGGGATCTGAATCCCAAGAGTCACCTATTGTACTATAAATGTGTATCTTATGTTAATAAAAAAATGCACTCACTGATTTATCTTTCCTATTGTTTGCTGTCCATGTGTGTTTAACACTAATGCTGATGAAAACAAGGTTGGTGGTGAAGAAAATAAAGTTAGTTGAAGACGAGGCTAGTGGGAGACGAAAACGAGGCTAGGTAAAGATTGAATTTGGTGAAGTATTTGGATTGTGGATGGCTTCCTTTATTGACCTCCAATACTTAGACACACAAAAGAGAAATTACATAGCATTCATGAATCCCAAAGTATTTGATTACATACTTGTGGATCATATTACTAAAGGTGATTGCATGCTGGAGCTAGGCCATTTACATCATGATATCAGAGGGAGTTCACTATTTTTCTTATTCCTGTTGCATGTCTTCGGAACTTGATTATACCTTGACTAATAACTTTGATGTGTGTTTGTAGGTTCCTCTCTAATGTCTAGGTTTTTGATGCTGGTGGAATGCCTTCCCAACAATGATGTGTCCCTTCCTTATTGCACACATAGCTTCATCATGCTTTTGTTGGTGGAAGAAAAAAATATCTCAAAGATTTATATTGTGACTGCACAGGTTGCTACAGGAAGAGTTTTCTTCCTATAGAAGCCTTTTAATCCTCCCTTAAAGCCTTTAGATTGCATGATGGTGTTGAGGGTAATGATGAAAAGCCATGAGGACAGGGTTGGAGTCATGAGGGAGTAGAGTAGACATTAGAAAAACATAAAACAATGGCTTTTGTGGTTTTTCTCTTATTCTTTTTTTATAGGTAGGACAGAGTGGAAATTTTGAGTAGGTTTTGGTGAAATGGAATGGATAGGTAATGGATGGGTGATGAGTGAATTATTGGAGGACCTTTGTCAACCATCCCTAAAGAATACACAACCTTTTGACCTCTTTCTCCAATCATATCTGCCTCCTATAGCAATTATGGTCCCTCATGTAGCATTTCACAACCTCTTGTAGCATAATTATTTTATGCATATTGCTCAAATGGTAGATTGGATTGACTTGAAATATTTGAGCATGTTTCCATCATCCTTATGCACCTCCCCATAAAAAAATCTTAGCCAATGGATGCACCAATATCGAGAAAAAATAAAAATGGTTGTAGGTGATGGAGGCTGATTTCTCAAAGTGTGCACTGGAGTTTGTTGAAATTTTTTGATAATGTTATCATCATCCATATGCATTTCCCCATGAAAAAGATCAGCCAATGGATATACGGTTTTCAAGATATGATAAAAAACAATTTTATGTTCTGTGTATTTTTGCCTCCTATAGCAAAACAGATTCCTACTATAGCATTTTAGGACAGCAAGGAAAATGAATGGGAAAGGCTTGGAAATGATGGGTGGATGTTGGAAATGGATGAGGGTGATGGATTGACATGGCCTTGGTCATTTTGGAGCATCTGAGGAAAGGAGGATAAAGTCCAATTTTGACTTCCTCTGACAATTTTTGACCAACTTCTTTCTTTTGGTGCTAACTTGTTGTTGTTGCTTGCAAAGGTTGGAGAGAACCTGCATTCAAAGAGAGATACATGAAGCAAAGAATTATTTATTATTTTATTATTTTTTCTTTTAGACCTACTAGATGCCTCAATGAGGTTTTCAACTAGTAGGTATTCCTAACCACCTCAAAGGAGGTTTTCACCTAGGATATTTTCTTTTTCTTTTTTTTGCTCTTTTTCAATCAATGAGCGAATCTCAAGCACCTCAAAGGAGGTGTTCGCCTGAGGTTTTGATTTTTCCTCTTATTTTTCATTTTTTATTTCTTTTTTTTTTCCTACTCTACTTGAAAAACGAAATCTCTTTCAAGTATAGGAATACTTCCAATGGAGCCATGTGCACATCAAGATGACAAACAAACTCATGTGTAGGCCTGAAATGTATGCTTTGACATGTACCTAAATTTTAGAGACCAAATGGTTTTACTTTGACAATATCAAGTTATGTTGAAGAAGAGAGTGATACTCCACCTTGTTGATTTTTTGGAACCAAAACCCAATATAGCTTTGATGCCCTTGGTTTGCTTTCTTGTCAGAACCATTCTTCATGTCTTCTTCTACCATGACATTCAAATATTCCTCCTTTTGCAGATTATTCTCTTCAAGGCATGGAGGGTCTGATGGTAAACATGAGGGAACTTTCTCAATTTCTGATTTTGATGTCTATTTTTCATCAAATGCAGTCTATGATTCTTTGGTCTTCTCATTTGAATCTTGTTTTTTTGATGTGTACTCTAAACCCTAGGGGACTTTCTTTCCTCAAAGAGACAAATTAAGTGTATATATGTCGAAGGGAGACTGAAAACAGAGGTGAAGTACCCTTCCAAATCTACAAATAGCACTCTCGACGAATCTGAAATTTTTTCAAAGAAATATCAAAAACAATGTAAACTTTGTAAACTTTGAAACGGGAACTCTGGCTAAAAAACCCCGTAAAAACATCAAAAACAGTGCTAAAAATGAAAAGTGCTAATGCTGGAATAAAACCTTTTTTTCTAGGGTAAATTTTCAACATGTTTTAAAAATGGCAGTGAAAACCAATTTTTTGTGCAAAAATTGTCCAAAAAACACCCTCAAAACGAAAAGTGTTGACGCTGAGACAATGTTTTTTTTTCAAGGGTAAAATTTCAAAATTTCGAAATAATGACATAAAATATTTTATCATGATCCGGAAAAACATTAAAATTAAAAAAAAAATAATAAAAACGTAAAATAAAATAAAAATTAAAACAATGAAAAAACACAAAATAGCAAAAAGTTAAAATTAATAACAAAACATAAATTAAAATATATACTAAAAACAAAGCATAACAAAAAAAAAAAAAAAAAAAACATAAAAAATCAAAATAAAAATTCAAACATAAAAATGTAAAAAAAAACAAATTTAACGATAAGAATTAAAAAACTACACACAATATATATATATATATATATATATATATATATATATGTATATAAACAAATAAATAGTAAAAAAAAACATATTAAAAAAAAATCATGTAAACCATAAAAAGAATTGGCAAAAGAAAAAAAAAAAACCAAAAAACCTATAAAATTAAGTAGATAAAAATAGAAAAATTTTAAAACATTAACGAAAAACTAAAAAAAAATAAAATTAAAACAAACTAGATTTAAAAAAAAAAAATTAGAAAATTAACCAAAAAAAAATTAAAAATTAAAAACTACTAAAATTAAGATTAAAATGTTGATTACTTAAAAAACAAATATAAAAAAGACAAAAAAATAAAATAAAAAATGTTAAAAATTTTTTTATCTCATAAACCATAAAAAATTATTAAAAAATTCTAATTTTATTTTTTAAACCAATTAAAAAAAAAATCATTATAAAAAACAAAACAAAAAAACAAAACAAATTTAATTTTTTATTTAAAATTTAAAAAATTTAAATAATTATATAAAAAAATCAAAAAAATTAGTTAAAAAACCTTATTTTTTTAACGTATTTTTTTATTAAAAAAAGAAAAAAAAATCTTGTGGCCCCTGTGCTCGCCCGTGCTAGCGCGACCCTGGGCGGGGGGTCTGCGTGCAGGCCCTCTGCCCAGGGCCGCACCACCACGAGCGGAGGGGCCACGCGATTTTTTTTTTGTGATATATATATATATATATATATATATATATATATATATAAACCAAATTTTTTTAATAATATTTTTTATGTTTTAATATTTAAATTGTTAAATTCTAATTGTTTTAATTTTTAATAAAAAATAAAAATTTTAAATTTTTTAATATTCTTTTAAATTAAAAAATAAATAAATAAAATAAAATTTTTTAAATTTTTTTATAAAATTAAAAAAAAAAAAACGAAATTTTTTTAATTTTTTTTTTTTTTTTTTTTTTTTTTTTTAAATAAAAAATGTAAGCTTAATTAAAAAAGTTTAGTTAGTTTTTTTTTTTTATAAAAAGAGTTTCGGCGAAAATCACATGAAGAAAACATTTGTCGATGCATTTCGAACCAAGCAGTGTGGTTCATCGTCAGGAAAAGTTGAAGAAACAGATCCAGCTTAGCATGTTAAATAGTCTGAGCAGAGTCTCCAACGGTTAACTTGACCAACGGCTAATTTTGACCTTTAGAACCATGGTCAAGGAAATTAGTTATATTAGGTAACCAATCCCTTAAAAATTAAAAAAAAAAATATATATTAATTATAATTGGTTTTTATAGTTATTTAATAAGTATTATTTAATAAATAAAATTATAATCAAATGGAAAGTAGTTATATAAAGGACCTATCTTATAGTAGGGGTTTTTTTTTTTTTTTTCGCAAGGGGTAGCTCAAATGGCAATGGTTGTGGAAATGAAGTTTCACCGAACCAGAGATCTTGGGTTCGATTCTTGTGCTACCCTCCCCGGAAATGGGGTGAATAACGACATGTAAAAACTTGAAAATGAGAGGGTCCTACTTAAGCTTACAAAAAAAAATTAATTAAAAATATATATTTCTTTCAAACTTTAAATGTTTTTTAATTTCTTTTTCTTTCTTTCTTTCTTTCTTCTTCTTCTTTCTTTTTTAAATTTAAAATGAAAGAAATATATTTTTTAAATTTTTATTTTTTTTGGTTTTTGTTTGTTATTTAATTTGAGCTTTTTTTGTTTCTTTTTTTTTTGTTTTTTTAAATGTTTTAAATATTAATTTTACTAATTTTTTTGGGTTAATTTTCTATTTTTTTAATCTAGTTTTCTTTTCTTTTCTTTAAAAAGAAAGAAATATATATTTTTAAAATTTTCATATATATATTTATAATTTGAGTTTTTTTTGTTTTTTGTTTTTTTAAAATGTTTTTAATATTAATTTTACTATTTTTTTTGGTTAATTTTCTATTTTTTTAAATCTAGTTTTCTTTTCTTTTTCTTTTTTCCTTTTTTTTTTCGTTTTTTTAACTTAATTTTATATATATTTTTTTAAATTTCGTTTTTCTTTGCAAATTCTTTTATGGTTTATGAGATAATTTTTTATTTTTATTTTTTATATTTTATATTTTGTTTTTTGTCTTTTTTTTTATATATATTTTTATATTTGTTTCTTTTAAGTAATCAACATTAAAAAAAAACAACAACAACTTGAAAATTCATTAACTAATCATAATTTAAAAAAAAAAAAAATTGGACATAATAAATTTTAAAGTGCAAAAAGTAAGTCCTCTAAAAAAAAAGTATGATGCATCAGCACATTTCAAAATCAACATCAAAATCACTAACATTTAAAAACAAATATTTATATTTGATACATAAGAAAATTTAAAGTGTCAAAAATATGCTAAAAAAATAATAATTGTATTTTGCATTACCACTTTTCAAAATCGGGTCACGTTTTTACTACCCCTATGAAACGGATAATCGTATCGGTTATTTAAAATTCCAAAAACTATACTCTAAAAAAAAAAGTGTGTTTTGCATCGCCCCTTTTCAAAATCATGTCAATTTTTTGCTATCTCTAGGAAACGGGTAACAGTATCAGTTCCCATTTCAAAGTTTACTTTGTTCAAAACATAGGTACTGACCTGGAATAGTGGAAAATACATTTTCTAGGCCAAATAGTGCGGTCTGGAGCACACATCAACGGTTGAAAACTGTGTTTTTCCCCCGGTACTCTCGGTCGGGAGACCTCACACAGATTTTATCATCTCCTGCTCATTGGGTACCTGTGACTTAGGGAAAGAACCAGAACAACACCTGAATCTGAAAATTTGACAAAAAAAGAAATAATACTATAAACAAAAATCGAGAGGCTAAAAATATTTGTAGAAAACCCTGAAATTTATTGAAACTTCAGTCACCCAAGAACATTGTTATTACACCAGTGGAGTCGCCATTTGTTGATGACAAATGTAGCTAAAAACCCAGTGGAGTCGCCATTTTTTAGTGTGAAATTTCTTGGAAGGTGTACCAAAAACACTTCACTTAAGTCACTAGGTGACAAGTGACCCTAACAACAATTTGATGGTTGCTTATCATTCAGATTTGCAATAAAAAGTTAAAAACTTGTGACAAAAACATATATGATCCAGAATAGAAAGAAGTGGTAGAAATATCCAATGCAATAATCCAAATGGAAATACTTTAATTGAATAAATTATTTATTAAAAACACATGGTAAAGGAGATCTTCAAAAAGGCTATGTAAATAACCATCCATGGGATGGGTCTATTGATGTCCTTGATGCTTCAGTAATTGATCTTCTCTCTCAATGTGTAAAAAACCCAAAACCATGTGGAGAACTCAAATGGGAGCTCAAAAGAAAAGAGACAATAATGGTGACGATGATAATGACCATGGGGAAGAATGAATGGAAAACCCTCCTATTTATAATAAACTATTGAGTTAATCTCGAAAATGGATAATAATAAAATAATACTGACCAAATCAAGATCTAACCATTATGAATACTTTATTATATTTTCTAGAGAGGGAAAAGATATTCAAAATGGTCAAATACCTTTATTTAGAAATAATTAACAAATAAAATAATTTATTAATTATTTCGCTAGAATTAAGAAAGGTGTGAAACTAAAATAATTATTAAATAGTGATTTAACAATTATTCCAATAATGGAAATAAGCAATAATAAATAAATAGTAATTTATTTAATTATTCCTAGGAGATTTAGTCAAATGTGACAAGGAATAATTATAAAACAATGATTTAATAATTATTCTTAGAGAAAATTAAATAAATAATGATTTATTCAATTGTTCTCATGAGTTTTTTTTTATTTTAATCAAAAATATTTTTTTTAAAATGGTTTACTAAATTATTTCCTGTGGTGAAAGTGATTTTACTATGGTAAAATTAATCCTACATGGTGTATTTCGATCCACCTAGTTAGAAATGGCTAGGTGATCATTTTTTGGTGATAACATTTATGACAATGATTTCATTGTAGATGCAATGGTCAACTAGGGTCTCATGATAATAAAGGTTGACTCATCGCTAATACAAATGATTTGTTCCATCTTTCCATGAATCCTCTTCCATGACCTCTCTTTGATGGGTAACACATAAAATGTTTCAAAGAGAGGGATTCTTTCTACAAAGTCACATCATGTAAAAGAGAAGAAGTGATATTTATTACCCATCATCTTGCCAACACGACCGTCTTTTTTCATGGTTAAGCTTGAGAAGAGAGCCAATGTTATCTTCCTCTAGCCCCCCCTTTTTTTACCATTTGCACTTTCCTTCTCATCATTTGTCTCCCCCATCTTTGAGTTATATATTTATCTCTCCTAACTTTCGTTGTGTTGCTTCCTCCTTGCCTATGCACATATTGACATTTATATGATTCACACTTGTTATCACTATTGTTTGGTAAAGTAAATCCAATGTCTTCAACCCTATATAAAGAAATACAAAGGAAATTTTGAAGGCATAAGGGAATTATCTCACATGTTGAAAACTGAATTCTTAGTCATAGAGAAATGTTAAATGCATATAAAATTAGAAGAGATAAACATGTTTTTATTGATGGACAATTACATATAACATAAACTTCTACATTGTTAATCTTAATAGAAAATCACCTTCCTTAACCTTTCTCACCTCCACCTCCAATATTTGGTCACTAAACTTATTGCAACATTCCAAGCAATGTTTTGTAGCATCATATCCCTACTCCAATAGAAACATAACCCCAACCACCCCAACTATGCACAAATTAATATGAACTATCATAAATAATAATATTGTGTTTATTTACATTTATCAACTTACTTACAAGGAGAAAAAATGTATGTAACTCATGATTTCATTAAAGTAGATAATTTACTCACATTAATGTTGACAATCCCCCCCGAATTCTAACCATAAAAGTAAAAAGTATTCATAAGATTCCTAACCAACCATCCATTTGCGATGATGCGTACCTAGCATTCTAACAAATATTTAAATTTTAATTATTAATTTAAAATTGATTTATATATTATATAAGAAATTTTTCCCCGATGGGGGTGATCAACTAAGTGGCCAACTGGCCTCAAGATTTTCTCCCTCGGCATGCAGCACACATGCTTGATATTCATTATGGTGGTTTGGGATGGGTTTCTCATCCGTTGATCCTTCTAGACATGACAGTCTTGGTTATCTTTCCCCTTTCACTCTTGGGGAAGATTGAGGTTGTTTGGGAGATGAACAGAGAGAGTGGGGTGGTAAGCCTACTCGTGGGTGGCCATGTGAACCCACCCCGGAAGTGGAACAGGCAGCAGCGAGTAGAGGAGGTCTGTCATGAAACTATAATCACACTAGTTAAATCACAAGTGTACATTTGGGACCCTGCTAAGTATTTTTCCATTTTTACAGTCTCGTGTGTCGAATGTGAACATATTGTGGAATTTATGGTTGTGGTCTGCGAATCAGTCTCTCGGCTAGCCTGTTGTGTGGGAGGCTTCATGTACTTTTAGTCTTCTAGTTATTGTATTATTATGGGTATTTCCTTCTGAATGTGACATGCTCCTAGTGGTATCTCGTTTCTCTCTCGGGTTCAAGAGTGTGTTTTATCATTAGGTGTTCTTTCGGGTGGGTTGCAATTATTTTTGTAAGTTTCCCTGGTCTTGTTAGTTTGGGGGATCAAGGGTGTGTTAGGTGTTCCTTGAGAAAATGTTTCTCGACTCCTCCAGGTCTTGACCCCTTACCTATACTAGGGTGTTTCGTGGGTTCCAAGTGTAGTTATTAATTGATACATACCCTTCACGGTATGTGTTTGAATCAGTTAACCTTTGCACTATCTCTCTAGTTCAGCATTTCCTCTAAGCCTAGTCGAGTCTGTGAGGTTTTATTTGGGAAACTTCATCCCATCTTTGGGTGTTGTGCTTGGGAATGTAGCAATGGAGGAATTAAGTGTGTGGTAGTTAAGGGATTATCTCAGATCTTCTTTTGGTCTTTGTGCCCACCCTCTCTTTGTTGGTGATTCTGGGATTTTTTTTGTCTGTGGTGAAGGGGGTGGAAAACTTGTGAAGTTGGGGAAATTTGTTATGTTGCAGGTTCAAGATTGTTGCTCACCTATTTTCATGTTGTGCCAGTGGGGTCACCACCATAGAGGCAGAGGGAAAGAATGGCAAGCGGGCCTTCATGCAAATAATCATAGTTCGTCTTCTATAGATTTAGAGAGTGTGGGATAAGCGGGGGAGGTTTCTTAGGATCTGGGTTGCTCCCCTGGTTGTGTGGTTTGACAGATACTATGGACTCATTTGCAGAACAGATGTGAGGTATCCAAGTCAACTTGGACATCCTTTGAAAGCCTCGATATGAGGACCGGAATGAGTTCGTGGCCTACATGGAAGATATCCAATTCAATTAGAATGAAATCCTACACCAATTGGCCAATATCCGTCAGAGCCATCGACAAAAAAACGAATGCTTGCATTCGCTGGAAGCAAGAATTGATCATATTGACTTTCATGTATACGAGAGAGAGCACTTGTTAGTGGTGCCTCCTTTGCCTCCTCCACAACCACCTCCATGAAAATTTACTCTGAACCAGCTTGGTCCTTTTTGTCTCTATTTTGGTATGTAAGGCTCCTTAGCCTAGCATAAATAAAGGCTCAATGGATATATATTTTTCATACTTTGGATCTCACACCTGTTGAGAATCATGTTATAAAATGTATTTTCCTGATAATATAAATGAAGTTTTTAGGCCAACAAAAAAACATATAAGCAAGTTTTTGTTAAAATATATTAATTTACTTGAATATTATTAATATTGTATTAGTTTCACCCGGATGTGGGTGACACATTATGGTTTTAATGAACACTTTGAAGGATGATGGCGAGGGGACAGGCCGTATTTCTCCTTGGCTGATGGCACCCCTCCCCATACCACCCTGAGGCGCCTTCAAGACACACTGCAGGCAACATTCAATGTAGGTCTGAAGCAGAAAAAAGTCATTTACTATTTGGATATGGAGGTACCTCAGTTCATTCTTTCACCGTCTCCCCTGCTCCACTGCACCTGCCTGCCTCAAGCCTATGAACCCAGCCTTCGCACTGCAACAGGCCGTCACTACTGGATAGTATGCTGCGCGGATTTTGGTAATGGGTTTCACCATTCCCATTCTGGTCTCTGCATTCTAACCTCGACTCAAAACGACCCTACTCCGCCTCACAATTCCTCTACTAGAGCTCCCTCTGTCTTTGTCCCTCCTATCATTGCTCCCTCTGAGCGCTCAGCTAGCGTTATCAGCATGGTGAGACATCGTATGAGAAGTCGAAGAGGAGGAACTCAGGGAGGAAGTTCTCACCCTCCAACTGAGTAGTACCCTGGGCATGCCACCTCCTCTCCCTCCCCTAAACTGCATCATTCTCCATTTCATGGGGCGGGTAGATATCTTAGCACTAGAAGTGGGTGGGGTCTGGCTCATTCTTCAGGTGTTGTTCATGGCGACTTTGCTATCCACTCCGCTAATTTTTGTTTTCCCATTCATCCCGCTCCCCACTCAACCCAATTTAGGTTCTATAGCTCCCTGAACAGGCCTGTCATTACCACTACTATTTCTATCCTCTTCACTGAAGAAAACACTCAAACAACCTCTCAGGTCGAAAATTCCAACTTGCCGCAGGAGGACGCTCCTAGATGTAGTAATTGCATAGATACTGGAAAGAATGGGATAGATGAGGGCCTCTTCACTTCGCATGTCCAAAAATTTGGTGGCAATCAGCATGGTGAAGGGGGTAGCTTTGCTGCCAAGCGTCCCTCTGGTGGTTTGAGTCATGATGGATCTACTCTACAGGTTGCATCTGGCGACGGTGGAGAGCCACACGACGATGGTGGAGAGCCACACAGCAGCATTTCCAAGGATGAGGCGGATGAGTGGGCATGCCCAATCATCGAGGAACCCATCCCGGATGACTTCAACTAGGCTGACGTGGCTTCCAAGTGGTTGGACGTGGCAGCCAGAGATATGGACGAGGCTGTCAGGGGTTCGGACGTGGTTGCCTAGTGTTAGGATGTGGCTTCCAGGTGTTTTCTATCTGGTCTTTTTGTTTTTGTTAGTTTTGGATGGAATCTGGTATCCTATCTGGACTATATGTCAGGGCATCATCTCACTGTTTCTTTTGTGGGTTCTGGACTCAAGAATTGATACCATTTTTGGTTTTTATGCTCTTTGTGGACTGGTTTCCCCAATGTTGGGGTAGTCCAGATTTTGCTGATACTCTACGTTAAACTTGGTTGAGGCTTCGTCCTCTCTGTATTTTTCTATACATATTAATAGATCACCTTTACTTAGAAAAAAAATATTGTATTAGTTTCATCTCGCTAAATACTTAGTTGAAATTTTCTACATAAAGACTTCACATACATAAACATTTATCAAACATTTAGAATATTCCTTTGGAAAAAAATCTTCTACAAATTAATAATTTTTTTATCAAATGGGTTTAGTTTTACAACTCAATTGTAGTTTTTGAAATTTTAATTTACAAATTTACAAATTTTGTTAAACTATTGAGAAAAAAGTAAAACTAAATTTTTACTTTGAAAATGTCATAATAGATCAATCATTAGGCTCCATGGTATTATAGTTGTAGTAAAGAATGTAAAGTATTTAGTTAAGAACATGTGTTTCCTTTTTGGAAATCAGAAGTTCAAAACTAGCAAGTGTAGAGTTTGTACATATTGAATGATTAATATTGGATCAATTTGATGAGGCTTCAAGAGTAGATATCCCCTTATAGTGGGAACCCCATATGGAAGTGTCTCTAGATGTATTGACCATTTCCAAGTCACAAGTCCCTAATAATATTGGATTGCAAGATTTCAGTAATAGCTACATGACCCCATGTCCTTCAAATTGATATATTGTCCAAGGTTCATAGCTAGGGTGGTTGGGAGAATTATTTTTTTCCTCCCAGCCTAGGTTTAGTTCCCACAAGTGACATATTCACCTACTATGATAAGAATAGAGGGGTAGACAACCCTAGGATAGTTCCACTTTGGTGTGTCTGGGGATGCCTCAACTGATCTGAAAATTGTTGTGGATATCCCACTGAAGAATTCATCACAATAAATATGATAAAAATAGACTAAAATCTAAAATATATACTATGAGGGTTATATTTTGATCCAGGAGGATCCATCGATCTAATTGTACAGATGTTCAAAGTGTTGTCATCAGTGTTCATGGGTGTCATTCCGTGTCGTCGTCACTTTAGTTCAACTTTGACAGATCGATAATGTTGGTTATGATAAGGTTGTTCAGGTAATGTTATGGTTTCATAGCATTCAGTTGATATGGATTTATCACTTGGTTTTTGACTTGAGTTCATTGACAGTTCCCCAAGGTTTGGTCGACGACACATGTTTTGTCGTTCAACTTTACAGGTTTGATGTTTCGACATAGGTGTCGTCCATGGTATAGATTCATCGTCCGATTTGTCTTTGCAAAGATAGATAGAGTCAACAATGTGCGTGGGTTGTCGTCATGGCAGATGATTGATATCATCATTTTTCAATGATAGGCATGGGTTTATTGTCATCGTGTGACGAATTTTGTGAATGTCGCATTGTGAAAAAATTGTACACATGGGTTTTTAAAATAAATCCTAATCTATGTATTAATCCTATGTTACCCTAACCCTAAGTTCTTCAAACCCTAAACCTATGCTAAACCCTAACCTAAAGTCCAAACCTTACCATACATTACAACACATTAATCAAAATCCTATGTTATAACCCTCACCCTAATACATTAATTTATGTACTCAAAATTCATTACAAATCAAATGTATTTAAAAAACTTATAGTCCTCTACCTTTGAAAAACCATACACAAAACATTACAAATATATAATAAAAATAGTCCTAACCGCGGGGGAGTCCACAGTGGGACCACATGCCATGTGAACGGCCAAGGGAATCGCCAGGGGTTAGCAGCAAAGGTTAACCAAATACTGCAGTGGAAACTGTAACCTATCATGTGAGCGTGCTATGATAAGCTGCCAAGAAAATGTCACGGTGTGTTAGAGGTTAGCAAAGCCGCAGGCCTTGACCACGCGGAAACCGCGAGGAATAAATCGTTTGCATATGACACATCTTTGCCAGTCGGAACCACCAGAGAAAAAACCGTTGAGGTAACCACTCTCCAAACAAGTGTTCACATGCACTATCAGTGCCCTCTGCCTGGTTAGCTAGCCGCTAACAGTTTCGAGCATTTCCAATGTTATTTTGGGTTTTAAATGTGTGTTTTTGGATTAATTTAATTCCAAAAGGGTGAATGTCACTATGAGACACTAAATACTCCGAAACAAAACCCTAATTCAACCCTAAATTCAGTTGATGCATCCCCAAAACTAGTCAGGGAGGTTTTGATGAACCTGGAGGCTTTTAAAAGGCATATTTTGTCCATGAAGAACAGAGGAGTGGTTTTTAGCTTTTGTATGCGGGTTCCGGTGGGATAGAGGCGATTTTGTTTTTAGTGTTTCGAGAGCATCCGAAGTCGGATTTGGAAACCGTAAGTGGCATTGGAAAGCTGGTTCAGAGAGCTATCTGATGACAGAGGTAAAAATTATTTGTGTGTAAGTTAATTTTGACTAAATCACTGTGTAATCGACACTTTATTCTCATTCCTAATAAAACGGTTGCCCATCTTGAAAGCTGACCCGGAGATGTAGTCCATCAGGGACGAACTCCGTAATCAATATTGTTGTCTGGTATAACTATGTTTTTTCTATTTATAATTATGTTTTGCATCTTAATCATGGTTTATCAGCTGTCATAACATGTTCTGTTCAAGTAGTTTTCCTTGATTTCTGCACTTTCAGTTAACATTCAATTCTTAGATGGCTAATCACTTCTACATAAATTTTTAGTATATGGTCATTTCAAATCATATAATTTGGTATCAGAGCAAGTTGTGTTATAGAATGTTCCATTGAATGTTAACCAGGTCTAAGTCGCAACAAGGAGAAGGAATCCTTGAGCAGATCGATCCAGAAATTGGAAAGCGATCAGTCATTTATAAATCGACCATGTCAGGACCTGATGCAGGTGAAAACACTGAGAATAAGATGAGTGAGGAATAGTTTTAGCGAGCATTCTTAACTATGCAACAGATGTTGGGAGAATTGTACGAAGACAAGAAGGTGAGAGATGCAACTTCTTATTCAAAGTCATCGAAGAAGGACAAAGGTAAATGGAAGAACGATAAACCACCTTCACCTCCAACATCTCCATCATCCTCTTCTTCTTCTTCTTCCAGTGCAGAATCTGAAATGGAAAAGAAACCTAAGAAAACATCTCTTTTGAAACTTGATGTTAAATTTGAGTTACCTGTTTATGATGGCGAAATGAATCCTGAAAAGTTAGATAACTAGATAAACAAATTAGAAGTGTATTGTCAAATTCAGAACATTTCTAAAGATAAAACTAAAATTCAGTTAGCTACTCTTAGAATGGGAGGAACAACTTTAATCTGGTGGGAAAGTAAAACTCACTAGATGTAAAGTGTAAAGGAAAAGCCATCTCTTCATGGTCTCAGTTTTTGAAATCTCTTAAGAAACAGTTCTATCCTTTAGGATACATGCAGTGAGTTGTTATTGATTGGCAACATTTGAGGCAAGGTAAAGGGCAGAGTGTTCAGGAGTTTACTCAGGAGTTCAAAAAGAAAGCATTGGCGCTTGGAATTTTGTTGGATACACGTGAAACTTTGTTAAAATACATCGACAATTTACATTCATATTTGCAGCATACTTTATTTATGTTTAATCCTTATGATTTTGATGAGGTGTGTGTTCAGGCCATACATATTGAATCAGGTGCAAACCATTCAAGTTGTCATCTCAGTCATCCAAAGAGTTGGAAACCAAATATTTCGGTGATAGTAAGGGGAAGAACATTTCGAAGAGAAAGAAATCAGTGATCATTCAGAAGGAAAGACCAACTTGTTCTCATTGCCAGAGAATCAGTCATGATGAATTGAAGTGCTAGAAACTTCATCCAGAACTTAAGCCCAAAAATTTCCTTAAGGCGAAGGATGAAAAGAAGGCCATTGCAGAAGTCCAACAAGATCTGGGTTTAGATTAAGGTGATGAAAGGAGGATAGTCGCCATGGTTATGACAAGTAAAACTTCTGATACTGGTTCAAGTTCAAAAACTAATGTATCTTCTTCAAACATAAAGAATCTACATGAGGATAAATGAGTTGAAATCTTCCACATAAGGATAACTTCTAAGAAAAAAAATATTGACACAATGTTTGACAGTGGATCGCAAGAAAATTTAATATATGAACATATAGTTAATCAGTTGTGATTGGAAACACAAAATCATCCAAGACCATACCCATTAGGTTGGATTAATAAATCAACTCAGATACATGTCACAAAGCAGTGTCAGTTAAAATTTGCAATTACATCTAAGTACATTGATGAAGTGGAGTTAGATGTGGTCCTAATAGACATATGTGGAGCTATCTTAGGAAGTCCTTATCTTTATGATAGAGATGCAGTGTTTTACAGAAGATAACATAAATATCACCTAAATAAAGGAGTTGAATTTATTATTAGGGCACATAAGTCAAATCAAACTTGGATTTAATTATTACAAATCAAGTTAAGCAGTTTATAAGTTCAAGTAAATATGTACTCATGTTTATTAAGGAAAAACATAAGGTTGATTGTTCGAGAAGCGAGATTCAGTTTATAGATCAATTGGTCAAGGTGGTTAATTCTTTTCCAAGAAATCTTATTCATGAACATGATAAGCAATATGAGATACATTTAATGTCCTATGAGAATCTTCTTAAAGACAGAATGAATCTCAATTAATTCATTCAACTAAAATCTAGAAACTATCATCATCAGTAGTGTATTGCAGGGAATGGTACATGTGAGTCTAATCAGAGACTTGTTTCAGATGGTATGTTTATTTTTAGTTTCAGGGGTGCAGGTCAGTATTGGGGAAAGTCAGTGTTACATTTCTTTGGTAATGCATCATCATTTCATGCTTTAAAAAGTAATGAAGCCTCTTTTCAAGTGGAGAGGAATTCTATAAGTTTTCATGACAAATCATTTTTGAAAGCAAATCTAAAGTTTCCTTAACATGATTTGAAAAATAATGCTTTAAGTGAAAGTGTTAGCCAATGGAAATATCAGTTAATAGACGAAGAAGTAGTGATTAAAGTAAATCAACAATTACTTAGATACTTTCAAAATCAAACTAAGTTGCAACAGTCTTTACATCACAACTGGATGAGTTCTGTGCAGCAAGTTCACTTAGTAATCAGTCAACAGGAAAGTAAATCAAGTCAAGTAATTGATATGAAGTCAAAATCAAAGGAGTCTTTAAATATTTTAGTTATTCCGGAAAGTAGATTGTTAATACCCATCATATGTATTGAACAAAGTTCTACAAATATTGTTTTCAAAGATGTTTTTGAATCACTCACTCATGATTCTTTGTGGAAAGAATTCAATTGCCATGTTGATAATAGGTTGTTTTCCCATTGTCGCAAGTTGTTCATACTGCGGATGGAAGAAACAAGTAACAAAATCAAAAGGTATCATGGTCAGCATCATCAAGGTCATCACTTGCAGGTGATTGATCGAATGTATTGGTAAATCATCAGGTCAAGATGGAAAAAGAGGGAGTTCTACCCTCATTGAATTTTTGTTTAGTCAAACTTTTGTGGTCCAAAAGCTTTCAAGTGGAGAGGAATGATCCAGGAGGATCCATCGGTCCAATTGTACATATGTTTAAAGTGTCGCCATCAGTGTTAATGGGTGTCGTTCAGTGTCATCGTCACTTTAGTTCAACTTCGACAAATCGACAGTGTTGGTTATGATCAGGTTGTTCAAGTAATATTATGGTTTCATGGCGTTCACTTGACATGGGTTTAGCACCTAGTTGTTGACTTGAGTTCGTTGATAGTTCCCCAAGGTTTAGTCGATGACACATGTTTTGTCATTCAACTTTGTCGGTTTGATGTGTCGACATAGGTGTCGTCCATGGCATAGATTCATCGTCCGAGTTATCATTGCAAAGATAGTTGGAGTCAACGATGTGTGTGGGTTCTCGTCATGGCAGAGGATTGATATCATCATTTGTCGACGATAGGCATGGGTTTATTTTCATCGTGTGATGAATTTCACGAACGTCGCATTGTGACAAAATTGTACACATGGGTTTTTAAAATAAATCCTAATCTATGTATTAATCCTATGCTACCCTAACCCTAAGTTCTTCAAGCACTAAGCCTATGCTAAACCCTAACCTAAAGTCCAAACCTTACCATACATTACAACACATTAATCAAAAACCTATGTTATAACCCTCACCCTAATACGTTAATCTATGTATTCAAAATGCATTACAAATCAAATGTATTTTAAAAACTGTAGTACTCGGCCTTTGAAAAACCATACACAAAATATTACAAATATATAATAAAAGCAGTCCCTAACCGCAGAGGAGACTGCAGTAGGACCACATGCCATGTGAACGGCCAAGGGAACCGCCAGGGGTTAGCAACGGAGGTTAACCAAAGACTGCAGCAGAAATTGTAACTTGTCATGTGAGCGCACTATGATAAGCCGCCAGGAAAATGTCACGATGTGTTAGAGGTTAGCAAAGCGTGGTCCTTGACCGCACGGAAACCACGAGGAGTAAACTGTTTGCATATGACACATCTTGGCCGACCGAAACCACCAGAGAACAAGCCATCGAGGTATCCGCTCTCGAAACAGGTGTTCACATGCGCTATCAGTGCCCTCCACCTGATTAGCTAGCCGCTAACAGTTTCAGGCATTTCCAATGTTATTTTGGGTTTTAAATGTGTATTTTTGGATTAATTTAATTCCAAAAGGGTGAATGTCACTATGAGACATTAAAGACTCCTAATCAAAACCCTAATTCAACCCTAAAGTTAGCTAATGCATCCCCAAAACTAACCAGGGAGGTTTTGATGAACCTAGAGGCCTTTAAAAGGTGGATTTTGTCCATGAAGAATAGAGGAGTGGTTTTCAGCTTTTGTATGCAGGTTTTGGCGGGATAGAGGCGATTTTGTTTTTAGTGTTTCGGGAGCATCCAAAGTCAGATATGGAAACCGTAAGTAGCGTTGGAAAGCTGGTTCAGAGAGCTATCTGATAACAAAGGTAAGAATTTCTTGTGTGCAAGTTCAGTCTAACTCAATCACTATGTAATCGACACTTTCTTCTCATTCCTAATAAAACGGTCGCCCATCTTGAAAGCGGACCCAGAGACGTAGTCCATCAGGGATGAACTCCGTAATCAATATTATTGTCTGGTATAATTGTATTTTTGTTGTTTATACTTCTGTTTTGCATCTTAATCATGGTTTATCATTTTTTGTAACGTGTTATGTTCAAGAAGTTTTCCTCGATTTCCGTGCTTTTAGTTAACATTCAATTCTTATATGACTAATCACTTCTACATCAGTCTTTAGTATATGGTCATTTCAGATCAGCTTTCCTTAGATGTTGTTTTGCTTATTAATAGATAAAATTTTTAAAATGGAGACTAGAGAAACTCAAACACACCAATCGAAATGAATAGTAAGATATGATCTAGGAAACCCTTTTAAGAGAAAACCCAGTTGGAAGGTGAGGATGTTCTTCTCTCTTTTGTCTATCAAGAAATGATGAAAACTAAAAGAAGAAAGCACTCTCTATGGAGTTACCTGAAACCTATGGTCAGTGGGTCGCTACATAACTCAAACCTCATATGTCTTGTGCTTTATCTATCCACTCACAACTACTATAATCTACTATGGAATAAAATGCATTCAAATATAATGGAAACTATTTTCCTCATAGTGGCATGTTTATGATATATGATAGCCAACTAGGGGTCAAGTTTGACATCTCTAACTCTGAACTAGAATTACAAGTTCAACCCTTCAATAGTTTTCTTCATAGTCTCCATGCAACTATCCCATTTTCAAAGAGTAATGGAGGTTGACATGGAATACTCTCAAATGATGGTGGTCAATCACAATAGGTCATATTACGAGGGGCATAAATTTTATATCCATACTTCAATTGATGTATTTCTTTGATTGCTTGAAATGTATTTGTGTGTAGAATAGAATAAAAAGGTGATACATTGAAGTGGAAAAGTTTTAACCCCACCCCGCCCCTCCCCGGCCGCACCCCCCCCCCCCCCCCCCCCCCCAACAAAAAAAAATTGTCATTTGAGGCCTCAAAATGGACCCAAAAGGTTTCATGCCCTGATTCTCCAAACTGGGTCCTGCCACCAAAACTAGTCCTACAAGTTCATTCCTTCATTTGAGAGTATTATTTCTTTTTCATTTTCCTTTTGGTATTTGAGGGTATTCTTTATTTTTCCTTCGGATACCATCAGTAAAATGTGAAGGTAATTGATTCTTCTATTTCTTTGGTGTACCTTTGCACCTTTAGGGCCAATTGCTATTATAAACCATGTTTAAGAGGCTTATACCAAGGTATCCTTTCTATCAAGGAAATCTATTGAGGTGTTAATCGTTTATGTTAGTTTTTTTCAAACCACTAAGTTGGTATTATATCACATATTTAATGATACACAACCAATAATAGACAAGCCATGGGATATATCACCCTTCTCCTAACAAATTAATTTTACATAGAACATTTTTTTGGTAAATAATTTGTTTTTATGATCTGAACTTTACTTTTAAATATTTGTTTGTTGAATATTTTTTTTAATTTAAGTTTTTAAGTTTTAACTGTATATTTTTCTTATTATATTTGCCACATGTAGGATAATATGCATTCAATTTTGCATTGACTGGATATTAGTTTTTGTTTACCAAAAAAATTTGAAGCTTGTCCAAATTTTAACATTATAAATTGAAAATTACTACTTTTAAATAATATTTAAATTTATTTATCTAGAATATTATTGGTTCAAATAATTTAGATATTATTATGTAATGATGGCAGGAGAAGATTTGAATGTACTCCATAATTAATTTAATTATTAAAGAGTATTTTGCAATGCACCCTTGAATCTATACTCTGCAACACTGGGGATTTTCAAATATAAATTTTAGTGTACGAATATGTACGTAAACAAGAGTTGGAGCTTTCGTTTCTCTGAAGTCCACAAATACCTCCAAAATTACTTGCTACTAGAGTATGAATATTGGGCATGTTTTCAAATTAAAACACCCGCCTTGTCAGGATGAAAGAAGGCGAAGTTGGACAACTTACGTGTGCCTGCTAGGTAGCTACTAATTGTTGGACAGGACAACACCCAAGTTACCTACCTTCCTACCATTTTATTGGAGCATTGTACTAGTATGTACAGCTAGAAGCCCAAGATTTTGTATGTCCTAACTCTATATTTTGTTTATCCAAAGTTCTCACATAAAGCTCTACAAGCATATGGCTCTTTCACAATTACCTAGCCAGCACACAATCAATGCAAATTTATCAATTATTTATCATATTTTTAACTTTGTAATAGGCACCACCAACTACGTGACCTTGTTAAAGTTTACATTTTGATTTGGCTATTTTATATAATTTGTTAAAGGTTTGTTATTAACTTTCTTGACTAAGGATTGCAAAAGTTAATGGTCCACCTTTTTTCTTTGTTATCATTTTTCTTTTGAACTTAAATTCAATTAACTTTTTTCAGGAAAGAAAAAACTAACAGATATTTGTATTAAAAAGAAATTGTTTGCATTTGTCTTTATATTTCAAACATATCCAATTGTCAAAGGCTTTTTTCAAGAAAGATCATGATAAGCCATGTTCCAAAAATTTGTCCATGTAAATTGTTCTTATACTAACATAACTAAAAGGACAACATATCTCATATATCATCATCATGATAAAAATGCTTGTAGATCAGCCAAAAAATTTGGAAAACTTCAAGTGAACTCAATCTTTCCAGTCCTTTGAAGTTCGCCATTTTTAAAAGAAGTGAAGCTGATTTCGCTGAGTGGATATTTGTGGCCCTTATTTGATAGCGTATCGTCAATGTTATTCATCTCCTTGTGTATATGTGAAAATGTCACCCATTTAAAAAAACCAATCAAACCTTTGATTCTACTCATCCAATTTGTAAGCATTGGGGGATCGAAAGTCAACCTTTCTGTGATATCCCCTGAATTGGAGTCTACAATGTAAATTTGTATATGGTTACTGATAAATATTAAATGTGAATTTGGAAATTATTATGCTATTAATGAAATAATGAGACTGAAATTTAATACTGAAGTTACACCTATCTGAAAGAGATAAAGCTACAAGATAATATTGGATATTGATTACCCTATTTATTAAGTCCTGGGCATCTAATCTAGATGATTAGATTATTTATCATTATGGAAATGATGATCCATAACTTCCCTTGAAGACATGATGTTGTCTTTGAGAGTGGAAAATGGAGCTCTTAAATGAACTAGTAACTACCCACCACCTATTGGGTGAGGTGGAAGTGGTTACCAACTACCAATTGAGTGGGTATATGGGTAATCTATCTTGTCTTTATTGCTATAAAAATAAGGAACATAATGTTGAACTAGTGAAAAGGCAAGAAAAGGACAAAACTAGTGACAAAAAGAACTTGTAGACCTATCCTTGGGGGAACACTTTTTAGAGAAAAGTGTCAAAGCTTGGGGGAGATGATCACCACTCGTATTAGTTCCAGACTCAGACATTCAAATCAGTACTCTGAACTCGTAACTTGTGAATTTTATATGGAAGAAATACAGCATGATGGTTAGTATTTATTTCTGGATAATGAAAAAGGAAAAATCTTAGATGAACAATATTAGTGAAAAGACAAAGTACTATTTTGTTCTCAAAGTAATCGTAGTAAATCTGCATATATGTATTTTTATTACTTAGTGCAAAAGTGGGTATGTTATTTTTCTGAAATAAACTTCTTTGTTATAATATTTCATGAATTTATATTCACTATTCTTTAGATATGAATATGATAAATAAAAATTCACACAACTATTGGAGTTTAATTTTTAGTTGGAATAGAAGTAATATACCCATTTTTATATGTGAGATATGAAATAATCTATATATTATGCCGGTAAACAAAGTAGAACCTAGTTAATATTGGTAAGCTTTATTCTAGTTATATTGGTACAACACTGTAAATATGAAGGTAATTATCTTGGAAGTAATTGTTTTTCTGAAGAGATAAAGAGTAGTAAAAAGGTATGATTATATGTCTAAACTTTATAACTTTAGTATAGAGTTTGAGGTCATAAAAGGACCTGAGAATTTAGAAAATAGAATGAGAATACATAAAATCCTAAGTGTTTAGATTGTTGTTGTTACAAAATACTAGATATTGTCTAGACAACCTTTAAAGGTTAACTATGTTATAATTTTACAAAGACTATAATTATGATATTACATGATAAGAATGTAAATTCATATTACAGAATATCCCTAATAATGTAGATGTTACACTATGATACTAAGTACACAAGCTTAGTAAATTTTACATATGACATGGGTAATCAAACAGACTAAAATACTAAGGTCAAACATGTATACTATACAAAAGGTAAAAAAATACCTGAATAGTTTGAATCAAACAGTGTAACAAGAGTGATCAAAACCATTACATAAAAGACAAGAGTGTATAAACACTTAAAGAAACTTATATAGTCATAAATTGAAGAACATTAATACCGATATCTTTTTAACAAAGAGAAACATGCTTCAATATAAAAATGGAGCAAAATTGACCTCAATTTATTACAATTGATAATAGTTCTAGGTGGAAAAGACAATTAATTAAATACATATTCAACCATAAAATCTTGTAGTTCATAATCTTCCAGAAAGGAAGTGAAAAATAACTATATCAGTTCATATATTGAAAGACAAATGAAAGAAAGCCTAGTAGTTTTCCTCGAACATAGGAGTCACATCCAAGCATATAAGAATCCAAGGGTATAGGAACATCTAGTCTAGAAAAGAAAGTTGAATGACTTGTAAGTTACAAAAAACCCAAATTGAAGCATCGAAGGAAAAAGTTTCGAAATCAACCCTGACGATATTAGTATCACCTATGAATGAACAAAAAAACAAATGTTATTTATGTTGTATAGAGGCTGGAATAGTTTACGAGTTAAAACAAAAAACCAAAAGAATATTAACCTGGAGAGACTTCTTCAACCATTGTGCCTTAACAGAACTCTGCAAAGTATAAGCACATTTATATGATAAAAATAAATCATTGTAGTTTTGGTTAAAAACGCAGAAAAATAAAATAGAAAAAAAACCCTTGAGGAAGTTAACTAAAATTGGTTAGGGTTTCTAACTTCGTGATAATTCTAACCTAGATCCAGAAGAAAACAAATATGTTATGGTATATTTAAACACATTTCTAAGGATTAAACCCTAACTGTAACATTGTTGAACTCGATAAAAATACATGATAAAACCATAAAAATTTAACAATTATTGTTAATATAAGAAAATGAGTAGTGAAGACTTTTGTATGGTCTGAAGAAGCTACATAATTACAAATGAATAAATATAAATGTATGCCTTAGAAATATTATGGTTATAGAAAAACCTTGTCCATGAAGAAAACTAATACAAAGGAAAACAGAAGAAGAACATTTTAAGCATTAAACATTTACCTGAACATAGGCAAGTTGTTCTTGAAAAGAAACAAAAGAATCGAGAATAAAATTTCTTAGAGATGAAAAGCCAAATCGAGAATGATATTAGTCAAATGAACTTGGATATGCCTACAGAAAAGTCACTAAGGTTAAAACCCTGAAAATTTAATCTTGTAAAACACTAACAACAACATATTCAACATATTCAACAAATGATAGTCATAGAGATTACCTATTAAACAAAAATGAATTGCATGGAATGAAATCACTTCACCATTGGCAAATAAATTCACAAAATAAAAATAAACCCTCAAAGTTTAATTTATAGCCAACGGCCTAAAATTGGAAAATGAAACCAAAAATAGGTTAAAACCCCTTGAATGTACTTGCAAGCACGAGAACAAAATAAAAGAATATCTTTTGAAGAAACCAATGGTAAAGAATATAAAAAAAACACACAAAATTATTTGTCAGAAATGAAATATGGCTACCTCAAACAAAACTTTGTGCGAGAATGAATTTACAGTTCCACTCTTCGTATTAATCACAGTTGCAAGTAACATTAAGGAGCTAGGCAAGTTTAGTGACTAAGTGTCGAAGCTCTATTCGAAACAAAATGAATGAGGAAATGGACAGTTGGAAATCAGAATAGCCTTTTGAGAAAAGGAAAAAACCCTAATTATCGCAAACTATAGATATTTTAGGGATTAATATAAACCATTGATGTTATCAAATGGCTTAGATTTTGTGTCAACACGATAGAATTAAATGTGTCTAAGGAGTTACGTGCCACATCCATAAAAGAGTCCAAACTCATGAGGTTTGCAATATGCCACATGGATGACGAAATCCATAGTCAATAAACTTATATTAAGGACCTTCGGAAAGGATATGAATAAAGGATTTCCTAAGTGTCAAATGAGCTAACATAATATATGTTGCGATGGTGTAAGTTTATTCTTAGGATATGTTTCACATAAACACTCGAAGTGTAAATGACCATTATGAGTGCATAAGTTGGGAAAGACCTAAGTTGATAGTTACATAAATGCAAACTAAAATAAGTGACACCAAGTTTTAAAATAAGGTAGAATTGAGTATTGCGTATGCCACGATATATATATATATATATATATATATATATATATATATATATATATATATATATATATATATATATAATGGGTACTAAAGGTTTATGTGGGAGAAAGAGATTAATGTTAATCATGAGTAATAATACGAGTCATAAAGAATTATAAAAACAAAACCCCTTTTTCTTAATACTTCACCATGGGGGTTTTTAGGCATAATGATAAGATAGGTGATATAGCCAAAGGATTTTTCTATGAAAATAATAATGAATCATCATTTAATTACATAATGTGTATGGATTTCATGTTGAGTAATTATTAGAAGCCTAATAAAACATAGATAATAAATTAATGTTCCCATAGAATACTATTATCCTTGTTTTTGTTATAAAAAAAAAAAATTGGGTATGGTTTTGTTGTTTGTTACACTTTCATTTTCTTAGTTGATTGCAACTTTTAAATCCTCGTATACATCTAAGGTATCTAAGGATAACCATTTTTCACATAATAGGACTCCCCAAAATGCAATAATCATTGTCCTTGTATTTGTACTTATATCGCTATTACAAATGAAATGATAAAAATGCATAGGTTGGAGGACAATGTATGCCCCATTGCCACATATATTTTGTTTAGTATCACCATTAAAGAAACCCACTAGATATTTGTACTTGAGTTCCAATAGTTGAATTCACCTCTGTTTGATCCAGATTTAAACAGGAACGCAACAAATTACAGAGATAACCATATGCACAAAGATGCAGCGGAAATAATACTTCATTTCATTAATGGAAAATACTGAAAAATGCTTACAATCAGAAATGGAAATAAACCAGCTAGGGCGATGGTAGCTTATCTCTGAGAAGAGATGTGATGGCTACATGCCTCTGAACTGTGTTACAATGAGGCTCGAAGGCCTATTTATTGTTGAGAAACAATGGAAAACCCTTAACATTCCAAAACCTAACCCTAGGAGATGAAACGCCAAACTATGGGCCCCGTTTGGGGGTAAGTTGGTACATCAACTTCCTGGGGTCGTAACTTTGGCACATGATCTCCGTTTGACGCGTACAATAGCTCATTAGAAAGATCTATCTGAGCACTATCATTGTTGGAACGAGCAACATCGGTCCATTCCATGGACCGATGTTGCCCTCGGATTTCCCAAAAAAACGTCGTTTAGGGCCTCAAAACGGCTCCGGAAGTTCAGGACCCGAAAAACTGCTAAAAATAGTAAGTTGTGCTACAATTAAGGAAGCTGAAAATGCTGAGAAAGACAATGGTGGGGGTCCAGGTGGACTTGGCAGGTGGCCACCAATATCCACCTAGATCACTATTTTTCTTATGTGCTTCTAGACCTATCTCATTAAAATATGTATAGATTTTTGTGCAAATTCTGTTGATATCCTGTGAGATGTTTTCAAAAATAAGTGCATTTATGCTCCTCCAAATACCCCAGAAGATGTAAAATGGAATTGCTATATATTCCTTGAAATCCTCCTTCCATTTTCTTAGACAAACTCCCTTGATGTTGTATTCCAACCAGTAAAGACATTTAAAGTTTGTAGAACACCACTCCAAATGGAAGTTGTGAAAGGACAAATTATGAATAGGTATGACACATCCTCATTATAAACCATGCACAAGACACATCTACATGAACCTTTAAATCCTCTCTTGCATAAATTTTCCCAAGTGAATATCTTATTCTTCAAAACTAGCCACACAAAACATTTAAATTTTGGAGTAAAGTACCATTTCCATACATTTCTAAACCCCCACCTTTCCTCATCCCTCTAAAGAGATTGAAAAATATATCTATAGGCCTCCTTAATAAAAATGTGCCCCTGAACTACATTTTTAGCCCAAGTAAATTGGTTTTCCTTTTAATTCAAAGAGATACTAATGAAATATAAGTTAATGACATACATGTCCCAAGTCTTAGGTAATTCGCTAATTAACCCCAAATATCTTGAGCATATCTTGGTCAGATGATGAAATATCGGATCAACATCAATCTAAATTTGATGTAGAAAATATGTGTTGTCTAGGTAAATCCTCTTTGCATAGAGAGACGATCCCTCTGTCCCAATGATTGGGACTAGCAACCAACGTGACAATCCATAAGACACTTTCCTAAAGTACAATCGAAATGAGAGAAGAGGAAGGAGGCCTACCTCATTCTGATTATATAGTGCACTCCTTTGTTGAAGATATTGATCGCTTGCTTCTCCGGCTCATTCCTACTACTCACAGCGTTTGAATACTTTCACAAGAGGCCAAAGACACAACAAATAATACAAGTACAACAAGCATAATCGAATGTAATCCACTTAATAGATCAAGGAGCATTAAGATAAATGATGCATTAACACAAGCATTTATGGAAAGTGAACCAACAGTTGTATATATTAATATATGAAAGAGGAAGCATACAACCTAGTCCTTGATGTTAGTATGTTAGTAAGCCCTCCTTGAGTGAAAGTCCAAGTCCAAGCTCAACCTCTCCAAGCAATCCTTCTCTAAGCCAAAATGAATAGCATGTTGGCACTATCTCACCATAAGGGTGAAAATAATCAGAGACCAACCATTTGGGAATGGAAGAGGATGAATATATAGGCAAGGAGAGGGAGTTAGGATCTCTCCAAAGATAGGGGAAGGCCCTCATCTCAAGGAGCAAGCTCATAGGGATAAGATCAAAGAGAAATATTGGGAGAATTCAACCATATGCACAACAAACAACCTCCATCTCATCATTCTTGAAGCCTCTAGATCATGAAGCTTCTTGTCCTCTTTGGGAAAACTTGCCTTTTAGGGATCAATATGAGTATCCAAATAAAAAATGTGCTGCCAGCACGAGGCTAGTATGGTGCAACCTGCCATCAACATGAGTTGCTAGTGTCACAATCGCATTGATCCTAAAATTAGGGTTTTGAGCTTACTTCTTCAGGGAAGGCTCAAGACATGTTTTCATTAAGTCATCAGGGAGGATCTAGATTGCATATCAAGATGGGTACATTGCATAATTACCAAGTTTTGGGCACGCTCGAGTATGAAATAGGGAAGTGCAGGAGGTGTGACAAAATAATGTGTAACAATATGTCCCTTTGACATGGATGAAACTAATGAGAGAGTGTGGAAAAGAATGATTCTCCGAGAATCCTTTGATAGGATCCAACCCAATCTCCATCAATGTACTTGACCAAATCTTCCATTTCAAGTTTCTAAGCAGCCATTTCTTTACCTTCATAAAACTATTCCAGATATATGATACTTTGCAAGAATCTGAGATCCAAAGTTGATCCAATCTTGAATTGACTATCTTTTTAAATATTTTTCAGAAATATTGGGAGAATTCAACCACATTCACAACGAACAACCTCCATCTCATCATTCTTGAAGCCTCTAGATCA
The DNA here is from genome assembly GCA_031772625.1 of Pinus tabuliformis. Lineage (NCBI taxonomy): Eukaryota > Viridiplantae > Streptophyta > Pinopsida > Pinales > Pinaceae > Pinus > Pinus tabuliformis. Next base: position 77,016,897 of record CM062809.1, read on the forward strand.
TGAAGCTTCTTGTCCTCTTTGGGAAAACTTGCCTTTTAGGGATCAGTATGAGTATCCAAGTAAAAAATGTGCTACCAGCACGAGGCTAGTATGGTGCAACCTGCCATCAACATGAGTTGCTAGTGTCACAATCGCATTGATCCTGAAATTAGGGTTTTGAGCTTACTTCTTCAGGGAAGGCTCAAGACATGTTTTCATTAAGTCTTCAGGGAGGATCTAGATTGCATATCAAGATGGGTACATTGCATAATTGCCAAGTTTTGGGCACTCTCAGGTATGACACAGGGAAGTGCGGGAGGTGTGACAAAATAATGTGTAACAATATGTCCCTTTGACATGGATGAAACTGATGAGAGAGTGTGGAAAAGAATGATTCTCTGAGAATCCTTTGATAGGATCCAACCCAATCTCCATCAATGTACCTCACCAAATCTTCCATTTCAAGTTTCTAAGCAGTGATTTCTTTACCTTCATAAAACTATTCCAGATATATGATACTTTTCAAGAATCTGAGATCCAAAGTTGATCCAATCTTGAATTGACTATCTTTTTAAATATTTTTCAGAAATATTGGGAGAATTCAACCACATCCACAATGAATAACCTCCATCTGATCATTCTTGAAACCTCTAGATCATGAAGCTTCTTGTCCTCTTTGGGAAAACTTGCCTTTTAGGGATCAGTATGAGTATCCAAGTAAAAAACGTGCTGCCAGCACGAGGCTAGTATGGTACAACCCGCCATCAACATGAGTTGTTAGTGTCACAATCGCATTGATCCTGAAATTAGGGTTTTGAGCTTACTTCTTCAGGTAAGGCTCAAGACATGTTTTCATTAAGTCTTCAGGGAGGATCTAGACTGCATATCAAGATGGGTACATTTCATAATTGCCAAGTTTTGGGCACTCTCGGGTACTTTGCATAATTATTACGCCGAGAGGAACTATCCATCCCAGTATGAAGGAGATGTTGTAATGTCATGGTATGTTATTGTTATGTTATGTTATCTAAACATTTTGACGTGGTCAAATTATGTAAAAATAATAATAATTAAAAAAAATAGCTAAAATAGTCAATTTATGGTTGGATTTTTTGGGCTAACCTGTGGTTTTTCCAATGATATTCTTATCTAATGTAGCTGATTTAAAAGCATAAAATTCCAATTAATTTCCAACTATCTAAAAAATGTTGCAAGCTTTGAGTTATTAATCTTTTCTAGTTGCTTTAAACTAATGTTAGGTAAATAATCTTCTTCTTGAAGGTTTGCCCATAATTAGATATGCTTATACTCTATTCCTACCATAAAGATTTTATGTTGAGTAATGTATTGCATTCCTTTTTCAAAATATTAAACTAGAGGCAGGAAAACCAATTTTGTTAATTTTAATTAGGGATAATCTTCAATAATTTATTTATAGATTTTTTTTTAGAAATCTATTATAATTTCCTTAATATATTTGAAATTGTTAACAACGGGTTGTTAATTAAAATAGAACCTTATACAGTAAAAAAAGTGCTCCTCTACCCTTGTGGAAAACTCCATTTGCATCTGAGATACCCTAACATCCCCAAAGGGCCACTATAAGAGTTCTTCCTTGGCTTGAGACTCCACCTAAAACTGATGTCCACATCAATTTCAGACCCTAAAGACTTACTCGAAATGGAAGAAATATTAAATGTGACTGGAGTGCAAATCAAAACCATATTAGGATCAATATCCACCTATTGAACCTTCACTCTGTAACTAGAATTTGAATATATGAGGAAGATAATCCTTTCTCTCCCTAAGATTCCACCAAAAATCCCATATCGATGTGAGATACACCTATGATTGGGAAATCTTTTTATTCCATGAATATTAATTAGCATACACATGGGGAGTGTCTTATCGATTTATATAGATGACTCTTTTGGCGATTACAGAGAGAGGTTACCAAAGCATCGTTCAATACCATTGATACATCATTTGAATTTAGTCAAAAACTATTGGCAGTAGGGTTCAATGGCTATGGCCTGGTTTTTTAGATTTGGAAAGTGAGATTTCTTTACGATAGGCTTATTCTCCATCTGAATTAGTATCATTGATGCCTTCAGGGAATTAGAGCACTTCTATATTATCTTATTTGATATCTTCGTTTTTGAAGTCAATTCCTTACTATTCTTCTTTGAATCATTTCTAAGATCCTGGTTTTAGATGGAAATTAGAAATTGATTTATATATAAAAAAAAGTATTCATGCTACCGCCTTAGAACAGAGAACTCAAATTCTATGCTTCCACGCTTCTACACTTCCTTATCGTTTTAGTTTCCACTGAAAATTTGTAAAAATAAATATAAATAAGTATTGATTGAAAAATAATTTTAATAAAAAGGTATATAGTATGTTGTTTGTGGCCCCAAAAACAAACCTTCAATGTCGATTGTGGTAACGTGTTAAGAGGAGACAACGTATTGGTCAAATATTAGATGTGCCAATGAACCATGAAGAATTCCGACGCCATATGACACATGCAAGGCTCGGTTTTGATAATCACAATGTATGTGTGGACTGCTCTATATTATATTTCTACCCAATCTGCTATACATAAAAACACATATGAAGTAAAAATATGTTCACATGAATCCTGGTATTTTTTGTTTAAAGTAATTAGCAAATAAGCCTTTGGATTTGTTACGCCTAAACGAAGCTTTTCTCTTGTGAATGAATTTTCATAGTAGTTAGCAAGTGTATTCCCAAACTTTTTGGCTTTTCTAAACAAGTAAACCATACAAATATCCCATACCCACTCACAAAAAATCAACCATAAATTACAATAAATATAAACATCAAAATTACATTTAGATAATTAAACTACCTTTCAAATTGTAATAAATATGCATATTGAAATTACATTTAAATAACTAAACTACATTTCTTGATGGACAATCATCAAATTCCAACACTAAATGGAAAAATCTACTTTTCTTTATAGACATTCTTCAAATTCCAACACTAAATGAAAAATGCCACCTGCCTTCTATCAAACGAGATGCCAAATCTTATAATTTATCTAATTTTAAACTAGATTAGAGGCAAGTATATTTTGTTTCCCTAGTAAAAATATTGCATTAATTCATTTGATGTTTTTATATTCCTTTGATAAAGGGAAGTTCATAGAGCACATATATAAAGCCACAACAAACACAACATGAGTCGTTGAAAATGCAACAAGAAAATTCTAATTTAATTTTGTCCTTGAATTAAATTAGGAATAAAATTATAAATCCACATCACATGACAACTCGTATTAGTTAACTGAGTTAATTTGACTTAGTTGGCTCAGTTAATTCGAGTTGAGGATCTAACTTGAGTCATGTAGAGTGTCTCCTACATTATAGGAGCCTTGGTTGAGTTTATTTTGAGTTGTAATTAATTAATTTAGTTTAATTTAGTTTAAGTCAGTTAAACTAGTTCCAACTGATGGAGGAACAACATAGTTACCAATCAAACAAGAAAATTACCAATTACCCTTTTTTTTGAGGTAGAAAAAAATCATCAGATTTTGAAAAGTGGTGATTTAGAATATATATTTTTTTCACTTTAAATTTTTTTATGTATCAAGTATGAACAATTTTTTTTAAATGTGAGTGATTTTCATGATGATTTTAAAAAGTGTTGATGCAACATCAACCTCTTTTTTTAGAGGGTTTATTTTTTACACTTTAAATTTTCTAATGTCTTCTTCTTCCCTAAGATATTTATTTTTAAGTGTATTTATGTATTTGTGTTTTTTTATTTTTCTTTTCATTTTTTTTGTAATGAAATCTTAATTTTTTCGCATAGTTAAAAAATAAAATTAAAAAATGGTCAATATTTTAAAGTTAGTATTTTCTATCCCATGCGATTTTGGATTGACGGTGAATGGGTGCATTGTTAAGGCACTCCGTGTGATAGGTCACTAGTTCAAATCCCCCATGGGCCTTATCTACCCAAAAAAAAAATAGTATTTTCTATATGCCTATGTAATGTTAATTAATATTTCAATCCACAACAAATAATTGTCACTAAAAAACAATAAATTTAAACATTTGAAAAAAAAAATACACATTTCAATATAAATATAATGAAAAAATACACATTTTGACATTTTGTCAAAAATGACATGTTAAATAAAATATTTTTATGGCAAAATCCTAACAAAAAAACTTTAAAAAATAGATTTTTTATGAATTTTATGTTAAAAATTAATAATAATCATAGTTTTTTTATAATAAAAAAATGATTAACATAAAAATTAAAGTGAAAATGAGATAATACATATATTAAACATATACCAACAATAATCAAATACTCATTCTTCTCATAAAAACTCAAAGTCAAAACATTACAAGTAAAACTAATCAATATCTCTCAAAATTGAGCTCGATTTGCAAGCATAACTTAAAGTTCATCAACAATATCATATAATCCATGTTCATCATCTTCTGCAGCTTCATTATTTTCTTCTTCCACAATATTTTTTGGTTGAGTTTCCTCATTTTCCTCTTCTAATGGATCTTTCATGTTTGCAAATCTCCCAAAGTGTCATTTTCCAATCATTCCATATAATGGTGGTTGAGGTTCCTTTGCCTTTTTTACCACCCCTGATTCATTAAAATCTCCTTTCCTCAAACTAATTTTTTGCATTACATCTGGAAGAAATTAAAGAGCATTAATTCTTTATTCAATAAAATTGCATTTTAGTGGGTCTTTTTCAATCACAATGAAATTTCTTCTTTTCTGTAGGTGACATGCTATTGTTGTACGTAATCACCAAGCATAAAAGAAATAAATAAGTAAATCAGTATAAAAAAATAAAAACTAAAAAAGAAAATATTAAAATTCAATTTTATATAATAAAACTTACATGAACCTGAAAATAAATCCAAAACCCAATCTCCTTCATTTGAACATAAAGCTATAAGATAGTCAGTAAATGTTTGCAGTTTTTTATAAATGTTAACTACATCTCATTTTCATCTTTATCCTCATATGTTAACTTTCTTACGACGGCATCATGAACTAGTACTTGGCTATGACTCTTTCCATCTACTGGATTCAGAAGAATAGGCTTATAACTATCATCTTTTGTCCAACATTCAATATGGATGAACTCATAAGCACTTATAATTGGTTGATCTTCGGAAGAAATAAGATTTGAATTTTGCCTGTAACATGACATAGTAAAAGTTCAATAAACTTGTACATAAATAAATAAAAAATAACAGTAACTGTTACACATCATTTTGTCAACATGACACTTGATTGATATAAATGGATTTCTCGTCATCCGTTAATATGTTCCATTGAACTCCGTTAGAGGTCAAACAATAAAAAAATCCCTTGAAGAAGATGAGAATTTTGGGAAAAATGGCTTGTATACCTTGTTAAGTATGACCTGCACACTTTTCCTAAGATATTTTGCGAATTCAATGTACTTATCCCTGAGAACAGCACATAATTGCGCTTGTTTGCCACTATAGACCGCACAGGTGAATCAAAGAAAAGTAAAAATAAAAAGTGAGATCTAGAAGCATTGTTGGGCGAATATATCCCAATTGAAAGCTACCAGGTCATATCTATTCGAGTCAAACCCCTCAAATTATGGACCTAATTCACTTTCCTTAAGGAACCCTAATTCCCCAATTAGGGGAACTCATCCTTCTCTTTTGGATCTGAAAATTCTTCCCCTACGCCTATAAATTGACTAGAGGGTAGAGGGATTGAGGAGGTCATATAAGATAGAATTATGTTGTTGAATTGATTTTGGAAGGCTTATCATCTAAGAAATGCTTGGAGGCATTTGGGAGGAACCTCATGACATCAAGGCAAAGGTTGTAAGTCTCTTCTTTTCCTTGAATTAATACAAATGAACCATTTTTTCCATTGTATTGTCTTACTAAATTGACGAATGGTTTATAGTTCTTTAGATATTCATTAAGGAAATTTCAATTTCTAATCTCCTTGACCATCATATTAATCTTTGTTGAATTGTTATGTTGCATATGCCTTTGATCTTTCTTATGTTTGTGGTTTCAGGTCTTTTCAAGAATTGAGAATCTACATCAAGACAAGCAGGGATTTTCATCAAGCATTTCGCAAATAAGTGAGAGGCTTATTCATCATCTTTTATACTCATAATTCAAACGAAGTAAGCTTAGGGAAAGAGTTATTCAATTTTCTATTTGTTTCTAGTTTCCTTTATGATCTAGGGAGATCACTCTAGTCAACAAGAAGGATTTATCCGCCTAACAAATTGGTGACCATACTCAGGAACATTATTGTTCTCTTCTCTTTTCTTGGTTTTGCTTTCCGATCTTCTTTTTCTAGTTAGACCTTATTCTTAGCACATTTATGATCTTTCATATCCTTTTGGTTTGATTGATTTATTTTTATTTTTCTTGTATTTCCCATACCTGAGCCATTTCTATTAATACACAGAGCGCAAATATATGTAATTTGTGCGTTAAGAAACTTACACATGCGCATTGGTTTACACTGCTTACCTGTGTAGTTCCTAGAAACTTTTTTAAAAAATTAATTTTTCTTCTAACCATAATTTGAATTTTGGTTTCTGGAAGTGTCATCATATTTGTTTCAGTTGTCCAATATCTTTTTGAACTTGTTTGAGTGCTTTATTAAGACTTTCTGAGAAATTGGTTCCTTTTGCAAAATGTGTTAAGGTTTTGTCTGACTTGTTCGTTGATTCATAAAAAAGAGATAGGTTGTCTTCAAGATTACTATATTCCTTTCTTTCTTTGTCAAATATACTGGACCCATTATCAATCTTGCTTATTTATGAATAAATTATTTGTTTAATTGCAAATTAGGGTTTCTCATAAATTAGTGTGCTTTATGAAGAATGGTTGTCATTTCTGAATGATTAAAAGAATTTCTTTCTTTTCAGTTTTGAATTCCTTCATAATTGCATTTTTGGCACAATTAGTTAAAAGACTTCATTAGTAAAATTGCACCTTTTCAACTCTTGTTTTATTCCTTTTTGTTTTGAAAATTTCAAGTTATCAGTGATAAAGGATGTTTTGAGTTTGTTTGTTCTTTATGTGAATTTGAAATCTTAGTTTAATTCTGCACCTGGATTGCATTTAAAGTGGAATTGGCTTGTTGGTGAAAATAATTTTAAGTTACGTTTTGAGTTTTGCATTTTTATTTGAAACGAAAATCAAAGAAACTCTCACTTTTTCATATATAGGATTTCATTGAATAATAGATTACAAATTGCATGTTTGATTGCATTAGAATTTCGAGTCGAGTCATAATATCATTAGTTTCACTCTCATTGCCTATTGAGTAAATAACATCTTAATAACACAACGTTAAATAAAATCAATTAGTATTTTACATTTTTTAGGGCTCTTACCACTTACAGTAGCTTAACTGTAGGGCTTTAGAATAAGGAAGGAAGTAAAATTTCCAATGCTACAAACAAATAATAGAATCTTGAGTTAGGGAGATAAATCCAATTATTTCAGTTTTTCTCTGGGAAGATCTTCTTATACATGAGTTAAGCACGAGATCATGTCGGATATGGTGAAGTGATCATACCCACTCATTGGCTATGATAGAGCAATTTTCACGTATTACAACATTGTCGAAAGGTACTTGGGGTCAGTTGAAAGTAAACCTCCAATTAACCACATTGAGGATCTTTCAAGGGGATTGAGCTTTGTTACTCTGCCCTTGCATGTACGTCCAATTTACGACTATCCTTGGTAAACTTAGTGACCATAATTCTAGGGGTATACCTAAGGTGACAGCAGAGGGAAGGTCCTGTTGTACCTGGAACAGACGTTGACTAGACTCACTTGGACTTTTTGGAGGGTAATCTTTGCTCGAGATGGCATAAGCGAAGTTACTTGCACCAGACTATTTCATTAAGCAGGTTGTCAAGGTAACTAGTTCCAAATGCTCATATCTATTAAACTTTTCACTTTGATCTCTACGACGTTGGATTTCATCACCAACTAGTAAATACTAATCTCTGTGAAAGGTGAGTTTGTATGGTTTGAATTCCTAGATTTCTTAGCGTGTGTTACTTTGTTTGTTTTTCACTTTCTGGAGACTTTAGTTGTAATTTTGATATTGTATCAATTATTAATTCAAAATATTCATCGTGGTTGAATTACCGAGACAATCACATAGAATGTTGGGTCAACCCCATCAATATATGTCGAGTTAGCTAGAAAATATTAAAACTAAAAAATCAAAATAAAAAGGATCTGGGACTACAAATGAACCTTAAACTTCTACTATTATAGAATTTGATGTAACAAGAACTGAAGTAAGTTAACCAAAAACATCTACTATTCTAGGATCTGAAGTAACAGGAACTGAAATAAATCAACTATGAACATCTACTATTATAGGACCTGAAGTAATAGAACCTGAATCTAATCAACCTCAAACACTAGAATTACACTCAGAAGTAACTAATCCAATAGTTACTGAAATTATTCAATCAAAATCAAATATTGGCGAAACTACTGACTCTCAATTGACTGAACCAGATATTGAAGAACCTCAGTCTGGCGTTTCTGGAACTAAATCACCTTCAGTTTCTTTAGCTCCTACTCATCCATGATCACCGTGAGTAAAACTCCTTATTACCAATAGCCTACCTCCTGGTCTTATTAGTATCGAAGAAATTGCTTCTAACGAAGAGGAAGAATCGTCTAATACGTTAGTTTTAACCAGTGACCAGACTGATTTTCAAGTACTTATTTTTTCCGCTTTTCGACCTGACCCTTGGTATTTTACACCTTTGAACTTTTTAGGTCAAGGAATTCCATGATACACTACTCCTTATTCTATCGTACCAAGTTTTCATTATTCTAGAATTATTTGTAGAGCCATGTCGTTAGATACTTCTATGTTTTATACTCCTCCAGAATCAACTTTATATGGTCGCCCATCAGTGCCCCCTGGATATAAATCTCTTTCTGGGACATATTTAAGAGCTTCTCCCTCAAATCAACCTTTAACTATGTCAATTAGGCTAACTGATCCTACACTTTAGGGCTTGACATCATAAACATGATTTCTGGAAATGTAGGTAATCCTCAAACAACCTCAACAAGTGGTTATTACCCGCTTGGGGGGGCAACCATCATATCCTCCTTCAGGAGGAAAACCTTTAGTTGGAACTTATCCTACAAGTGGAGGGCAACATCCTACTGAAAAATATTGACATTATGGTCAGGTCTCTCAAGCCAGTTTGGGTCAAGATGTTTTATCTCAATCCGTTGTTGGTACTTTGTTCCCTGGGATGAACACTATATGGAATTCATCATATAACCAACATCCAATGTGAGTTTCTCCTCAAGTGCCCAACTATCAATCTGTTCAACTAGTGGGACAACCTATCCATCAAATGCATGTTCAAGGCATTCATGTTCAAGTCCAACAGCCTTTTTAGGGTAATCCATTGACACATGTTCAACATCCATTAAAGCAACCTGTCCCGAGTACTCCACAAACCCCGGTTCATTCTATTGTGCAAACATTTGTTCAGAATCTAGTTACAAGTACACTAGGAACTCCCAACCCAAGAGTGTCACAAGTAATTTTTCCCATTACTTCTCAAGTAACACTACAACCAACTACTTAGACTATTCCTCAAGTATCTACTTATCAAACTCTTTCTACAATTTAGTGTATACCCCAAATACCTATGGTGAAGTCAATATCGTATGTGCAAACATCATTTCAAGGGCAGGTTCTGCAAGGTCAACCTCAGAGCTAGTTTTTTCAAGGCCAAACTTTCCAAAATCAATTCTTCCAGGGTCAACCATACTGGAATCAACCCTTTCAAGGACAGTTTATCCAGGGTCAAATGGGTCAGGGTCCTCCTTTCTAGAATCAACTGCACCCCAGTCATACTTTTCAATTACATATTCAACCGTAATATGGTATGGCTAATCCTGGATATTCAGGAGGTATGCAAATTCCAACTACTTAATATATTCCAAGGTATCTTGGGTATCCCCCTCTAGGAACAAGACTTGTCCCTCAAGGTTATCAATACCCGCAGTAGGATCCTAACCATCAATTACCATTCATTGCAACTTTGGATTTACCGGACCTATCTTGGTTAACAAATGATCCCATTTTTTATCTATCGTTTTGGCTGCCAATCCCTACAACCTTGCCCAGTGACATTCCAAAATTTGAAGGTAAATCAAGAGAAGACCCACCAAACCATGTCATGACTTATCATCTTTGGTGCATGTTGAACTCGTTAATCGATGATTCCATTAGATTATGTCTTTTCCAATGAACCTTAACTGGCTCGGCAGCCAATTTGTATGTTGAGTTACCATGAGGTTATTTTAGTACTTTCAACGCCATAGCCACTGCCTTTTTGACACATTTTCAGTTACCCATTCGTTATGATAATGGTACTGAACTTTTAACTTCTTTAAAACAATGAACGTCAACCCATATTTCAGATCATATTCATGAATGGAAGCGGAGACGTTGTTTGGTTAAAGTTTATATTCCATACCATATTTTGGCTAAATGGTTCATAAAAACACTTTTACCAAGAATTATTGAATATTTTTCCAAGGTTGGTGTTTTAACTAAAAAACACGCTATTACTCGTGCACAGTACTTAGATCTCGTTTATACTCAATCTGGTACTTAGTATGAAAAAATTCAAGACCTGTCTCGTCCAGGTCAAGCCAATCCATCCTTACAAGATCACACGTCATTGATGGTTTGATTGGTTCTGTTAGCCAACAATCTAGGCCTAAAAAGAAAAATTCTAAGAAAACTCAGATTTTGGATTTACCTAATTCACTCGAAGAAGATCATTCTCTTGAAATTACTTCTGAAATTAATGTCATATATTCATCTACTGGAAAGAACAAGCAATCTGGAGGTAAAATGAAAGAAAACACTACTCCTAAGGACAAATCAAACAACAAATAACCCTCTGAAGAAAAGAAGAAACCTCATTATCCCTATTTAATCTGTGATGAAGATCAGTACACCAAGGAATTCCCTCACCGTGTCAAAGTTTCTAAATTCGTTAAGGGTTCACCCACTCCCACTGTTTTGAAGGATCCTTTTCCTCCTTCAGACAGTAAGATAGTCTCCCATATACCATATTCCTCTTCCACATTGGTGAACATCATGATGATGTCTTCACCAGTTATGGTAGCTACGAGACCCAAAGACTATGGATAAAAAATTCCTATTGTAGATGAAGATGATTCTGGTTTACCTTATCTAAAATTCACGTCTGCTCCTCCTTCTTCTGAACCTTTGCATATTAAGAAACCAAATCCTGATATGATAATTCGATCGCATACTAAAGGTGTTCTTTGAAAGTTAGCTTTTCATCCTCATGCTAGAGTTGCTCAGAATTACAACATTGTTGAAGATCTGGCTATGTCACCTTCAGCAATGTCAGCTCTTGAAGTGCTTCAAACTTTTCCAGCACAAAGGAAATTAGTATTATTAGTTATAGGAGTAGTAGATACTCGGGACTTAAATATAATTATTTTTAATCTCAAAAATCATGTACCATGACTCCCACATCAACTAGCAATTCAGTTACCATTTTTTTCAAAGCTAGACAATTTTTTCAAATAGTAATTAATGAAGGAGCATCTACATGCATTATGTCCATTGCTTATTGGAAAGCTTTAGGTTCTCTAACAATCAATCAATCTACCACGACTTTGAAGGCCTTTTATGGAAGAAGTTTTTGACCTTATGGAAATATGAACGATCTGCCCGTAGAATTAGAGGGTAAAACAGTTGTGATTGAAGTTGATGTTTTTTATGCTCAACTTGATTATAACCTTTTACTTGGCCGAAGTTGGACTTATGCCATGTTTTCAGTGGTCTCCTCATTTTTTCGAATGATTATGTTTACTCATAAAGGAAAAATTGTAAAAGTAGACCAATTGTCCTATTATACTTCAGACCCTAACTCTATCGGTAGCGTTCCTTTTATTGGAAAATCGACTACTCCATATGAATATGTTGGTGTTGGTCTTCTCAAAGACTCATCACTTATGGGAACTTTCACGTTCCCTCCACCAAATTTTCCTCATATTGTTGCCCAGGTCAATATGATTACATCAAGCACTTCTGAGTCTTCTAATCCTTTGAAAGTGCCTTTAGAGTCATAATTAACCTTATATGGTAGTGAGATGCCTCTTAGCCCTATTGAATTGTCTTATCAGGCAGTTCAATCCATTTCCATTGCAACTTTTGAAAATGATCAAGTGAATAGGATCATCGATGATTATTCTCATTTGTCTTGTTTAGAACCAATATCAACGTCCAATCCTTTTGATGGAAACTTTATAACTAATGAAGGGATTGTGGAGGTAATGATGTTGAATGAAATGCCATGGGACGGTTAGCGTCATCACTCATATTTCCTACCTTTTCTTGACAAAATCGAGAATGATTTTTCATCTTTATTATGACCTGATATTGTTAATGATCTTAAATGTTTGATTTCTATCCTTTATTCTGAATCTGAAAAGAATTTAGGAAATATATTACAATAGTTCCCATCAACATCTCAGTCAAACCAGAGATTACAAAAAATATTCATATAGGTTGATCCAGATCTTGGGGAGGCCCCCAAGATATAAAAAATTGAAATGGATCTTGAGGGGGGCAGGAGGCCCTCAAGATTTGAAAAATTGAAATGCCAGAAGAAAATAGAAGAACACACAATAACCAAACCACAAAGAAACATTTTTTTTATTAAAATAGGTAATAATGTAAAGGCTACATTGTGGTGGACAATCTGTCCTTGTACAAAATGAGACTTGTTACTTATAGCCTTTTTTAGTTAAAATACCATAGGTAAATTCCATGGGTGAATAAATACCATGGGTTGATGTCACTTACTATACCATGGGTGAATGAATTCCATGGGTGGATGCCACTTACAATACCATGGGTAAATTTCATGGGTGGATGTCACTTACAATACCATGGGTAAATTCCACGAGTGGATGAATACCATGGGCGGATGCCATTTTCCATTCGGATCATCCATCCCTCCTTAAGAAGCAATGGTCCCCATTGCATGAAGTTCCCTCCTGACAAGCCTTTGTTGAATATGAAGAGCCACTAAAGAGAAGGGTTTTGTGTGGTTAACCCATAACTATTATGAACGAAGATCTGAGGATAGAGATACCATGTAATGCTTGTGACCAACTGTGATACTAACAGTGTGCAGCCTAGAAAATAGACTTTGATAAAGTGTGGGTTTGTCGATGACTCTTAACCATGAAAAATGAAGATCCGAGGATAGAGATACCCTGTAATGCTTGTGACCAACTATGATACTAATAGTGTGCAGCCTAGAAAATGGACTTCGATGACAAGGATTTTCTGTGGTTGACCCATAACCTTGATGTTGATTGTTGATGAAATAGCAAGTGCCTACATAGCTTGGGGTGGGAGAAAACATCTCCAAAAAACCCAAGGCTGATGTCGCTATGCTGAAACTGATGAATGTGAAGTAGGTGCCTACTAAAGTGGGGTGGGAGTGCACATCTCCAAAGGGAACTCACTTTGAATGTTGCTCCAGATTTAAAATGTGTAGGGTTGTGTTATATTCTTTCCACGACTAGCCCGATTATTGAAAATGATGGGTTAAAGGGGGGCAAAGCCCACCTTTGTTGCGTTGGGCGCAGCGGGAGGTCACAGGGGGCAGCAACCCCCCCTGTCGAAGGGTTTGAGGGAGGTGGTAGCCCCCCTTTCTGGGGTCCACGGTAGCTCCCCAAGGAAAAAAAAATTGGACCCTATATTAGGTGGACGAACCTACCTATGGTTTTGTGCATGGATTTCACACATGGTTTTGGGCGTGATAGTTTTCGGTCCATGGTATTTTGTAGATCTGGTCAAGGGAACTATGGTTATTTTCTAATTGAGGGTTAATGGATTGGGGTTTATGGATGCTTCATCATGTATAGATATGTATTGTAACATTGAAATGAACATAACGAAAAATCAATCTAGTAATCCCAGTTTTGGGATCCAGGGGAAAATCTCTGTGTATATTTGTTTTATGTGTTATGCTCTCGTCATTGTTCTTTTCTATTTTTTAGAATTCATGTGCGGTAATTTCTGTATGGAGTTAAAACCTACAAAATGGACATAAATCAGTCAATATAACTCAAAAGATTTATTATAACCTATTTTGGAAACGAAATGATCATTTTGTTTCTTCCCATGTGTTTGAAATCCCTATCTAGACACTCTGGAAACTCAAATTCGTGTTGCAACTATTTCATCATCATAAAAGTTCTGAACAAATAGCTGATTTTAAATCAGCGTTATCTCTCTCATTCGAACTCCGATTCGACCAATTGTTTTTTTGAAATTAGGTGATTTTTCAAGAGGAGATCAAATATGCAATCATTTTTTTGAAATTATGTACAACATCTGCAAAAAATGATAGGAGAGACTTCATCTACAAATTGTTGTCAGAAAAATTTCTGCAACATAGCTAATTGTAAATCAGGGATATCTCCCTCATCCTGGCTCCGATTTAGCCGATTTTTTTTTTGAATTTGGGTATTTTTTGCAAGGAATACAGATCTATTATTTATTTATTTTATATTTTTTTCACCAAAAAAATTCAGATATTCTCTGCAAACTCGCCACACAAAAAATTCCTACAAAAAAATGAAAAACAAATTCTTCCCACTTTTTCCAAGAAAGTGCTCTTTGGGAGGTCGTAGCGCATGCATGAAGATTGTTGAATATTGTTGCAAAATTTTGAAACTAAAATATGTTTCAAACCCTCATTCCCATGGAGTCATAATCGGCTCGGATACCACTGATCCAGATCTTTGAGGGAGGCCCCCAAGGTCTAAAAAATTGAAATGAATCTTGGGGGGGGAGGCCCTCAAGATCTAAAAAATTGAAATGCCAGAAGAAAGTAGGAGAACACACAATAAAAAAACCACAAAGAATTTTTTTTATTAAAACATATAATAATTGTAAAGGCTACATTGTGGTGGACAATCTGTCCTTTTACAAAATGCAACTTATTACTTATAGCATTTTTTGGTTACAACACCACAGTTAAAATCCATAGGTGGGTAAATACCATGGATGAATAAATACTATGGGTTGATGTCACTTACAATACTATGGGTGAATGAATTCTGTGGGTGGATTCCACTTACAATACCATGGGTAAATTCCATGGTTGGATAAATACCATGGGCGGATGCCACTTACAATACCATCGGTAAATTCATGGGTGGATGAATACCATGGGTGGATGCCATTTTATGTTTGTATCATAGGTGCTTCTTGTTCTTTGGAATAAATTTCAACATCTAAAGCCCTATTTTAGGAATTCTGCAACATTTTTGCCTACCCTTACAAAGAAATGCCAGGAATCGACCCTAGTATTGTATTCCATGAAATCAAGACTTATCTAGATGCCAATTGTTAGGTGAAGATTGTATCTGATTCATCCGCAAAAAGTTGCTGCTATAAAAGATAAGGTTGAAAAATTGTTAAGAGCAGGTTTCATTTACCCTGTTCCACTAACTGATTGGGTTATCAAACATTGTACTAGTCAATAAAAAACAAGGAACCATTCGAGTATGTGTCAATTACAGGGATATTAACAAATCTTGTCCAAAGGACAATTACCTGACCCTATATATCGATCAAATTGTTGATGATTGTGCCGGAAATGAGAATTTATATTTTATGGGCGGATTCTCCAGTTACAATCAAATAAACATACTCCTTGTTAATCAGCATAATACTGCATTCATTTTTCCATGGGGAACTTTTTCTTATCGCAAACTCCCATTTGGTTTGAAGAATGTTAGCGCAACTTTTCAAAGAGAAATGTCTTGCGCGTTTCATGATATCAAACATATTGTTCAACCCTACCTGAATGACCTATCGACTCATTCAATGAAATGGTAGGATCATCCATCACATTTGAAAGAAATTTTCATTAGATGTAGGCATTACAATATTCATTTGAATCCGCACAAATGCATTTTTTCGTACAATCTGGTTGAATTCTAGGTTTTATAGTTTCAAAATAAGGCATTTGTGTTAATCCTTTGGAGGTAGAGGTAATTATGAACTTGCCTATTCCTTCTACACTTCGTCAACTCCAAATTTTGCAAGGGAAAGAAAACTTTTTGTGTAGATTCATCCACAAATATGCCAAACTGACTTGGGGTTTTACCCAACTTTTGAAGAAAGGCATTCATTTCATTTGGGATGAGCTTGCTGAAGTATATTTTGATGCATTAAAATACGCGTTGACCCATGTACCATTATTGCATCCACCTGATTATCACCGAAATTACTTTCTATATGTAGCTACGTCAGATGCCACCATAGGTATGGTTTTAGTATAGGAAGATGAGTTTAACAATGAACATGTGATCTAAGTTGAAATCTCACTAAAACTGAGATCAAGTATGCACATGTGGAGAAACTAGCCTTGGCAGTTGTTCAAGTTGTTCAACATTTTTGTCACTATACTTTTGCGAAAAACAACTGTCATTTCGGATTGCAACCCTATGATGTATATTCTTATGAAACAATTGTTAGGGGGGAAATACTCAAAATGGATAGTTATATCACAAGAATTTTATTTAGAATTCGAAAGATATAAATCAAAGAAATCATTCGTTTTGTTGAGTTGTTATGTGACTTTCCCTATGCTAATACTGAAACAATGGTAGAAGATTCTCTTAGTGAATATCTCTTTCTAATCAGTATGTCTGATCTCTGGTATAGAGATATCATTATATATCTTCAGACCCAAACTTTTAGGCTTGAATTATCCAACACATTGTCGTCACATTTGCTACCAATCCTAGCAATACAATATTGTTGGAGACACTCTTTATCTTCATGGTGCTAATTGTATTTTTTAATGATGTTTAACTCTTCAAGAGGTTGAAAAAGCATTAACCGACTTCTATTCTGGAGCCTGTGGTGGTCATATGTCTGGGTATGCCACTGCCCAAAAGATATTGCGTGCTAGTTATTTTTTTCCATCTATGTTTAAGGATTGCATCATTGTAGTTCAAAAATGCCATAATTTCCAGGTTTATGATCGCAAGATGTAAGTGCCCCTGGCTCCTTTTCACCCTATTATAGCTGCTGGTCCTTTTGAAAAATGGGTCATAGATTTTGTTACATGTAACTCTCACTCGATCTGAGGGCATGGGTACATTATTCTTGTAGTTGATTATTTTATGAAATGGGTCGAGGAAATGCCTACATACAAGGACGACAACGAAACTATGGAAATTTTCATTTTCAATCATGTAATTGCTCAATTCGGTGTACCATAGGCTATAGTTATGGACCATGGTAGCCATTTTCACAATTTTATGATGATTGAACTATCTGCACAACTTAGCCTTCGCCATGATAGCTCTACACCTTATTATCCACAAGAAAATGGCCAAGGCAAAGTTGTCAATAAAGTTTTAACAAACACGACCAAACAGATAGTTGGTATTCATAAAGGAAACTGGCATACCATGCTTTTCCCAGCCTTGTGGGCATACCATACTACTACAAAAACATCCACAGGTTTTACTCCCTTCCAACTTGTCTATGGTTTGGAGGCAGTTTTACTAATTGAATGTGAAATTCCATCTTTAAAACTAGTCATTGAATTATTACCAACTACCTCTATAGAGGAAGAGCTTTTTTTACACTTAACACGTCTAAATGAAACCCATCGTGAGGCCTCTCTGGCTAGAAATTCGATCAAAGCGTGAACCCTCGTTCATATCCAGAAGGTGACCTAGTCTTAGTCTATGATCAAGCTTATGATAAACTAGGTACAAGTAAATTTGAGCCCATCTAGCATGGCCCTTACATTGTAAAATGTGTATTAGCTAAAGGAGCCTATGAGTTGGTCGATTATGATGGTGTTTCTTTGGGAAATCCCATAAATGGCCTTTACCTAAAGAAATATTATGCATAAATGTTTCATGAAGATTTGTACATTATTTACATTTTATTTTTGTGTGTGGTAGTTTTTTCATTTTTTCTTACAATCCACTACTACTTCTCCTGCTTATCTTGTTTTACACTTGATTTGCAGATGTCGACGTCTCCTCAAAATTACATTGGCTTTGCTGATGACGCTAACCATAGTACTCGCAATTTGTCTTCCGCAACTTGGGTTATTTATTCACCCAACGATGAGTTAGTTTCCTTTCATGGGATATGCCTTGGTCAAACAACGAATAACATAAAAGAATATAGTGCAGTTATTGAACTATTATCTGATGCCATTTCATTTGGCATTTGACGTTTGATTGTTAGGTTAGATTTACAACTCATAGTATTACATTTAAATAGTGTCTGCACTGTAAGAAGTCCATCGATGTTAAGAATGTTTTTACGTGTTCTTCTTTTGGAAAGGCAGTTTGATTATATTGAATATCAACACATTCCAATAAATTTAAACACAATAACCGACGCATTAGCCAACCATGTCTTAAATACACATTGGCAACATTTGTAAGTAAAAGCAACATTCATCCACATATTGAACAAAATAAGTTGAAATCAAAAGTAGTATTTTTCTATTAGATAAAGTTTGTAGATGGTATGTGATGAGCCCCAAAAATGGACAATTATTTGGGCTCATTCAACCTCCTAAGTTGACTTAATCCACCATTCTCATTGGTTTATTGCATGTTTTTGATTATTTTTATGTTAATAGAGTGAATTTGGTTAGTCATTATGCCAACAAGTCTAATGGGTGCTTTGTGTAGCCTTTTTGGTCCACTTGGAGACAAAATTGAAGGTCTTAATGAGCACTTGGCAGCCAAATTCGTGGGAGAACAAGCTAGAGGATTTGTAGGAAGGTGTCCCCCTCATTTATGGGCCCTTACCTCGAATTCTCCACCATCAGCTCGGAGTTCAAAGGCCACCAAATCAATGAGCACAAGGGCAGCCAAGCAAGTCAAGTAGGACTGCTGTTAACTACAAGTCTTGGGCAGCCAAGTCCCTAAATTTTAGGAGGACTGTTGGGTCCTCAAATTGTATAAATAAGAAGGCTTAGGGCCTCATTTTGGGGTTAGCCAGTTAGTCATTTTGTAGCCAATGGTTAGTCATTTTGTAGGCAGAAGTTAGCTAGTTTCTATTTCGATTTTTAGGCAATAGATTAGCTTTGCTTTCAGCTCATTTTCAAGTTCTCCTTGTGGATAGTTTTGATGTAACTCTTCTTTTCTTGCTCAATAAAGATGAATCCAGCTTTGCACCAGCTCTAAATCTCTCTTAGGAGGCTATAGCTCTTGGGGTTGGGCCCATCTCAAGCGCCCAGTACCTCCTTTGATTATCTTTATGTGTTTTTGTTGCATTCTTAGAATAGAATCTGCTATTTAGATCTAAATCTTGTTTTGTTATTTAGTTTGTTTTTTGATGAGTAAAATAGCTTTTCATGCTCAGATTTAGTTGATAGGTTGTTAACAGAAAAAGCTTCAAGAAAAGGGCCAACAAACATCTATGGTTTCACCTCTCCCTTAGTGGGATCATGAGCTGTGACTAGGATGACTTTGCTGCCCACAAAAACACTGACTTTGCTTTGCCATGCAATCATTAGTGTTTGGTTTTCATTTGCAGAAGTTGGTTACATGTTCAGATCTTTGAATGCTTCATTTCATAGTTAATATACATGGTTTCCTTGCAAATAAAGCTGCTGTCCATTCTTGTTACTGTTAGCTAGATCATATTAGGGTAGCATAACTAGATCTTTGTTTTCTTGCATGTCTTTGTTTGTTCAGTTTGAAAAACCACTTGCAGAGTACCTATTACCCTTCCTTACCTGCACATACTCCATCCAACCTACCTGTTTCATCCTTCACTCAGAAACCTTACCTTACATTTACCTCATTCGCTTACTTTGCCATGATTCTCATCTTCTTGTACAACATCGTTTCATCCCTCCTTGAACAAATCTCACCATCTACACCTTCTCCTCAACTCCAACCTCCAAGTCTTGAACTCCCCTACACGCCTATTTCACCTCCATACTCGTTCCTCCACCTTTTTCCCTCCATCCATTCTCCAAAATCCTCTTTTCAGAACATCCTGTAGAAATCTCTGAACATCCTGTAGAACCCCAGCAGACTTTCTGTAGAAGCTCATAAACACGGTTTCTTGGCAGCCAAACTTTGTGAGACTCTCTGGAAGGGTGTTAGGGACCCTTTAGACCCTCTTTGAACCTTCCCAACCTTTCCCAAGCACTTCTCCTCCTTGATCCACCTCTGCACAGTGGAAAACTAGTTAAAAGCATATGCATGATAATACTAATAGCTTAAACAAAAATACAAAAAGATGTTTTCTTCAGATAGTGATAACTTAGACACATGCATTTTACCTTCCTAGAAGTAATGGCATCTCTTCTCGTAGTTTGCATTGTCATTTTTGCATCAGTAGGACTAGTTGGTAGAATTAGGGTTTGCTAGGGTTTGTATTTCTTTTTGGCTTTCATTTTCTTTTCGCAATTAGATTAGCTTCCTTCGAGTTAGCCTTCATCCATCAATTAAAAAGCTTCTTCTAAGAGCTCATAGAAGTTGGCTTAAGCTCCTAGCGGACTTGTGCCAGCTGACCAAGTGACAGTTACGGCAAGAGCTAGTACTTGTGCATACAGCACCGTCGCTTCCAAGTTTGTTACGAACTACCGGGTTGATAAAATTAAAGAAGGGAGTTCCAGGAGTTGTAGCATTATTGCTACAATACTGGGGCCCACCATCTTTTTGGCGCCGTTGCCGGGGAAGCGTCAGAGTATTGGTGATTGTCGCTTTTCTTCTATTTTTCACTACAATCTTCTTCTAAGTAGTTTATTTCATTTCCATTATGCAATTTCGTTTATGCAAAAGTAGATTAGCATTTACCGCTTTCATAGATTAGCATTTCAATTCTGCAATTTCATTTCTGCAAGCGTAGATTAGCATTTCAATTCCACAAGCGTAGACTAGCATTTCATTCTTGCAATTTCATTTGAGAAAAATAGATTAGTCCTTTCCTGCTTTCATTTCAATTCCGCATTTTCATTTTAGCAAGATAGTTAGTTGCAGTTCAATCTATTTCAGTTTTGCAAGTAGAAGTAGGAAAAAACAAAAATCAACCAAAAAGATTTCTTTTCATGCCTTGTAGGAGTAGAGATAAGTTAGAAAAATGATTTCACAACACGCCCCATTGTTTCACACGGCCAACCTTCTCTCTTCGTTGGCTGTGACTAAGAAGAACCCCTGGGTGGACATCAAGGCATATTTAAAGAACCTCTAGGGGAGAAGAAGAAGAAAACATTCCTCTAAGCGAATGGCTACAAGCAGAAATGTTGGGAGCAACATCTTGTCCAAAGATGAATTTGAAAATCAGATCAAAGATTTCAAGAGTGATATGAGGTAGTTTCTTGCCATGCAACTGGATACCTTGCGGATCCAACAGAAGCAAGAGGAAGCCAAGAGGGCTTTGGTCATCTTTTGTCCTGGGTGCACTAGAAAGCATCCTAGGAACGAATGTCCAATGCACTCCCTAGAAGTGTGTTTCATCTGTGAAGAATACCATCCTACAAATCAGTGCCCTTCCTTGCCTGAACTTAAAGTTGCATATCAGAGAGCCAAAGGAGCCACTGAACCACTCCATTATATGAACCAAAGGAGGCCACATGAACCTAGATCTTATCAGCAGGAACTGCAAGGGACATCCGAGACCTATTATGACCCCTACCAAGCCACTTTCATGCCTTCTTGGGGTCCCCCTGCTCATCCTTCCTGGTTCACACCTCCTCCTTGTTCCTTCACAGATCCATATTATGCCCAACCAGTTGCTCATTCATTTCACTCTTATGCTCAGCCACAGCCTCAGTGGAATGCACCTTATCAGGAGTGGAGGCCCCAGTACAACTCTCATCCCGCTCATTTTCCTCCACCACCTGCTCATCCACAACCATCGCCTCCTCCTCCACCAAGGCAACCCCAAATGCCTACCCAACCTCAATGCCATCCATCTCCATCTCAATTTCACACCTCCACTCAACTACCCGTACCATTTCCAAAGCCATACAATGGAGTAGCTCAACCCAATTGCAAAGCTGAGGCACAACATGTGCAAATGACTCCTTTTGAGCTCAATGATGTTCACCAAAGCTCAGGAAGAGTGTTGCAAAACAGAGATTATATTGACAACATTGAAGGACCAAAGGAAAAAGAAGATTCCAAAGAGGAGATCAAAGAACCATGGGCTGCACTTGATGAAGAGAATAGATCAGAATCAAAGATCGAGAGAGTTTCCTCATGGTTACCATCAAATCTTCCATGTATTCAAGAGAAAGATCAACAAAAAGAGGAAGATCAGAAGGTCATGATAGAAGGTGACATGAAGAATGATCCAGATCAGCAAGAGAACCAAGGATATCAAAGCTATATTGAGATATGGTTTCAGAAGGTCACTAAGTTGCAGCGGTACTTTCTTCCTCAGTTATGTTTGATCCCTTCAAAGCCAGATCATTTGGTCTCTGAGATCCGGATACCTGTCAAAGCATGCATTTTGAGCCTTCACATCATTTTGTCTCTAATCTCGATGTGCACATGGCTCCATTGGAAGTATTCTTATACTTGAAAATGATTTTGTTTTTCAAGTAGGGTAGGGTAGAAAAAAAAAAAGAGAAAAAAGAAAAAGAAAAAAATGAAAAAAAAGAGGAAAATAGAAATCTAAGGTGAAAACCTCCTCGGAGGCGCCTTAGATTGGCTCATTGATTGAAAACCTCCATGAGGCGGTCAATGGGTTGGAAAAAAAAAAGAGAAAAGAGAATAAGATCTTTGGGTGAAAACCTCCCTTGGAGGCGCCCAAGGCAGGCAATTAGGGTGAAAACCTCCATGAGGCGCCCTAGTTGTTTTTTTTTCAAAAAAAAAAAAGAAAAAGAAAAAAAAAAGAGAGAAAAACGAAAAGAAAAATAAAGCTAATCTCCATTGAATAATTTCATGTTGCAGCAATGACATTGCAGGTTGCAAGAAGGACGTTTCATGACAGGAGGAGCACTCAAATCAAGGTTAAAGGAATCTTTTTTGTGCCTTCTACAGGAAGCTCTGTATTTCTACAGGAAACATCCTGTAGAACCTTTGGACGAACCAAATTCAAGTCTAAAATGGAATCTGATGGTGGGAATCTATTGATTAGGCCTACAAGCACTTGTGTGTCCATCCCTTGCCTTTCTCCATCATTTTTTCCACCTTATTGTGCTTCTCATTGTGCTTCTACAGGAACTTCCTGTAGAAATTGTGGGAAACTAGACATGGATTTCAAAAAGTGGTTTGGTGAACATGGTAGCTTCCTCAAGGGTTTAGAGGTCCTCATGCAATCTTCCAACTCCTCCTCCATCATCTCCATACCTGCATCACAGCCAAAATTCATTTTTTTCATACCATGCAAACACATGCAAAGTGCCTTGAAGCAAAAACACATAGGACAAAATTTGTTTTTGCCATAACTTGAAAACCATGCATCCATTTGACAAACCATTTTATGGGGAATTGTACAAGGGTAATGGAAACATGCTTGAGCAGTTTCAGCCAATTCTGGTGCACGGTTTCCAAGAAATCAGCCTCCATCACCATCAGCCATTTTTGCATTTTCTCCATATCCGTGCATCCGTTTCAAAACCTGTTTCATGGCGATATGCATGTGAGTGATAGTAACCTACTCAAGCAGTTTCAGCCGATTCCGATGCACGGTTTCCGAGAAATCGAGCTTTGAAATCTTTAGCCATTTTCCAGTTTTCTCGAAATCCATGCATCCATTGATCATGATTTTGCTATGGGAGATGCATAATGATGATAGGAACATGCTCACCGAGTTTCAGATCAATCCGGTTTACCGTTTGAGAGCAATGGCGAAAACAAGTTCTGGTTTTGTGACCATGCAGCAGCAGCAGCTTGAAGGTGCAGATCTGAACGTGGAAACAATTGCATGCAGCTCAGATCCAGCCAGAGGACACCTGCATAAGGAAAAAACAATCAAAGATTAGCAGCCAAGCCACATGCAATCAGAAAAACCAATGCATGCAGCAATGACAGGCCACAGCAGCTCACGACAGCCATTCAACTTCGAGGTATGTGACTGAAACTCATTCTTCTATTGCATAAATTTAATTTAAAAACTGCATGAATTGATGGAATGGTGGGATTAAGCCACGAATTATCAAGGTTAAGCTGTTTGTCTTCTCTAGAACTCAGCCGGTAGTCACGCAGTACATGTGGACAGGTGACTCACGTGAAAATTAAAAAAAAAAAACAGTTAGTGTCAGCTGCTTGAACTCCAGTGCAGCGGATCAAGAAGAAAGCATACAGTTAATAAGTAGAACATGCAGTTCATGATACCACTGCAGTTCATGGGCCAGCACACGTCTTTGCCGCCTCACTCCACCAAAAATCACGCAGAAATTAATGAGCGCTCAGCTGAAATTCATGGACTGTTATTCAACTTGCACTTGCAACCTGTTCAACTGAAGATGCATCCTCTTCTCCCACAATCAGTTAACCTATCATCCTTCGCTGATTTTTTTGGCCTGTTCAAAATTCTCCCGCTCATCCAATTTGAAGCTTGAAGAAAGCCTATTGTTTAGTTGAAGTCAAGGTTGTTGCAAAACAACTACAGCCCAGGAACAAATGGATTGCTTCTCCGCTGCAGAGTTTGGACAGACTAAACAGGGATAGAGCACGAAGTCTTGAGCACAAGAATTACTTGAATGAAAGCAAGGAAAAGAGCTCGAGATTATGAAGTTTTTCCAGATAGAACATTATTTTCTGACTTGAAATGTTCTACTTCTTCATTGGTGAGTCTTCACCAGGGAATTGATTATGGGACAGAGCTATATATTTTGAAGTGATTCAGTTGATACATACCATTCAAGGTTATCCAAAACAGTAGAGGGAAAAATGACCAGTGAAGTTCTCATTTATAGATAGGCTTGCATTGAAGGATATTGATGAAAGTTTATCCTTCTTGGAGAAAGCCCCCTGCTTCATTGAACGATATGGAAATCAAAGAGTAAGAATACCTTTGGTAGGTTCTTTCATCTCTTAGGAGTTGTATGAGATTTTATTCAAAATAATTTGAATTTATCCTAGACCAATATGGAACATGGGGAGAATTAATTGTTGAGGAAAGATGCCATCTCTGCAATATGATCATGAATTCAAAACAGAGCAGTAGAATGTTGATAACAGAAATGAATTCAGCAGTGTCTATAACTAAAAATTGTTGACATAAAGTTCTTATTTTCCTTGAAACACATGCAGAGCCATAAATGAAACAATTGACTGCCAATTTTGTTGTCAAAGTTTTGATTGGCATTAGGAAATGTTCAAGATTGCAAGTGAAAAATGAACAGATGGACTCAAACAAGGTGTAGCTGTCAGTCAAAAAGTATGAAGATTGGTACCTATCTTTGGTGGCAGATGGCTTGGTCTATCATATTCTAAGGGGACATTATCAAAGAGCTGCCTTACTGATTGAAAGTTAATACGGTTGTCTGTGGTCATGCTATTCAGCCCCAAGCATCAAGTTTTGGTGCCAGGGTAAGGGAAAACAGGAGCTACAATGAGAATGCTTATAAGGGTTGGCTCGAAAATTGGTGGAGAGTCATTTCTGAGGTGGAAGCAACAATAGGGACTGTTGCCATTGCTCCAGTTTCAAGCAAGGGTTTGAACTTCGTTCATCATCTCATTAGCACGAATAGCTGGAGAGAGGTTAGGGCTGTCTTTATTCTATTGGCAGTATGTGGTCTTGGTCCAGGTCAAACAATAGAGGCAGAGTTGTATGTTTCTTTTCATCATCAGTTAGTACCTCTCAAGTTGGGTGTCTATTGCAATAAGGATGGCTAATGACAGCAGTTCCTCACATATCTACAGAGAAGAAAACATTGAAGATGACAGTCTTGCAAACAGGGCCGAGGAGTTACAGTATGGGCTGTTGATGGGCTGAAATTGCAGCAGATGAGGTTTTATCGTTCCCCGCTTAACAGATTCTTGAGTAGTTTTGATTGTGTCTGTGTGCTCTCTCCCGAAATGGTTTGTGCTTTACCCCGGGATGGGATGTTACAGGCTGGAGTCTAGGGCAGCCACAACACAGTTCAAGGGGAAGGCACCCCCAGCCAAGCAAGCAAAATCAGAGAAAATTGGTTCTACAGGAAGTTAGCAGACTGTTTCTACAGGAAGACAGAGGACTGTTTCTACAGGAAGCCAGCGAACTGTTTCTACAGGAAGTTTGAAAAGAGGGAAGCCAAAGGAGAAATCGGCCGAGATGTTAGCCAAAGAAGCCACCAGGGCCATCAAAGATGAGGAGAGAGATTGGTTGCTCAGAGGATGAGCAACACTTTCAGTAGGGGGGTGATGATGAGCCCCAAAAATGGACAATTATTTGGGCTCATTCAACCTCCTAAGTTGACTTAATCCACCATTCTCATTGGTTTATTGCATGTTTTTTATTATTTTTATGTTAATAGAGTGAATTTGGTTAGTCATTATGCCAACAAGTCTAATGGGTGCTTTGTGTAGCCTTTTTGGTCCACTTGGAGACAAAATTGAAGGTCTTAATGAGCACTTGACAGCCAAATTCGTGGGAGAACAAGCTAGAGGATTTGTAGGAAGGTGTCCCCCTCATTTATGTGCCCTTACCTCGAATTCTCCACCATTAGCTCGAAGTTCAAAGGCCACCAAATCAATGAGCACAAGGGCAGCCAAGCAAGTCAAGTAGGACTGCTGTTAACTACAAGTCTTGGGCAACCAAGTCCCTAAATTTTAGGAGGACTGTTGGGTCCTCAAATTGTATAAATAAGAAGGCTTAGGGCCTCATTTTGGGGTTAGCCAGTTAGTCATTTTGTAGCCAATGGTTAGTCATTTTGTAGGCAGAAGTTAGCTAGTTTCTATTTCGATTTTTAGGCAATAGATTAGCTTTGCTTTCAGCTCATTTTCAAGTTCTCCTTGTGGACAGTTTTGATGTAACTCTTCTTTTCTTGCTCAATAAAGATGAATCCAGCTTTGCACCAGCTCTAAATCTCTCTTAGGAGGCTATAGCTCTTGGGGTTGGGCCCATCTCAAGCGCCCAGTACCTCCTTTGATTATCTTTATGTGTTTTTGCTGCATTCTTAGAATATAATCTGCTATTTAGATCTAAATCTTGTTTTGTTATTTAGTTTGTTTTTTGATGAGTAAAATAGTTTTTCATGCTCAGATTTAGTTGATAGGTTGTTAACAGAAAAAGCTTCAAGAAAAGGGCCAACAAACATCTATGGTTTCACCTCTCCCTTAGTGGGATCAGGAGCTGTGACTAGGATGACTTTGCTGCCCACAAAAACACTGACTTTGCTTTTCCATGCAATCATTAGTGTTTGGTTTTCATTTGCAGAAGTTGGTTACATGTTCAGATCTTTGAATGCTTCATTTCATAGTTAATATACATGGTTTCCTTGCAAATAAAGCTGTTGTCCATTCTTGTTACTGTTAGCTAGATCATATTAGGGTAGCATAACTAGATCTTTGTTTTCTTGCATGTCTTTGTTTGTTCAGTTTGAAAAACCACTTGCAGAGTACCTATTACCCTTCCTTACCTACACATACTCCATCCAACCTACCTGTTTCATCCTTCACTCAGAACCCTTACCTTACATTTACCTCATTCGCTTACTTTGCCATGATTCTCATCTTCTTGTACAACATCGTTTCATCCCTCCTTGAACAAATCTCACCATCTACACCTTCTCCTCAACTCCAACCTCCAAGTCTTGAACTCCCCTACACCCCTATTTCACCTCCATACTCGTTCCTCCACCTTTTTCCCTCCATCCATTCTCCAAAATCCTCTTTTCAGAACATCCTGTAGAAATCTCTGAACATCCTGTAGAACCCCTGCAGACTTCCTGTAGAAGCTCATAAACACGGTTTCTTGGCAGAAAAACTTTGTGAGACTCTCTGGAAGGGTGTTAGGGACCCTTTAGACCCTCTTTGAACCTTCCCAACCTTTCCCAAGCGCTTCTCCTCCTTGATCCACCTCTGCACAGTGGAAAACTAGTTAAAAGCATATGCATGATAATACTAATAGCTTAAACAAAAATACAAAAAGATGTTTTCTTCAGATAGTGATAACTTAGACACATGCATTTTACCTTCCTAGAAGTAATGGCATCTCTTCTCGTAGTTTGCATTCTCATTTTTGCATCAATAGGACTAGTTGGTAGAATTAGGGTTTGCTAGGGTTTGCTAGGGTTTGTATTTCTTTTTGGCTTTCATTTTCTTTTCACAATTAGATTAGCTTCCTTCGAGTTAGCCTTCATCCATCAATTAAAAATCTTCTTCTAAGAGCTCATAGAAGTTGGCTTAAGCTCCTAGCGGACTTGTGCCAGCTGACCAAGTGACAGCTGCGGCAAGAGCTAGTACTTGTGCATACAACACCGTCGCTTCCAAGTTTGTTACGAACTACCGGGTTGATAAAATTAAAGAAGGGAGTTCCAGGAGTTGTAGCATTATTGCTACAATACTGGGGCCCACCAGTATGTTTCACAAAAAATATGTCATCCAAGGACATAAGGCCTCGGGCCTTTATTACCCGAATATGTCGATACAAAAGTAAAAAATGTATCCCTAAAAGACTAAATAGCTAAGCATGATGATGATCATGATAGCAGACTATGGCACGAGCAACTCAGTGTAACAGTCACCTGAGTGGTCCTAAAACCCCAGTCACATGTCTCTGGTACTAGAGAGGCAGATCATCCATCCTAGTCTCTGGGATGTCAACGGTAAACCTCTCTATGTTGTCCTCTAAATTTGCCAGTGCCTCTCCCAACTCTAGGTTGGGTACTACAGCTTCTATAGGATGGTCATGGCGAATGTCAAAACGCCATAGTCCTGCTAGTCGAATTAGGCCACATCTACATAGGCATTTCTAGTAATTAGCCTTGAAAGACAAAAAAAACATAAAAATGAAAAAAAATGAAAACATCAAAATGGGACATTCTCACCTAGGTCACCCCATTGTGTCCCCACTGGAAGAGGGATATTTGGGTCGCCTCTGTAATCCATCCCCACATATGGAAAGTCTTCGATCGAGATGATTTGTTGACTTAACCATATAAAGAACTCAGGGACATATTGTACCACTAGACCATTGTTCCCTTGATGAGCCATAAGAGAGACCCACCTAAGAAATCATGGATCCTGAGATCCTGCCTCATCCACTAGAACCTATTGTCGCATGAGTAGTGGAATCCTCTCTAGAGAAAAAGAAATCAAAATGGCACCATAGTCGAAGTTCTTCAGTCTGCCATTTTTTATTCTAGTCAGTTGACAACCATTGCCTCACACCAGTTAAAAATTGTTGACTCCCAACACTCCATGGTAATCTGCATTTGGGCCTTCATGGCCAAGTGAAGGGTGGCACTACCACACAATTTTCTAATCATGAAAGTAATGGTCCTCAAATCTAGGTCCCCAATAGTCTTGATATCAATCCTGCCATCTTTGAGTTGTGCATTCCCACATAAATGACAGAAGTATCCAGTAGTAGTGTCTCCACCCTACCTCTGCTCGAATAAATAAATCTCAGCTCCTCTATGAGAAAGCCCAGTCAAAAAATATATGTCATTAGCATCAATGGTGATATGATGATCCTCAATCACAAAATATTGGTCCTAGACATCCCATGTTCACGCCAACCAAATCATAATCTCTTCCTGAACTTTCATCCCTAGAATGATCCAATATTTGTAGAGGTCGTAGTTTCTTAAAACCTGCATTGTGGCAAGATCATCCAAAACAGTTGAATATTAGGCTTCATGTTCTATCTCCCTCCTTTCAGTGATGGAATGATCAAATAGTCCTGAAATAACAATTAGAAGGACTCTTAGAACAATTATTAAAACAAATTGTGGATTTTTTAGGGTGGAATTTCCGCATTTTTCAAAATCCCTTGGCACCTGCGCAGCTGTCTTTTCGGAAACAGAGCGCAGCTATATGGATACTCAGGCGAGTTTCCATGTAGGTAGCGTATTTTATTATACAAAACAAATATCGATCTGCGTGAACCTGATGGAAAGTTCTCGTGTAGGGTCGAGGGCGCATTTTTGAAAAATGGAACTCTCCCAAAAAGTCACATGAATGCCTAAAAATGGAAAATAAACTGATGAAAATGTAGATAATGAAGAGATCTATTACCTGGAGGAAATGGCTCGTGATTTCATCCACTAGTTTGCTCGGAATCAGCTTCGGAAGTTCAGTGGTAAAAAACCCTCTTTCTACTCTCCAAATGAGTAAAAATAAATAGGGAAAATGGAATTACTTTTTCAACTTTTATAAGTTTTTTAGGTGATTAAAATATTATTTTTATACCTAGGACCTTTTAAAAGTCATATTTTTCACTTTTTTTACCCAAATATAGTTATGATAATTTATTTGAGTTCAATATGCAAAACAAGTTATAGTGTGAAAATGAATCATTTTGACTATGAGCAGACTTTTATCACTTCCCATGCTCTTAAAAAATTACAAAAAGCAAACCATGGAGTCTTCTTTTAAGCCATTTTTCATACTCTTAAAACATGAAAAGATTGTCGAGCACTTGATTGTTCAAACTCATAAAAGTAAATGAACAACCATCCACTCAGTATAAGTTTACCCTTTCTACGGATTGAACTAGACTATTTACAAAAAAGGTATACGTTGACTAATTATGGTCAATAGAGTTCTCTCCCACATTATTTTATCATTTTTCAAGCACGAGGGTCTAAAATTATGAAAAAGAACATCATGGAGTTTTCTTATGTTTTTCTTTTGACTCCCTAAAACTGAAAAACACCGAACTTTACTTTCTCTGGGCTCGTTAAAATTTTACAGTAAAAGAATTGAATGAGTTTCCTTTTTGTGTCTTTTTCAAACTCTTAAAAGAAAACGACATTGTGCTACTCCTTTACTAGACTCATAAAATTAAATAGTATAGGACTCGTTAAGCATAACAAGACTGAACCACTCCTTCTTAGGGTTCGTTAAAAATACTTCGATGGACTCATCCAAAGGATGAGCTTATAGGAAAAGCATATTTTATCCTCCTGTTGATGCCTCGAAAATCGCTACATCAACATCGGGGAAAACCACCTAGTCTGGACCTTAAAAGCAACTCCTTTTCTGTTTGGTGTGGTGGCTCTGACTGGATATAATGGAACTAGTTTCCTAGTAATTTATAAATGGGATGGATAGGTGATTGATCTTCTAATATCTAATGGTAATGATGGATGATTTATTCTAAAATGCAAATCATAAATAACTAATCTATCCCGAGAAGTATTTCTCTTAGTGCAACTTTTGATAGTTCTTATTGACAAATAGGCATATAGATGACTCTACTTGTAAACAAGAATATTCATTCATATGATAATTACTTTGTTCAAGTAGTTGAACAAAGTAATAATTAAAATATTATTACACTATTCCTTATATATCATTGACATACATATGTATAAAAATAACAACTCTTAAACATTCAATAGTGATAAGTGAAAGAATTGCTGTGAAGGCATATACATACATCAATAATAGCAAAAATGATTAAATGTTGATTCACATGAAAGCATGAAGCAAGAACATAGATAATAGTACCATATGTGTCTAAATCCTCTCCTATATGAATTGCATTCAAATCCCGCCTTTCAACATAGAAATTTTTTTACAAGAAGCAATAGTGCATGCCACATAAAAGTATTCTTCATCAAAATTCAAAATTCAGGTCTAGTTTTAAAAATATATATATATACATATATCGGAAGCACAGTAGTGACAACTTCCAATCCAAGTCTTAACACAAAATTTGAGGACCCTTTCTAAAACATGAAAGGGTCTATAAATACTATCTAAAATAACAAACTATGAAATAAAAATGTTGTGTGCTAGTATAACCAAATCACAAATATATGAAAATCTCCCCGAAATAGGCATGCTTGCTGTCGGTAAGAATGGTTCACTATTTTGGCTGACTATCTTGTGGCTTGAGCTAGCAAATGGCGAGCATCGGTTGTAGTTCTAGAGGATGACTCATGCGTGAATGTAACTTGGCAGTGTATGTGGCATCAATAATTTTGGGAATTATGTAACCGATTGCATTGGTGAAGAATTTCATCACTGTCCTCTGACTATGCGGTTTAACAAGGAAGATCCAAAAGGTTTCACATGTTAAAACTTGAATACCTGCGATTAATCTTTCCCTCTACTCTAGCTCCTACTTCCATGTCTATTCCAATGTCTTCACTGATGGAATTTTCCCTGGAGAACATTCTAAAATTAAATTTGACAAATAAAGAGTATCATTAATTAATTTAACTAGATTACTAGTTGCCGATCTGCATCTTGACGTCGCCCTTTCTGCCTTCATTAGTTGAGATTGCCATTCAGGTAATAGGATTTCCTTATGCGATTCAAGAATTTGGGGTAGATTTATAGCTTTTCCTTCCTTGGTTTCTTGCCAAGAGAGAAACTCTATTAGTGTTTCATCTGCTTGCTCCAATTTCTATCTCACGTCAACTGACTTATCAATCATGGATGAGGGAATTTCACATAAAGGAAGAACGAGAGAGGTATTGTGACATAACAAGCTCAACTATTAGATAGTGCTTTGGTAATTTGGAGAGCTTGGATTTGAATTCTCCCACTTAGGGATATCCTTTATATCTTTCTATTTGCAGTGATAGTTGAGCAATCTATTCTTCTTTTTATTTGTTCAATTGTTCATTCAATAATCGCAACTTGCTCAATGCTTGTGATAGTTCTTATTGCTTCTGAATTACATTTTGATCAATTATTTGTTTTTCTTTGAGCAATTTCTCATTTAATTGATCATTTGATTGCCTCTAGGTTGCTAACTGTTGTTCTAACTGCTTTATCCTCTGCTGCTTCTCTTTTACCTATGTCTCTAGCAAAATAATTGCATGATCCTTTTCTTTAAGCAAATTGCTTACCTCTGATGCTTTGTCCATAGTAGCTGCTATGTATGCTCCAGCATACTGAGAGAGTTTAGTGAGATCTTCAGAAGGGTTGACTTCTTCTCTCCATACCACATTTGTTATCTCCATTTGTGAAGGTAAAAGAGAAGATTGATCAAGTTTTCTCTTTTTCCTTTGTCTCTTGATTATAGCCCTATGCTTAGGGCTGTAGAAGACATCCAAGGGTGGTATTTCTTCTACATGTAGAACAATTTCATTGGATGGATTCTCAGGGATTATCTCTACATCCTTTTGAGTCATGGGTGGGCCGCTAGTTCTTTCAGTCGGAATTGTATTAGTTGCTGTTTTTTGACCAATTGTCACCTCATGTGTGTTAAATCCTTGTAGGCTTTCAGTATTACTGATAATAGAATTGAATTGTTTCCATTCTTTGAGCAGTTTGCGATCAACATAATTACTAGAATCCATGATTTCACTACTCTTTCCTTGTTCTTGCTCCTGCTCTGGAAATTTTTCTTTTTCAGGAACCTTTTCCACTGTAGGAGTCTTGTCGGCATCTTTCTGTTCAGTTTGACTTGATGGATGAATTGTAGGGGTTGTAGCTAATAGGTCTAAATGCAGAGTTTGCAACCTCTGGTCTCTGAGCCTATTGAACATTTCTAACCCTTCTTCTTGATACCTGATTCTTGCCAATCCTTTAACTTGAACAAATGTATCAGCCGAAGAAAATAAATCATCAAAGTCATCCACTTCATGATCAAATTTAGCCAGTTTAGCTTGATCAAGAACATTATAGGCAACCTTATTTGGGTCATATTGCCTGTTAGGAATGGTGGCAAGATTCAACATCTGCATCTTCTCCGCCTCTTTTTCTGCATGCTTGTAGTCATGTAGGGTAAAAATGCCACATCGTAAGGGAAATACAGGCCACATCTGTTTCTTGGAGTCCCTAAGGGTTCTTGATGTCCCTTCAATAGTTATCTGATATGCCAATTCTCGTGCTAACAATTTATCAGGAACACACAAGGGGAGGACATGGGATTTAGTGAGACTACCAAAAAGCCTTACATAGGTAAATTTTTCCTCCCCAAACAAACTGCCTACTACTATCAGGTCAATTTCTACTTCCTGGGATATTCTGGGGGCAGGCTTATTGGAAATAGAATAATATGCAGGTAAAACAAAACCATTGCAAATTTTGTACAAGTGATTTTTGTAGTGAGCTTTCCACAATTGCTTATGATAAATATGAATCGGGTTTGGATCTTGGGCAGTCCATTTCCATCCGAGTACTAGGTATTCAGAATTAAAACAAATAGTATCCATAATATATGCACTGTAGTAGAAGGGGGGAATGGTCTGGGAAGTTTTATATGCATTTGTTTTGTACTCTAAAATTGTTGTGGCTAGTCTATCAGACAAAATATTTGCCCAATCCATAACATAACCATTAATTGCTGCTTCCATTAGTGGGACCATATCTATAGTGAATTTGGAAGAATCATGTTGTCCCCATAATCTATACATCATAGCTCCAGCATAGCAATAAGGGGAAGCTAATGAGTCAATAGAGTACTTACTCGATGACTCGTGCTTGTGTTTCTTCGGGAAATGCCTCCATTGCTTTATCGGGGCTGACTCTGAGTCATTTTCCTTTGCAAATGCTTCTAGGAATGCCTTGTTGTATCGCTTCTCGAGCGGAGGCAAATGGTACATTTGCCTGAGATCTTCAGGCTTGAATGAGTCGAATATCTTTCCATCTGCCGTGGAAAATGTTCTAACGCTGCAATTTTTTTTACCACCCATCTCACCACATCAGTATATGGCAGGATTTTAGCTTGCGCTGCAATCCTATGAAGATAAGAGCAAGCCAATTCTTTTAGAGTTCCCTCTGACTTATTGATTGAATCAACAGTGACTTCCTCTGATAGTTCTTCGGGCTCCTCTACTTCTATCAGATTATAAATGCTTTCCGAGCTAGTATTTCCTAGACTAAGACATGTCATATCTAAGAATAATCCCTTCTTGCTCTGTTCTGGTTGTTTGGTCGTAGGAGTTGCTGTGGACTTCTTTGATTTCTTCCCCATTTTCACTGGATTTCTGGATTCGAAGACACTCTGCACAAACAGTTGCAAACCGTAACACAGAAATACTACTGCCGCAAGCCAATATGATAATGAATAGAATTGTGGTGATTGACATACGATAAATGAAATACATTTAAGAATTACCACAGATGAAATCTTTTAAAATATATATCATTAACTGTAATATTAAATAGCCATTCGAACCACCAATCTTGGTGAATAAATATCATAAATACCCATCTCGTCAATCGTATACCGAATGATTATTTCATGCGTGCTTTAGATTTTATCGTTTGGCGATAGGCAATAGATCACAAATCGCAATCGGGAATGTCAAAGGGAAGGGCTTTAGCACTTGCAATGAATATTTCCAATTGCTGAAAGTTAATATTACAATATAATGGAGTGGGGTATTTATGCATGCAAACCGTTTTTCAACATATATTTACCTTTTAAGATGCGCACCCAATTAATTGATTGCAATCGGGGTTTGGCTTAAGCTTTTATCCCTTTGTCATATGACTCCACCGATTGTTGATTTGCGATTTACTTTATCACATCGGGAGATTTGATGAGGCTTTTACGTATGTCCCTTTATCAACGAATATCTCCAATTACCGATTTCGATATCGGATCGGAAGATATGATGAGACGTTGTGTGTGTACCTTTGCCATTTGATTTCCCCGATTTCTGATTGCAATTTCCTTTTTGGATCGGAGAATTGGATGGGGGTTTGTTTTGTGTCTGTCCCTTTGTCATTGCGATACGCGATCTTTGATCGCTTTATCGCAATGTAGAATTGTTTTATAATATTTAAATGAACACTTTGTTTTTTATCAAAAGGCTTTATAAAAAATTAGGCCTTTTAATAGAGGTTTTCTTTATTGTGGGGTTAATACCAGTTTTATTCATTAATTCACAAATCTAACTAAGTTTATTTTAAAGGACCCATTTCACATTAAGATTTTGTATAAGATTTTTATGAAATGGGGGATTGTTGTATAGCACAACAATTGGTGATTCACTGGGAGAAACAATTATCTCTGAGAAAATAATATAATACTTTAACTTTCTTAATCTGAAAACCTTAAAAGATAGAGAAATTCTAATATAACTAGGTAGTCATAAATTCTGAATATAATGAAAATTATTTTTGCTATCTCTTTCTCATCTCAAAGTTAAATACATTCTAAGTTTTAGCTAAACCTTAATTGGTTGATAATGATAAAAAAAGAGACTTCTCCAACTTAGCTTGTATAATGACTCCTTTGTCATAGGTAGAGCCACTACTGCCAGCAAACGTCCATAGTCTTAGTAGGGTTACCTTTTAACCATTTAATCATTCATTGTTCCATCCATTTCAGAGTATAATTAAAAAGAATGAATCCAAAAGATATGTTTCCACATTTTTTGTATTGCATTTTCTTTTTTCCTTATTTCTTTATTTTGTAAGATAAAAAGCCATTGTCTTAGTTTGGTGGCCAGCTATTGACAATGCCATTCACTGGTTGTAATTTAACTGATCAAGCTGGCTCGTGATGAGACCCCTTATCTTATAATTATAAGTCATTACCCTGTTTTGGTATGCAATGTTGGTAATGTCAACTAAACTAGTCCCCTATGATCATGGTAAGCAGGCTTGCGTTAAGACCTCTTATCTTTTATATCAAATATATTTTAGAATTACACTCTAAGAAATTATAAACTTTGATGGATGGGATGAATAATTTTCTCCTTAAGAGAACATGGATGAAAGTTTTGAGAGTTGAAGATGCTGAGATTGGATCAGTCTTAGCTTTCTATTGATAACCTTTTTAGGCTTCTAAAACTTTTGAATGATTTACAGTATTTTCAAGTTTTGAGAAGATTTCACCAAAATAAAAAGGGTTTTCAGAGTTTACTTATATCTAATTTCCTAGAATTTTCCTTTTCCTTCAAGGCTTCCATTTATCAAAAGTAAATATTAAGACTATTTTCTTTTGAGTAACTTTTTCAAAATAGTAAAAACCAATAGAAGGCTATTTACAACTTTATTTTCTAAGATATTAAATAAACTAATTATTCACACAAATATAGCTGAAAATTAAATATTTACAAAGTGAGAAGGGGTTACCTTCTCAATTGAAGAATTTTTTCAGAAAAAAGCCCATTGACAGGAAGAGAATCCCTCTTTCCTGATAGATCCTACAATAAGAATGTTGATGGGTCTATCTTCTTGCTGATTTGAAACAGTCCAAGCCACATTTTCTGAAATTTAGTATGTTTTCCTTTATCCTTGTGGGCTTTGTCACATTTCAAAACTAGATCACCAACTTGTAAATGTTTTGAGCCGCTTCAATTTGTATCAAAATAAGACTTAATAATTTGTTGATGTTTGGCATGTGTAATTCGGTCTTTTCCCCTTTCTTCTTCTAGCTTCAGAATCTGATTATGTCTTAATTGAATAGAAGATGAGGGATTTTCTTCAATAAACTGCACTAAGGCTAGTGATGGAAGTACTAAGTTTGCTGGTATGACAGCCTCTTTTCCATACACTAGATTAAATGGAGAAGTGCCTATTGAGGCCTTCTGTGTTATACGGTCTACCCATAGTGCAAATATCAAATACTTATGCTAGTTTTTATGATTCTGATCAATAGTTCTCTTAATGATTTTGATAAGATTTTTATTGGTGGATTCTGCTAAACCATTACCCTGAGGGTAGTAGTTTGCAGAATATTTCAATTTGAATCCTCTTTTGATAGCAAATTCAAGTATAGAATTACCAGAGAAATAAGATGCATTATCAAAAATAAGAGCGTTTGGGACACCAAACCTCATAACGATGAACTGATCTATGAATTCAATGATTGCTTCAGAGTTTGCTGTCTTCAAAGGAATTGCTTCCACCCACTTAGTAAAATAATCAGTAGCTGTAAGGATATACCTATGTTGTTTGGATGAATATGGAATGATTTCTCCAATGATATCCAATCCACATTGTTCAAAAAGGCTGATCAATGTTGACTGGTTGCAAAGGAAAGGCTGGCTTCATTTGCCTTCCATTGGTAGTTTGACATGTTCTGCATTTCCTTACATATTCGTGAGTATCTTTAAATAAGGTGGGCCAGTAATACCCAACATGAATGATTTTGTGGGTTGTTATATCAGCTCCAAAATGTCCTCCTGGTGGACCATTATGTAGTTCCTGCAAGACCTTATGCGCTTCAGGTTTTTCTAGGCATCTTAACAAAATTGAATCATAATTCTGTCCTAACAACACATCATTAACAATCACGAAGTTTTTTGCTTTCAGTCTTATGGCACGTTTGTTTTTATAGGAAAGACTAGAAGGAGCATATCCATTTTTTAAATAGAGTATCAAATCTGCATATTGTGATTCAGGATCAACGGTACTTATCTCATTGATTTCTTCAATATTGTTTGTATCTTTATGTTCCTGAATATTAGAAGCTCCTGCTAACAACCTACAAAAACCTTGGCCTTTGATAATCTTTTCTGGTCTAATGTACAAATCATATTCTTGTAATGTTGTGACCCAGTTTGCCCTTTTTTCTCCCAATTCTCTTTGAACTAGTAACTATCTTACTGGTGAAAAAGGGACTATAACTTTTGTGTGAGTTTTTAAGAGAAAGGGCCTAAAGTGTTTAATGGCTTTGTGTACAGTAAAGACATGCTTTTCAACTTCAGAGTAATTAAGTTCAACACATTGAAGATTTGAACTATAAAATGAAATTGGTGCTTCCAAGTTTTGATCATTGATTTGTGTCAGCACTGCTGCGTAAGATGAATCAGATGCAAGAGTATATAGAATGAAATGATTTGAAAAATCAGGAGTGTTTAATGCGGGAGAATTTATGCTTGCTTGTTTGATCGAATCAAAAGTCTCTTTTTCTATATGCCCCTATTTAAACATTGAGTTTTTCTTGATCATTGATTGTAATGGTAAAACAATCTATGAAAATTATGGAACAAATCTTTTTACAAAATTAATTTGACCTAAAAATGATTGCATTGTTTTTTTATTATGTGGAAATGGAATATTAGAAATCTCTTTGATTCTATCTGGGTCAATATAAATACCATCCTTTGAAACAATGAAGCCCAAGAGTTTACCTTGTTCAAGAGCAAAAAAGGACTTCTTAGGATTGAGTGAAATACCATACCTTTTGCAGCAATCAAAGATTTGTTTCAAATCATGCAAATGATTTGATCTTTTTTTAGATAAAATAGTAATGTCATCCAAATAGACAACTACTGATTTATTGATTAAAGCTTTGAATGCTATGTCCATCGCTCTTTGGAATGTAGCTCCAGCATTGATTAATCCGAAGGGCATTTTTTGATAGGCATAAGTTCCCCACTTAGTTCTGAAAGTAGTCTTAAGTCTGTCATCGGGGTGCACCAAAATTTGGTTATATCCTGAAAAATCATCTAAGAAAGACATTAATTCAGAACCAGCTACTGAATGGAGAGTTTGCTCCATGATAGGTAAAGGGGAGTTATCATTTTGACATTTTTTATTAAGATTTCTGAAATCAATACAAATTCTGATGTCGCCATTTTTCTTCCTTACTGGAACCATGTTGGACACCCAATTTGAATGTCTAACAGGAGAAATCATCTTAGCTTTCAAGAGTTTGTTTAATTCAACTTTTATTTGACTCTCTAGGTTATGATGAATTTTCCTTAATTTCTGTTGTACTGGTTTTTCTTCAGATAGCATTGTAATTGTATGTTGTATGATAGATGTATCATATGTTTTCAAATCATCATATTTCCAAGAGAAGACATTTTTATATCTATGCAATAACATGATAAATTCACTTCTTTCTTCTGAGGTAAGTCTTAATCCCAAATTGATGTTTTGTGTGTTATCTTGTGTTCCAAGGTTAATTAATTAATTAATTAATTGAGATGTGAAACTATTAACTGAGAAAGGTGATTATTGAGCAGTAAAATTACCAAAGAATGATTTAGATGAGTAGTTACCAAGAATGTTATTGTTGAATGCTATAGGCTGGTTTTCTTGTTCAAACTATGTCACAGTATGAGTCATATGCTTCTCCCGATCAATCTTAATATGATTTGGCTTTCCTTTATAGGGCAGCCACATGTGAGACCAATCGGTAGAAATATAACCGTGAGGCTTCTCGGACCAGTCTCTACTTAAAATCAAACCATAAAACTTAGGAATATCAGCAATTAATATGTCAATTCTCTGAACCACTCTTGGATCAGCTGATAACCTGATGGTAACTAAGTTGATTTCTCCTAATACTTGGACCTTAGTTCTATCCAGCTGTACAATATGCACAACAGAGTTTTGGGGTTCAATATTCAGTTTAGAACAAACCAAGGCCGACATTATATTCGATAAAGCCCCTGATTCTATCAAGCAATTGTACAGATTTCTATTATAAATCTCATAGGTCAAGAGAAAAGGAGGAGTACAGGAATTTGATCTATCTTCGATTAAAACAGTGTCAATGGATTCCACTCTACCAGGTGGTGGTTTACCTGTCTTAT
The DNA here is from genome assembly GCA_031772625.1 of Pinus tabuliformis. Classification (NCBI taxonomy): domain Eukaryota; kingdom Viridiplantae; phylum Streptophyta; class Pinopsida; order Pinales; family Pinaceae; genus Pinus; species Pinus tabuliformis. Next base: position 77,057,539 of record CM062809.1, read on the forward strand.
TTGTAGCTTTGGACAATACAACATTTGGAAGAGGAGAAGAAGGTACTGCATCTAATTCTTTGAGTAGAAATTTTTGTTGATGCTTAAGCTTACTATGATCAAACATCGTGATATTTGCCTTTGTTTTCTTCATGTCTTCAATGATGTTGTAATCCATAGAGTCTGTAACTACTAATGTTTTAGATGTTGAAGGTGGACTGGAAGTTGATGACTGATTTTGAGTAGGAGGCGTTGTAGATTTCTTTGTGGGAGCCTTTTCTTTAGTAGTGGTACCTATTTTATTTTTCTTCTGAGTTGTTTGAACAAGTTCTGGAGTGCCTTTACTCCTGGTACTTACTGGGAAAGCTTCCTATTCTTTTTCCATATTGGAATCGGGCAAAATGAAGTCCCACATCCCATGACATTCTATTGTTGCCTCTTCTTCGGTTTCTTTAGATGATAAGACTGTATCTTCTTCTTCATCATCCTCATGGTCTGAATCTGCATTGGATGTAGCATTAGGGGGTTTTGATTCTGGTTTTTTGAAGTTTCTAAATGGCTTTTTGGTTGAAGTCTCAGCTACATGTTTCTTGATTTCTATCATTTCATTTGACATAGTTTTTAGAAATTTTTGGAGACCTTCCATATCGTATGGATCTTTAGCCATTTTCTTCTTTGAATCATCTTAAAAAGAGATTTTTTTATATTTTCTATCTTCAAGAGTAGCTTTCTTTTCTAAAGCGATGATGCGTTTCTCTACAGCAAGTGCCTCTTTCATATTTTCTGCTAGGGTAGGTTTTCCAGCTCTATCTACAAAGATAGCTATGTTTGAAGGTAAAGCTGTTATATACCATTCACTTCTAACTTGTTCACTTGGTTTAGAGGCAGTAGGAATCTTATTTAAGAGTTTATTAAATCGTGAATTAAACTCTTTAATAGGCTCTCTAGACTCTGTTCTAAGATTTGAAAGATCATTGATCAATGTTGCTACAGATCTGTCATCACCGTATTTAGTCAAGAACTGTTCTTGAAAAATATTCCAGCTAGTTATGGATCTTGATGGTAGGGAAAAGTACCAAGACCCAGCTGATCCTTGTAGGGTATAAGGGAAAATTTTGACAACTACATCTTCCTCAGTGAATCCTTTTAAGTTGACTGACAACATAAAATTATTTATATGTTCATCTGCCTGTATGCCTGCATCTGGATTGAATTTTGGCAACCATTTTTCAGGATGAGCTGGCAATGGGTTTAAAGGTGCAGGCATGGCGACTGCACCAGGACTGCTCCATGGGTTTTGTGCCATTGTCGAGCTACTAATAGATGATAGCGCAGATGAAGTTCTAGATGGTTGGGAAATAGATGTTGAAGTTTGAGATGGATGGGAAATAGATGTTGAAGTTACAGTTCCTTATTGAACAACAATCTGGAGTGGAGGAGTGGATGATTGACTTTGCACTAGAGAAGATGAAATGGAGGATGATGATGAGAAAGTTTCACTATCAAATCCTTCAGTATTCTTCCTTTCCCTTTTCCTTTTAGGCAAAGGTAACTCAGTAGGTTCAATACCAAGTTTTTCACTCTGAGTCTAGTGAGGGGGTGAGAAGGAATGAATTACGAAATCACACTGCCTTGAGATAGCTCAGATTTCTGTGGTGATATTGAGAATCCTTGAAGTTTGTGAATTATAGATTGTACTTCAGGAGATTCTGGAGTTAATTTATCTGAGATATTTTGGGGTTGAGCAGTGGTAGATGTCTCCTCTACTTCTCGCTTGAAAACTGGAGTTCCAGAATGCAAGGGAGAGGTCAGAGGTGAGGTGGAGGGAGATTTACTCTTATAATGGATTATAGATTTAGGTTTAGGCGCCATTCATAATTCATGCCCTCCTTCTAGATCTAAAAATGTTGAGGCCTCGAAAATCGCTACATCAACATCGAGGAAAACCACCCGGTTCGTACCTTAAAAGAAACTCCTTTCCGTTTGGTGTGGTGGCTCCGACTGGATATAATGGGACCAATTTCCCAGTAATTTATAAATGGGATGGATAGGTGATTAATCTTCTAATATCTAATGGTAATGATGGATGATTTATTCTAAAATGCAAATCATAAATAACTAATCTATCCCTGGAAGTATTTCTCTTAGTGCAACTTTTGATGGTTCTTATTGACGAATAGGCATATAGATGACTCTACTTGTAAACAAGAATATTCATTCATATGATAATTACTTTGTTCAAGTAGTTGAACAAAGTAATAATTAAAATATTATTACACTATTCCTTATATATCATTGACCTACATATGTATAAAAATAACAACTCTTAAACATTCAATAGTGATAAGTGAAAGAATTGTTGTGAAGGCATATATATACATCAATAATAACAAAAATAAATAAATGTTGATTCACATGAAAGCATGAAGCAAGAACATAGATAATAGTACCATATGTGTCTGAATCCTCTCCGATATGAATTGCATTCAAATCCCACCTTTCAACTTAGAAATTATTTTACAAGAAGCAATAGTGCATGTCACATAAAATTATTCTTCATCAAAATTCAGAATTCAGGTATATATATATATATATATATATATATATATATATATATATATATGTCAGAAGTACAGGAGTGCAACCACCAATCCAAGTCTTAATACAAAATTTGAGGACCCTTTATAAAATATGAAAGGGTCTATAAATACTATCTAAACTAACAAACTATGAAATAGAAATGTTGTGTGCTAGTATAACCAAATCATAAATATATGAAAATCTCCCTGAAATAGGCATGCTTGCTGTCGGTCAGAATGGTTCACTGTTTCAGCTGACTATCTTGTGGCTTGAGCTGGAAAATTATGAGCATCGGTTGCAGTTCTATAGGATGACTCATGCGTGAATGTAACTGGGCAGTATAAGTGGCATTAGTAATTTCAGGAATCACGTAACTGATTACATCAGTGAGGCATTTCATCGCTATCCTCTGACTATGCGGTTTAACAAGGAAGAACCAAAATGTTTCCCATGTTAAAGTTTGAATATCTGCGATTAATCTTTCCCTCTGCTCCAGCTCCTGCTTCCATGTCTGTTCCAATGCCTTCATTGATGGAAGTTTCCCTGTAGAACATTCTAAAATTAAATTTGACAAAGAAAGAGTATCATTAATTAATTCAACTAGATTACTAGTTGTCGATTTGCATCTTGACATCACCCTTTCTGCCTTCATCAGTTGAGATTGTCATTCAAGGAATAGGATTTCCTTATGCGATTCAAGAATTTGGGATAGATTTGCAGCTTTTCCTTCGTTGGTTTCTTGCCAAGAGAGAAACTTTATTAGTGTTTCATCTGCTTTCTCCAATTTCTGTCTCACATCAACTGACTTATCAATCATGGATGAGGAAATTTCACATAAAGGAAGAACGAGAGGGATATTGTGACATAATAAACTCAACTGATTAGATAGTTCTTCCTTTGATTTGCTCAATTGTTCATTCAATAATTGCAGCTTTCTCAAAGCTTGTGATAGTTCTTGTTGCTTTTGAATTACATTTTGATCAATTCTTTGTTTTTATTTGAGAAATTGCTCATTTAATTGATCATTTGATTGCCTCTGGGCTGCTAACTGTTGTTCTAACTTCTCTATCCTCTGCTGCTTCTCTTGTACATGTGTCTCTAGCAAAATAATTGCATGATCATTTTTTGTAATCAAATTTCTTACCTCCGATGCTTTGTCCATAGTAGCTGTTGTGTATGCTCTAGCATACTGAGAGAGTTTAGTGAGATCTTCAAAAGGGATGAGTTCTTCTCTCCATACCACATTTGTTATCTCCATTTATGAAGGTAAAAGACAAGATTGATCAAGTTTTCTATTTTTCCTTTGTCTCTTGATTACAGCCCTATGCTTAGGGCTATAGAAGACATCCAAGGGTGGTATTTCTTCTACATATAGAACAATTTCATCGGATGGATTCTCGGGGATTATCTATACATCCTTTTGATTCATGGGTGGGCCGCTAGTTCCTTCAGTCAGAACTATATTAGTTGTTGTCTTTTGACCAGTTGTCACCTCAGGTGTGCTAAATCCTTGTAGGCTCTCAGTATTACTGATAATAGAATCGAATTGCTACCATTCTTTGAGCAGTTTGGGATCAACATAAATACTCGAATCCATGAGTTCACTACTCTTTCCTTGTTCCTGCTCCTGCTCTGGCAATTTTTCTTTTTCAGGAACCTTTTCCACTGCAGGAGTCTTGTTGGCAGCTTTCTGTTCAGTTTGACTTGGTGGCTAAATTGTAGGGGTTGTGGCTAATAGGTCTAAAGGCAGAGTTTGCAACCTCTGGTCTCTGAGCCTATTGAACGTTGCTAACCCTTCTTCTTCATACCTGATTCTTGCCAATCCTTTAACTTGAACAAATGTATGAGCCGAAGAAAATAAATCATCAAATTCATCCGCTTCAAGATCACATTTGGCCAGTTTAGCTTGATCAAGAACATTATAGGCAACCTTATTTGGGTCATATTGCCTGTTAGGAATAGTGGAAAGATTCAACATCTGCATCTTCTTTGCCTCTTTTTCTGCGTGCTTGTAGTCATGTAGGGTAAAAATGCCACATCATAAGAGAAATACAGGCCACATCTGTTTCTTGGAGTCTTTAAGGGTTCTTGATGTCCCTTCAACAGTTATCTGATATGCCAATTTACGTGCTAACAATTTATCAGGCACATACAAGGGGAGGACATGGGGTTTAATGAGGCTACCAAAAAGCCTTACACAGGTAAAATTTTCCTCCCTGAACCAGTTGCATACTACTGTCAGGTCAATTTCTGCTTCCTGGGATATTCTGGGGGCAGGCTTATTGAAAATAGAATAATATGCAGATAAAACAAAACCATTGCAAATTCTGTACAGGTGATTTTTGTAGTGAGATTTCCACAATTGCTTATGATAAATATGAATCGGGTTCGGATCTTGGGTAGTCCATTTCCATCTGAGTATTAGGTATTCAGAATTAAAACAGATAGTATCCATAATATATGCACTGTAGTAGAAGGGGGGAATGGTTCGGGAAGTTTTATATGCATTTGTTCTATACTCTAAAATCGTTGTGGCTAGTCTATCAGACAAAATATTTGCCCAATCCATAACATAACCATTAATTGCTACTTCCATTAGCGGGACCATATCTATAGTGAATTTGGCATAATCATGTTGTCCCCATAATCTACACATCATAGCTCCAACATAGCAATAAGGGGAAGCTAATGAGTCAACAAAGTACTTACCCGATGACTCATGCTTGTGTTTCTCTAGGAAATGCCTCCATTGATTTATCGAGGCTGATTCTGAGTCATTTTCCTTTGCAAATGCTTCTAGGAATGCCTTGTTGTATCGCTTCTTGGGTAGAGGCAAATGGTACATTTTACTGAGATCTTCAGGCTTGAATGAGCCGAATATCTTTCCATCTGCCGTGGAAAATGTTCTATTTGACACTGGAAATTTTTATACCACCCATCTCACCAAATCATTATATGGGAAGATTTTAGCTCGCACTGCTATCCTATGAAGATAAGAACAAGCCAATTCTTTTAGAGTTCCCTATGACTTATTGGTTGAATCGGCAGTGGCTTCCTCTGATAGTTCTTCGGGCTCCCCTGCTTCTATCAGATTATAAATGCTTTCCCAGCTAGTATTTCCCAGACTAAGACATGTTGTATCTAAGATTAATCCCTTCTTGCTCTATTCTGGTTGTTTGGCCACAGGAGTTGCTATGGACTTCTTTGATTTCTTCCCCATTTTCTCTGGATTTCTGGATCTAGAGAGACTCTGCACAAAAAGTTGCAAACCATAACGCAGAAATACTATTGCGCAATCCAATATGATAATGAATAGAATTGCGGTGATTGACATACGATAAATGAAATACAGTTAAGAATTACCACGGATGAAATATTTTAAAGAATCTATATTTAACTGTAATATTAAATAGACATTCAAACCGCCAATTGTGGTGAATAAATATCATAAATACCCATCTCATCAATCGTATAACGAATGATTATTTCATGTGTGCTTTATATATTATCGATTGGCGATAGGCGATAGATCACAAATCGCAATCGGGAGTGTCAAAGGGAAGGGCTTTAGCACTTGCAATGAATATTTCCAATTGCCGAAAGATAATATTACAATATAATGGAGCAGGGTATTTATGCATGCAAACCGTTTTTCAACATATATTTACCTTTTGAGATGCGCACCCAATTAATTGATCGCAGTTAGGGTTTGGCTTAAGCTTTTATCTCTTTGTCATATGACTCTGCCAATTGCCGATTTGCAATTTACTTTATCGCATCGGGAGATTTGATGAGGCTTTTACGTATGTCCCTTTATCAACGAATATCTCTGATTACTGATTGTGATATCGGATCGGAAGATATGATGAGCCCTTGTGTGTGTACCTTTGGCATTTGATTTCCCCGATTGCCGATTGCGATTTCCTTTTCGGATCAGAGAATTGGATGGGGGTTTGTTTTGTGTCTGTCCCTTTGTCATTGTGATATGCGATCTCTGATCGCTTTATCGCAATGTAGAATTGTTTTATAATATTTAAAGGAACACTTTGTTTTTTATAAAAGGCTTTATAATATGATTTATTTACATTAGGCCTTTTAATAGAGATTTTCTTTATTGTGGGGTTAATACCAGTTTTATTCATTAACTTACAAATCTAACTAAATTTATTTTAAAGGGACCTATTTCATATTAATATTCTGTAAAAGACTTTTATGAAATGGGGGGTTGTTATACAACACAACACCTCCTCAATCTTGTAAAAAAATAAAGAGTTACTTGCTAGTAAAGGTGGGGGGGAATTGGGAAAAGGTATTCATTTTATATTCATTATAAAGGCAGTATGTCGCTCTTAAACATGATACTTTGTCACATTTATGTCCAGGTTAGGAAATTTATTTGTCTTCAAGTTAATCGAACCTCATTAAAAGTCTTCAGTTGGTTTTGAGTATTATCGTTGAGTCAAATGTTGCAAAGTCAATTGTCGTGTCATTATGTGTTGAAGGGAAATTCAACCTTGGTTCATATTCCTTTGCAAATTTTAGCCCTCAGTCGCATCGATTGTCCCTAAGTCAGTCCTTGCAGACTATTTTCCAAAACTTGACATTGTGTTTCGTGTCATAGGATTTCCTGCGACAATTCATTTCCTATCAACTTCAGCTCATTATCTAAGAAGTTCATGTAGAAACCTTTAGTACCTTGAGGCCTGCATGCCTTAATGGCAGGTTTCTCGCCTTCGACGAAAGTTTCTCATCATTGGCCTTCGATTTAAAGATTCTATGAGTGTTCGACTTCATATCACTTATTCGCACTTCATAGATTGTACTAAGAGTACCTTGAGAGCCATTGTCATTATGGGTGGTTTCTTTCACACTTGTTAATGGTTCACATCATTGACCAGTAATCAAGTGGTTTCTACCATATTCGACTTCAAGACATTCACTGGAATGGATAGATTCATACTATGGATCGAGAGATGGAGATCAAGACCTTAGATCTATTTTTATCAATCCAGGTTGCGAGGAGTTTTATATTCATGATCATGTAGACCGATTCGTAACAGATGGTTGCATCCATGTTGTGTCTACTATTGATATGATTCTTTGGTTTTTCCATACTTATTCATTAAGTTAGCTTTACTCTGAGTATCAGAATGCTTACCTCAGTGATGATTATATATATATATATATATATATATATATATATATATATATATATATATTCTTGAATGTTTCTTGCAGTTTTCCTACCATTATCTCTAATATGATCTTTGGCATGATAAATTTCTTAAATCTTTAAAACTTATTTTTCAAACTTCGCACTTTAGGGGGAAATTTGTTACACATCATTTTGTCACCATGACACTTGATCGATATAAATGGATTTCTCGCCGTCCGTGAACATGTTCCATTCAACTCCCTTAGAGGTCAAACAATCAAAAATCCTTTGAAGAAGATGAGAATTTTGGGGAAAATGGTTTGTATACCTTGTTAAATATGACCTACGCATTTTTCCTAGAAGATTATGCACATTCAATGTACTTGTTCCTGAGAACAGCGCAAAATTGTGCTTTGTCTACTACTCTAGACCGCACAAGTGAATCAAATAAAAGAAAAATCGAAAAGTGAGATCTAGAAGCATTTTTGGGTGAATATATCCCAAATAAAATCTCACAAGTCATATATATTCGAGTCAAACCCCTCAGATGATGGACCTAATTCCCTTTCGTCAAGGAACCCTAATTCCCTAATTAGGGAATCTCATCCTCCTCTTTTGGATCTAAAACTTCTTCCTCTTGACCTATAAATTGACCAGAGGGTAGAGGGATTGAGGAGGTCAGAAAAGATAGACTTATGATGTTGATTAAGATTGGAAGGTTTATCATCTAAGGAAAGGGTTGGAGGAATCTTGGAGGAACCTCATGAAATCAAGGCAAAGGTTGTAAGGCTCTTCTTTATACTTGAATTAATACAAATGTATCATTTTTTCCATTGTGTTGTCTTACTGAAATGATGAATGATTTATAGTTCTTTAGATATTCATTAAGGAAATTTCAATTTCTAATCTCCTTTATCATTATATTAAGCTTTTTTGAATCGTTGTGTTGCATATGCCTTTGATATTTCTTATGTTTGTGGTTGTAGGTCTTTTCAAGCATTGAGAAGCTACATCAAGACAAGTGGAGATCTTCATCAAGCATTTCGTAAATAGGTGAGAGGCTTATTCACCGTCTTTTATACTCCTAATTCAAATGAATTAAGCTTAGGGAAAGAGTTATCAGCGAGAGGGATTTATCCGCATAACATTAAGCAAACATACAATTTCAATGTCTTACCATGTAAATTGCATCCTTGTGTTTGCTTTCTCCTTGAAGCTTGTTAATAACATTGCAAATTGTGTGTCTGAATGAAATGTCATAATTATCCAAAGTGGTGATGTTGTGACTTCTTGAAAGCCTATAACCACTTTATTAAAATCTTGATAAGTATAAGGCTCACTATCATATCCAATGTCTAGAAAGTTGAAACCATGAGGAATGTCTACAATAACCAGGGCATATTCTCTTTTAGATATGAGTTTTGCAATGTCTTCACAATCACCTTGCATTATTTGATATTGGATAGTGTCTATCCCATTCCAAATGAAATGAGTAAGAGTAGGATAAAGTACAACATTCCTAAGATGTTGTTTTCACAGCCTTTCCAACTTAATTTTTTCAATAAAGATTTTGAAAGTATTTGGTACTCTACCTGCATCCTTCTTTGACATATTTAATGAAATAAAGAAATTTAATTATAAGTAATAAAATAAAATAAAATTTACATATGAATAAAATGAATGTAAAAATCAACATAACTTTTTTAATGCAAGGTAAAAATCTTTAAATGTTGATGTAGAACTTGATTCTTTGTAGTTGCATACAACATCATCTCAACTCTCTTCATTCAAAATTCTAACCATATGTTCTTGTATTTTCATATAAATCTTATGAATGAATAAATAAAGTAAAAATTTTTAATATAGTTATATGTATAACAAATACTACCAACAACAATATGTTATATTTAAAAGAAAATTATAATCCAAGAAAAAGTAAAAATAATTCAACAAACTTGCTTTTGAAATTTCAAACACATTTCATTCAATGACAATTCACCTCACTTCACATGACATAGTATTGATTTGACTAGTTTGTCCTCTTCAATCCTTGCGATGTTCTCCAATGTGTGGTAGCCATACCATCTAGAAGTTGCTTCATTTCAAGACATGCCTTACTATTGGTACATATTATGGGTTTAGAATTTTTAACCTGTTGATTTTTTATGGAAATATTCTCCCACGTGTTGAAAATATCATCAATCAATTCTCATATCTCCATAGTTCTAAATGCCAACTAAAAAATGTTATCCATGCCTCTGAATAATAATGAATTTACTTTGCCACCTTTTGAATTGATTGTATCTTCAATTCAATCTGTTTCCATACAACATTCCTTCTGAAAGTTTAAACTGGATTTTGTCTTATCCCCACCACATTTTTCTACAAATTCATTATGAATAAATTTGACCCTTTTGATGAAAGCCATAGACATTCTATACTCATTATCTGCATTATGATTCCATGCCAATAATTTTTCCTCTGTTTCTATTAAACCATCATAAATGATGCATTTCACTATTTCAAAAAAAGAGTGATTGGGATATTCCTCAATCAATTGTATTTTAGCCTCTGCTAAATGGTTCCCTCCAATTACATAATATTTGTATTCAAAACATCATGTCCTATAAAATTCCTGTTTGTTGGGAACTTGATTTGGATCAACAAGAACCACATAATCCACCACATGTGCATATGGATTGTACCTGAACAATGTTTTCAAATTATGGACATGTAGGTGATGTGCTTTTATAATTCGATATTGAGATTGTCCTTCATCTAGCCTATAGAATTGGTTGGAATTAAGCTGAAATGTTTTGCCACCATTAATTAATTTATTCTTCATCAAGTGATCTCGAATGAAATTTTGTTTTGTTTTAATAATGCCATCCTCTAAATCAGCACCTGGTGTTATGATTTCTTTGTTTCCTTTAGAAATTTCACTTTGATATTCATTGCTGTGCATGATTTTAACAAATTGACCAACTTTTGATTTCTTCTTCTTATTGGTTAACATATCTTATTCTACATAAAAAATCTCCTCGTCATCAACTGAAAGAGAGACATTCGTGGCACTTTTTCTTTTTTGGTATTTTATTCCTTTTCTTCTTTTGAACAATAGTTCTAATCTCCTCCTCACTAATGGTAACATATTTTTCAGCTTCAGTTTCCACATCTTCAAAAGAAACATGTTTAGCTTTTCTAGATTGACCCACCTTAGGGATTCTTTGATGATCCCATATATGTACTATTGCAGTGTCATGTATTATTGTTATTTTCTTCCTTCTCCTTTCTTCTTTTGTCTCTGTATGGAAACTGTTGATTGCATTCATAATATTTGGCTCTAGATAATACACACCCTCCAACATCATTCAAATGCTCTCAACAAAATCCTATCAAACAAAATACAATATGTCAATGACCAATCATTTATAAAAAAAATAATGATCTTTATAACAATCCGTAACACATAAATATAAATAAGCATACTAAAAATGTTATTTGAAATTTTGGTTGCAATTTCTTGACACAATGGTGTATATTTTTCATATGTGTCATACTTGACCTTTGAGAAACGATATCTAACATTTTCATATGTCTTGGGCAATTTAAAAACATAAATATTGTATGCTTTCGCACAAAACATATCTCTCGTACTCTGCTCATCACCTCATATGGTTCACCAAAGTTAATCATACCACAATATAGATAGATATGTGTACTATCATCGCTTTCAATATCTTTAACATGCCATGTAAAATTTATTTTATTTATTTCCCTTGAATTCATCCATTCAGAAATAATATTGAATGCACTTGGCAGGCAAGTTGCTTGACTTTTACAATGTTTCTCAATTTGAATATGTTCAGCAGTATTCATATAGTGTCCAACCGCAACTTTAGATGATGGAATTGTTTTCCTTGTTCTAAAAATATTCACAGAGACCTTCTTTGATTCTATCTTCTTGAATATATATATATATATATATATACTAATTAATTTAAAAAAAACATATATATTAATTAAAAATTTTAATTTAAAAAAAATAATAACGGTATAAATTTTATTTTAAGAAAATATAAAATTAAAATTAATCTAAATTTAATGTTAAAAACAACAACAACAATATAAATTAAAGAAATTATAAATATTTTTTTAAACAAAACTAAAATAATTTAAATATATAAAATTAAATAAATAAATAAATTGGGGATCGAAGGCCCATGGGTAGGCTTGCTTAGACCGGGGCAAGTCAGCTCGTGAGCCTTCGGCCCCATTTTTTTTAAAATTAAAAACACTAAAGTTATAGTAAAAAAAAGCATACTTATATTGCTTAAAAAAATCGATTAAAAAAAAATTAAAGGCAATATATATGGTTTTAAAAAACAATTTAATTAATTTTTTTGTTTTGCATTTTTGAAAGAAAAAAATTCTAATCCCATTTTTTAAAAATTAAAAACACTAAAGTTAGGGTTAAAAAAATCAATAAAAATAAATAAAAAATAAAAAATAAAAAAATCTAACGGGATAGGTTTTTTTTTGGGTCGTGCATGAATTGAAATCCCCCCCAAAACAAATTTAAAAAAAAAAAAAAAAAAAAAAAAATCCATTTTTTCATTTATCTTAATACAAAAAAATCTTAATTTTTCTCCTAAAAATCCTACAAATTTGAGTTTTTTTCGTCTTCTTCGCTAAACAAATTGGAGCATAAAGACTATAAAACAACAAAATTTCCCCATATTCCTCTTTAAATAGTCAAAATAGAAGGAAAACTCACCTTTCAAATGTGAAATCCTCTTGTTGAATGTGTTATCAATCACAATGCAGCTCCTCTGCAACATTGCTCCAAACTTTTTAACAAAACCGAGAAGACTTGACGTGATGTGACAAATAGAAACAATGAATGTTATTATATAGTGAAGATTGTGGGATTTCTTTAGCATTTCTTGAATGTGGAATTAAAATTAAAATAAAAAAAAAATAATATATAATTAATATTATAGGTTTAGATTAATTTTTATTCATTGTAGGATAAAAAATAAAATATTAGTTATAAAAAATAATTTAGTCACGTAGTCAATGTTAAATAATTTAAATAAAAAAAATATTTTAATTTTGAAGAAATGCATTAAATGAAAATTTATGTGGATATTTTGAATAGAAAGTAAGGTGAAATTTTTCAAGACCAAAAGTTTAGTAATATGTTTTCAAGTAAATTTTAGACGAAAATTTTGGAGGGAAATATTTCAAAAGAAATTTTTGGAGCGCAAATTTTCGGAAAAAATTTTTAGGGGGAAACTTTGGAGAGAAAAAATTCAGCGAAAAATTTTGGGGGCAACTTTAGAGGGAAATTTTCAATCTCTAAGCTATAAATTGTCATTGGGAGAGAGTTGACATCTTCTAGTTAAAGGTCATGGATTCCTCTAATAGTGAAGTTTTTTCTTTCTGTAGCATCGACATCTTCGTCATGCAACAACTCTATTCATTTTGATGAATATAACAGGAATTATTTCACTATGAATAGAGAGACAAATTTTCCACTTGGTATTAATAATAAGGATGATGAGAGCAGCATTAATGAAAGGTAGCAAAATGAATTTCCGTGAATAGAGAATCAATTTTCCACTTCGTCGTAATCCTAAGGATTATGAAAGCACCATTAACAAAGGGTGGGATGAAGAATTTCCAGTAAATAGAGAGTCAAATTTTCCACTTAATTATAATCCTAAGTATTATGAGAGCACCACTGATGATGGGGGGGATGAAGAATTTCCAAAGTCAAATTTTCCACAAATTCCTAATCTCAAGGATTGTGAGAGAACCATTGAGGAGGGGAGGTCCGGGAGGATGAACAATTTTCAGTAAATAGAGATTCAAATTTTCCACTTAGTCCTAATTCTAAGGATTATGAAAGCACCATGAACAAAGGGGAGGATGAAGAATTTCCATTAAATAGAAATTCAAATTTTCCACTTGGTCCTAATCCCAAGGATTATGATACCACTACTGATGAAAGGGAAGATGAAGAATTCCCTGCAAATGATAATTTGACTATGAATAGAGAGTCATATTTTCCACTTAGTTCTAATCCTAAGGATTATGTGAGCATCAGTTATGAAGGGGAGGATGAAGAGTTCTTGCAAATGATAATTTTAGAGGCACAAATGTGAATAATGCATTTTCTCTAAGTGAGTTTTTCAAAGGCACTCATGGTGATGACGAATTGAATCTTGCAAGGGAGGATTTCAAAAGAACAGATGAAGATGGTGAAGAATTTCATCTGAGTCAAGATTACAAAAGCGCAGATGTTGGTAGTGAAGAATTTCCTTCAGGTGAGGATGGTAATGAATATTTTCCCAGAAATGATGGTGATGAATTTTCTATCTATGTTCAGAATGATCATAGTGAGGATAATATTTCTTCTAATGATGATGAAAATGCTTCTATAGAGAATAATGAAATGATGGAGATGATGCAAGAATATATTGTATCTAGGAGTAGGAGTAGATCTTTTCATATCAATCCAAAATATTTTAGTCACACAAGGTTTAGGACAAAATATCTCACAAGTAGAAGTTTTATTGGTGATCTGATTTCAAGTGAATGTTTTCGAAAGGGTTTCTTTAAACATATGGATTTCAAGTTTGCTTTGGAGCAAAGGAAGAGATATTTGTCAATGAATAAAAGCACGCAAAATTCATATTTAGTGGGTTGCATGCAATCTACACTAGTAGGTTATGATTATCATATTGGGAATGTGTTTCTTTGTAGAAAGGTTTTCAAAATGTTGCATTCAATTGGTAATTTTAGTTTGTCAAGAATCCAAGAAAGACTGGAAAAAGATCCTACATTTTATTCAGAAGTGTGTTGTAAAAGCGCGGTTGGGCCATCAACAATTACTGCAATGACATGGATGAAAGACTTGTTTTCAAAGCATGGAGAGTATATGCCAAATAAAGACACAATACATACTCCAGATAATTTCTCAAGAAAAAAAATCTACAGCTTATACCAAGAATATGCAGAAGGTGCTGAAGGAGATGGTAATTTTATTACATATTCATATTTTACAAGGATGTGGAAGAACAAATTCAACAATGTTCATATTCCTAAGAAGACAAGGATAGGGGTTTGCAGTACATGTGCCTCTCTTAAATAAGAGAAAAAAGGGATAAATGTCAAGGGGCAAAAAGATATTTTCATTCATAGCATTATTTTTAAAAATTGGATAGTTATCAACTATGAAAATATATTTATTAATAGGTTTATTTATTTTATGTTCAGATTCCATTGTCAAAGCACTTCAAGAGCATCACAATCAGCAAACAAGTGAAAGAAAAAACTTGTATAAGCATTGAAAGAAGTGTTATGATAATCCAAATAAATATTTGGGTTTGATAATTGATCGTATGGACCAAAAGAAAACACTTCTGCCACATTTTGTCCGCACACTAAAAAAATTATAGGAGGAAAATTTTATTCAATTTAGCTTGGTTCGTTGTATGGTCTTTAATCGAAAGATGTTGCCCCCAAGGGTTTACTTCACAGCTCCAAATATTCATAATGATAAATATGACCATAGCTATAATCCATGATGTGGTTTCTCATTGGTCTAGTATTCTTCCTGAAGTTTTGTATCTGCAATTTAATAACACAAGTCATGAAAACAAAAATCAAGTTCTTTTTGGATATCTAAACATGCTTATTGAATTGGGAATTTTTAAAAAGGTAAAGGTTTTTTTCCTTCTTTTTGGGCACACTCATGACCATATTGATCAGATGTTTAGTTGTTTTTCAATAACATTGAGGACGAAGGATGTTGGGATTGAATGTATTAAGAAATCATACATTCCAAAGCCTATTTTTCATGTGTTGGAATAAACTATTGACATGCGAAGGTTTATTATGGGATCGCATGGTGAGGAGAAATGAATTGAACAACTTAATGACATTAGATTCCAACATCAATTTCGTATCCAAAAAATTGATGGGAAGACGCTTATACGAGGTAAGAAGTACTCAATTGTTGCAGAATGGGGGTCATTATCAGGTTTAGCATTTTTGAAGTTCATTCTAGATCATCCAATATGTGCATCAAAAATATTATTATTACAATCAGTTGTTGAACTCCATAATGCACCAAGGCATAAGAAAGAGATAAATTATTTTGAATGCCTAGAAAAAATTAAAAGATGTATTAGAGAAACATATGAGTACTTTGATGTTGTTGATTCAGTTTGGTGGGAGTCTTTTTCAATAATCAAAGTGATACCATTTTAAGATCAAGAAATGAAGATAGACTTTTGAAGACTCCATTTATTTGGACACAAAATATGCCAAATGAATGGGAGAAAAGACACATTGTTGAACAACAAAAATCTCAAAGCATCATTAGTTCTCCCCATGTGGAGGAAAGAGAAATCTATATTGGTTCTAGAAGATCACGTGCACAAAGTGAAGCCATGGAAAACCTTTACAGGGGTTCTGTGTAGGACATTAAGGAGGGTTACATGATAGAAGTATTAGCATATGGAGATCCACTTGGCTATCCATTCTGGGTTGCCAAGGTTATAAAGGTAATTAAAGAAAATCAAGATATTACAGTTTTTGAAGTGCATTGGTATGCCACAAATGCCCACACAATCAATGGTGTGTATAAGCTAGAGATGGTAGTTGATAAACAAACTGGCAGAAAGAGAAAAAGAAAGGGTACAAATATAAATTGTCACCACACAGACCTCTTAAAATTAGAGGATGTTGACATACTTGTCTATGACTTCAATTTAACAAAGAGAGGAACTCCTCGCTTTAGGACCATAGAGATTTTGAAGAAGTTGCTACCAAAAGAAACAGTGTTGATATGGGAGTATGTTGAACCTAGTCGTAGATCTATGATCTCTAATTGAAAACTCAAGGTGATATACAAATTGCAAGTGAAATTTAATATGTGTTTTGGGTAATGGATCAAGTTACTAAACACATAAACAAGTGATTTTAAAACTCCATTAACATTCAAACAGAGACAATAAACCATTTCAGAAACACATAATAGCAAAACATGATAAAGGAGTTTACCCCTCTCCTAGGCTACATCTCCTCGTCCATCTACCAATGCAAGGACTCTTTCATTATGCTCAAAAATATGTGTTTACATGAACTTGTTGTAAGAGTCCTGGTGAAATTCTATGTAAAAGTATATATATGGCCATGAGCGATGGGACATGTATTCCAAGTTGAATGGTGGGAGAAACATCATAATGGGTGTTGATTCAGTTTATTATGGCTAAGGGAATTGGAAAAGGAAATGGATAAGGTTTTGGAAAGGCATGAGGCATTAATTGGCATTTTATTTATGAAAATAATGGAAATTAGGAGAAAAATAAGGTGAAACGTCACAAGTTGCATGTGAGGAGGAAATTGAAGGAAAATAATGGAAAATGAAGAAAATAAAGGCCTCATTGATAAAAAGGCTTCTGAGAATCAGTGGGTAAGATTTTGACAGGTTTTGGTGGAGCTCTCTTATATTCTATTCTCTCTCTCTCATACTCTTAGATACTTAGAGTTTTCTTAGAGAACTCTTGGAGGGTGTGGCATACTTGGATGTTTGGAGCAAGAAGGCAAAGGAAAAGTAGGAAAGTGCAAGAAGGCATCAGGATCAGCAGCTATAGTGGGATTTTTTGCAGGTAATGAGTTGCATGTATGTTTTCCTCACTAGTTTCGGCATGCATGGAACATGCATGTGGTTTATTGGTTGTGATATGTCATTGGCATGGAGGATGGTCAGGAATGATAGTGGATTGCTTAGACTTGCCATTTCCTAGATATCCATGGAGTTTGTGGGTTTATTTCCTTATTGTTTTTTTGTTTGTTCTCATGTTTCTTTAGCTTGGGTTGAGTTACTAGTCCTAGAAGCCCTGGTTGGAAAAACGCTCTAGAAGCCTTGTAACAGCTTGGGTTGAGTTACTAGTCTTGGAAGCCTTGGTTGGAAAAATTCTCTGGAATCCCTTGGTGGGTTGAGTTACTAGTCTTGAAATCCTTGCACAAGATGTCGGTTAAATTACTAGTCCTGGAAGCCTTGGTTAGATAAACACTCTGGAAGCCCTGGAAGGCTTGGATGGAGACCAATCTGATGATGGTTTTGGTGATGTCCGACCAGGTGGTGGAATCATTGTTTGATGGGTTGAGGTGGATGGCCTCTAGAAGCCCTGGATGAGTTTTGATTGATGTGCTCTATGATATCCCACAATCATGCTTGGAATAAAGCATGGGGGTGAATGGATGAAGAGAGAATTGGCTCATCCATTCTAGAGTCAGGTGGAATGTTAAAATCCCATCCCGAGTTTGGATTTTGCATCATTAATGAAAGGTTATTTCTCCTGGTACTTCTATGAGTATTATGATGGATTATATGTGGTGTATATGGTTGTGATTTCATTGATATTTATGTCCCTATTATGTTGGTTATGTATGTATTTTATGAAAACAACCATGTATGGCTTTCATCATGTTTTCACTTGTAATTGAATGATCAATGTATGTATGACCTAATGGATGGAATGGAAGTTAAGTGTTGAGGCATCAATGGTTCTTAGATATTCTCAGCTAAGTATGAGACCCCTATGCTCAGAACTATTATTTACACCTGTAGTTTACATATTCATGATATGTTTAACGAAATGCTTGTCATGGCTAGTAGGGGTCCATTCAAGTTCTTAAACAAGTTTTTGCTTTAGCACTGTCATTTCTATGTTATTTTACTGATTTGAAGATATGGTTCAATTTTGGGCAATGACCTGGGCTCTGAGCCTGGAAAAGTGGCTTAAATCTCGAGGATGCTGGCATAGCACTGACTAAATGAATCACTAGACACTAGCAGGTAGGCCTGTGAGAGCGACTTTGGGTTCTTGGATGTTATCATGCCCCTAACATAAGAGAAACTGAGGCTTAGTTTGTCCAAAACTTCAGTGGGGCCCAACGGTAAGTTGTCTAAAGTGTTGGATTGGTTACGAAGGGTCTGGAAGCTAATGTTGAATGTTTTTATGGTGTGTTTACCTTGGTTCCACTTCCTTAATGTGACTTAAGAGGTCGAATCATATCATAGTGGCCTCTCGTTGCATGTTTACCCTAGTTGGTCAGTTGCTTGGGTATATGTGGGAGGAGGGTGTTACAAAGTGTATTAGAGAATGGTTGCAGTCTCCTTTGGTTGTGTGTTGATCATGCTTTCATGTTGGTTGCATATGTGTTCCTTATGCATGTAGTCCATGTGCTTGTTGCATTTCCATCGTGTTGATCATGGTTGTAGTGATGTCACCATGTGAAGGTTGAAGGTGTTTTCGTGGAGTATGTCTTCATGTGTGTATGGTTGATTATGCATTTCTATGCACGTCAGTGTTCACATTTTATCAAATGCACATGAGGTGGTTGTTGTTGGCATGCATGAGGTCATGGTTTGTGTAGTTGATATGGTTATGCATTGATGACTATAGTCTAGCTAAAATGGTCTGTATATGGTTTCACACTCATGTGTTATATGTTTATATGTAGTTGAGGTCATGGTTATAATTAGCCTGAATAGTAGGCCAAAATGACCTTCTGAAGTCACTGTATGCAAATTTAGGTCATCATGGTGCTATTGGTTGTTATGATGCTAATGTGTTGGTTGAGATAGAACAAGAGATGCAAATCATTAAAGTGAAGTTAGAGCATTGGACCTCGAGGCAAGAGCATATCGTCATACAGGTATTATATGTTTGGCACGTATGTAAGTAAGTTAAGGATTGTCATTTGCATTAGGGTTATGTACATGTTTTTGATGTTATGGTTACATACATGATAGATGATAGTTGATTAGTATAGTCACATGCACATGTGTCATGAATGACAGTAACCTGTGGTTGTATGCATTGCTATTTTGTTTTATGTTAGACAACTTGATGATCATGTTATATGTTGTTGATGAGTATGTTATAGGTTAATTTGTTGTTGTTATATGATAGTTAGCTTAATGATTAGGTCATATGTTGTTGATGAGCATGTTATATGTTAACTGATTGTTGTTATATGTAAGTTCACTTGATGATTAAGGTTATAACATTAAAATCTTGATGTTATATGTATCATGCTAAATTGCATTGGACTATGTAGATGGTTATGGTTACGATATTCATGTATGAACCGACATATTTGTGATGACTTTTCACACATGGTTGCTATGCATGAACGATAAATGCTTATGAGTTTATGATGTGAACATGTTAGTTAGTTAGTGATATGGATATCGTGATCTTATTTATGTTTGAGTTGACATGTTGTAAAGTTATATCTTGCTAACTAGATCAATTGTGTAGACAAGATAGCCTCCCCTGAGGTACACTAAGGTATGAGTTTGCTTATGTATTATACTTGGTGCTTCATTCTTGATTGTGTCATCTATTTGATGTTGAGTGTTTGGTATCTATCATGTCATCTAGTTGATTTATTTAACATGGTATGTTTGCAAGTTAGTTTAATGTTTAATGAGTTGCATAATATGAGTATGTGTTCCGATGATCTTGCTTTAAGATGATTGTACTAAAACATATGAGTTGAGACAGCGGATATGTACTTGAGTATAGTAGGTGATAGTTGTAGAATTATGTCTAATGAATATCAGTTGACTATGGATTATGACATGATTTTTTTTTAAGGTTGATTTCAAATTGATAGATATGATTGTCTTGATATTTGGAACGTGTGATTGACATGGGTAAAAAGTTGCAGGAAACATGCTTGGTATTAGTATGACAAGGTAATAGTTGATATGTTTATATAACTATTAAAGAGTTTGGTGATGTGACAATACATAGTAAGCCTCGATTGGAACAATGTAAAAAGGGTAAAAGAAAGGAATTGGACAAGAATTCCTTTGGTTATGTTTGGAAACCCCAATTCCAAGTGAATGATTGCCTCGCATAAAGGAAGTATTCTTAACTTTGATGTGTCTGAAATTATGTGGATATGTGATATATTCATGGACATGTAATTGACAGGTACATTAGCTAGTCTCCAGTTACAGGTGGATTTTTCAAGGGAATTGGAGTCTCTTGAGAGATGGCATGGACTTGTTCAGCTATAAGGCAACATGTTTGGAATAACAAGATAAGGTATCTGGTGTATGGTTATATTTATTTATGCACTAAAAATGATGTATTATGGCGGTATGATGCAGGGGATCGCATGGTAAAAAAATTGCCATGAAAATTTGAAGAAGGCTCTAGTTGAGCTTTCCTTGGGAACCATGGGGATTGAGTCATGGTGTCTGTGGTTAGTCTTGTGCTTTTAGTCTTCTGCGATTGTTGCACTTGATTTGCGATTTTACGTGTGTCTGGTGCATAGATATGCCACTTTATTGCGGTGTCGTGTTGTTATTGGTTTTCATGGTTTTCTTCTTGGTTATTTCTTGGTATTTCTTTTTATGTTTTGAGTGTCTTGGGAATTAGTTGGGGAAGGAGGAAATTTAATGGAGCTTGGGGAGACTTGTGTGGTACCCAACATGTAATGTAAGACTTAGATGAAGCTTTGTGCACGAGTAAGCGCATCGGAAGGTAAGACTATGACAGTAGATTGGATTGATTAGGTCCATTATGGTAAATGGACGATGACAGGACAGTCATGAGAAAGGTAACCAGGAAGGGTAAATTAAATGGATTTGAGGTGTCAAGTGCCTTGGCTATGGTGGAACGATTGTTCTAAATTTTGTGCATGTTATGCACAAATAAGGAAGTTCTCTTAACCTTGACCTTATGTAATTATTTTGGGATCATGATTATGATGATGTCTATAGGCGTGTACATGTATATATGTATGTCATTGACTGACTAGACCATTATTATTTTATGTTGATTTTTATACGTATGTATGTGTATGTATGCATATCATTTCCTAACAGGATCATGATTGTTTATGCTAATGCTTGTATATGTGTATGTATCTATGTATCTGTGTCACTATCTGATAGGGTCATCAGGAATCATTCTTGTGGAGGAATGATTGCTTACACAGGCAAATGACATGAAGAGGTTCCTGGTCTTACGAGGAATCAATTGGGAAGAGTAGTCATGACAAATATATGAGGTCAGTATCATGTGGATATGAATTGATATTATATGCTTGTATTATGCCTATGTTTATGTTATGACAGGTAATGTTGAGGGATGCATCAATGAAATGAAAGCAGTGTGGTCTGCGACATGTTGGGACAAGCATGGATAAGACATTGGAAGAAAGATTTCTTGGTAGAGACAGTGTACTTTTGGATGTGAGGTACTATTGTTGTTCATATGTTATATATGTTGTACATGTTGCATCTGTGATGTGTGCACACATTGTTGTATGTATATAGTGTGTGTACATTTTGTTATGTAATGATTATGTACAAGGTGGTACATATAATGTTGTGTGCATATGGTTCTCTGTGCATGTTGGATATGCGGTGTTGTGTACAGATGATGTTATCTACATGTTGGATATGTAGTGTTATGTACATGTGGTGCTATGTACATATGGTGTTGTGGAAATGATTGTATAAGTGGTGTTGTGTGCATGTGGTGTTGTGTACATGTTGTACAAGTGGTGGTGTGTGCAGGTGGTGTTGTGTACGTGTTGTGCAAGTGGTGTTGGGTACATGTGGTGTCATGTACATGCCGTGTGCATGGTACTGTGTACATGTGGTATTGTGTACACATTGTATAATGGTGTAGTGTACCTGAGGCATTGTGTACATTTTGTGCAAGTGGTGTCGTTTACATGTGATGTTGTGCACACGTTGTGTAGGTGGTGCTTTGTACATGTGGTAATGGTGTACATGTGGGATTGGGTGCATGTCATACATGTTGTGTTGCGGGAATGTGGTACTATGTATGTGCATTGTATATTCATGATATTATGACATATGCATTCGTTGTATTGCACTCTATATACATATTTGTGTTGTATTATACACCATATGTAGGTCTATGTGTTGTATGTCAGGTGTAGGTGCATGTATTGCATGGTGTTGTATGTAGTGTGTGATTTTATGTGTGTGATGCACACTATGTATACGTGCACATGGTTTAGGCATTGGGTGTTTGTCTAGTGTGGCAACCGATCTGGAGTGCGTACGGAATAAAGACAAAGGTAGAACCTGTAATAGCCCTGGTGAAAATTCCATGTAATAAAAGTAAATAAAGGAAAAAACAATAACCACGGTTGATGGGACACTTATTCCAAGTTGAATGTTGGGCAAGACATCCTAGGGGGTGTTCATTTGGTTTTTTATGGCTAAGGAAATTGACAAAGGCAATGGCTAAGGCTTTGGAAAGGAAAAATGGCACATTTATTTATGAAAATAATGAAAATTAGGAGAAAAGGGATGTGAAAGGTCATAGTTTGCATGTGACGAGGAAATTGAAGGAAAATAATGGAAAATGAAGAAAATAGATGCCTCATTCATAAAAAGAATTCTGAGGATCAGTTGGTAACCTTTTGTTAGTTGAGTTTTGGAAATCTCTCATTATTCTCTCTCTCTCTCTCCTTGGACACTTAGATTTTTCTTGTAGCATTTTGGCATTGGAGCAAGAAAGGTAAATAAGGCAAGAGGAAGAAAATATCAAGCAGGGAAAGGCGGGATCAAGAAACTACATCAGGATTCATTGCAGGTTCAATTTGCTTGTGTATTTTCCTTGCTAGGTTTGGAATGCATGGTATTGCATGTGGTTTTTTCTATCATGGGTTTATGAAACTAGCTCACGAAAAGATAGGAAAGATAGATAAACGCCTTCAAAATAAGCCTCTTCTAGGGGGAAACCTCCTTTACATTACACAAATGAAAAATTCTTCGATGATGCAAATGACAAGACCTCCTTTCTATATATATGAGTCTAAGGGGTCATAATATAATTAGAGCCAACATAATAATAATAATGTAAGGGAACAATAATAACAATAGTGGGCTTCTATGGGGCACAATAATAACAATATGGGGACTACATTGGCACAACAATATAATAAGGGGGTTGTACTAATAACAATAAGGGGTTACACTAGTAGTATAGGGACCTAACATGCCCCTCTCCTTCAAAAAGTGTTGTCCTAAACTCTTGAGTAGTTCTTGATGCTTCTATATAAAATTCTTATCCTCCCATTTGGAATCTTCAATAGGTAAGTTCTTCCACTTGACGAGATACTCTGAAATTGATCGATTTCGTAGCTTTCAGGTACTTGTTTTTGTGATTGCTCCAAGTTCCAATATGATTTTTCCTTCCTCATCAAGTTCTCGCAATATTGTTTGAACTGGGATCTTCTGCAACTTTTGAATGTGTGGCCACACTTCTTCATTCTTCTTCCATTCATCCCTTGCTTCATTTATCGAATCTGGTTGGATAATAGAAATAGCACAAAATAATGCTTCCACATCCTCATCCTTTCTTGAGAGTGCATCTGCCATAACATTTTGCTTCCCTTTTTTGTACATGATTTCAAAGTCATAATCCAACATCTTTGTGACCCATTTTTGTTGCTCTTCATTGGATAATATTTTTTCTAATATTTTTTTCTATCACAACTGTAACAATTCCCTTTTGCTCTTTTTTCTTCCAATTGTTTTGGTGTCAACCTGGTAGGTTGTAGAAGGCTAGGGGAAACAACACTTCCATATTTATAGTTGTGATTGGTAGGCTTCCTGGTTGCCATAATTTTGGTTTCCATTTTTCTTGCTAATCCGAATGCCTTCTCCAATGAATTAGGTTCCCAAAGGTGAACCTCATGTTGGATATTATCCTTTAAAGTCCCTATGAACACATCAATCCTATGCTCCTCTAGAATATCTTTTACCCTTATGTTCAATTTTTGAAAGTCCTCAATGTGCTCCATCATTGAACCCTTTTGTTTGAGATTTATCAATTGGCTAAAAAAGGTGTTTCTTTTTGTATCGTCATAATGTGCTATCATTTCTTGCATAAAAATTGGTCAAGTGATAATTTTTTTATGAGACAAAATCCATCGATACCATACAAACTGATTTGGTTCCAAATATAAAGTTGCAATACATACCTTTTATGTGTTTTTCACATTATGGAGATCAGAAAATTGCTCCATCTGTAGTATTCATGTTCCGGGATCCTTGCCATCAAAATTCCTCATATCGATTTTTGGAACATGGTGGGTCTTCAATCCAACATTAGAGTCTACAAAATCATGATTAACATTTCTTTTGTTCTCATCATGAGTTTTCTTTACTACCCTTTCACCATTAGTAACCATTTCTTGTAGCAACTTATTCAAATTTATCTTCAATTCTTCCATCTTAGCGTCCATGCCATTCATCTTAGCTTCCATGCCATCCATCTTACCTTCCACATCATCCATCTTAACTTGTACGTCATTCATATTAGCTTCCACACCATTCATCTTGGCTTCAGTTACCTTTTGTGAGAGTGAAATTTGTTGTACTTGGTCTTGTAATTTTGATATATCATGTTGCATTTTTTCCTCTTCTTCACGAGTCATGCTAGAGCTTTTAGGTTGCTTACTAGATGTTTCCATTTTCTTTCTCAGGGCATAAATTAATGTTAATAATTCTTCACTATTCCCTTTGAATTCCTTCAAACTAATTTTTCAAACCAATCTTATGCAAAATTTAAAAAAACTACACACCTTTTTTCACTCTGTAAGAGCTCGATATTGAATATGTTATATCTCTATAATTGCGAATATCGAATATCTAAAATTGCGTCCTGCAGTAGCCCTTTGAGTCCTCTTTCTAACCCCACAAGTCTGATCAAGATTGGATTCTCCAAGGAAGAGTTATGCCAAATCTCCCACGATGACCTGATTATAGACTAGTTCAGTATAGCGAACTTGTACGAAGTGCCACGTGTCATTGTTTAGACATTAGTAACTGAAACTAATATACAGAAAACTACAAGCTGTCATATTTCTGAAACTTCTTACGAAATTTCAATCTAATGCTCAAAAAAAAGTTATGACGATTTTCCCTAGGTCCCCTGTTTAGAATGTAATTCGGGAGTCTGCAAAAACCCTAACTTCCTCATATCATATCTCCTAAACTATAGTGATACAAGATCTGAAATTTGGAACTGAAGCCAAGAACGATTTCGGCTCAAATGGGTTTTTGTTTTATCAAATTAAATGTTACTGACAAAAATTTATAGTGAAAATTCCACGATGACCTGTTTGGAGCAGTGAAACCCTAGAATCCAAAGCTCTGATACCAAATGTTATGAAACCAGCTCACAAAAAGATAGAAAAGATAGATAAACACCTTTAAAATAAGCCCATTTGAGGGGGAAACCTCCTTTACATTACACAAATGAATAATTCTTGAATGATACAAATGACAATACCTCCTTTTTATATATAGGAGTCTAAGGGGTCATAATATAATCAGAGCTGACAGAATAATAATAATGTAAGAGCACAATAATAACAATAGTGGGCTTCTATGGGGCACAATAATAAAAATATGTGGACTACATGGGCACAACAACATAATAAGGGGGTTGTACTAATAAGAATAAGGGGTTACACTAGTAGTATAGGGACCTAACACATGGCATGTGATTTCCAGGTGTAACAGTGTTTTTAGCCTAGCCTTGTCATTTATGAATAGCCATGGTGTGATGGGGTTCTCATGTTTTTGTTGAGCTAGATTGTTGAACGAACTCGAAACTGAGTGGGGTGGATCTCCGAATGATAGAGCACATGGCCTAGTGGTCCCTGAACCATATTTTGGATCACGGTAAAGCCACTAGCCTAGTGACCCTTGAGACAGACTATGGTTTGTGGTAAGGCTAGGATTGTGTGCCTTAGTGGGCCTAGGAATCATTGCTGGTGAATGGCAGGATATACGGTAAAACCAAGAAATGGTTTACTTTTTGTTGGGCCTAGTAATCGCAGGTTTGGGATATGTGGTAAATCTTGGAGTGTGGGTCTCGGTTTAGGGCCTAGTGATCTGGGTTTGTATTGTGGTAAAGCCTGAGAGACTAGGAGACAGGAAAATTCCTCATGTTGTAGGTGAAGAAATCCAGTGGAATCCATGCTTGTTTGGCCTAGTGATCAGGTGGGCATCATGGTAAAGCCTGTTATGATGTGTTCATTGTGTTAGCCTAGTGATCTAGGATGGATTACTGTAAAACATGGTTTCTATTGATGAGGATGAGGTGGTTTAGCCTTGGTATGCCCTAGTTGGTTCTTTTGGTTTGAGTCCCACATTCGTGCTTGGAATATGGCACGGGGGTGAATGGATGATGAGAGATTTGGTTGAGCCATTCTATGGTCGGGTGGAACGTGGAAGTCCCATCCTATGTTTGGTTTTTGCATCATTAATGAAAGGTTATTTCTCCTTGTATTTCCATTAGCATTTTGATGGATTATATGTGGTCTATATGGTTGTACTTTCATGAGTATTTCTGTTGTTATTATGTTGGTTATATATGTGTTTAATGAAAGCATCTATGTGTGGCTCTCAGCATGTTTTTGCTTGTAAATGAAATAACGTATCTATGGCCTAATAGATGATAATGCAGTAAATGACATGAGGGAACAATGGTTCACAACGATTCTTAGATAAGCATGACATCCCTACACTTAATTATGGTGTTTACACCTGTAGGTTACATGTTGATGATATGTTTGATGAAATTTATGGCATGGCTAGTGGGGGTTTGATTAAGGTCTTATTTAACTTATTTCCTTTTCATAATTGTTTCCATGTTCTTTGACTGATCTTAAGCTATAATTCCATTATGGGCAATGACTTGGGCTTTGGGCCTAAAAAAGTGGCTCAAATCTTGGGGTCGTTGGCATAACACTAGAAAATTGTGTCTCTAGACGCTGGAAGGCAATCTTGTGAGAGTGACTTAGGATTTATGGATACTCTCATGCCTATAGCATGAGAGAGACTAAGGCTTAAGATGTCCAAAACATTAGTGGGACCCAGGGACAGGGTGTCTAAGTGCCTGACATGTATCCTGAGGGTTTTGTTGCTGATGTGGATAGTTTGGTTGATGTGTTCCGTCGATTCCAATTCCTTAAGGTCACATAGGAGGTCAAATCTTATCATATTAGCCTCTCGTCACATGTTTACCCAGCTAGCATTGTTACTTGGGTAGATGTGGGAGGAGGATGTTACAGAGTGGTATTAGAGCATGGTTCACCCCTCGGACTTGATGGCCGGTGTGCATTGGTCATGCATGCATGTCAGTTGCATGTGTGTCTCCTACACTTGCATTCCATGTGCTTGTTACATTTACTTGATGATTGATTATGGTTGAAGTAAGGTTATCCTAGAGAATTTGATGTTAAGTTTGTGTAATGCATCGTCATGAGTATATGACTGGTTGCATATGGTTATATGTCGCTTATATGTTGATTTTATGTTGCCTACTTACATCCTTGTATGTTTGGCTACATTCTTGTTGGTTTTATTACATGTATCAGTCTTGTAGGCTGATTACAAGAATTGATCGCTTATGCTCGACTACATGCATCTATGCATATGTGTAGTTGATTTGGCATTTCTTATGCATGTTGATGGTTGGATGTGGAAATGTGTACAATGGAGTAATGGTTGCTTTCATGCATGAGGTCATAACATGCACTGTTGATATAATGACCTTGCATTGATGATTGGACCCTAGCTAGAATGATGTTTATGAGTTGATGCACTTACTTGTTATATGTCTATATGCTATTATGATTATGTTATACATGTATCACCTTGATTTGATGATCTTGCAGACAAGGTGTCCTCCCCATATTATACTAAGGTATATTGATTTATTGTGATTTTGTTTATCTGACACATTATGCATTGCAGGAAAGAGATAAAATGGCTAGCAAGGTGGTAGACTACATAGGATCTCCCTATGTTATAGACATTTTTGTGCCTCGCAGCATGGAGCATGAAATGTCCATAATTACAGGGATCCTCAGTCCCTAAACATGTTGTTCTTACCCCTAGAGGAACAAGGTCAGCAAACCACAACACTTCCTATCAGTTCTCCACCTGAAAACACTCAAAAACAGGCTATTTTTGGATCATGTCAGCTGCTCCACTGAGCATCTGCGCTG
This sequence comes from Pinus tabuliformis, assembly GCA_031772625.1. NCBI lineage: Eukaryota > Viridiplantae > Streptophyta > Pinopsida > Pinales > Pinaceae > Pinus > Pinus tabuliformis. Next base: position 77,086,364 of record CM062809.1, read on the forward strand.
AATGTCAACTGCTCCTCCTTGTACCTGCACTAAAAGTCAAAACTAATGAAGGCTACCTGCGCTGGGCGAGATTGGCCAAGTGGCACAGTCATTCTGCAAGGTGTCAACTGCCCAGGAAGCTTCCAAACTGACACTTGGTTCAAGGAATTCGCCCAGTGATGAGTAAGAGGTTCTTAAACTCCAAGTGGAAGCAAGGATCTCCAAGTGGACTCAAGAACTGAAGTATAACTGAAGTGGGAGAGGACACTAGTCAGCTTGAAGCTAGCCTCAAGCTGACTCATCCTTTCTCCAAATCTCCTATATATAGAGCTCTCTCATGAGGTCTAGGGAGGCTGGAATTTTGTGCAAGCAAGGAAGTGCTGTTGGTTTACAGTTAGAGCTATTGGGTGATTGCTTTTATAGAGGGGAAGAGGAGATTTCTTGCTGCTCGGGAGGTGCTGCTGGATTGGAGCCATTTATGGTTGTAACCTTCTCAGAACCTTTTTCTTCTATCAATAAAGCTTTGATGTTCTCCTATATACTTGTATTGCAATGATGTATTGTTTTTATCTGTATATTTGATTCATTCTAATCCATGCATCAGTTATGAGTACATGTTTCTTGTAGTTTCCCTCTCTTGTTTTGCAGGATCTTTGCGTAGCTGGGCCGGCAAAGGGAGCAAGGAGCTGGGAACAAGAGGCAAAGAGAGAAGACAGGATCGACAAAAGCGAAAGACATCGGTTGGTCAATCTTTTCTTCCTTCTCTGTACTTTCATAAAGGAAAAATATCAAAGCTTTACTTTCAGTTGTTGCTAAGGAACTATCACCCTTAGAGTAGGGATAGGGTCATTCCGAGTCGGATACTTTTCCCCACAACAAATTGGCGACTCCACTGGGGATCGTATCCGTTTGATTGTATTTGTAGTATCTTTGCTATTCATTTCCTGAAGAAAAGAGTACCAAATCGAAAAGCTTTTGACTATATCAAAAGCGAAGTAGAGGGGCTGCTACTCTTGCTCATTTTCTGAGCAGATTCATGATTTGAAGAGCTGATCTACAAAAGACTCTTGTGCTCTTTGTGATAGCTTTTCATCCTCTTGATCATCCCTTAGCTTGTACTTGACCTATAGCTTTTTATTTCAGCAAAAACAGTGAATTTTTGAGCTTTTTATGACCCGGAAATCCTTGTAAACGCAACTCTCGTGTCTCAGTGCAGGCTGCCCAAAGGCAGTCTGCATTTCAGCGCAGGTACTCCCTTCGGGAACTGCGCTGAGAGTTAGTTTGACAGACCAGAGCCTGCGCTGAACCAGTTAGCCAATGTCTTGCTGAGGTTTCCTACTGAGTCTTAGCCCTGTTTTCACTGTTATTTTGCTGCTGATTGCTTGTCATTTGTACTTGCTATAAACCAACTTTCCTTGACATTATTCCGCCTCAGTTGTGTGATGAAACTGTGATTGTTCTTTCAGTATTTCTTGTTTTAGTTACAGTTTCCCATTGTGAAAAGCAAACCAGTATAGCTGTGGCCTCTTAGATCCTGAACTGTAAAAGTGTCTTTATGATCTTAAGAGCTAGTTTTATTACTGTTCATGGCTGTTTGAGTTTGTTTGTTTTTCATTTTATGGTTTGAATTCATACATTTTTAGTGTCGAAACAAGTACCTGTAAGGCATCTTTTGATTTTAGACAAAACTTGTTTGTTTACGCTTCAAATTGAATTCGAAAATTATACGACAGTTTCCTTTTGTCTTACATCAACATTAAAGGAAAAGAAAAGAAATACATGCATCTTGCATTTGCATTTTTTGATAAGTTTGCGGGATTGATCTAGGAGAAAGTGCATTAGTTTGTGCTTTGTGCTCTGTGTGGAAAGATAATGTTTTTCTCTCCCCTCAGTAGTTAGGATTTTCAAAGCTAAAAAGATTGTAAAGCTTGCTTATCATTTTAGCTGCATTTAGGAATTTGTACCAATACATCTCGTGGTGATCCTGAAAGATAAACTGCTAAACAAGATCAACTTAAAATATATTGAATGAATCTAAAAATGCTTTGTAACATAACGCTCACAGTAGAGGTCTAGGTAGAGACGTGTTCCGGCGTCGTTAAACGTAGTGACTGTCGATCTCTACGAAGGTGGGTGATTCCTCCTGAGGGACGATAGCACTAATACGGACTTGTGCTCCCGCGTACCGTCGCGTATATTGGGAGACCCCTATAGGCATTTATCCTTTATCCTTAGGAAGCCGTGTCGGCCGCCCTACTGATCGCGATGCAGTGAACACAGCATTCACGAAGATCGACCACCCGTACCGTAAAACGTATTCTGTGGTTTCGCGAAAGGTTTGGCACACCCTCTGCCTAGATCTCCAGAGCAGTTTCTTTTGGCCTTTTTCAAACTCTATAACTGAAAAAGTCCAACCGAGCATTTGTCACTTCAGGCTCGTTAATACATCGAAGGCGACTAGAGTCATCTTTAGCTTTTTCTCGACTCTTAAAACATGAAAAAGCAAAGTTGTGTCTAAATGCGTCTAATAAAATTCATTCAATACGGAAACATAATTCCCCTTTTTGTATTTTAGTTGATCGAGTAATCCGCAACCGTGGAGGAAAGTCAATTAGAACTCCGTCGTTCGAGGAGACTCGCGAGTCAACCGTCTTTGTCTCCGGAATCGAGAGTAGTACGGACGAAGCAAACTCGCTTGACCGGGTCAAAATCTCCCATTAAAGTTAGAACAACAGTTCCAACTACATCTGAGATTCTGGTCACTCCTAATATTTCTGGAATCCCTGCCTCTATTGAAGAAGTTCAACAGCGACAGAGAGATAGTTGTACTGATCCTAGTTTGAGAACAAGTACTTGCATAACTGAACCAGTTCCATCTGAAACCGGTCCACAGAGTCTTGTTGCTCAAACAACTGTCGCTGTCGAAGCAACCCCTTCTTCGGCACCAGAAATCTTTTACGGACCTGACGGTCTTCCTCTTCCTCCTGGTCTGATTGCAATAGAGGAAATCGTAGAGGACCAGCAAGCAAATACTCCAATTCATTTTGGAGTAGGCATCACTCTTTTTCCTTCTGCATCAGAAGTTTGTCCATCGCTAGTGGAAGTTCCTGTAGAATCGTTAGGCAGTTTATTGGATAGACTTAAAATGTCTGAGCAACCGTCGACATCTAGGACTGTGCCAAATGACACAGCGACAGCAGAAGCTCCTGCTGTCACTCCGACGATGTTTGCCGGCATACCAGCTGTCCCGACTAGCTCTCAACAGCTAGAAGGAGTCCACCCAGGGACTATTATGACAACTTGGTCTGTTCCAGTTTGTTCTTCCGGTATAATACCCGGTAATTCTTATGTTGAAACTAGACAAATTGATCCCTTTGGAAATCAGTTTGGACCATCCAGTCCTCAAAGGCAATCTATACCCTTGAGCTCCGGATTGTTACCGTATGGGAGGCAATATGCCCTTTCACTTCCCCCTCCGGGAGGATACCCATACGGCAGTTTTCAACCGCATTCAGGTTTGACTGAAGTTACGACGAGTGGTTGGGTGCCTATGTTGCCCCAACAACCGAGAGTTGTATATTCCATGCAACAATGTGTACCTATGTCTAGCATCCCGACGACGCCAGCAATTGTAACCGTGTCACAAGTTCAATCGATGCCTGTTGTATGTCAACCCCAAGTTGTAATGCAACAGCCCCTTGACCCTGCAACACAACCACAATCGCCAACTGCCGGGACGACACAGATACAAACGGGAACCATAACCCCGCATCTTGGTCCGTCGGTTAGTATCGCACAGCAAAACATGGCTTCGCAGCCATGGATGATGCAATACCAACAACCTCAGTTTCAACAGGTGTACCAGGGATCTGGGCGACAGATCTTTGCAAATAGTGGGCAACCCTATATTCAGAACGGGTTAAATCAACCACTTTACAGTGGCCAAGCCCACCAGCCATATCAGTCCTATCAACATCAGTTGCATTATGCTGGTATGCAAAGGCCTACAGCTCAGGCGATTCCATCGTATCCTGGGTACGCCTCACCAAACCTAAATCAGAAGTTGCCATTCGTGGCGACTCTAGAATTACCAGATTTACATCGATTGACGAATGATCCAATCGCCTATGCCCATTGGTGGCCAGCGATTCCTCACAAACTTCCTTCGGACATTCCTAAATTCAATGGAAATCCTGGCGAAGACCCGTCGAATCATGTGATGACTTTCCATCTGTGGTGTTCGTCGAATACCTTGAATGATGATTCGATAAGGCTTCGCCTTTTCCAGAGGACATTGACTGGTCCGGCGGCTAAATGGTATATTGAATTACCTAGAGCCTCTTTCGACAATTTTAGTTCCCTAGCCACGACTTTCTTAACACACTTTCAGTTACCTATAAGGTACGAAACTGGAACCGAGATCTTAACCAATTTCAAGCAGACAACGGCCACACATATATCAGATCATATACATGAGTGGCGTCGTCGTCGCAGAATGGTAAAGACTTATGTTCCAGATCAGCTTTTAGCTGAGTGGTTTATAAAGTCGCTTCTTCCTGCTATAACAGAAGATGTGGCCAAGGGAGGCGTCGTAACAGAGGAGCAAGTTATTGCTCGTGCCCAGTATTTAGACTTATTATATACTCAGTCTGGCACGCTCTATGACAAGATACCTGACGCCCCTAGACCGGAATTTTCAATTCCTCCCCCTCCTGGATCAAATAGTGACTCTCATGCCGGCGATGGTGTGATTGGCACTGCAAATGCAAAGTCAACACGGGATTCGTCTAAGAAAACCCGTAAGACTTCGAATCAAAATGCAAATGAAGAACTTCTTGCCTCGGAAGTAAGTGCCGTGTCGGACGACAAGGGCAAACAACTGAAGCAACCAGGAGACAAGAAGAAAAAGAAAGGGAGAAAAGGGAAACGCCCTTCGGGGTGTCATATATGCGATGAGGATCATTGGACAGCAGATTGTCCATGCAAAGCTGAGCTTAAAAGATTCTTTAAGAGTCCGAAAACCTCAGCTGTGTTGACTGATCCGTTTCCTAATCCTGGTCAAAATCTGGTTGCTAATCAAAATGCTTCCCGATCCCAAGTGCTTATGTTGTCTACCTCAAAGCAGCAGAATAATGCTTTGACAAGGAATAAAGATTACGGGAATCCATGGCTGTCAAATAACAAGGCTAATGAACAACCTAGTAGTTCGACGACAGCTTTGACCAAAGTTGTGCCACCCATCATTCCTGAACCAATGGTAAAGTTGCCAAAGGGAGTAGTACACAAATCGACATTTAATCCTCGTGCCAAAATAGCACAGAATTATAATATAATAGAGGACCTGGCCCAATCGCCGTCCGCTATGTCGACACTTGAGGTACCGCAAAATTGCCCCTCCCAAGAGCAAACTTTATTATCAGCAATAGGTGGGATTGGCCCAATGGATTCCAATCTTGTGGCCTTTGATCATAAAGGATATGACCCTAAGTTACCAGCTCAACTAGCTTTCCTTATTCAAGTGAAAGCCCTCAACAAAACTATTCATCGAACAATTATTGATGAGGGGGCATCTACATGTCTTATGTCGATGAGTTGCTGGAAAAATTTAGGCTCACCACCCTTGTCGAAATCGTCAACGACCTTAAAAGCATTTGATGGACGATCATACACTCCCTACGGGATTTTAGGTAACTTGCAAGTTGAACTGGGGGGCAAAACAGTAGAAGTCGATGTTGAAGTAATTGATGGAAACCTCGATTACAACATCCTACTAGGAAGGCCCTGGATATATGCCATGGCCGCAGTCGTGTCGACCTACTTCAGGAAGATTTCATTTCCCTTTCAAGGAGGGATTACATTCGTCGACCAACAAACTTTCCTCCCCGACAGTTCACAAGTTACGGGAAGCATTCCAATGACACATGGAAGCGATCATTCGCTTCAAAATATTGGAGTAGGTCTCCTAAAAGACCCTGCCTTAATGGGTACTTTTTCCCTACCGCCTGCAAGTAATCTGGCGGAGGTGGCCACAGTGGAAACCTACAATATGAAATCTTCTATATCTAATGGATTCAGAAGATTCCTAAACATTTTGTCAGCATGGATCATCGCCCTAATAGAAATACTGTAAATACAGTGGGCTCCGAGGACGGTTCTTATCTCGTGTCAACCTCGTTAAAAAATGAAACAAGGAGTCCTGAGGACGGTTCTTATCTTGTGTCAACCTCATTAAAAAATGAAACAATTCCCCTTTCTCAAAGGTAAACCTTCATTCCAACCACCGAGTTGGATGCAATGAAGCTTGGGGGGCATGCACCTCGATTTGCATTATGATGCTGGGGGCATGCAAATAATCGAGCAGTTTTAGCAATGTTCATGCTCGTTAAAAAATAAAAGCAATCATCGAGCAGTTTTTGTGCAGAAGTTCATGCTCGTTAAAAAATAAACGTAAATTGTGAGCAATCTTTCCCTAGCAGTTCAAGCTCATCCAGAAAAATGAACCGGTAAACAACCTCGAGAAATGTAACCTTTGAAAGCCATATTAAAAGCCCTTGGTCGTGTTTATATGCCATCACCTCCATCTGTTCATTTGGCCAATCGTTCACCTCCATATGTTTGTTTACCCATTTTGAGGAACAGCTGCGAAGAGTGATTTCACTTAGCCATCCTTGTGACACTGCCGTGATTGGAGAATTCCAACCTGTACCTGGAATCTGCTGCTATCCCTGTTCATCACTCGTTCCTCAAAAGACGAGTCTTCTTTGAGCTCTTTTCACTGACTCGTAAAATATGAAAAGTTTGCCGAGTTTTGGCCTTCTAGCTCGTTAAAGCGACCAGAAAGCTATCCCTCCTCTAGATTTTAATCTTTTTGGACCTGAGGGATTATTGCACAAAAAGATCGAGCGCTTGTTTGTTCGGCTCGTTAAAGCAACCGAAAATTCATCCCTTCTGTATTGTTTTAAACTTTTTCGGACTTAAGGGATTAGATGACGAAAAAGGAATTATGGAGTTAACTTTCTGTACCTTTTCAGACTCTCTAAAAATGAAAAGGACCGAGTTTTCCTTGTCGTTAGACTCGTTAAAATGATTAAATAGCGACAAACTTGTCTTTAGACGAGAACGAGTTTCCCTATCGCTAAGCTCGTTAAATCATAGCGATGGGCTTGCCCGAAGGGCAGGTTATAGAACAAGCATATGTTATCCTCCTCAAGCTTGACAAAAATAAAGAGGTACTGGTCAGAAATGACTGGGGAAAAATTGGGAGAACATCAAAGCTTAATGGTAGCAAGTCGCTCTTGAACATGACACTTTTCTTCCGTACCACATCGGGTTGGGTTGTTTCATTCACCGGTCTCATCACCATGGTCTTCGCCAAACCATCCACATTTTGGGGTAATGCTACCGATCCATCGCATCAGTGTCGTTATATGTTCAAGAGAGGTCATTCTGAAAGTGTCAACCGTGTCCCATCCACTGCCATACATTATCCTTCATCCATTCATGATCGCCACCCTGAATCATATGTCACAGTTTGTTTTCACCTCCACTAAAATCATTAGCTCCGTTCCGTGTCATTGATGTGGGATTCATTAAGGCCCTCCTTTGACGGATCGCTTCTTGTCAACTTCAGCTCATTATCCAAGAAGTTGATCTAGGAACAACCCCATCAGTATTTTGAAGCTTGCATGCCTCAATGGCAAGTTTCTCACTTCCGGCGACAGGTATACATCAATGACCTTCGACCAGAAGATTTTGCGTGGCGTTTGACGCCAAGTCCTTTATTCACGCCACGTGAATTATACTGCAGTACCTTGAGGGTCATTATCATTATCGGTGATTCCTCTCGTGCTTGTTAACGGTTTTCATCATTGACCGGTAATCAAGCGATGTCTTTCCATGTTCGACTTCAGCGAAATTCTCACATGGATCGACTTGTACTTAGAGTGAAGATCGAACGAGTTTGAAGACCCCGGATCTAGTTTCATCCATCCGGGCTGCGATATATATTCAGGGAATATAAAAGCATTTGTCATGTACATCATTGCAGCAGATGATCATCCTATTCACAGGATGATAATTTCAGCAGAGAATTATCAGTCTTCCATCAGACGATCGTCTGTTCTATGTACCAAAATGTATTTATAAAGCTGAGCATGGGAATGCCCGCCTCAGCTAAATCATGAAAACAGAATGAAAAATAATGTATTGTATTGTATTGTATTATAGGGCACCTCTCAGCACTTGAATGAACTTCGGACCCTCTGGATAAAGCATTTCACCCGATAAACGACCTCATACTTTAGGGGGCAACTGTTATAGACATTTTTGTGCCTCGCAGCATGGAGCATGAAATGTCCATAATTACAGGGATCCTCAGTCCCTAAACATGTTGTTCTTACCCCTAGAGGAACAAGGTCAGCAAACCACAGCACTTCCTATCAGTTCTCCACCTGAAAACACTCAAAAACAGGCTATTTTTGGATCATGTCAGCTGCTCCACTGAGCATCTGCGCTGAATGTCAACTGCTCCTCCTTGTACCTGCGCTGAAAGTCAAAACTAATGAAGGCTACCTGCGCTGGGTGAGATTGGCCAAGTGGCACAGTCATTCTGCAAGGTGTCAACTGCCCAGGAAGCTTCCAAACTGACACTTGGTTCAAGGAATTCGCCCAGTGATGAGTAAGAGGTTCTTAAACTCCAAGTGGAAGCAAGGATCTCCAAGTGGACTCAAGAACTGAAGTATAACTGAAGTGGGAGAGGACACTAGTCAGCTTGAAGCCAGCCTCAAGCTGACTCATCCTTTCTCCAAATCTCCTATATATAGAGCTCTCTCATGAGGTCTAGGGAGGCTGGAATTTTGTGCAAGCAAGGAAGTGCTGTTGGTTTACAGTTAGAGCTATTGGGTGATTGCTTTTATAGAGGGGAAGAGGAGATTTCTTGCTGCTGGGGAGGTGCTGCTGGATTGGAGCCATTTATGGTTGTAACCTTCTCAGAACCTTTTTCTTCTATCAATAAAGCTTTGATGTTCTCCTATATACTTGTATTGCAATGATGTATTGTTTTTATCTGTATATTTGATTCATTCTAATCCATGCATCAGTTATGAGTACATGTTTCTTGTAGTTTCCCTCTCTTGTTTTGCAGGATCTTTGCGTAGCTGGGCCGGAAAAGGGAGCAAGGAGCTGGGAACAAGAGGAAAAGAGAGAAGACAGGATCGACAAAAGCGAAAGACATCGGTTGGTCAATCTTTTCTTCCTTCTCTGTACTTTCATAAAGGAAAAATATCAAAGCTTTACTTTCAGTTGTTGCTAAGGAACTATCACCCTTAGAGTAGGGATAGGGTCATTCCGAGTCGGATACTTTTCCCCACAACACCCTATGAATTAGATAGGTAGCATGGTGTGGGGCACTCTTTTGATTTGGCAGACATATTGAGAAGCTTGAAGGAAGAGATAAGGAGTTGTAAGACATATAATGACCGGATCATATAGGCACAAGAGAAGCAAGTAGAGGTTAATGCTATACTCCTTCAGATTTTTCAGACTTGCAATGAAAAGGGCCACTTCGGATAAGCCATGGACATTAGGATATAATTAATGGGGCATGTGGCAGTAGGTCTCCTGGTAGACACGGGTTAGATATATCTGACATGGTGAGATATGGAATGTTGTTGGACACTTCGGATAGGATGGGTGATGAGCACAGGTATTATTCTAGTTTTAGTTCTGATAGACATTGTGATCGTCATTGCTATCATCCTTATAGGAGGAATGATAGGGGATACTTGTCAGATGATTTTCAAAAAGTGATGCCACCAAATTTTGATGGAGATGTGAAGAAGTCGGAAGATACAGAGGCTTGGATACTTGGGATGAACAAATTCTTTGAGTTTCATGAGTACATAGATAACATGAAGGCAATAGTAGAAATCTTCAGATTGAAAGGTAAAGCAGAAATTTGGTGGGAAGATGCTAAGCAGGCCAGAGACATCAGGACATATGATTGGATTTGGTGTGAGTTCAATAGGCTTTTCAGGAAAAGGTACTTGTCATAGAGGTACTACGATAGTAAGGCCAAGGAATTATATGAGCTAAAGATGGGATCAATGACAGATGAAGAGTGCACAACCAAGTTTCTGGAGCTATTGAGGTATGTACCATATATTACTGATGAAAAGTCTAAATTTCAGCGATTTTTTAGTGGTTTTCCATTAGCATTTAGAGATTGGATTGCATATGATGTGCCTCGGTCACTTGAGGAAGTTATTGTGAAATTGAAGCATTGTTATGAGCCATCGAAGCGTAAGAATGAATCTCAGGAAGGATGGAAGGGAAAAGAAAAAGCTAAAGGTAAATGGAAGCCTAAGAGAACACGGCCTCAGAATGCATATGGGAAAGAAAATATGGCACCACAAAAGAGGTTTAGTGTAGCTAGACAGGGACATGAGTTGCAGTAGCAACATAGATGTGTTGGTACTCGTCGATTGTATTGTTGGACATGTAGTAAGGAGAACCTTAAGAGATATTGTCCACAGAATCAGGGTGGGAGGCCTCAGATATACAGTGTGTAGGAGTCACATACTATTGGGAATGCTGGTCAGAGTATTCCGTGTATCTATGCAGTAGTGGACAACAAGCAGGTAGAACATCAGGCATCTATCATTGAGATGGACAGTAAGATTTGTGATCAAGTTATTTCTATTTTGATTGACCCTGGATCTAATTATAGCTATGTTAGCCCTGAATTGGTGGATAAGTCTTGTTTGAGTAAGGAATTTCATGTAGATTCTTGGTTAGTGCAGTTGGCTACAGGTATAACGAAGCGAGTTCATCATTGGGTAAGAGCTTGTACATTTGATTTAAATTATATGTCTATACCAGTAAATCTAAATGTATTACCATTGGGATCATATAGTATTTTTTTGGGCATGGATTGGTTGTATCTACATATAACCAAGGTAGATTGTTTTGAAAAATCCATTGAGTTTGTTGATGACAATGGAGAACCAAGAGTCTTGCAGGGTAAGAAGAAAGCCACATCTATTAGTATGGTGACATCTATGCAAGAAACGTGTAGCCATAGGAAAGGGTGTATGTTATTTGCAGTGCACATTTCTAGTGATAAGGGAAAGGAGGTTGAGGATGCAGATGTGTTCAGCAGGTACCTAGTTTTGCAAAAATTTCGAGATGTATTTCGTGAGGAAATTACAGAGTTTCCACCTTACAGGGAGGTAGACTTTTCTAGAGTTAGTTCCAAGGGAAGTTCCAACATTAAAAGCACCTTACAGGATGAGCACACCCAAGTTGGTTGAGTTGAAGTTGAAGTTGAAGGAAATTTTGGACAAGGGATACATTAGGCCAAGCGTATCACCTTAGGGCACACTAGTCTTCTTTGTGAAGAAGAAAGATGGAACTCTTAGATTATGCATTGACTATAGGCAATTGAACAAAGTAACCATAAAGAACATGTACCCTTTACCAAGGATTAGTAACTTGTTCGATTAGCTGAAGGTAGCAGCAGTGTTCTCGAAGATCGACTTGAGATCAAGATACCATCAGGTACGCATCAAAGAGGATGACATTTACAAGATAGCTTTCTAGACCAAGTATGGGCATTATGAGTTTGTTGTAGTTCCATTTGGCTTAACTAATGCTCCAGCTACATTTATGTGCTTGATGAATAGTTTTTGCGTCCATATTTGGATAAGTTTGTTATTGTGTTCATTGATGATATACTAGTATATTCTAAAAATGAGGAAGAGCATGTCGAGCATTTAGCAATAGTGTTGAGGTTGTTGAGAGAGCATTAGTTGTATGCTAAGATCATCAAGTATAGTTTCTTTCAGACTAAGGTACATTACTTGGGACATGTGGTCTCCAAGGAGGGAATTATAGGAGATCTAGAGAGGATAAGAGCCATCATGGAGTGGTTAGCTCCTAAGAGTGTTGATGAGGTGAGATATTTCATGGGTCTGGAAGGCTATTATCGAAGGTTCATCAGTAACTTCCCTCAAATTTCTTATCCTATTACATCATTGCATAGGAAAGGTAAGAATTTTGAATGGATAAAGGAGTGTGAGGCTAGATTTGAGTAGCTTAAGCAATTGTTGACACATGCACCAGTGCTACATATTGCATATATGGACAAAGAGTTTGTAGTATGCACAAATTCTTGCAAGAGAGGACCTGGTGGATTCCTTATGCAAGATGGACAGGTGGTATGTTATGAGTCACAGAAACTAAACGAGCACGAGTAGAACTACTTGACACATGATCTTGAGTTACTAGAGATCATACATGCATTGAATATGTGGAGACATTATCTTCTTGGTAGGAGGTTCGTACTTATGAGTGATCATATTGGGTTGAGATATTTGTTTGACCAGCTGAATCTGAACGCCAGGCAAGCTATATGGTTGGCCATGATCAGTGAGTTTGATTTGGAGATCAGGTAAATCAAAAGTAAAGAGAACAGGGTGGCATATGCTCTCAGTAGGCAGGTATAGGTAAGTAACTTGAAATCTATGAGTTCCTATGGGACAGACTTTAGGATAAGATCTTGTAGGAAGGTCAGAAAGATATCAGGTATATGGAGATTGTGCATAGATTGCAACAGGGTGCTAGTACAGGTATAAGTGATATTACAGGTACAAGTGATATTATACGTACATATACAAGTACATGTGGCACTACAGGTATAGGTACAGGTATAGGTGCAGGTGCATAGGGTATGGATTATTTTCTTATAGTGGATGTATTGACCATATTCAGAGATAGGATATATGTGTCGGATAGCAGTGAGCTCAAGAAGGTGATCTTGAGGGAGTTTCATGCGAAACCTTTTTCAAGTCACCTAGGTTATCAAAATACATTAACTGTAGTGAAAAGATATTATTATTGGTTGAATCTGAAGAAGGATGTAGCAGAGTTTGTGATTAGGTGTTTTGATTTTTAGCAGTTGAAGGTAGAGTGTAAACATCCAGGTGGACTACTACAATCGATCGCGATTATAGAGTGGAAGTGGGAGGTAATTTCCATCGAATTAATCACAGGGTCAACAAAGACAGTGAGACAACATGATTCCATCATGGTTGTTGTGGACAAATTGATGAAGGTTGCACACCTCATTCAAGTGAAGTCTACATTCTCAGCTAGCGATGCGGCACGAGTAGTTATCAGAGATGTGGTCAAATTTCATGTCTTCCCAAAGAAGATTGCATTAGATAGGGATGTGAAGTTCACTTCAAAGTTTTGGAAGGAGTTATTTGCAGGTTTGGGCTCAGAGTTGACCTTCAGCGCATCTTATCATCCATAGACAGATGGACATATAGAAAGGGTTAATACGATATTGGATGACATGTTGAGGATGTATGTGATGCATCAAAAATGAAAGTGGGAAGAGTATCTCCCCTTGGTAGAGTTCACATACAACGATGGTTATCAAGAGTCATTGAGGATGAGTCCTTTTGAGCCATTGTATGGGCAAAGTTACAATACTCCCATCAGTTGGAGTGATCCGATTAACAAGGTGTTGATTGGACCAGAGATGTTGGAAGACATGGAATAGAAAATGCAGGTTATATAGAAAAATATAAAGGCAACATAGGATACGCAAAAAATCTATGCATATCAGAACAGGTTGTTCAAGGAGTTCTAGGTTGGGGAATAGGTGTACTTATGCATCAAGCCAAAGAAGAGATCCTTATGAATTGGATCATGTGACAAGATGGTACCATGGTTTTGTGGACCCTTCATCATTGTTGAGAGGATTGGGCCAGTAGCCTATCGACTTGCACTACCTCCGACAGTGAAATTCCATGATATTTTCCATGTATTATTGCTTAAGAATTATGTTAAGGAGGTCTATCTTTCAGGTGGAACCAGATGGAGAATTCCAGTCGGAGCCTCAATGTATATTGCAGAAAAAGTTGCTTATGCTCCAGAACCAAGCAATCAAGCAAGTTAAATTGTAGTGGAAGCACTTTGGTCCCGATGAAACTACATGGGAGATGGAGGATCAGATGTGGGATATGTATCCTTCCTTGTTTTCCGGTTGAGGCAAAGTAGTTTTGACTTGGTGTTTTGCTATAATTTTGGTATATTCTTTGGTATATGTTTTGATTATGTTGGTATGTGTACATATATATATGGATGTAAATACATCCATGAGCTATGTTATAAAGCTCCAATAAGTGGTATGGGTGTCAGGTTATTACTTTTTCATGTTGTTATGTTGTCATGATGGTTTGCTTTCAGTAGGGTGATCATTGTAAATACTGCATCGAGCTATGTTATAAAGCTCCATAGGCAGTATGTTTGCTTTTTAGCAGTTTTGTTGAGGTCTTGGTGTGGTCTAACACTAAGGACGGTGTTCCCCAAGGGGAAGTTTTTTGTAACATCCTTGGTGAAAATTCCATGTAATAAAAGTAAATAAAGGAAAAAACAATAACCATGGTTGATGAGACACTTATTCCAAGTTGAATGTTTGGCAAGTCATCATAGGGGGTGTTCATTTGTTTGTTTATGGCTAAGGAAATTGGAAAAGGCAATGGCTAAGGCTTTTGAAAGGAAAAATGGTATTTTTGGCACATTTATTTATGAAAATAATGGAAATTAGGAGAAAAGGGAGGTGAAAGGCCACAAGTTGCATGTGAGGATGAAATTGAAGGAAAATAATGGAAAATGAAGAAAATAGATGCCTCATTCATAAAAAGGCTTCTGAGGATCAGTTGGTAACCTTTTGTCAGTTGAGTTTTGGAGCTATCTCATTATTCTCTCCCTCTCTCTCACTCTTGGACACTTAGAGTTTTCTTGGAGAATTTTGACAATGGGGAAAGAAAGGAAAAGAAGGCAAGAGGAAGCAAATATCAAGCAGGGAAAGGCAGGATCAAGAAGCTACAGCAGGATCCATTGCAGGTATCAATTTGCATGTTTATTCTCCTTGCTAGGTTTGGCATGCATAGGATTACATGTGGTTATTTCTATCTTGGCATGGGTTTTTCTAGGTGTAATAGTGTTTTTAGCCTAATCTTGAAATTTTCGGATAGTTGTGGTGTGATGGGGTTCTCTTGTTTTCGTTGAGCTGGATTGTCGTATGGATTCGAAGTTGAGTAGGGTGGATATCTAAATGATAAAGCACATGGCCTAGTGGTCCCTACACTAGACTGTGGATCACGATATAGCCACTGGCCTAGTGACCCATGAGCCAGAATGTGGGTTGCGGTAAAGCCAAGATTGTGTTTCCTCGATGGGCCTAGGAATCCTTGCCTGTGAGTGGCAAGATATATGGTAAATCCAAGAGATGTTTTTCTCTCCATTGGGCCTAGTAATCTTGGTTTTGGGATATATGATAAAGCTTGGAGAGTGCGTCTCGGTTTAGGGCCTAGTGATCTAGGTTTGGATTGTGGTAAAGCCTGAGAGACTAGGAGACAGGAAAACTCCTCATAGTGTAAGTGGAGAAATTTGGTGGCATCCATGCTTGTTTGGCCTAGTGATCAGGTGGAGATCACGTAAAGCCTATTATGATGTGTTCATTATGTTGGCCTAGTAATCCAAGATGGATTACGGTAAAGCATGGTTTCTATTGATGAGGGTGAGGTGGTTTAGCCTCGGTATGCCCTAGTTGGTTCTTTTGGTTTGAGTCCCACATTCATGCTTGGAATATGGCACGGGTGTGAATGGTTGAAGAAAGATTTTGCTCAACCATTCTATGGTCTGGTGGAATATGGAAGTCCCATCCCAGATTTGATTTTTACATCATTAATGAAAGGTTATTTCTCCTTGTATTTCTATGATAATTTTGATGGATTATATGTAGTTTATATGGTTGTGCTTTCCTAAGTATTTTTGTTGTTATTATGCTGGTTGACATCAACCATGTATGGCTCTCAACATGTTTTTGCTTTCAAATGAATGGATAATGTATCTATGGCCTAATAGATGAAATGCATCAAATGACATGATGGAACAATGGTTCATAGTGATTCTCATATAAGTATGAGATCCCTACACTTAATTTTGTTGTTTACACCTATAGGTTACATGTTGATGATATGTTTGATGAAATGCCTGGCATGGCTAGTAGGGGTCTGATTAAGGTCTTGTTTAACTTATTTCTTTTGCATCATTGTTT
This sequence comes from Pinus tabuliformis, assembly GCA_031772625.1. NCBI lineage: Eukaryota > Viridiplantae > Streptophyta > Pinopsida > Pinales > Pinaceae > Pinus > Pinus tabuliformis. The sequence goes on from CM062809.1 coordinate 77,102,472, forward strand.
CCTTGTTCTTTGATTAATCTTAAGTTATCATTCCATTATGGGTAGTGACCTGGGCTCTAGGCCTAAAAAAGTGGCTCAAATCCCGAGGTCGTTGGCATAACACTGGCAAATTGGGTCTCTGGACATTGGCAAGCAAGCCTATGAGAGCTATTTTGGGTTTCTGGATGCTCTCATGCCTATAGCATGAGAGTGACTGAGGCTTAAGATGTCCAAAACATTAGTGGGACCCAAGGACAGGGTGTCTGAGTGGCTAACATGTCTCCTAAGGATTCTATTGCTGATGTGGATAGGTTGGTTGATGTGTTCTGTAAATTCCACTACCTTAAGGTCACATAGGAGGTCGAATCTGATCATAGTATCCTCTCTTCGCATGTTTAACCAATTGGCATGGCTACTTGAGTAGATGTGGGAGGAGGGTGTTATACAAGCTAAGGATTGATTAAAGGATAAGTATCAACATTTTATTTCAGTTTTATTATGCATGTGATTTATGATTATGGTAAATGATGATTATATGTGATCTATGATTTTGGTTTATTATGGTTACATGTGAGTTATGATTTTACGATTGATGGTTTTGTTTTGAGCTAACCTGATGTGATATATTTTTGGATGATATTTTGGTCAAAGATGTTAGTTTGACTTGTTGTGACAGGAAGTAAATGGGATCGCAAGTGTACCTTTGAAGATCTACCAATAAGGTATGATGTGAATTTAGATTTACTTTAAATATAATGGAAGTTATGTGCTTGGTACAGGAAGCACACAAATGCCTAGTTGGGTGGTTGAATCGACTGCAAGTATTAGTGGCAACAACAAAAGGAATTGAAATAGGTAGCAGTACGCTGGTAAAGCACTTCAGGAGCAGGACCATTGTGGGACACTGGTACCTAATAGTTTCCATTGATTTCCATGAGCATGTTATGACCGATATGATGATTTTAAGGTAGGTATATGCCTTGGTTTTTGTTCTTCCGATGCAAGGAAGCCTTGCCAAAGGATGGATCGCCCAGGATAGGGAATGTCGAGGAACTTGGAAGGTGAGGGATTGCATGGAAGGGGTGACCGGATTGCCTGAGGGACTATGTATCAGAGAACGAAAGGCTGGGTATATATTTTTTTTTGTCATTATCATTTCCTAGAACAATGAGTTAGTAACTATTCACTGAGAGGACGAGTGGCGCATGATTACAGTGTTGGACATTCGATGCAAATTTGACTTTGTTGTGGATTTTGGACTTCCTGGGAAGGAGGTGAATCCTGGTATTCCTTTGTGGGTGGAGGTGTGAGCCTCTGGATTCCCTTGTTGCGGATGCAGGCATCGTATCCTTTTTATTTTTTGGTTGAGCAAATGTGCATATGTGTGTATTATTGTAAATATTGTATGGAGCTGGATTTATAAAGCTCCATAGATAGTATGGTTATTTGTTGGTTGAAGAAAATGTGTATGTGTATATGTGGTTATTTTAAATACCATAATGAGCTATGTTATAAAGCTACTGTAAATGGTATGATTGTCATGTTTCTGTAGTGGTCACTGTAGATACTACAATGAGATGTGTTATAAAGCTCCATGGGAAGTATGTTTTTTTTTCAAAAGTCTTGTTGGTTATAGGTGTCATTGAAAACCGAGGACGGTGTCCCCCCAAGGGGGAGGGTTCTGTAACATCCCTCGTGAAAATTCCATATAAAATATATATATATATATATATATATATATATATATATATATATATATATATATATATATATATATATATATATATATATATATATATATATATATATATATATATATATATATATATATGGACCATGAATGATGGGACATGTATTCCAAGCTGAATGGTGGGAGAAACATCCTAATGGGTGTTGATTCAGTTTATTATGGCTAAGGAAATTGGCAAAGGCAATGGCTAAGGTTTTGGAAAGGCATGAGGCATTAATTGGCATTTTATTTATGAAAATAATGGAAATTAGGAGAAAAGGAAGGTGAAAGGTCACATGTTGCATGTGAGGAGGAAATTGAAGGAAAATAATGGAGAATGAAGAAAATAGAGGCCTCATTGATAAAAAAGGCTTCTGAGGATCAGTAGGTAACATTTTGACAGGTTTGGGTGGAACTCTCTTCTATTATATTCCCTCTCTCTCGTACTCTTGGATACTTTGAGTTTTCTTGGAGCACTCTTGGAGGGTGTGGCATACATGGATGTTTGGAGTGAGAAGGCAATAGAAGAGTAGGAAAACACAAGAAGGCATCGGGATCAGTAGTTCCAGTGGGATTGTTCGCAAGTACTGAGTTGCACGTATGTTTTTATCACTGGTTTTGACATGCATGGCACATGCATGTGATTTATTGGTCTTGATCTGTCATTGGCATTGAGTATGGTCAGGATTGACAATGGATTGCCTAGCCTTTCCATTTCTTGGATATCCATGGATTTTGTGGTTTTATTTCCTTTTTATGTTTTTGGTTGGTTCTCATGTTTCCTTAGCTTGGGTTGAATTATTAGTCCTAGAAGCCCTAGTTGGAAAAATGCTCTGAAAGGCTTGTAACAACTTGGCTTGAGTTTCTAGTCCTGGAAGCCTTGGTTGGAAAAACACTCTGGAAGCCCTTGGTGGGTTTAGTTAGTAGTCCTAGAAGCCCTCGTTGGACAAATGCTCTGGAATCCCTGTATAAGTTGTGGGTTGAATTACTAGTCCTGGAAGCCTTGGTTGGACAAATGCTCTGGAAGCCCTGGAAGGCTTGGATAGAGACCAATATGATGATATTTTTGGTGATGTCTGACTAGGTGGTGGACCCATTGTTTGATGGGTTGAGGTGGATGGCCTCTGGAAGCCCTAGATGGGTTTTGATTGATGTGTTCCATGAGATCCCACATTCATGCTTGGAATATGGCATGGGGGTGAATGGCTAAAGAGAGATTTGGCTCATCCATTCTACGGTCGGTTGGAACATGGAAGTCCCATCCCAGGTTTACATTTTTCATCATTAATGAAAGGTTATTTCTCGTGGTATTTCTAGGAGTATTATGATGGATTATATGTGGTGTATATGGCTATGATTTCATTGATATTTTTGTCCCTATTATGTTGGTTATGTATGTGTTTTATGACAGCAGCCATGTATGGATTTCATCATGCTTTTACTTGTAATTGAATGATAAAAGTATCTATGACCTAATGGATTGAATGGAAGTTGATGTGTTGAGGCATCAATGGTTCTTACTGATTCTTAGCTAAGTATGAGACCCCTATGCTCAGAATTGTTATTTACACCTGTAGTTTACATATTCGTGATATGTTTGACGAAATGCATGTCATGGTTAGTAGGGGTCTTATCAAGGTCTTAAACAAGTATTTTCTTTAACACTGTCATTTCCATGCTATTTTCCTGATCTGGAGAGATGGTTCAATTATGGGCAGTGACCTAGGCTATCGGCCTAGAAAATTGGCTCAAATCCTAGGGACACTGGCATAGCACTAACTAAATGAGTCAATGGATGCTAGTAGGAAAGCTTGTGAGAGCTACTTTGGGTTTCTGGATGCTTTCATGCTTGTAACATGAGAGCCACTGAGGCTTAAGTTGTCCAAAACTTCAGTGGGACCGAAGGGGAAGTTGTCTGGAGTGTTGGATTGGTTCCTGAGGGTCCTGAAGCTGATTTTGAATGTCTGTATGGTGTGTTTCCGTCAGTTCCACTTCCTTAACATGACTTAGGAGGTTGAACCCTATCATAGTGGCCTCTCGTCGCATGTTTACCCTGGCTGGCCAAGTGCTTGAGTAGATGTGGGAGGAGGATGTTACACTTGCAGTGATCATAATGAAAAATAAATATCTCCAATGGACCCAAAACTGTCAAAAACCCCCATCTAGGATAATTTTTCACCTCATTTGGCCAAAAATTGAGAAATTTATGCATGTTACTAGTTTTTCCAAATTCCATAGCTAACCATTCTACAATTCAGCCCAAATCTAGCTTGGGCAGCCCAAACTTGGAACCAGCACACAAACCTAGCCTACAATCTCGCTTGATGGGCAATACTATAGGACAATTAAATTTTCCTATAATGTGTAGTTCCTAAAAATTAATCTAACATGGGGGGCCACGTGCCTAGGGGTCGGGGCTAACCGCCTGCCCCTGCCGCCCGAGCCCCCAACAAAAAAAAAAAACTGGTCATATCACATACAAATAACATGGGGCTTGGCGCTTAAAATCCACGCAAAGGACTATGCACTACAACTACTAGTGGTGAGGTCGTGGGACGGGCCATAGGCCCTAGGGTTGGCCATCGTTGCAGGCACCTAAGGGCTAGCCCCCAAATACTCTACACTCTCGGCCATATTATCTACATGTGGCCCAAAGTTGGTCCCTAGGGGCTGACCCCCATGTAACTCCACTGATGGTCGCTTAGGGCCGCATATGACCCGGATTTACACTAATCCTCCACCCCCATGCCAACTCTATCACAGTTCTTCTCCTGGATCTAGTGTGTTAATGTTGTGCTATGGATGTGACCATGGGGTTGGAGCTTAGCCCCAGCCCCAACCTCCATTGTGAAATGTGTTGAAACTTGAATATAAGTTATGACCTTTTGTTGTTAGGAAACATGCTATGTGGTGTTAGTAAAGGCTTGGGGTGCTTGTTTCTTGGTCAGTGGTTCAATTCTCGTGGGTGCCTAATACAACCTCCAAACAAATTTTTGGCCTCTCTTTGGAGGCTACATGGAAGCCTCCAATTGGACCACGTGGCTCACCCCCATTGGCCAATATTACGTAGTTAGCCAAAATATTAATAAAAAAATTGAACCACCAACAATAAAAATAAATTTTGAGCCATTCAAATTTAAAATTTTTGGACCAATCAGGAGTAGCCAAGTGGTAGCCTACCACTGGCCCAAAATGTATAGTCACCCTATCAATTCTGCAAATTTTTTCTTATTTGAAAAATCGATTAGAACACGATATCGAGAGCATACAATATCGGTTTTGAGTGAAACAAGTTGTGTTGGATCCAGATCGTCGAGATCTATCCAGTCGTTTAGGTTTTGAGCTATGTCACACACTTTGAATTTTGAGCACTAAATTGATCCCTTGAATCACTCCTCCCCATTGGAAGCTTTTGGACCTCTAAAATCTCATTATCAATCAACAAATATATGAGTGTACAATTCCCTCACCCTTCCAACGTCGACCCACTTGGTTTTGTTTGTTTTTTTGTTTTGAGCTCCTCATGAAGGTACTTCACTTTTGAAGTCTTTGTCTTTCTGTCAAAGATAGAACCTTGCTACAATTCTTCAAGATGTTTAGATGAGAAAAATTTTGTTAAAGAAATGTTAACATTCTCTCCTCAATCCTCAATCAAAGGAGACTTATTAAATTTCAAGTTCACTTCACCTCGAACATTGTAGTCATAACGATGCTTAGCATGTCTAGCCTTGTTTTTGACTTGACTCTTCACCAAATGTGAACGCCATTGCTATGCACCATTCTTCCTCAAAGCCAAAACATTATGAAACCCACAAGAATAAATTTTAGAAACAATTTCCTCTTTTTCAAATAGCTTTTGTATCTACTTTTAGACCCTTGCATTCTTTAACACTGTCATCTTGTTCATACCAATGTTCAACAATGATGCATCTTGCTATAAATGAACTTCACATTGTTCTCCTCTTTTAGGAGGAAACATACTAGACTCCTGAAACATCTTATTACAGGGATTAGCAACCTCAATGAAATCAGATTTAAAACTTGATTCATATCCTTGAAATACTTTAGATTCATCAACATCTTTATGTTTAATCATCAACAATGCAAAATTCTAACTAGCATCTACAAACCTCTTCATTTTTCCAGCATTCACAAGAGATAAATTTGACTTCTTGCTATGTGCTCTAACAATGTACTCAATCCCATATTTAAACAAGTGATACTTGTTCTCATGGCGATGAAAGATGGATTTCCTATCATATAAGTACGGGCTTCCCAAAACAATCCCACAAATGTCAACATGTACCACATCAAGTTCTACCTCATCAATGAAATTTGCAGTGATGGAAAATCTAAGTATGAATTTTCTTCTCACTTGCAACTTGGCATTGTCACATGCCCAACCCAAAGGATAAGGTTTAGGATGAGGAATCATTTCCAAATTTAGTTTCTTGACAATGCCTTCTCAAATGAGTTGTGCTTGTGAACTACTATCAAACAAGTATCTATCTTGTTATGTTTTGTGATGATTCTAATATGGAATAGTTGTATTCTTTCTCTTTCATTTTGAGCTTCAATGGGTTTTCTAGAAGAAATAGTGCTTGCAATTGAATCCTTACCTTTCAATCCAATGGCCTTTTGTTTCATCTCCAGAATCAAATCCTAGATCTTGTTTTGTAGTTGTAGAAATATTTTCTTTCTCCTTGTTATTAAAATTTCTGGGTCTCATATCGGGATGAAGTTTCCAATAGTGGTTTTCATCATGGCCTTCTTTAGAACAGTGTTTACGTGTGAGATTTCCTCCTTCTTTCTTGACTGAATCATTCTTATTATATTTTCATTTAAACTTCCCTTTTCCTTTTTCTCCAGACTTGAATGACTTCTTACTAGTTTCTTCATAAACATTTCTCCCCCTTGCCTCTAAATGAGTTGCTTGTACACAAATTTCATCTAGTTTTGTATGGCTAAACATGAGAATGGTATGTCTCAAGTAACTATGTAATCCTCCAATGTATTTGAGCAAAGTATCTTGAGAGCACAAATCTATACCCAAAATCAAAACTCTTTTCCTAAATTCCTGAGTATAGCTTTGCACATTTTGACCTTTAGCTTGCCTAAAGTTTTGCAAGTCCATAATAACTTTTTTCGTGTATGCTAATGGATAAAATTGCCTTCTTATTGCAACAACAAAATCATTCCAAGAGGATAAAACCTCACCATGTTTCTTCATGTCCTCTTGAGTTTTGGCTTCCCACCAAATAAGTGTTGCACCTTCCAGTCTAAGAGAAGCAAGCTGAATTTTGGTCTCGTCATCCTTGATTCTTTGTATCCCGCAATACACTTCAATTTGATGAACCCAGTTATCTAATTTCTCAACATCTACCTCACCATCATACATAGGCAATTCAAACTTTATATCAAGCTTAAGCAAAGGGGTTTTACCATGTCCTTTTGGATAATTTTGAGGTGTTTTTGAAAGGGTAGAAGAAGAAGAAATAGATGAGGATGAGGATGGAGGTGAAGGTGGTTGTTTATCACCTTAACCATTTTAGACATCTCAAAGAATGTTTCTTCTAAAATTTCCTTCATCTTCAGACATCCCTTCGGGACCTTCTTCATGTGCCATGACTATTGAAACTTAAGGTGTGTTTGTTCTCCTTGAAACAATTTGAGATCTTGGATCCACAAGTTCGCCTTCTCCTCTTTTAAGCTCCAACCTTGTAAGCATCAGAAAAACACTTGCAAACAAATCAAACCTTCATAACAACTTGATGCACTTATACCAAAATGATCTATAATTGAAAACAAAAGCTGATACACAAATTGCCAGTGAAATTTTATATGTGTTTTGGGTAATGTATCAAGTTACTAAACACATAAACAAGTGATTTTTAAACACCATTAACAACCAAACAGAGACAATAAACCATTTCATAAACACATAATAGAAAAACATGATAAAGGAGTTCACCCCTCTCTTGTGCTACATCTCCTAGTCCAGCTTCCAATTCAAAGCCTCTTTCATTTGCTCAAAAATGTGTGTTTACATAAACTTGAATTACTCATAATGAAAAATAAATGTCTCTAGCGGATCCATAATTGTCAAAATCCCCCATCTAGGTTCTTTCTGCACCTCATCTGGCCAAAAATTTAGAAATTTATGCTTGTTACAAGTTTTTTCCAAATTCCATAGCTAACCATCCTACAATTTGACCCAAATTTGGCTTGACCCCAAATCTGGAACCAGCTCAAACATTTGGCCTACAATCCCACCATATGGGCAGAATTGTAGGACAGTTAAATTGTCCTCTAATGCCCAATTCTGAAAAATTAGGGCCACATGCCCAGGGGCTGGGGCTAAACACATGGTCATATTGTGTGCATATAACTCAAGGTTTGGCACTTAAAATCCGCACTGAGGACTAGACGCTTCAACTACTGGTGGTGAGGTCGTGTGACAGGTCATAGGTCCTAGGGCCGGCCCCCGCTGGAGGCACCCAGAGGATGGACCCCAACTACTCTACGCCCCCAGTCATATTATCTACATGTGGCTCGGGGATGGCCCCATGTAACTTTGCTAATGGTCACTTGGGGCACATATGACCCAGGTTCACGCTAATCCTCCACCTCCATGCCAACTCTACCATGGTTCTACACTTGTCTCTAGTGTGTTAATGTTGTGGTAGGGTTATGACCATGGGATTGGGGTTAAGCCTTGGCCCTTGGTCCCCCCTCCCCCCCCTTGGTTCTAAGGCTGCAGGGAACAAGGCTTGGGCTTAGGCCCAGCCCCAACCTCCATTGTGAAATGTGCTAAAACTTAAATATAAATTATGACCTTTCGTTTTTAAGAAACATGATATGGTGCGTTGGTAAAGGCTCATGGTGCTTGTTGCTTGGTTAGTGGTTCGATTCTCATCGATGCCCAGTCCGACCCTAAAACAAATTTTTGGCCTATCTCTTGAGGCCATGTGGTAGCCTTCGATTGGCCCATGCGACTCTCCCCCATTGGCCAATATTACATAGTCAACCAAAATATTAATAAAAAATTTGAACCACCAACATTAAAAAAAAAAAATTGAGCCAATGAGATTTCGAATTTTTCGACCAATCAGGAGTGTCCAAGTGGAAGCTTGCCACTGGCCCAAAATGTACAGTCACCCTGTGAATTCTGCAAATTTGTGCATGTTTGACAAATCAATCAAAACACGATATCAGGAGCATACAATATCAATTTTGAGTGAAATGAGTTGTGTTGGATTCAGATCATCGAGATCTATCCATTCGTTTAGATTTTGAGCTCTGTTGCGCACTTTGAATTTTGAGCACTAAATTGATCCCCTGAATCAATCTAGAAGGCTTTTGAAACTTGAAATGGTGAGCATGCATGTTGACTCAGATGGGGATCTAGTTTGATTCTGATGATGTGCTAGAACCTATGGGTGATTTTGAATAAATGTCTAAGACATTTTATGTAAATGATGTTTGCATGGTAATTTGAAATAAATATTTTAACTTCCATATGATCTTACATGAAGTTATGAGTAATTTATATGTTTGTTGTATTATATGTTTTAATTATGAAGAATTCATCTCTTTAGAATATCCACAATGCAATCACAATGCAATAATGAATTACAAAAATAATGTATGTTATATTCAATCTACCAAAGTTGATATTTTGATTAAATGTAAAGAAATATTAGAAATTAATGTTGATTTTTTTAATTTGGTATAAGATAGTTTTAAAAATGTTGAGATTTTAATGCCTCATTAAAAGGGGACACTTTGTTTTGATCTCTGAATTTTATGTTTTTGTTGCAATAGGATAAGTTATCTTAGGCTAAGATTTGAAAAGAGCTATAGTCTATAGTCGTATCCTTTCAAATAAAAATTACTCTTGGAATAATGAATCTTTCATTTACTTGTTCATTTTAAAAAAAAATTAGTTATACAATTTGTCCATAATTTCATCACTGAAATATGCAAAAAACTTAAAGTTTTTAATTCCGTGGTTGAAAATTTGTCAAAACCTTAAGGTTTTTCTGAGTTATGATATTTTATCTTTAATGCTATTGTTGAAAACAATTACAATTTTAGGGGTTTTTTAGAGTCAAGATATTTTATCTTTAACAACATGGATGGAAATTGTTGGAATTATAAGGCTTTTAGACATGATATTTTATCTTTAACATCATGTCCAAGAATTTTTGGAATTTTACGGTTTTTCAAAGTCCCGATATTTTCTCTTTAATTCCATTGCTAAAAGGTGTCAAAATTGTAACCCGATTTTTTTTTGTTCCACCATTAACACTTAGTGTTTTTAAGGTGTGTTTTCATCCATTTTGAAAAAAAGGAATGGTTTTTACTTCCATTTTTTTAAAATGTTGAAAATTTACCCTAAAAAAACATCGTTCTAGCATACACAATTTTCTTTTTTTGGGTTTTTTTTTTCATGTTTTTGGGGCGTTTTGGGCTAGAGTTCTCGTTTTGAGGTAATAGTTCTCGTTTGATTGGTAACTATGTTGAACAAGTATGAGGTCAAAGAGCGGGGTGCTACTTCATGTGTTCAACCAATTAATTGATGATTCACTCATAAATAACCCATGGATGTGAGATCTAAGATTTACCTAGTTGAGACTGGAGTTCAGGGAAAGTGTACTATCAGTTGTATAATCATCTGAATTGTATAGGTGGTGCATGCAATTAGGGGAAGGCCTATGATGGATTGCGCAATTCCTTTGAGGAATTTCCCTAATTAATAGGCGGATAATCCCCAAGGAAATAGCACAATGAAATAGGGACTTGGGCAAGTGAGAAATTGGTTAAATATTGGCCAAGGATTGTCTAGGAAGCTGTGAGATAGGTAGAGATAGTGCAGAGGTTGCTTGGGATTGAGCAAAGCATTCTCATATTTTCTGACTAATGCAATATACAGATAGCAAGGGTTTTTAGCTGTGGCTTTCCCGAGGAAATAAATGTGTAATGTGTTGATTGAATTCTTTCTCTTGTATGCTTCGTGATTTCATGATCGTTTAATTATTTCCACTGATGAGTAGAGTAGATTCAAGTTTATTGGTTTAGTAAATTACAATTAGCAGTTTGAATCTACAAGGAATCTCTACAAGTCCTTATTCAAGTCATTGCATAGTTAAAGTCACACACAACTTAGTAATTAATTATTTATGTAGGTGCAACCGCCTTTTCTGGACATTGTTTTTTCCTCTCTAATTAATTAGTTAACAAATATTTTATATTAAAATGTAATATATGAAGAAAAAAAGAAGTGAAACCACCCATAGGTGGGACCACACAAATAGATTTGAACCAATGAGCTATAGCAAGAATTGCCTTATCAATGCACTCATTCACCATCAATCCAAAGTTCTATAATCTTATAAAAACTTAATTTTAATCTCATTATTGATTACTAAGTTTTTCTTTTTGTAAACACAAAAAATGTGAGGCACTTATTTCTTTATAACATATAACATTTAAATAGATACCTTATTTATTGTTATTAGTAATATATTTTAAAATGTTTTTTTTATTGAATTATATATATTTTACAATTATTTTCAAAACTCAATTCTAATTTTTATTTACATTATCAACTTATCTATCCTATTTAACATAGAAATTTATTAAACATTTTAAATTTTCTAAGGCCATTATGGGATATGGTAGTGAATCGCTTATTATTATTATGATATGATATATCATAAGACATAATGGCATAAAGCCATGAAAACTTTTTCATTACCTTTAATATTATTCCGATTGGTAAGTGCTCACTAGCATAGATCCATCTTAACTCTGGATCTATTAAGTGTCGAGAGGGATCAAATCTCTCAAAGTGCAAATATATTTTTTGAGTGCAAAACTTGAGGAAATGTTTACACCTTGAGAGATTTTATCCCTCTCATCGCTTGAAAGATCCAAAGTTAAGATGGATCTATGTCAGTTGAATATAGCAATTATGGGTAACAAAGTATGGGTATCAATCTTAAAGTTTGATTTGAAACAGGTTAAGAAGTACGAGGATCATTACTTTGTTATAGAGTGATATGATATGTAGGCTTATAGTTTATGGTTAATCCTAAAAATATTTTAAAAGTTGGATTGAATTAATAATTTATTTATTTTAAATGGATGGTTAATTTTTAATGATTTTTTTAAAAATAACAATATTCTTGATTTTCATGTGGTTTTTTTCTTAAAATATTTATTGAATATATATTTGATTTAAATGTTTTTTGTTTTGATCTTTTATCGAGGATTTATATAAATCATTCACAAAAAAACATTAACACAAATTTATATTTAGATAATAATCTTCAATGTTTTTATATAATGTCCAAACAAGAATAGTGTTATTGGTGGCACTGTGAAAAGATTCTTATTGTGGCCTAAGAAATAGAATTGCATTCTACCATTGATGTTATCTAAATTTCCATTTACACACATCTAAACAAAGGAATTATAAGAAAAAATTTGTCAAGTTGTAAGAATTGTAGTTAAACACAATCATATTCTTGGACTCTGACAATATAACCTTTCTATGTAATATCTCAACAACCCTTAAGTACTTGAATAAAATGTCTTTCATTAATCGACTCCTAAACTGCATTGTGTGCTTAGTTCCTTTAACTTTTCCAATTTACCTGAATCTTGTTCATAGAAAGTTTATTCGTACACACCCTCATAAAAGTAAACTAAATATGTCAGTGGTATCATAACTAAAAAATGATTAAAAAAATGTGCATAATAACAATGCCCAAAACAATAATGAACTTACCACTAAGAAAATATATCATAATGCATCATCTTTAATGATTAACTCTACAGAAATAGAGTTAATAGAAAGTTAGCCATCAACCCGATGGGCTCTCCCTTCCATAAGCCCATTAGAAGTTTATGGTGATTTATATGTGTTTCATTTGAAAGCTATAACTAGAGTCATTGTTAAAGAATGTGTCTCTCAGATCTAAGAAAATGTTGAATGCATTCAAACCATTTCCCTTTTAGATCCTAAAATCTTCAGGAATAAGCTCAAAGACATGGTAATTCTTATCTACGTCTTGCCTGAATTCGGGTGGGCATAAATTGTTTAACCCATAGAGGGCTTAATACATATGTGTTGGCTATTATCAGAGATCTCACCTATAACAGATATACTTATTCATTAATTGGTGGTATTGTGGCTCCTTTATCAAATGGTCCTGTATGGTTTGATTGCCACCCAAATTTCTCAGTATATGTGTATGATGAACACATTAAGGACATCCTCCAATTGCAAATCAAAACTAGTGGTTTTGATATGAAAAGAAAAAGGACAAACATTGCAGTTCATACTAGAGGGTGTTTCAGGCACACCAACACATTATATCTAGCCATTTTGCATACACCTAGTCAAGAGTCAAAATCCAGCACCCCGATAATCACTGATGCTCACAATCAAAAAATTGAGCATCAGACCATAAAATGGGAAGATCTCAGCTTTCCTGAAATCCGGGTAGTAGATCTACCTCAGTCATCCAAAGTTCAAAGTATCACAACTCCTCAAATACAAGATGGACTAGCTAAAGCTACTTTGTCCTTCCCTAGAAGATCTACTTTGGATTGCAAATGAATACAAGAAGCCTGTCAAGCCACAAAATACCATATAAACTTAGATCATATTTCATGTCAGCCATCTACTTCGACATTTGTAAATACTCCATCTCTAAGTTGCTCACATGTTGATTTATTTGGACTTTCTCAGTTATTACATTTTTCCACTCTCGAAGTAAAATGTCATGTCTGCGAAATAGTGGTTTTCTTACAGTCTCTTGCATAGCTTGTTCTCCACAAAAACCATAATCCTAGGACTGGTGAATCCCCTCCTACCACTTCTGCAAATTTCTGCCCAAATCCTAAATGTGCAGAGATACCATTTCCTCATGATATTATCATGATGATACATGAGTTATTGTCTCTTGAAAATGAAGATCCGCGTCTTATTGAAATTTTTAGTAAGATGCATCCTCCTGGAACTCAGCGATATCATTTAGGATATCTTGAACAACTTGACAATATAATTCCTTCATCAAGATTCCAAAACTTTGTTCCTTCAGACTGCAAAAAGCCATCAAAACCAAATATGTATAAATTTTTCTCTCTTATGGATGGATGCCCAAAGAATAGAATTCATGCCAAATGGATGAAAAATATGCTAAATCGGGATCTGTATACACACCCTGAGGCCCAATAATTTGGTCTTAGTACAACTTCTCAAGATAAAAATACACTTTCCCTACAATGGAAAAGATTTATGGACAACACAAACTCATGGATCTCCTTTGATACCTGGATAAAATTAGGAGACTAAACAAAAGTATAAATGGCAGATGCAGAATCATCATCTACACAAAAACATTCCTGGACAGCCTGTGATGGAAGCAAACTAGAAACCAATAGTACTTTCCCTCCATTCAAGGGAATTGTGCTAGGAGAAGCAACAAACACTGCCAAAGCCATTCCTTTAGTGTCAAAAAATGACTCAACCCTAGGGATAGATGGAAGGATACATAAATCTAGTGAAAAAATAAATTGGACAAACTCTGCAATTAAAGGCCTTGAAATGAATACGGAAAAAACCACTAAGCAAAAATGAATGTTTTGATACTATACAAGTTGTTGTAAATAATGTAAATAAGAACTTGAATGATATGAATTTTTCAGTTTCAATTTTGAAAGGATTTGTCAAAGAATCTTCAACACAGATAAAAGAGATGGATAAAAGAATGGATTCAGGACTCAAATCCACTCAAGATCTCATAGGAGAACTTTCTGAGCATTTTGACAAGCTCACTATAACTCCAAAAGATAAAAACATCCCCACTTCCATGTTGTTTAGCCATCATGTTCCCATCCAGCATGCAAAGAAATATATAGAGAAATTCCCTCTTCTCTTCCTGAAAGAAATGCCCGAAGAACAAGTTGAGTCTCCTAAAAGTCTATGTCTTCATTCCTAGAAGACATATCCAAAGAAGAAAAACCTGACTCCTCAAGTCACCATATTTTTCCCATCTATGAACCATTGTCCAGTCAATACACCAGATATCTAGCTCTTGATCTCAATGGAAAAGGCAAACTTCCTGAGACACATACTTTTCAGTCTGGCTCCTATAAAGAATGGAATATAGATGGACTAAGTGCTGGTCAAATCAGGAAAATGATTGATCAGATGTATACTGAATATAAACTGATGTGTATGAGGGGAAGTCTGAAGTTGAACCATGTAAAACCCTCATACAATGTTTCACATGCACCTTACAAAGATGGTGGGAAGTAGAGTCTTCTCCTACTCTAATTGATAAAATGGAAGTAGAAGTAGTCAAAGATGAAGAAGGAGATATATTCCATAAAGAAGATGGAGATCCCCAAAATAACATGATAGGATCTTTAACCTCATTCATCCTTGAACACTGGTGTGGGGAAACTATTGAAATTGCAAATAAACATGAAATGATTCTAATGAATCTAAAATGCAGAAAAATGTCACAATATGAAGACTTTCACAGGGATTGGACTCAAAGAATTTATGAGGTTAAAGACAGCCAAAACACCTTATGGAAACAAGTCTACTTAGCAGCACTTCCATCTAAATTTTTAGAATATATCCAAAGGCAGGAAATTTTCCAAACATCTTTTGAGGCATATACACGGGGATAAATATATTTTAACATCACAAAAGCATTGATAGGCTTATGTACTAGCATGAAGGTAAATAAGTCTCTACATAAATTATTTGGACTACTTGACAGTAAGTCTATCTGCAGCAAATATAGATTATAAATTGATTATCCTATTGTACAAAAAAGAAATATCAGAAGAAAAAAAATTGAAGAAAATACAAAAACAACCAACTAGAAATCTCCCTCAGAAAACAAGAAAACATCCCAGAAAAGGGTATTACCAGACCATGCCCAACGCACATTATTTTGGGCCAAAGGATATTCACCACAAATCATAGAGGCAACAAATCATCACTTGTTGGCTATGTGGAGAAAGCGGGCATATAGCAAATAAGTGTCCTAAGGGAAAAGAATCCAGAGCAAATAGAGGCAGAAAATCACAAGAACAATTCCTCAGAAGAACTTAGAGATAGGTAAGAAGACCACTAGTTCAATTCAAAGAGGAAGTACATTTGATGAAATAAGACTATTGTAGTTCACCAGAATCAATTGATTATAGCAATTCAGACCCAGAGTATAGTGATGAACATATAAGCATGCATATACAATAGTGTGATTGCACAGATACTGACGAATATCATTGCAGCCTCTCTGAAACTGAATCAGACTTTGATTTAGAAGAACAAGATGGAAAAATTACACAGAAAGAAAAGTTGTGTATGGCACATACCATAGATGATGATGAATCTAAAGTACTATCAAGCATCAAGATGCTTGTAGAAGGGGAACTAAAAGAAAAATTCCTAGAAACATTCTTGCAAACCATGCATAGAGGCACTAGTAGTTCTCCAAAAGGTACCATCTCTAAAGCTTTGTTTGTGGATGCCTCTTACGAAAAGAATACAAAGTATTTTCAAAGAAACCAATAAAATACAAAGCCCAGATCCTTGACCCTAGGGGAAGTCAGCCATGAAATTCATCATATAAAGAAATAAATTATTGAGCTCAAAACAAAAATGGAAAAAATGGAAAAAGAAAAAGAAAAAGAAACAAAGCAAGGAGATTATCGGATAAACCCTTATGTAGAGATTTACGAAGGGAAACAACATGAGAATTTGGGATTTGGGAATATGAAAATAATGACCATACAATATCAACAATATCATGTTTTGTTAAAAATAGATATCCAAGGAGAAATATTCACAATGAGAACACTAATAGACTCTGGAGCAGATATTAATGTTTTGAATAAAAAGCTAATCCTTGCAAAATTCTGGATAGCTGCACACAGGTAAGTTACTGGAGTAGGAACATAAGAATTCAAATATGAAGTTCCTAAAGCCACAATCTATTTCTCAAATTACTGTATGAATGTAAAATTTGTAGTCAGCAATATCCCCATAGATTGTATCTTAGGAAATGTTTTCCTAGATGATGTTGAGCCACATGGGTCAGCCAGATAACCAGATGGTAAGGTTGGTTATTTCATATTCATCCAGAACCATAAAGTATTTTTGCAAACTATTACTCTACTATTTATCTCAATACCCAGGATCTCTACCATGGTCCAAACCATGCAAGAAGTAAGTCTGATAGCACAAAAGATATAAGAAATGAAATATTTCAAAATTTCCTTAAGGATAAAAGAACAAATCAAATCCTTCAATTTGAAACATAGGATTTTAGATCTAAAAGAATATCTTGAAAGACAATGTTGTTCAGAAAACCCAAATGCTTTTTGGCACAGGAAGCAACACACGGTCAAATTGCCCTTCAAGGAAGACTATGCAGGAAAGCCTTGCAAAATTCAGGCAATTCCTATGAACATATAATATCAAGTATTATGTCAAAAAGAGATTACAGAAATCTTAAAAAGATGGTTAATCAAAGAATCTAGCAGTCCCTGGAACTGTTATGGATTTTATGTCAACAAACACTGAGAACATATTAGATGGGTCCCCAAATTGGTTATAAATTACAAAACTCTTAATGCTTTCCTAATTGATGACACATATCCAATCCCCCATAAAAGCAATTTGATAAGCAGGATAGCGGGTGCCAAAATCTTCTCCAAGTTCGACATGAAACCAAGTTTTTGGCAAGTTGCCATACAAGAAGAAGATAGGTTCAAAACTTCTTTTAGTATTTATGTTGGACACTATGAATGGAATGTCATGCCTTTTGTTTTAAAGCATGCACCATCCAAATTCCAAAAGATAATGGATCAGATTTTTAAGCCATACTTTGATTGGCTTATTGTGTATATAGATGATGTACTCATTTTTTCAAAATCTGTTGAAGAACATTTTAAACATGTTCAGAAATTCTCACAGATAATAAATAATAATGGTCTAGTACTAAGCAAGAAGAAAATGGAGTTGTTTCAAACAACCATCAAATTCCTTGGCCATAGTATTGAAGATGGGCAGATCACACTACAGAAACATGCATTAGATTTCGCCGACAAATTTCCTGATAAGATTACAGATAAGACGCAGCTACAGAGATTCTTAGGATGCCTAAATTATGTCAGTAATTTCTATAAAGGGTGTGCTTTAGACCGAAGCCTACTGAACCAGAGGTTGAAAAAAGAACCAGTACCATGGACTGAAGAACATACTGCTGCAGTCAGGAAAATAAAATCCAAGGTAAAAACTTTACCCATTCTCTATGTTGCAGATGAAAATCTTCCAAAAATTGTAGAAAGTGATGCCAGTAATATTGGATGGGGAGGAATTTTAAAGAAAATAAAATATGGAGAAGAACAAGTCATACAATTTTCCTTCGGAAAATGGAATTTGGAAAAACAAAATTATTCAACAGTTGAAAAAGAAGTCAAAGCGCCTTGGAGTTGTATTGACAAGTTTGATCTCCACCTTGTACACAAGAATTTTTTACTCATAATTGATGCCTCTACACTCAAAAAAGTTATGAAAAAAGACATTAAAAAGTCTAGTGAATCCAAGTTTTCTAGATGGCAAGCATTGTTTACAAATTTTGATTTTGATGTTGAGCATATAAAGGGAGAAAGAAATTGTCTACCAGATTTTTTGAGTCGGGAGTATCTAAAAAAATAAAATCATCTAATGGTTATTGTCACTGAATGGGACCCTATAACACAGCAAGAAGAACTTAGAAATATCCCAAACAACACCTCATGGCCAATCTATGCGGAAAAATGGAAACCCACTTGGAAATTAAGAAACACCAAAGTTATGGATGCAAATCTACAGCCTCATCAGGACTTACAGCACCTTGTACCAGAAATAAATATTTACCCTAAGTCTAACACTTGGATACATGATATGGTGTATAAGAATTCAATGATGTATTCTAATCTTGCAGACGAAGCATTAAGGGAAAGTTTTCATGATATCAATCTGATATGGAATGAGGGAATCAATAGAACCAAAACATTCCATAAATATTATACTATCAATAGAACCAAATATCCTGAACATCTTGCAAGAATAATGTGGCCACAAAAGGATCTGAACCTTGTATTTCTTGACACTGCCTATAATTTCCAGGGCTATAAAGATCTCTGGTGGGATCTCTTATGCAGAGAAGAAAAATCATAAATACATTACACATTATTAAAATTTGGACCTGTCTTCATTACGCAGTTACTATTACAACCAACTTGGTTACAGGAATGGTGGAGATGGTATGGGATAAATAAGATTGTTATAGATCCAAGGTACTTTGAAAGATACTTTCAAAGTGATTTCCAGGAGTGCATGGAGTGTAATGGCATGGAGTGTTTTCACCTTCCCTGTAAGACTATTGCAGATCTAAAGAATTTTTTTGATGATCGCATATTAGGCTACTTCATGAGAGGACATCATCATTGGTTAGTCTTAACCAAAGTAAACCATCAGATTATCCTCAGGAAACCAATTATTGTCTGAAGGATTTATACAAAAGCATGGGAGACTAGTGGAGCATACCATCATAATAACTGTTGATTCCCCGGTACAAATCCATTAGGAACATAACTTAAAAGAATCCAAGGGTTCTCATGGGCTCCTCCTGAAAAGCATCCACAATGTACAGTAATGTATTTTCACTTGACTTTGATAGTGACAGATTTTCGTGGGATTTTACGACAAAAAATATCCACATTGTAAATATCTTTTCCGTAGGATTTGGAATAATCTCTACCTTGTAAAAAAATATGTATTTTACTTCAGCCTTTCAATAAACATCGTCTCATATAGAAGCAATCAAAAAGACATACTTAAATAATAATACCCTTAGGGACATTGGTGGCAATGGATTTTTGATTCATGGGAATCTTTCTTGAAGGACGTGTTGATTATCCTTGAATTTAGAAAGTTTTCTTCTTATTTATTTTAGATCAAAGGGAGAATAAAGAATTTTTTTTTAATAAGGGTCCTTCGTTTATGAATAATTCTAAGATTTGTATGAAGTCATGGGAACTCAGTTTCAACCCACTTACAAAAGCATTAACATGGGTTCTAATTTGGGTAAGAATTTACAAACTTTACGTATAACATTGAAACTAGAATATGGAAACAAGAATATCCATAATACCATTTGTAATAATGGATTCTTGATTCGTGTAAAAATTTCACCTGTAGATCAAACTGATATATGTAATGTACTAAAGCATAATACTTGATCTAGTTCTACAAAACATTAAGAAGAAGCATAATCAAATTCATGAGCATCATCAAGCATAAACACATATAACTGATCAAGAGAAATAATCAACCATAACACAAGATATATCACTGGGGAAAGCACCAACATAAAACCACAACACTATATTATGAGTCAAGTGGAAATCCTCTTCTATTTACAAAATGAATCAGCTCAAGAGTTATCCTGTACTCTCTGAAATCAAAAGATGAAGATCATAGACTCCCTATGCCTCATATAGGCCACAAGTCGTCCAATCCCTTATTTCCTTGCACAATTTTGATTGGGGTCCAATTACAAAACATATGTGAATTGGCCCCAGATCATACCTGTTGTCGACTTCAGGTCCAACTACGCAATCCTTGAGGACACTAGTTCCTCCTGCATGAAAGAAATACTTACTAGAAATATCCAAGCATCTGATAGTATATTGTCCCTCATTTTCTCTCAACTGGGTCTATGTCTGAAATTCCATGCATCAGTGACCCATGAGAGAATACTCAGTTATCAGAAAATAATAGTTGTCACATGCATGCAAGCATTAACAAACTATATCTCATTATTTTAACAACTTGTTAAAATAATCTAACTGGACCTGACTAAGTTAAACTAAGTCAATTGATTCTCTCATTATTGAACTCATACTTAATTCCTCAATCAGTGGAGAGAATCAAGGATAAATTCCTTGATCAATGGGACAACTAATTGCATGTTCTCACAAAGACTTCAAGTTTAATTTTCCATAACTAATTAACTCATGGAGATTAATTAATTAATATTTTAAACTGTTGTTAAGACCAAATTCGTTTTTACTTCCTATAGTTAGATCAGGGACTGCTAAAAATAGGAAGGGACCCAGAAATGCTATTTTTAGAAGATTCTATTTTTAGCATTTTCACCTCTCACCCAAGGTGGCCAAAATGCTCATTGTCCAAACTGCTATTTTTAGTAGTTCTATTTTTAGCACATTCTAAATTTATCATTTCTTGTTGCACACTTTTCAAAACTCCCTCTCAACAAGAAAGGGATTATTAGCAACCCCGATCCTGTCTCTGTGGAACTCAAACTTACCCTTTGACAATGCCTTTGTCAAATATCTACATCTTGTTCCTCGATCAAAATGTATAGCAACATCATGATCCTCTTGAGCACACAATCCCATAAATGATGATAGCAGATATCTATATGCTTGGACCTTTCATGAAATACTAGATTCTCAAAGAGTTTAATGTAACTATGATTATCACAATATATCATGGTAAGATCCATCATCTGACCAAACAATCCCACTAGAATCTTCTGCATCCAGATGGCCTCACATGCAGCTTGACTCGCAGCCATGTATTTAGCCTCCACTGAGCTAAGTGCAACTGATCTATATTTCCTTCTATACCAAGAAACTGTAGCTAACCCAAGGTTGAAGATTCCTCTAGAAGTTCTCTTCCTATCTGATGGACTACCTGCCCAATCTGCATCCGTGAAGCCTTGGAGATTCACTCCCTCTATCTGCTTGTACCATAATCCATACTATATAGTGCCTCTAAGATATCTCAGCACATTTTTTGTCGCCTTCCAAAATAACTTGGTTGGTTGAACCATAGCTTGACTTAGCTGGTTCACCGCAAAGCACAAATCCGGTCATGTGTTCATCAGATACATGAGTGAACCCACAAGCTGCCGATAAACTATAGCAGCTACTACCTCACCTGAAGTAGCATCCTCCTTCCTCCAGTTACATGCTAGAGGAGTCTCCATGGACTTGCACATCTTCATGTGGAAGCGCCTGAGTATCTCATTGGCATACTTGCCTTGAGACACAAATACTTCCCCATCTCTCTGCCACACCTCCATGCCTAGAAAGTAGTGCATGAGTCCCATGTCCTTCATCTCAAACTATCTTGCAAGGTCCTCCTTGCAAGACTTGATCAACTGATCATCACCTGTCAAAATCAAATCATCGACATAAAGTAAAATAATCAATAGCTTACCTTCTACCATGATGTGGTAGAGGTTCACATCCACTTCACTCTTGGTGAAGCCCAACCTGGTGAAATAGCTGTCAATCTTGGTATACCAAGCACAGGGTGCTTGCTTCAACCCATACAATGCTCGCTTGAGTCGTCACACATGTGACTCATGATCGAAGGTCTCAAATTCCTCAAGTTGCTCTATGTATACCTCTTCCTCAATCTCCCAATTGAGGAAAGTTGTCTTCACATCCATATGATGGATCTTCCAACCCATTTGTGCTGATAGTGCTAGAATCAATCTGATCAATGAGTACCTTGCAACAGGAGCAAAGGCCTCATCATAGTCAATCCCCTCTACCTGTGATAAACCACAGGCAAAAAACCTTGCCTTGTGTTTCTCAATACTGTCATCAGCTGCATGCATTACCTTGTAAAGCCATCGGGAAGTAACCACTGACTTGTCCCCTGGTCTAGGAACAACATCCCATACATTGTTCCACATGATAGAATCATACTCCTCTACCATCGCATCCACCCAAACTGGCTGCTGCACTGCCTCCTCAAAAGAAGAAGGCTCGGTCACTACACACTCCCCAACCAGGGCCATGTAGCCAGTGTATCTATCGGGAGATCTCCTCTGTCTACGATGAGAGGATGGCTGCCCCACATTCTCTCTCACATCCTGCATCAATCTGTCAGCTTCCCGAGAGTGTTTCCGCCCATCTCTGGAAGACTCTCCAGTAGTGGTGATCTCCACAACTGGAATCTCTGCATGCGGCTGCTCCGCATCATCAGGAGGCTCCTCCTCCTTAGGAACTAATAGTTCCTCATCATCACCATGCAACTTGAGCTCCCTCTCAAGTGACACTCGCATGGCTCACTGCTCATCAAACTTCAGATCCCTGCGCTCTATGGTCCTTTGACTGGCAGGAAGAAACACTCGATAGTTGTGAGGTGTATCTGCGTACCTCAAAAGTATTCCCAACTTAGTTGTTGGGTCTAGCTTCTTCCGAGCATCTTTGGTCACATGACATAATACTGGTGATCCAAAGATGCGGAAGTGACTCACATCTAGTCGCTTCCCCGAAAAAGCCTCTATAGGTGTCTTCATCCCCAAAATATGTTGAGGACTTCTGTTCTGAAGATACATTGTTGTATTGCATGCCTTAGCGCACAGATGAAGTGGTAGGCCTTGGTCATGCAACATTGCTCAAGCTTCTCCCACAATAGATATGTTCTTCCTTTCGACCACCCCATTTTGTTGTGGGTTATGAGGTGTCGTGAGTTCCTGTTTAATTCCTTCTGAAGCACAGAAGTCCTTAAACTGTTGGGAAACATACTCTCCACAATTATCACTCCGCAAGGCCTTTACTTTCTTCCTAATTCTTTATCTGCCAAAGCTTTGAACTCACAAAACTTCAAGAAGGTTTGATCCTTATTTTGCATGAAGTAGATCCAACATCTACGAGAAAAATCATCAACGAAAATAACATAGTACCTATGCTTTACGGTGGAGGTTGTAGAGAAGGGCCCACATACATATGAATGAAATCACTCCAGAACTGCTCCTACTCTACTATCCCAATCATGAAAGGAAGCTTTTGCATACTTACCCAAAGTGCAACCTTTGCATGTGCTTGTTTGCTCCAGCTTGCACTTGGGTAATCCAGTAGAAATTTGTTGCATGATCTTCAAGGCCCCATGATGTAAGTGGCCCAGTCTCTTATGCCATAACTTGCCAATATCTTGGCCATGCACTACCTCTTCTTTGGAACTCAATGCAGCACAGTCTTCTACTTATAACTTATAGAGATTCTTAATTTGAATCCCAATCTATTTGGTCTGTCTAGTACCGATATGCCTTAGGAAAACCTTTCCCAAACTAAAGACTACATCATAGGCTTTATCCTCAAGCATAGTAATAGACACAAGATTCTTTTTCAGACCTGGTACATACATAGCATTAGAAAGAGTGAGGGGAGAACCATGCTCCCTCTGAAACATAACCGTAACTTCACCTGATACATGGTACTTTCCATCATCGCCCATCTCGATCCCAATCTAGAGATCCTTCTCCTCTAAAGTGCTCAAAATATTCTTGTCACCTGACATGTGGAAAGAGGCTCCATTGTCCAAGTACCAAACACATCCCATGCTGGATGAAACTGTGCATGCAATAAGTGAGAAATCCATCTCAAACTGTGAAGCTAGTGCATCACCATCAGATTCCTTGGAGGAACCTTTCCTGGAATTCTTCTTTGTGAAATTAGTAGCATAATGGCCCAACTCATGACAATGAAAGCATCTCACTTTCGACTTGTCAAACTTCTTCCCTCCTTGAGAAGACTTGGATTGGGATGCCTTCCCTTTCCATTTCTTAGATTTAGATGCTAAAGCCAAGTTCTCTTCATCATCATGTTTGGATGAAGAAGCTCCATCCCTGGTGCTCCGTCTGATCTCCTCCTGCATCAAATCCGACCATAGTTGTTCCCAATCCAGAATTTTGTCCCTTCCATTCACTGAGTCCTGGTACCTATGCCAGCTCTTAGGATGGCCAAGGAGTGCTAGACTCACCATATCATCATTAGCTGTAGTGACCCCTACACTTGCAAGCTCATCTCTGCAGGTGGTGAGCATGTTCAGGAACATAGAGATAGTGTCACCCTTTTCACACTTGATCTTGCGAAGTTTGTCCTCCAATGTCAGCTTCCTCTGCTCACTGCTATTTTGATATAAATCTTTCAATGTTTTCCACATTGCATGTGGAGTCTCCTTCCCATGGAGGCTCAAAATTATGTGATCTCAAACTCCCTCCAGGATGATTCTCCTAGCTCTAGCCACACAATTCTTCCATTCTACCTGTTGAGTAGCATCAATAGGCTTAGGGACTTCTTGATCGATGAATCCCTTAAGGCCGTTATCTTCCAATACTGCCTCCATGCGATCCTTCCAAGCTATGTAGCTTGAGCTGCCATCAAGGGCATACTCAAGCCTCAAACCATAGAAAGCCATCAGTGAAATGGATGTGATAAGAACTGAGATCTATATCTTGAATAATAAACTTTGAATTTCTCTTGACTGTATACTATTCTTCCCTGATCACCTGTCCTCTAATACCATGTAGAAATTTCACCTGTAGATCAAACTGATATATGCAATGTACTAAAGTATAATACTTGATCTAGTTCTACAAAACATTAAGCAGAGCATAATCGAATTCATGAGAATCATCAAGCATAAACACATATAACTGATCAAGAGAAATAATCAACCATAACACAAGATATATCACTGGGGAAAGCACCAGCATAAAACCACAACATTGTATTATCAATCAAGTGGAAATCCTCTTCTATTTACAAAAAGAATCAACTTAAGAGCTATCTTGTACTCTATGCAATCAAAAGATGCAGATCATAGACTCCTTATGCCTCAATATATAGGCCACAAGTCCTCCAATCCCCTATTTCCTTGTGCAATTTTGATTGGGGTCCAACTATGTAATCCTTGAGGACGCTAGTTTCTCCTGCATGCAAAAAATACTTACTAGAAATATCCAAGCATCTGATAGTAGAATGTCCCTCATCTAATCTCAACTGGGTCTCTGTCTGAACTGCCATGCATCAGTTATCCATGAGAGAATACTCAGTTATCTGAAAATAATAGTTGTCACATGCATGCAAGCATTAACAAACTATATCTCATTATTTTAACAACTTGTTAAAATAATCTAACTAGACTTGACTAAGTTAAACTAAGTCAACTGATTCTCTCATTATAGAACTCATACTTAATTCCTCAATCAGTGGAGAGAATCAAGGATAAATTCCTCAATCAGTGGGACAACTAATTGCATGTTCTCACAAAGACTTCAAGTTTAATTTTCCATAACTAATTAACTCATGAAGATTAATTAATTAATATTTTAAACTGCTATTAAGACCAAATTCATTTTACTTCCTATAGTTAGACCAGGGACTGCTAAAAATAGGAAGGGACCCAGAAATGCTATTTTTAGAAGATTCTATTTTTAGCAGTTTCACCTCTCACCCAAGGTGGCCAAAATGCTCATTGGCCAAACTACTATTTTTAGAAGTGCTATTTTTAGCAGTTCTATTTTTAGCACATTCTAAATTTAGCATTTCTTGTTGCACACTTTTCAACAATTCGTAGGGATCTTTCTTAGAGGACTTGTTGACTATCCCTTAAATTTAAAGAGTTTTTTTATTCTTTATTTTAAATCAAAAGAGGATAAAACACAAGTCACTAATAAGGGTTCTTGTTTTACAAATAATGTGAAATTCATTATAAAGCCATGGAACTTTGATATCAACCCACTTGGGTTTTAAATTGGGTAAGAATGTATAACATCTCTATGTAACATTGGAACTAGAATATTATTAAAGCCATTAGCTACATTTTGGGCAAGTATATCATTGTGGGCTAAGAAACAAAGTCTACCACCACTACTACCTAAATTTGCATTAATTTAGACACAACAAAGGACTTATGGACAAAATTGTGTTGGATTTGAAGATTTGTAGTTGGACTCAACTTTTGGACTAATATAATATAACCTCTATGTAGCACCAAAACAATAATCACTTGGCTTTGACCCGAGTGGTAGTGTCATAGAATGTCATCTTCCCCACCTAAGTTCTAATCGCATTAGTCATATGACAAATCTTTAAGCTTCTGTAGATTTAGTTTTACCATGGGTACAATTCAAAAAATGAGAGGTAGTACCCAATGGAATTCCTTGATAAATGTGTTACACTTAATTATAATAATATTATTGCCACCAATAAATAAGTATTGTTGATTCTTTGGGGGGGTTTCTTTGAAAACTTATTAAGAATCCCCTTATTTTAAAGGAAATGTTTTTCTTTACTTTTATATGAAGGAAAGAAAGGGCACAAGTCACTCATAAGGCCCTAGGTTTGTGAACAACACTAGTCTCTCTAGAAAGTCATGGAATCTTGATTCAATCCACATGTTGAAACATAAACATAGGTCCTAATCTAGGAAAATAGGTACTCTACGTAATTCTAGAACAAAAACACTCTTAATGCTATCGCTAACACTTCCAACGAGTATTGTCGACCAAGAAACATATATGTGGTCTACCACTATTGCTAACTAAATCTACATTTATGGAGATTTAAGCAAAGGACTTATAGAAAAAATTGTGTTGGAGTTCGAGAATTTTTGTGAGACACAAGTTTTGAACAATGATAATATAACATTCCATGTAGGCTTTGCTTCGAGCATAGGCATGCAATATTATATTTCCTAGAGGCATAGGTGTCTCTTTTCAAATAGTTACCAAATAATATACCTCATTAGTGGAAGGAATGAGCACAAAGTGACCACTAGGTGAATCCACCTTCATAGCCAAAGGCAACCATACTTGAAACCTCAATACATGATTATGCCCCAGAGGGAGGAGATGCACAAATTGATATGGAGATGACCAACTAGCTATTGTAGGAGTTGTCACTTAATTGTCCTATTCAAAGGGTGAAAAAGGTGTATGAGTTAGATAATTCAAATAAAGAGGGGTAACCCAAAATGGATATCATGGATCGTTACATATCCATGGATCTGAAGATATTAATCCAAATGACTCTGGCACATGAAAAGAACATCAAGCATTTCAACTTAGGGGTTGTCACATTCAGTGGTGAAATATTCAGAACAACACAATCCACTACACTTCGATGGACTTGACAATTTAGGTCATGATCATGATGAATTGATTGTTGGGTTTGTAGTCATGGTTGAAAAAATCAGGCGATAAATTTATCTGACTCTATAATGGATCTGGTTTTTGTCAAGGATGTTTTTTGGGATAAGGTTTTAGGTCTACAGAAGTGGGCACTCATCCAAAGTTGGTAGTTTGAAAACAGGGGTGGCTTAAAGATAAAAGAGTGGGTCGAGACGCATTGGGCTCCCATCTTACAATAGACGCCTAAGATTAGTATACTACTCAATAATTGGTTTTGTTTCCATTTCCTACAGCCAAAAGATTTGGTTATGATCTTGGATAAACCATGGGTTCAAGGAAGGAAATCCTGACCCTTCAGCACTGATATGTGGGTTTCAACCCTATCTATGAGATTCCTTGGGAAAATTAATTTGAGTAAACCTTCTTGGTATTCCTCTAGAGATTTGGACCCAAAATTCCTTGAAGCATATTGGAGATAATATTGTCAAATTCATATTCCCGGATGATCACAATTTGGGTGGTTTTGACAAGTGAGTCACTTGTACATTAGTTGAGACAAATTTATCTAATGGTTTGGCACCAATTTGGACTTTAAATGGGATGTTTGTCGCACCGTTAGTGAATGGACTACTGGAATATTCCTTTTTGTTGCTTGGGTTGTCATCAAATTAGGCATTTGGTCACCAAATGCCCCCAACAATTATGGGGCTCCTCTTTTGTTCCAACGTCAAAGCCAAATCTGTGTTCGTTGCATCAGGATGGGACTACAATGATGTTGGTTGGTGCGGATGGAAACAAATTAAATTTTCATGTCTCAATCACAAGTGCCAATTTTGATAATTGTTCACATTTTCCCTCTTTTGTTGTTTCTTGAAAATCTATAAAAAGGCAATGATATATATCTATATATATCTATATATGTATCTCTCTCTCTCTCTCTCTCTCTCTCTCTCTCTCTCTCTCTCTCTATATATATATATATATATATATATATATATATATATATATATATATATATATATATATATATATATATATATATATATATATATATATATATATATATATATGTGTGTGTGTGTGTGTGTGTGTGTGTGTGTGTGTGCGTGTGAATAATTGTTGAGTCGATACTACTAGATATATTTCTCTGCGCACAAACCTTGTGATTAGGCTTGGGAATAATGGTATTTCCTACATTTTTAGAACCCTCCATCGTATTGCGTCCTTCCCACCTGTTATGATAATATAAGCTCTATAACTCCTCTCATGGGTCATCGACATGGCTCTTCTTATGAGAATAATAGCCATCTCTGAACTACAACCCCCCTGTGATCTAATTTGGCACCTATACAGGTACAAATTCCCCTACAAATTTTGTCGGTAATGATATTAACTTTCTAAAACATTACTCATCCCTTAACATTGAACCACTTACTATTTAGTCATCTATGAAATCCTTGGATGTCCTCCCCGTCAACCTGAATTTTAAACACAATATTACTATTTGTAAGAAGCGCAGAGGTATATCAAAACCACCTCCAATTTTTCACCTGGGAAAGAATTGACATATCTTGATATGTTAGATTTATATCAATCTACTCCCCTTTTTTATTCAGATATGCGGGCTCTTAGAGAACATTTTACCATTTCCAATTCCCTTCCATGAAGATTATGTCACTGAATATCTGGGGTTTAGGGAATTCCCTTCGTCACTTGATTCTAGAAAATAGGCCATATGTTATTCTAATTCAAGAGACTATGACAACTAGAGACAAGACTTGAAAATATGCTCGGGTGGATGTTTTGTTCTATTGACGACGTGGGTCTCTTGGTGGGATTGGGAGATATGTGGGATCTGTGCCATGTTAATTTCCTGGCATTTAAATCTGTTGTAGGTACCTTATTAATGAGATTCATTAGGTGAATAAGGGAAATAATTTATATTTTGAATGTATATGCTCCTTATGATTCCAGAGTGGATTTCTAGAATAGGTTGGACATGTGTGGGTTGTTGAAGATTATCTCCCTCATTGTAGTGGGAGATTTATATCTTATTGTTTCTGTGGGGGAGATTTGTGGCACAAGAATTAAATTGGATATATTCAGTGGTTATTTCATGGACCTTTTCAAAAAAATCACTTGTTGGATATCCCTATGGTTCCCATTATTCACACATGGAGGAATTAAGATATTGGACTAGATGGAATAGCCAAGAAACTGGACAGATTCTTAGTGCATGACAGCTTATTGGAACAACTAGGTTTGATGTGATCATTGGTCAAATATTCTAAGTTGTTTGATAATTCCCCTATTATTCTGCAATGGTGTGGTGAATTTTCTTGGAAGGGTCTTCCCTTCAAATTTAACCATTCATGGTTAAAATAAATATAATTTGAGTAACTTATTAGGGATACATGGACGAAAGGGGATTTTCACCTATAGATACCTTGTATGGAAGTTTTATTCATAAATTGATCCAAGTTGGAACACTATATTGATTTTCATCCATTTTAATGCATTTGGAGTGAAAAAAGTGGAGGAATTAACTCACAGGACCGTTTTTACCGGCGGGACCCAATTTGGAAAAATGGGGTTTGAAACCTTCCAACAGCATTTTGAGGCATCAAACGACATTTTTTGGGAGTAAATATATGTTGATTTAGTGTGGCACCATTTCATGTTATTCTAAACACATAGATCTTTCCAACTGTATAAAAAGTGCATCAATCGGAGTCCGTATGCAAAAATTTTGCCACTCAGAAGTTGACCTTCCTGTTTTCACACCTATAGTTTGGGAGGATGTTGCGTCAGCCCCCATTATTCATGGAAAATGGGCTAGCCACGTGATTATGATGTAAAATACTCTAGAAGAGTCTATATTGTAACTCTAGTTAAGAGTTGATGTAGTCAAAATTAACCACTAGTAGGCTATCGGGTTGTGTTATAACCGGGCCACTAGGAGGAAGAGGCATTCCATTCTTTCGAGAGAATTTTGTTCCATAGTTGAGCAAAGATATCCAGGAGAGATAGAAGGTAGAGCACATAGAGAGGATCTAGGGCCAAACTCTACCTTGGGACAGAACATATGATGGATATGATTATTGAATTGGATTCCTCATTTCGAGAGGTCCAAGTTTGATATAAAGATCATCTCATTCACAGAAGCAGAAGTGAAATTTTGAATTTATTTTCTCACATGCACAAATTGTTAAGGTTGGCCTCATCTTAATGTAGGCTCAAGAATCCCAATAGATGTGTGATTTCACCCTCATCGAAATGTATAAATAGGAGTGACCTCTCACCTCATTTAGACATCACTCACCCATCATTTCTTCTCTCTTCTATTCATCTCTCTCTCTCACACACACACACGTGTGGATGAAGGACGAATTTCTAGGACTATTGGCAGACAAAAATTTCATGGTTTCAGGACAGCGTTGACCAAAGGGTTATTGACCAATGTTGACTTATGTTTTGACCGTACAAAATCATAGCATATTTTGTCTCTCCTTTGACCAAGTTTTACCAAGGAAGACAGAAATGTATTGGTGAAGGTTTGTTATTGTTTTGACCGGCATTGAATTTATGGTTATGGAAAGTTTGACTACAGTTGACTACATAATTTTACATGGCTGATTTGAATATGTATTGGGTATGTGAACTTGATTTTACACGCTCTCTCTCTGTTGAACTATTGAATAATAATATGAAGATTTGATCAAAGCGTTTTTCCCACATTGGGGTTTTTCCCTGGAATCCACCAAATCTAGTGTCCTTTTATCTTGGCTTGTCTTCTACATAAGTTTTTATTTTATATCTACATTTACTGTCAATTTTATTAATTTAATGTGATTGCTACTGCAAAATTATTGGAAATTGTCATTAGGATTCTAAAGGAACATTGAAGTAAATTATGTTAAGCATAGAACATACTATTGTTATCTAAAATTAACATGGTATCAGAGGTCAGGTGAAGACAAAGTTGAAGCAATAGTGAGGAAAAGAAATCATTAAGGGAATTTATTGGTTAGGAACTTAGAACTAGTCTCAATGACGACTACATTTTACTTCAAATCCGAGGCCAAGCTTAAGGATAAATATGACTATCATGCATGGAATATTTCTATGGATTTGACTTTGGAAGAAAATGATGTTATGGACTGTGTCAAAGGAAGAGTGGAGGAGCCTCCTTCAACTGCACCCGTTGCTGCAAAGAAAAATTACGAGAAAGGTGATGTTAAAGCTAAGAAAATTATTGTTGATTCTATTCACAAGCCTTTGGTTGCCTATATTTCTGATTTGGAAATATCTAAGTTGATGTATGAAAAGATGGTTTGGATGTTCAAAGTAAATAATGAAAATCAAGTTCTCTTTCTCAAGAACAAGTTGAAATAAATCAAGATGGATAGAGGAGAATCCATTCAATCCTACTTCACGAGGATTACTGAAATCAAGAATGATCTCATATTTATTGGAGAAGTTGTTGGTGATAGGGAGCTCACTCTTATTTCACTTGGAGGTATTATAAGAGAATGGGGTGTATTTAACACAACCATCCTCAACAATGATTGGATTCTGAGATTTGATTAATTATTTGCTAGATGCACTCAAGAATAAACTTGGGTGATGGAGAGACAAGCCCTAAAATGGAAACAATGCTACTGTCTTCTTCGCTCGTGAAAAAAGGAATAACAATGTTGGTCCAAGAAGACAAGGTCAAGGGTTCAAGTCAAGATTTAAAAAAGGAAGAAAAGGAATATGTTTCAATTGCAATAGGTTTGGCCACTTTTCTAGAGAGTGTCCTCAAAAGAAGGATACTCCAAGAGATGATGACAATAATAACCACATTTATAAAGGCAATGGAAATCAAAGGAACAACAAGTTAAACAACAAAGGAAAGAGTAATTCTCCCATTGCTCGATATGGAAATGGTTTCCCTCCCAAGAAGTCGAGAAACTCCAAGTATGAAGAAGCTAATGTTGTAGAAAAGAAAAAGGAATTTTATCTTATTTTTTCCCTCGCCACTGCCTCTCCTCCAGATACATTGGGTCATTGGTTGATTGCTAGTGGTGCCTCAAGGCACTTCACTGGGTACAGGGAGGCCCTCTCAAACTTAATTGAAAAGAAGAAAAATATAGATATTATACTTGGGGATAATGCCACTTTGTAGGTTTTAACCCCGTACAGAAATTACCTGCATATGAATTCTAAAACACAGAAAATAAACAATGCGAGAGCATAACACATAAAACACATATACACAGAGATTTTCCCTTGGATCCCAAAATCGGGACTACCAGCTTGATTTTTCATTATGTTCCTTTCAATGTTACAATAGATATTTATACATGCCAAAGCATCCAATACCATGGACCGAAAACCATCACGTCCAATACCATGGACCGAAAACCATCGCTTCCAATGCCATGGATCGAAAACCATCGCGTCCAAAAAATAACATGTGCGAAAATCATGCACAAAACCATAGGTGGGTCCGCCTAACCTAACATAGGGTCCAAAACCAAAATTTTCCAGGGCGCTGCCCCAGACCCCATAAAGTGGGGTTACGGGTGCCCTTCAAACCCCCTGTTAACTACGTGGAAAGAATATAACACAACCCAACATTCTCCCACTTGTTGTTTTCTTTCCACAGGGGGCCACAAGAGAGCTTAGTCATTTTTCCATCCCTGAAATGTCCATTGTTTCTCTACACCAAGAGAAATTCTCAGAGCTCACAGATTTTGTCAATGCATCTACAATATTCTTCAAAGTGTCCACCTTTACCAACAACACCTTTTTGTCTTCTATCATATCCCTCACAAAGTGATACTGAACATCAATGTGCTTTGTCTTTGAATGATATGGGGGGTTGTTTGCCAAGAAAATTGCACTTTGGCTGTCACAGTCTATCCTTATAGCTCCCTGTACTAACCCCATACTTGAACACAATCTCTACAACCAAACTGCTTCCTTGCTTGCATGAGTGGATTCCAGGTATTTTGCCTCTGTAGTTGATAGTGCCACTACAGATTGTTTCTTACTCATCCAACTGACTGCACCTCCAAATAGGTTAAACACATACCCACTTGTATATCTTCTCTGATCCAGATCTCCAGCCCAGTCTGCATCAACAAAGCCACGAATATCCAACACTCTGTCCAATCTTGGTCTTCCTTGGTAGCACAAACCATAATCACTAGTGCCACGCAAATACCTGAAAAGCCGCTTCACTATTGTCCAATGCTCCTTTCCTAGTTTTGACATAAACCTGCTCAATACTCCCACTGCATGTGCAATGTCTGGTCTAGCACAGACCATTGCATACATCAGGCTACCAACTACACTTGCATATGGAACACGGGACATGTCCTCTTCCTCTTCTTGTGTCCTGGGACACTGTTCAGCAGATAACCTCACACCTATAGGAATAGGAACCTTCACTGGTGTACTATCCTGAATATTAAACCTCTGCAGTATTGTCTCGACATACTTCCTATGGTTTAATCAGAGCTTCCACTTTGCCTGATCTCTTTTAATTTCCATGCCCAAAATATAGTTTGCAGCACCGAGATCTTTCATGTCGAATTTGGAGGACAATTGGGTCTTCAAATCCTAGATAATTTCTTTGTCATTTCCAACCAGCAACATATCATACACTTACAAGACCAGATAAAAAACACGGTCACCAATTAATTTAAAATACACACAGTGATCTACTTTGCTTCTAGTGAAGCCAAGTCCTCGTATAAACGTATCAAATTTTTGATACCACATCCTTGGTGACTGTTTTAACCCATACAGAGACTTCTTTAACTTGCGTACCAGTTCTTTCTTACCCTTCGCTACAAAGCCTTCAGGATGCTTCATGTAGATTTCCTCTTCCATATCCCTGTGAAGAAATGTTGTCTTCACATCCATCTGTTCTACCTCAAAATCAAAAGCAGCAGAAACAGATAAAAGTAATCTAATAGAAGTTACATTGGAAACAGGAGAAAAAATATCACCAAAATCAATTCCTAGCACCTGGGAATAACCTTTTGCTACTAAACAAGCTTTGTATTCTCCAATTTTCCTTCTACATTTGTCTTCTTTTTGAACACCCATTTGCTACCAATGGGTTTCTTTCCATCCGGCAACTCCACCAGATCCCAAGCCTCATTTTTGTGCAAAGATGCCATTTCATCAACCATGGCCTCTTTCCAGAGTTTTCCATCCTCTGAATCCGCTGCTTCCTTCACAGTTCTGGGATCATCATCAGTAACAGACAAAGCAAAATTTGGACAGAAAGTAGATGGACTATACCTCTCTGGCTGCCTTATTTCTCGCACTGATCTTCTCACAGCCAGAGTTTGTGGCTCTTCATCTTCTGATTCCTCCTCTGCTGTAGAGTCTGATTCTTCCTCCTTTAGCTCAAACTCTATCTTCTTAGGTTCCTTTGGTTGGACTTCATGTTTAATAACATATTTCACCTCTCTGAACACCACATCTCGGCTATACACAACCTTCTGTGTGACTGGGTTCCAAAGCTTATAACCCTTTAAACCATCCTTCTACCCAATAAAGATGCACTTTTCAGATTTACTATCCAACTTGGTTCATTTCTCCTTTGGAACATGTACATATGCATCACATCCAAATACCCTCAGATGTGAAAGAGAGGGTTTCTTACCAGTCCATACCTCTTGTGGAGTCTTATCCTCCAACGCTGATGAAGGTGACCTGTTAACCAAGTAACATGCAGTATCCACCGCCTCTGCCTAGAATTCCTGTCCTAACCCGGCACCACTAAGTATGCTTCTTGCCCTTTCCATTAATGTCTTGTTCATTCTTTCTGCAACTCCATTTTGCTGAGGTGTATATGGAGTAGTTTTCTGCCGTGATATACCACACTTCTTACAGAATTCTTCAAATTCCTTGCCGCAAAACTCTCCACCATTATCTGTCCTCAGCACCTTTATCTTCTTCTCTGTCTGATTTTCCACAAGACCCTTAAATTCTTTAAACTTGTCAAAGACTTAAGATTTCTTCTTAAGGAAATATATCCATGTATTCCTTGAGAAGTCATCTATAAATGATACATAGTACACAAACTTACCCAGTGATGGAACCTTCACAGGTCCAAACACATCACTGTGCACAAGCTCTAATATTTTTTCGTCCTCTTATTACCATAGGGGAAACTCACCCGATTCTGCTTCCCATATACTCAATTTTCAAAAAAATCAAAATCCAGAGAGCTATTACTCATACCTTCTACCATACCTTTACCATGAAGTATTCGAAGACCCTTCTCTCCAATATGTCCAAGCCTTTGATTCCATAGCATGGTCTTCTCTCCAGAGACCACTATATTTTCTACTCCACTTTCAGGAACCAGAGAACTATTGCACCCATCAATAACAGTGCTACCTTGTAGCTTGTACAGAGTTCCGATCCGAACTCCCCACATCAATACCAGTGCTCCCCAAACCATCTTGCAGGCATCCTTCTCGAACACTATTTTTACACCTGCATTATCCAGCTTGCTAACAAAAATCAGATTTTTGGCTAATGCAGGAATATGTAGAACACCTGGAAGCGTTCTAACCCTTCCACCTTGCAATTTCAACTTTACTTTTCCATGACCAATGATTCTAGCCTTCCTATCATCCCCCAAGAGGACATCACCACCATCATATTTCTCATACTCACATAACCACTCTCTATGGGGAGTGAAGTGAAAGGATGCACCTGAGTCAATCAACCATGCCTTGTGATCTACATGTGTACTTGAAGAAGCCAAGTACGCATCCCCACCTTCATCTGAGGTGGTTTTTGCCTCTGCAGAAGGAGCCTCATCAGATCCCTTTCCTTTTTCAAGAGCTTTAGATTTACAGTCCCTTTTGTAGTGCCCTTCCTTTCCAAATTTCCAGCACACCACCTTTACAAGATTTCCTGGAGATTTAGAACTCCCTTTAGATTTAGATCTTCCACTCGATGACTTATTTTTGTTTCTGTTCCGGGTCCACCCTCGTACAGACAAGGCATCACCATTTTGGCTCTCCATATTTTTTCGTCTCATCTCCTCCGTCAACAAGGATGAGACTATTTCATCAAAATGCAAGGTAGTTGCATTGTCACCTATTGCAATAACCAGACTATCCCACGAATTTGGTAGAGAACACAACAAACTTATGCACTTATCTTCATCTGAAATTTTAATATCAACAGATGCTAACTGACTTACCACAGCATTAAATGCATTCAGATGCTCTGTCACTCAGTCTCCATCTTTCATCCGCAGGTTATACAGCTTTTTCCGCAGGAACGGTTTATTCACCGGAGACTTAGATTGGTACAAAGTCCCTAACTTGTCCCACAAAGCCTTCGCCATAGCTTCCCCTGATACATTCAGCAATACTAAATCTGAGACACACAAACGTATTGTGCTCTTTGCCTTCTGATCCAACTTCTTCCATTCTTCATCGAACACTCCCTTTCGTTTAGTACCCAGATCTACCACAATCCACTGGTCTTTATCTACCAACAGATCCTCCATCTTGAGTTTCCACAACTCAAAACTCTGACCATTAAATTTCTTGATCTCTAACTTTCCACTGCTTGCCATCTTCTTTCACCACCAGAATCGATCTCGCAGATCTCCCACTGAACAGGGTCTACCATAGGCCCGAGCGAAACCCATCAGCAACAAAGGCATCCCCTTGAAGCCAAAACAACTCTGATACCAAATGTAGGTTTTAACCCCGTACAGAAATTACCTGTATACAAATTCTAAAACGCAAAAAATAAACAATGCGATATCATAACACATAAAACACATATACACAGAGATTTCCCCTGGATCCCAAAACCGGGACTACCAGCTTGATTTTTCATTATGTTCCTTTCAATGTTACAATATATTTATACATGCCAAAGCATCCAATACCATGGACCGAAAACCATCATGTCCAATACCATGGACCGAAAACCATCGCATCCAATACCATGGACCGAAAACCATCGCGTCCAAAAAAAAGATGTGTGAAAATCATGCACAAAACCATAGGTGGGTCTGCCCAACCTAACATAGGGTCCAAAACCAAAATTTTCTGGGGCGCTGCCCTGGACCCCATAAAGTGGGGTTACGGGTGCCCTTCAAATCCCCTGTTAACTACGTGGAAAGAATATAACACAACCCAACACACTTATCCTGTGAAAGGAATTGGGATGGTTACTCTTCACTTAAATCAAGGTATAAGCCTGCATTTACAAGAAGTGTTGTATGCATCTAATCTAAAAAATAACCTGGTCTCTATTTTTGTGATGGAAGATAAAGGTTTCAATGTGACATTCATTGATGGGAAGGTTCATGTTTGGAAAAGGAACCCGAAAGATGCATTTACACTTGGATTTAGGGTTGAAGGTCTCTATCAGGTTGGAGGAAGTCCATTGGGAAAATGACTTATGATACTTATCTTCAATCTGAATTATGGCACTGAAGATTTTCTCACATTCATTACAAAGTCTTACCTAGATTTAAATAATATGGTCACAAGTATGCCTGAATTCAACTTAGATCATCAAGGAGTGTGTCAGGTTTGTGCAGCTAGAAAACATACAAGGGGAACATTCCCATCAAGTAAAAGTCAAACTACCAATATTCTTCAATTGATCCATTTTGATCTATCAAGTATGTTGCTTGTAGCATCTTTGGGTTGATATTTGTACTATGAAATTTTTGTGGATGATTTCTCTCACAAAACATGGATCTACTTTGTAAATAAGAAGGACAAAGTGTTCAAATGGTTCCACTCTTTCAAAGCCTTGGTTGAGAATCAAACAGGGAAAAAGATCAAAATATTGAGGACCGATAATGGAACTGAATATGAGTCAAATGAATTCAATGACTATTGTAGAGACGCTGGCATTAAGAGGGAGACCAATACTACATACACTCCTGAGCAAAATGGAGTTTCCGAAAGGAAGAATTGAACTATCATAGAAGCCACTCATTCCATGCCTCATGACCAAGGCCTACCAAATTTCTTAGGGGAGAAGTTACCAACACTGTTGTGTATGTTCAAAATAGATGCCCGCATTAAGCATTGGACATAAGACTCCCGAAGAATTTTTTTCCGGTGAGAAACCTGATGTTTCTCATTTTAGAATTTTTGGTTGTCTCGTATATTTTCATGTGTTTAAATAGAAAAGAAACAAGTTAGATGCATCTGGGAAGAAAGGAACATTGGTGGGATACTGTGAAACTTCGAAGGCATATAGAATTTATGTGCCTAGTCAAAGAGAAGTGGAAATTATTCATGATGTCACTTTCGATGAAGAATCTTCCCTTGGGAAAGTCTGAGATATTCCTATCCCTAGGAAGGACAATAATGATGATTTAGGAAAGCATGATGAATCTTCGATTGGTGATCTGATGCCCGATGTTGAAGGTCTAATGGATCCCATTGATCCACATCCTAGTGAGTCCTCTAATTCAAGAAACTGACCTTTGTGTCTCAAAGATACTCTTGAAGATGCTAAGAGACATATTTCACCAAGGGGGACTTTTCGTAAAAGCAAGAAGCCAAACAAGTACCCAGGGTACTTAGCTGTTATGAGTACCATAGTTCAATCTGAGCCTTGTACATTCGAAGGAGTCGTGAAGCACCAAGTCTGGAAGGATGTGATGAATGATAAATATGAGTCAATCATGAAGAATGATGTCTGGGATGTGGTTCCTAGACCCAAGTAAAATTTAGTGGTCACTTCAAAATGGCTTTATAAAATCAAACATGGAGCTGATGGGAGTGTTGAAAAGTTTAAAGTCAAGTTTTTTGCTCGAGACTTCTCTCAAAAGGAAGGAGTAGACTATGATGAGATATTTGCAATGGTTGCCTAATATACCACTATCCATTTGATTATAGCTCTTGTTTCCTTTCAAGGATGGAGCCTACATCAAATGGATGTCAAATTTTTTTTCTTGCATGGCTCGCTTAAGGAGGAAGTCTATGTAGAACAACCCAAGGGGTTGGAAGTTAAATATTGTAAGACACACGTATGTAGATTGAATAAATCCTTTTATGGGTTGAAGTAAGCCCCTAGGGCTTGGTATGAGAGGATAAATAGCTATCTTATGAAGCTGGGATTTACAAGGAGTGATGGTGACCTGAACCTATACTTCAAGGTTGCAAAAGAAAGACCTCTCATTCTGATCCTTTATGTGGATGATCTCTTTCTAACAGGTGATGATCCTCTCATTCATCAATGCAAGAGGGAGTTGGATTCCGAATTCGAGATGAAGGACCTAGGACTGATGCATTACCCAAGACTAGAGGTCTTGCAAAATCTAGGTGAGATTTTCCTTTCTCAAGCAAAATACATTGTGAAGTTGCTTGAGAGATGTGGGATGATAGATTGCAAGTCTGTATCTACTCCAATGGAACTCAACTTCAAGAAGCTATGAGGAAGTACTGCTAGGCCTGGATTAGCGAACCCTTCTGAGTATCATCAACTTATGGGGGCCCTGATGTTCTTGGTAAACTCTTGTCCTGACATATGCTTCGTTGAGAACACATTGAGTCAATTTATGGTCGAGTCTCATCACATTCATTGGATTGTTGCTAAGAATATCTTTAGATATCTCCGAGGCACAATCCACTATGGAATGAGATACACTGTTAGGAATTTGAGGCTACTTGGATATACATATGTTGACTAGGCTAGCAGTATGGTGGATTGTAAGGGTGTGTCTAGATGGTCCTTCTCTTTAGGTTTTGCTTCAATATCTTGGATGAGCAGGAAGCAAAAATTGATTTCTTTAAGCACCACTGACGTCGAATACATTTCTACGAGTATGGCTTGTTGTGAAGTTGTTTGGTTGAGGAAGCTCTTTAGTGAGTTATTTGAGCACATGCTATATACCAACGTGATCTTCTGCAACAACCAAAGTGGGATTTGCATTTCAAAGGATCTCGTGTTCTAGATGGATCCAATCATATTGATATAAGGTACCACTTTATCCAGGATATGGTATAACGTGGAGCAATAAGGCTCCAACACATCAGGATGGATGAGTAGGTTGCAAACATTATCATGAAGCCTTTGGGGAAGGTCAAATTCCTAACCTTCCGAGAGAGACTTGGATTTGTGGAAAGACCATCCTATGAGGGTCCCGCATGAGTTGGACATTGAGCTCTGGGAGGTCTTGGGGGCTTGGGGTACTACTTGCATCTATGGGCGACCATAGGGTGAGTGGTTCACCTTCCCCTAGTAGTGTATTATGTACATGGTGAGTGGTTCACCTTCCCCTGTGATACCCCATGATGGTTGGCATGTGTGTAGGGTGAGTGGTTCACCTTCCCCTACGATTGTTGACACATGTATGTAGGGTGAGTGGTTCACCTTCCCCTACTATTAACATGTGCATATGATGAGTGGTTCACTTTCTCCCATGGCATATGAGCAGGATGAGTGGTTCACTTTCTCATGTCGATGCCCTAGCACACATCCTACCCATGGAGTTCAAGACTAATGGGAATTACCTCTCATCTAGCCAATGAGTTGGGAAAAATGGTTAGGGAAAATAGCACTAGCGATAGACGCATCATGTATTTATGTACTCCCTATGAATAGGATGCGTGGTGTTTAGCAACTTGATCTGGAATTAGGGAATGTAATTTGTCAATGGAGAGCAGTAAGGTCTTGTGACTCACTCTCGATCATTTCTTCTTTATTATTACTTCATGGTTCAGCAGTGCAGTGATGACAAGATGGCATAATCATGACATATGGATAGTAGGTGGAATTCTCCCTAGTTGAGAGGGAGTGTTAAAATTGGAAACTACAGAAAAATTCCACCTTGGTACAGCTCATATGATGGATATGATTATTGCATTGGATTCCTCTTTTCAAGAGGTCCGAGTTTGATATAAAGATCATCTCATTCAGACAAGCAGAAGTGAAATTTTGAATTTATTCTCTCACATGCACAAATTGTTAAGGTCAAACTCAGTTTAATGTAGGCTCAAGAAACCTAATAGATGTGTCCTTTCACCCTCATCGAATTTTATAAATAAGAGTGACCTCTCACTTCATTTTGAAATCACTCACTCATCATTCCTTTTCTATCCCAATCAAATTGGTTCGTACAGTTTGGTGATCATCTCTCTCTCTCACACATGTGTGGATGAAGGATGAATTTTTGGGACTGTTTGTAGGTCGAAAATTTCAATTTTTTAGGACAATATTGACAAGA
Organism: Pinus tabuliformis; assembly: GCA_031772625.1. Taxonomy (NCBI): domain Eukaryota; kingdom Viridiplantae; phylum Streptophyta; class Pinopsida; order Pinales; family Pinaceae; genus Pinus; species Pinus tabuliformis. The sequence goes on from CM062809.1 coordinate 77,144,455, forward strand.
GGGTTATTGACTGAGTTTGTCTGCATTTTTTAGGGAAGAAGTTTGATCTCTTTAGGCCAAATTTCTAGGCACAAAAATCGATTTTTTTGGCATGTTGACCAATGTTGACTTCAGGTTGACTTATGTTTTGACCACAGAAAATCACAGAAGATTTTATCTCTCCTTTGACCGAATTTGACCGAGTTGTTTTAGGAATTTTGCAAGGAGGCTTGAGCACATGTATTCCAAAGAACCCACAAAGCATTTTGGGAAATTCCACCTGGAGACAGTTTTATTAAAATAATTAATGGGTATTAATCTAACCGTGGGTGTAACTTCTAGAGGAAGATGATGATCAAGAAAAAATGATCTTAGCCATTGATTATCTTCTAATCTGGGTTGTTGAATGTCAACGAGAAGATTATTTAAGGAAGCTTGAGGGTCATTTGGAAGACACACACAGAGTTGATTAGTCAGATCGAATTGTTAAAGCTAGAGGCAGCGCAATGATTTGTAGTGATCACGCAGAGAGGGGAAGAGGGAGTTTTGGTTGGAGGATCTTCTCTAGAGCCAAGAATACTCACCAGAGATGTAGAGAGACACATAGAGGAGGCAGTGCAGAGGGAAGAGAGGGTGACACAAAGCCAGGAAGGGCTCACGTAGGCGCTATGCAGAAGTCCAATATTGGTGAGGAGGCTGACATTTCTGAGCCAGGAGGGCTGGAAAAGGCTCCTGAGGAAAAATCGATACCAGTTGAGCTGACGCAGGCACAACAGGGGCAACACAAAATTAGTTGGGGAACTTGTTTCTTCAACTGCTAGATAAACCGGGAATTGCAGTGTAGGGTGAGGTAATCTCACTAATTTCTTCTGCCAAGTGATATTATATATAAATGGATTGTTGAGAAAGCATACAACAGTTGTATTTAGAAATACTTCAGCTTAAAAATAAAAACCCTCAAATCTACTTCACCAGTTTCCCGGCATTAGGTTTTTCCAGAGACGTTTGTCCAAAAACAATTGTCATTTGTGTTATATCTTTCTCTATTGTTCAGTTTGTTGTTTCGACATATTATTTAATTGATGTAGGTTGCATATGAAACTACAAATAGCTTGTTCATGTAAATCTAACAAGTAGGAGAAATATCATCAGCTATTGCAGTATGGATTACGGGTTTAGGAATTTTCACATTGTATCAAATCAGTGCAAGTGAGACAATAAGAACAGTGCCAGAGAACCTAGCCTGAGTAGAAAAGGAGATTGAAATAACTACAGGAGGCAACAGTTTGAGTCCCCAGAGGGGTTTGTGCAGTCCAAGCCGAAGGGTTGAATTTCGAGGCAGTCTCTCTCTGAGTGAGTCAAGAGAGAGAAGGGCTTCAAGATCAAAATATTTCCATGGTAGAGGGAGTAGCACTAAGCCTCGGTGTGAGGAAGAGCTGGTGGGACACATTTTTCTGCAGGCCAAATTGTTGATAAAAAACATGTTAGAAGATAGAGGAGAAGCACAGTGAGGGAATTTTTCCTCAGTAGACTTCCCACCAAGAAGTTTGATTTGTTATTTCCTAAGCAACAATAGTAAGAAAGAGAGAGGAGCAGTTCAACATTTTCATGGTAGAGATGGAAACCAGTGGGTTGATAGATCAGGACAGGTTAGATGGGGCATCCAACTACATCATCTGGAAGGAAAGAATGTCATTCCTTCTAGATGAGCATTCTCTCAAGACCTATGTCGACAGCGTCATGGTTATGCTTGTAGATCAAGATCCACTAAAGAAGTACTAAGCAGAAATGGCGAAGGCAAAGTGAATGATCCTCGACGGAGTGAAGGATCATATAGTTTGTCACATAGCTAGTAGAGGGAATGCTAAGGAGATGTGGGATGTGTTATTTTTGTTGTATCAAGGATATTCTAAGCAGCGGAAGATGTATTTAGAGAAGAAATTGTGATCTGCACAGATGTAGAAGTGGGAGCACATAGATTCATTCCTCACGAAGCTTCAACAGACCCGTGACGATTTAGCAATTGTCGGGTCTACACCTCAAGGGTCCGAGTTGGTTAGATTGGCCCTCAATTTAGTCTAAGATGAGTGGCAAGTCTTTGTCCATAGTATCCTGGGTAAGGAAACTTTGCCGAATTGGGATAAGATATGTGCATATCTCAAGCAAGAGGAGTTGAGGAGAGACTTGGTCAAGTGTAAACTTGAAAAAAATAGAAGCAGTGGGTCGAAGCCCAATGATAAGGATGAGAATGTGTCCCTTGCATCGAAGGAGAAGTAGGAGTAGCGGAGGCAGAAGAAGGACGTCTCGAAGATCAAATGCTTTAGGTGTGGTGAAGTCGGTCACTAGGCAACACAATGTCCTCTCAGAAAGAAGGACAAAGATGAGAAGCATGATCAAACGACTGCACCCACAAATATCGAGAAGGAGGAGTTCGCCATGACAGCTGAGATACCTCCAGAAGGGAGGTGGGTTGATTTGGAGCTGTAGTTTGAAAAAGCTACAGATGGGCAGGATCCTTGAGGAACCCACCTCTCAGATCAATTCCTTGCTATGGGAGCCCAGATCAGTAGTAGCAGGATGGACTAAGTGTCAAATGGTGCAGAGGAGTGTTGGAGTGATAGATGCAGTGGCTAGAACGCCAAGTCTGAGCAGCATAGCGCAAAGTTGCAGCAGTGCAGGGAGCCATAGTACAGTAGCAGGAGCAGTGCAGTGGCTTCAAAGGGATAGCATGGGACTAGCAGCAGTCAGATATCAAGCATTGAGATGCATCTATGTTGAACACTTGTTTAGTAATGTGGGATTTTTTTTTGTTGTTGATGCAGTAGCAACAACAGTTTGTAGTGCATGAGTTGTTGGTAGTGGCAATGCCAGCAGCAGCATGGATGTAGAAATTCAGAGGGAGTTATAGTAAGGATGTGTTGTAGTGGTGACAACCACCCTCCAAAAATTTTCCTTATCCTATTTTGGCGCCTCCCTAGCAACCTTACACAGCACTTTCTCTTGCTTTGTCAAGTACCCAAGATTTAATGTTTTCTTCGCACAAAGGTAGCCTGTCGATCATAGTTGATCCATTCCCCTCGTAGGCTGCTCACCCAGACTTGGTCTAGCTGCAGGCTGAGTAGCTTCCCTTTGAAAATTGCGCATTCTTGGAGGGCAACTAGCCTTCCCTCCAGGAATTATGCAATCCTCTCCAACAGCCTGTTTGGCTCCAGGATTACGCAATCCTCCTATCCAAGCCTCTCAGCAGGATTTGCACAATTTTTCCCAGAAGCAGGCTATTCAACCTAGGATTTGCACAAATATGGGTAGCAGTCAGCTACTCTACCCGAAATTGCGCAATCCCCTTGGGTAGTTAGCCCAGCTCATAGTTAGGAATGTGCATTTTTCCCAAGCAGTTGAGCAACTGCATGCATGAACAGTCTACTTGACCAGTTCCACCCAAGACCAAGGAAACTTGACTCACATGACTTGATCTTCCCAGAATAGCAAGAGACAACATGTAAAAGGCATCCCATGATTAAGGGAACTATTTTTAGCAGTCGGGGGTTACATGCAAAGTTGTTTTAGAAGTTTCCCTCCAAGTGCCACTTTTTCCTAGATCTGTGGCATGTGCATCATAAGACCAAACTTATTTCTTCGACGCATCAGAGCTCATTCATTCACATCGATCTTGGAGCTCTAACATCCCATAGCACATCCAAGACTCTTTGAAACATCCGGCTTAGCTATTCACGAGTAAGTGGCCTCAACTTGTCTTTTTCAGCATTTCTGTCGCTTTTTGTGTATTCACTTGTGTGAGTGTTGTTTGCTTGATTTCTTTGAACACCTACTGTCATTTACATGTATTCTAGCTTGTCCTAGATCTGTTTTAGTTTTCATCGCTATCTCACTGTTGTCGCATGCATGAAACTATTTTGCACAGACGTTCGCCTGACTGGCGAACGACCTCAGCCACATGCATTTTGATCTGTTTGTTGAATCTTACATTCTTGTTTTTCATACATTGTTTATCACTTCTGCTATCACTTAGTGTCACCATGCATTTCATCGACTTACTTGCTTTCAGTTGCACATCGACAAGTTGGGCCAACCTTGGCCCAGTCTCTGCCTTCACCAAGGCTACATTGCAAAATCTAGGGAAGGAAAGCTCACTTTCCTCTCCAGATTTGTGCATTCTGGCCCAGCATTGGCCTCTTGGACTATTTTTTGCATTGCTGGAGGGCAGTGGCTGCTTGGCCCAGGAAATTGTGCAAATCTATCCCTGGGACAATAGTCCTTCCCGGCTGGGATTGTGCATTGCGCATTCCCAGCAGCCAACTATCACCCTGGATTGCGCATTTTGTAGATCCAGCAGCCAGCCCAGCCTCCTGGACAACCCAAACTGCGTTTTGCGTAGTTTTGGCAGCCAGTCACCCAGCCTCCTAGTGAAATTTGTGCAATCTTGCTCATCAGTTTCCCAGGTATGTGTTGTGTCCTTCCCCGGATTTGCTTTGTTTTCACTGACATATTTCTTGTCATGCATGCTGCTTGTTTCTAGATCTTTCAAGTGTTCATATTTCTCAATGGATTCCAAGAGAACAAGATTTCAGGGCACTGATGGTATGGCAGCTGGAGTAGTATCTGAGCATGTGTCCTCTGGTTTGTTGATCTATGAAGATACGAAGCTGTATCTAGACAAGGACATCAAACTGAAGTGGCAAGATTTGAATGAAACATTCGCAGGTACTTTTGGGGAAGACCGTTAAGTGTACGTGAACATTCATAAGTTCGGCTTCTACCGGATTGCATGCAGATACCCCGCGTTCCCATGCATAAACATGATTCACTGGATCATCTCTCACATTGTCCCCAAGATGATGACCTTGAGCAGTGTCAGTGGGACGAAGCTTGCAACCTTCTGGGCATGATATTACGATGAGATGCATCAAATGACCAAGTCCATGACTGTCATGACTCCCCTGTTCAGCTTGCCCAACAGTAGAGGCCACTCCAAAGACATTCTGAAGGACTGGGTAAAGGAGCGAGCTCATTTCAAGATGACACCCAATCAGGTTTATAAGATGAAGATATTGAGGAAGGCATACCAATACTTGGTCATATTTGCATGTCAACTGAGTGGCCAAGTGAGCACTGAGACCTTTCCTCAAAGTTGGGGGGTCACACTAGACCAAATGGATAGAGAAGGAAGACCATGCAACTGGTCTGGCATACTGGCTGATCAGCTGAAGGAGCAAGTCACGAAGGCTCGACAGTCACTTGAAGGCATGCATGCAGAGATTTACACGTCTGCCTACATTCTAGAAGTAGTATGTGCTCAACATGAGTTTCCAGGCTTAGAGTGGGCATGGTCACCGATGGATATTGTTGTGAACACGTATTTCAAGTTATGATCTGAGTGTAGCTTCAGAGGAGTGATCATATGGTTGTCCGACCATTTTGTCACCCTAGTGTACAGGTTGATATTCAAATAGGATCCACCCTACATGTTAGAAGAAGCGATGAAGGCATTATTAACCATCGCAGATTGGTATGCCTCACTGCTCGGCACGTTCATCCGAGTGTTCAGTGTGGAGAAGCCTCTGCATGTTCTACCAAAGTTTGCTTTGGACATGCTTATCATGCAGGAAGTACTGTATCATATCTTAGCAAGATTAACAGCTAGGCTATAGAAGAAGAAGAAGGCACCTTGGCCCACTCTTCCATTGTGGATTGGGTTATATGAGATCTGGAGCATCAAGCAAGTAGATGTCGAAGTTGAACATATGAAAAGTACATGTTCGACCTTCGAAGCTTCAACTCGTATGACCCACATTGCACTATGAAGGATCACTGCATGAGAGTTCAGTTCAATTGGATCCATGGGGCATTTCATTGGGCCGAGGAAGACTCATGGAGGTATTGCTACCATTCCTCTAGACCCAATGAATAGGTCAGTTTTTCCGTAGAGTGGTTAGCACAGTAGCATGAAGCAGCATCACGGAGAGCACCAGAAGTAGCAGCAAAAGTAGTAGCAGAGGCAGTAGAGCCAAGCATACTTGTGCACGACAAAGGGAAGAGGAATATTATCGATCGCATAGAGGAGGAGAAAAGTTGCAAGTTTTGAGTAGATCCACTTGTAAAACAAGCAGCGATGGCTATTCAGGAGAAGAGGCAGTAGCGCGACAAGCGAATCACGCAAAGGCAGAGGGATAAGAAGAGAATGGAAGAAGTAGAGGAGTTGCATGAGCTGAGGGAGCAACTCCGGAAAGAACAAGAGCTGCGTCAAGAGGATCAAGAAGTGTAGCAGTAGCAAACTCAGCAAAGGGTGCATCACGTGTAGACAGATGAAGCAACACTCGTACAAGTAGTTGATTCATCTGAACAGATGGCATCAGGCGAACAGGGTTAACCATCACAGAGGCAAGACTTTTCTCATGAGATAGAACAGGTGCTTGAACAGTTGGATGCAGACATGGAGTAGCAGGAGCTGGAACAGGATACTGACCTCATGCCTCACCACAAAGAGGTTGACTCACCCACTTCATTATATCCCGATGATGAGCAAGTCTCGAATGACCAAACAGGCACTGAGATCCTTGGTGGTCAACCGGAAGCATAGATGCACAACATCTCCTTTGACAAATCTCATCACAGAGTTGTGCAGTCTCAGAGAGTACCGACTCCGAAGGACCGAACATCCCCTACACAATTTGAAGAGCAAGTGATCATGATTGATGTGCACAAGCATCCATTTGCGTAGGCCAATGCAACTAGAGTGTATGTTGAAGCCACTAGCTCAAGTGCTCGTTTTCTCATAGCTGAGAATGAGAGAATGGTGAAGGAACTATAGGTGGCCAAGCAGGGAGGAGACTTGGTGACAATGTCCACCTGGGCTAAACTGAAGAAGGCAATACTAGATGAAGTATTTTACTTGTACATAGTTATGCGAACATTGTACTAAAAGTTTGGTACTGGGCATCAAGCAGTCATTCATATCCATGGATGGCAGCAGCGATGTGCAAGAAGAGTACGCATCTTGAAGAACATACATACTTTTGTTGATAACATGTAAGCATCGATGATGAATTACAAGGGAGCCCCACTTCACTTTCCAAAGATGGTGAAGGGCAATGCGGTCGAGTTGCAAGCATGTATCCGGAGTCATATCTAGAACTATGAATATCTACCGCAAATCATCACTAGCATACAGGCTTCCCATGCATGAGTATTCAAAAGCATGTAGGTTATAGTTCACACTCATGCGATCCCATCACTTGGGACCCTCACCCAGGTGAAGACCAAGAAGTAGGTCCAACAGGAGCTTGGCTCGTACTTCGATGAGTTAATGCGCACCACCACTAGCCCAGACTTGCCTATCAGTGCAGACATCATGCACAAGTATGTTGTTGGTCCAGCCACACTAAAGAAAATGATTTGCATGCTCACATAAAGTTGGACAGGGGAGCTCGAGTAGTGTACCCAGATGTTATGGAGGCAAGGTTCAGGTTTTAGATGGATGTCACATCAGAACGCACAAACACTCTCAAGGACTACCAATCTTAGCATCAATATGGCACTATTGATCATCATGAGGATGTCGAGCAGTTGAACTTCTATGGTTGTCTAAGTCTGAATGATGTCTAGTTTGGCGTTTCCAAACCATTGTTCACATGGGTACATGTGCATTGTAATGTTGAGTCATGTCAAGTGTAAGTCAAGTGTCAAGAGTGGATGTAATAGTCATAGAGTAGGTGAAGAGTCATGAGGGTAGTTGAATGGTCACAAAGGGGAATGTCAAGGGTCACCCCACCCTTTTCTATAAATAGTCCCTCATAACTCATTGTAAAGGCTTTTGGTCATCCAAGCTTCTACTAAGACTATTTTGAAGAAGTCTTGGACAGTATTATAATGCGCCTTGGCTTCTCCACTGCAAGGAGCTAATACATCTCTTTGGAGGAGCAGGTGAATGTGGTTGTAACGTTCCATTATTTGGGCTAGTAGGTTTACATGGATGTATTGTATGATTGTGACTTACACTTATTTATATAATAAGAGACAACGCATTTTCATGCATATGTTGTTATTGTAGTTGGACTGCTCCGATTCCTTTAATGATATGTGTTGTTTAACTTATGTACTTGTGTATGAACTGATTCACATGCAATTATATGAATCTTTTTGTTGATTAGCATGAGGATGTCGAGCAGTTGGACTTCTATGGTTGTCTAAGTTTGAATGATGTCTAGTTTGGCTTGTCCAAACCATTGTTCACATGGGTACATGTGCATTATAATGTTGAGTCATGTCAAGTGTAAGTCAAGTGTTAAGAGTGGATGTAATAGTCGTAGAGTAGGTGAAGAGTCATGAGGGTAGTTGAATGGTCACAAAGGGGAATGTCAAGGGTCACCCCACCCTTTTCTATAAATAGTCCCTCATAACTCATTGTAAAGGCTTTTGGTCATCCAAGCTTCTACTAAGACTATTTTGAAGAAGTCTTGGACAGTATTGTAATGCGCCCTGGCTTCTCCACTGCACAGAGCTAATAAATTTCTTTGTAGGAGCAGGCGAATGTGGTTGTAACGTTCCATTGTTCGGGCTAGTAGGTTTACATGGATGTATTGTATGATTGTGACTTACACTTATTTATATAATAAGAGACAGCACATTTTCATGCATATGTTGTTATTGTAGTTGGACTCCTCTGGTTGCTTTAATGATATGTGTTGTTTAACTTATGTACCTGTGTATGAACTGATTCACATGCAATTATGTGAATCTTTTTGTTAATGTGTTACATATGTTTTTAATTTTGTCACCGTCCGCGTTGAATGCTCTACTGGACATCAGAAAAAACTTTCACTTGAACCTTGCTATAACAACCGACACACTCATCTTGGACTAATTCATGAGTGTTGTATGTGTTATCTTACCTTGAATGATGTGACTGTCACATCTGAGTGGACTGCTCTACCGGAAGCTGTGCATGTCCTTTGTGTTGTGTGTTCCTAGCCGAGTTGGGACTGATCCCTTTTAACCTAGAACTCACCTTCACCTCGTTCCCCTTTCAAAGTGTTGGAACCTCTCATACACCTTCCTTGATTCACTGCATCGGTCACACCCTTGCTGCTAATAGATTTATTCTACTTTCCTCTGTGTGACATCGTGGTCAAGGCATTACCTTACGGCCCATTGCTGGGACTCCTACACCAAATGGTCTGAGGTCTAATTGGGACTTCTTACCAGGGAGATCCCCTTGACATGTTAGCGGGTCCAACACCGTTAATAGGATGCAGTATTGATAGTGGTAGTGTCAACAATGGTACAGTTGCAGCAATAGCGCAGTAGTTGGCGGATAGCATGTCAGACATCAGCAACACAGAGGATGATGTTATGAAGTCAGGGTGATGCTTTAATGGGAGGTATTATTAGAGCACATTCCTCTCTAAGAGGGAGTGTTGATTTTCGGTAGCATCTGATGTGATCTAAGTATAAAATTTTGGAGGGAGGCTTGGGCACATGTATTCCAAATAACCCATAAATTGTTTTGGGAAATTCCACCCGGAGATAGTTTTATTAAAATAATTAATGGGTATTAATCTAATTGTGGGTGTAACTTCTAGAAGAAGATGAGGATCAAGCATAAATGATCTTATCCATTGATTAGATTCTGATCTGGGTCATTGAATGTCAATGAGAATATTATTTAAGGAATATTAAGGGTCATTTGGAAGACACACATAGAGTTAATCAGTGAGATCAAATTGCTGAAGCTAAAGGCATCGCAGTGATTTGTAGTGATCACGTAGAGAGGGGAAGAGGGAGTTTTTGTTGGAGGATCTTCTCTGAAGCCAAGAATACTCAGCAGAGACACAAAGAGACACATAGAGGAGGTATTGTAGAGGGTAGAGAGGGTGATGTAGAGTTGGGAAGGACTCACACAGGCCCCACGCAGAGCAACGCAGAGGCCTCCAGCACAGAAGTCCGAGTTTGCTGAAGAGGCTGGCGTTTCTGAGCTGGGAGGGCTGGAAAAGGATCCTTAGGTAAAATTGCTTCCCAATTGAGCTGACACATGGCCTTAGAGGCTTACGCAAGCTCAGCAGGGGCAGTGCAGAAGTAGCTTGGGAACTTGTTGGTTAATTTGTCGGATCGGGTGGGACTTGCAGTGTAGAGTGAGGTAATCTCACTAATTTCTTTTGCCAAGTGATATTTTATGTAACTGGATTTCCTAGAAGGCATCCAGTGGTTTTATTAAAAAATACTTCAACGTAATAATAAAAACCCTCAGATCTGTTGCACCGGTTTTCCCGTATTAGGTTTTTCCAAGGAATTTGTCTTAAAAAAAATTGTGTCATTTGTGTTGTATCTTTCTCTATTGTTCAGTTTCTTGTTTTGAAATATTATTTAATTGATGTAGGTTGTAGTGTATGTATTTTTATGTTTTTATTTTGTTGTAGGCTGCAGTGTATGTATTTTGATGTGGTTGTATTTTGATGTTTGCAAATAGCTTGTTCATGTAAATCTAACAAGTAGGATAAATATCATCAATTGTTACAGTAGGGATTATGGGTTTAGGAATTTTGACAAGTTTGACCAAGGAAGATCGAGCTGCATTGGTGAATTTTTGTTGTTGTTTTGCCCAATGTTGACTTTTTGGTTAGGGCAAGTTTGACTGTAGTTGACTGCAGAATTTTACAAGGTTGATTTGACTATGTATTGCGTAAGTGAATTGGATTTTTTACTCTCTCTCTCTCTGTTGAACTATTGAATAATAATAAGAAGATTTGATCAAAGAGATTTCCCCACATTTTGGTTTTTCCCTGACATCCGCCAAATCTAGTGTCCTCTTGTCTTGGCTTGTCTTTTGCATATGTTTTTTATGTTCTATCTGCATTTACTGTCAATGTTATTTTTACTTAAAATTATTTGGAAATTGTCATTGGGCTACTAAAGGAACATTTAAGTAAGTTGTGCTAAGCATAGAACATACCATTGTTATCTAAAATTAACAAATAGCCATGACAAATTACTGATCATAAATTAAATGCTATGAAGTTGGAAGTAAAAAATTGAGAAAGAGATCAAAATAGAGGGAACAAACAAGAACTTGTGGAGATTGATCTCGAACTTGATTCAATTTCTTCCCCATAATTCCTTCTCTACTGAACTGAAACAAAATTCTTTGGAACTAGAAGCTAGCAAGAGAAATATTTTAGCACAACAAAAAGAAGAATGGGGGCTCAAGAGCCATGCCATTTGGATTGTTGAAGGAGATAACAATACAAAATTCTTCCATAAATTTTCCTCTCAGAGAAGTGGGGATAATATTACTTGAGACTTGGAAGACGAAGTGGGTAGACATATATATAAGCTAAAGTATCTACATAAGTAGGTTGTTAGATATTTTGGGAATTCCTACAAGGATAGGGAAGGGGTGGACATCGATGCATAATTAGGGGTCATCAACAATTTCCCACTAATGTTTTTTGAGGAAGACGACATGGTCATTAGGAGGCTAATGACATTTGAAGAAGTTGAAGCAACACTTAAGTATTTTGTTAGGGACAAAAGACCAAGTTCAAATGGGTTGATCGTGGACTTATTTATACATTTTTTGGATAGCATGAGGTCAGAGCTGCTATACATGGCTGAAGAATCGAGGGTCGCTTGAAGAAAAATTGGTGCCTTAACTTACACTTCCATTTCATTGATTCCAAAATTTTCAAAAGCCACTTTTTAAGGATTATTTCTCTATCCCACTGTGAAAAATTGCTTACAAGTTGGTGTCTAATATTATTTCTTCCAGGATAAATATTTTCTTTTAAAACACATTTCACTTAAACAAATTAGGTTTTTAAAACATCGCCTAATTCATGATGTAGTGGAATTTGCACATGAATCCATACATTCAATTAATACAAATAAGGAGGAAATACTACTAAAACTTGAATCAATTAAAGCATATGACATTGTGGACTAGTGTTTTCTAATGATGGTTTTACAGAAAATTGGTCTTTCAATGGAGATTGTAGATTAGATAATGACGTGCATCACTTTTGTGAACTATGTGGTCTTGATAAATTGAGTGCCTTCAAGTTTCTTCAATGATTCGAGAGGATTGAGGCAAGGACTCTCTTTAGATTCCCTATTATTTTTCCTGATAATAGAAGGACTTAGTAGAATGATCATTAAGGCAAGAAATAGTGAACAAATTGTGGGTACTAAAATCACCAAAAAATGTTCCATTGCACACCTTACGTTCATGGACATGTCTTATAATGGAATGGAAATATATGCATCATACTATTTCCACTTTTTGTGTTGCCACGGGCCTTATTATGAGCATCATGAAATCAATGATTATTGATGTGACCACAAAACAAGACGACATTCTAGAGATAGTTGATTTATTTGTTGTTGGTGTGGTTGATTTGGACAAGGGTTTTAAATGTCTTGGTTTTCACTTGAAACCAAATAATTATGGAATTAGAGATTATTCTTGGTTGATATATAAATTTGAGAAATAATTATCCATTTGGTCCCTTCTAGTGGCTCATTATTGGAGGAAGACTGATTTTGGCACAATCTATTCTAGAAAGTTTGTCGATATACTAGATACACCTCTACTTGATTCCTAAACATATCATGAAACAAATTAATTCACTATTCTCAAACTTCATATGGCCTAGTGCGAAATATGTCTATAAGATACATCTAGCTCGATTGGAGGAAATAACAATGAGGAAGGAGGATTGGGGTTGGGGTTTAAAAAACATTGAAAATTTTGGTTTATCTTTGGCAATGAAGAGCTTATTGCGCACCTTATTTGGGGATGGCATATGGCATAGAATAATTATGGAAAAATGTTTTAAAAGGCAGCCAGTTCAGTATTGGATCAACTTTGGATCTCGGCTCCTTGCAAAGTATCATATATATGGAATAGTTTTATGAAGGTAAAGCATTGGCTGCTCGGAAACTTGAAATGGAAGATTTGGTTAGGTACATCAGTGGATGTTGACTTAGATCCTACCAAAGGATTCTCAAATAATCATTCTCTGCCATACTCTATCATTAGGTTCATCCATGACAAAGGGATGTATTTTCTACATCGGATTAAGATTGATGTTGATCCAATATTTCATTATCTGACCTAGACATGCTCGAGAGATTTGGAGTTAATTGGCTAATTATCTGAGACTTGGGACAGGTATTTCATTAACTTATATTTGGCTAGTATCTCTTTGAATAAAAAGGAAGACCCAGTTACTTGGGAAAGAGATATATTTCAAGGGCACATTTTTGTTAAGAAGGTCTATGTGTATATTTCTCAATCACATTAGAAGGATGAGGAAAGGTGGTGGTTTAGAAAGGTCTAGAAATGGAACTTTCCTCTAAAACTTAAATGTTTTGGGTGGTTGGTTTGGAATAATAAGATATTAACTTGGGGAAATTTATGAAAGAGAGGATTTAGAAGTGTTGATAGATGTGTCATGTGCATGGTTGATAATGAGGATGTATCACACCTATTCCTCACTTGTCCTTTTGCAGCTTCCATTTGGAATGGTATTCTACAGACTTTAAATGCCTTTGCTAGTTGGAATACAACATCAGTGGAAGTTTGTCTAAAAGAATCGAAGAAGGCCTATAAAACTTTTGTTTTGTATCCTCTAGGGGATTTCAAGTAGCAAAAATGCACTAATTTATTAAGACATCCCACTGGATATCAATAGAATTTTCTTAAATATGTGCATATTTTAATGAGATAGGATCAGTAGATGAGAAAAATCAGAGATGCATTCAACTATTGGAACTCAAGGAGAGATATATAGTGGGTTTCTTTGATAGTGTTGCTAAACATAATATATGTGGCAACGGGGCATACATTTTCCTTCAATATGGGCAGTTTTATCATTTCTTATGTCATAGCGGTATAGGTACAAATACAAGGCATAGATTAATGCACTTTAGGGAGTCATATTTTGTGCGAAATGGTTATCCTTGGAGACCTTATGTTTATGAGGAGTCAAAAGTTGCAATTGACTAAGAAAATGAAAGTGTAACAAACCCCAAAACCATACCCAATTATTCTTTTTTTACAAAAACAAGGATAATAGTATTCTATGGAAACATTGATTTATTGTCTATGTTATTACTTTATTATTTACGTTCTAGTAAGCTTCCAATAATTATTGGACATGAATTTCATACACATTATGAACTTAAATGATGATTCACTATTCCTTTCATAAAACAATCCTTTGGCTACATTTTATTCTTTATGTTTCATTCACCTATCTTATCATTATGCCTAAAAACCCTCAATAATGGTGAAGTATTAAGAAAAAAGGGTTTTATTTTGTATAAGTCTTTGTGACTTTGATTATTACTCATGATTAAAATTAATATGTTTCTTCTTCATAAACCTTTAGTACCCATTATCATTATATATTTATATCATGTCATTTGCAATACTCAAACCTACCTTATTTTAAAACTTGGTTTCACTTACTTTAGTTTGGTTTACACAACTATCAACTTAGCTCTTTCCTGGTTACTATCAACTTAGGAATGATCATGAATATGTTTCTTCTTCATAAACCTTTAGTACCCATTATCATTATATATTTATATCATGTCATATGCAATACTCAAACCTGCCTTATTTTAAAACTTGGTTTCACTTACTTTAGTTTGGTTTACACAACTATCAACTTTTCTTTCCTAATTACTATCAACTTAGCTCTACCTTATTTTAAAACTTGGTTTCACTTACTTTAGTTTTCTTTACACAAATATCAACTTAGCTCTTTCCTAGTTACTATCAACTTAGCCTTTTCTTTCCTAATTACTATCAACTTAGCTCTACCTTATTTTAAAACTTGGTTTCACTTACTTTAGTTTGCTTTACACAACTATCAACTTAGCTCTTTCCTAGTTACTATCAACTTAGCTCAACTTGGTTTCACTTACTTTAGTTTGCTTTACACAACTATCAACTTAGCTCTTTCCTAGTTACTATCAACTTAGCTCTTTCTTAGTTTATGCACTCAAAATGATTGTTTACAATTCGAGTGTGTGTATGAAATATATCTTAAGAATAAACTTACACCATCTCAGCATATATTATGTTATCTCATTAGACACTTGGGAAATCATGTATGCATATCCCTTCTAAAGGTCCTTAATATAAGTTTCTTGACTGTGGATTCCATCATCCATGTGGTATATTGTAAACCTTATGATTCTATAATTTTCTAATGATGTGGCCCATAACTCCATGGGAACATGTCTTTCTACCGTGTTGACACAGTCTAAACCATTCGATAACATCAATGGTTGATATTAATCCCTAAAATATCTATGGTCTGCAATAATCAGGGTTTTCTCCTTTTCTCAAAAGGCTATTTCGACCATCGACTTATGCATTTTCTCATTCATTTTGTTTCGAACAGAACTCTGATGCTTTGTAACTAAACTTACCTAGCTCCTTAACGTTTCTTTTGGATGTGATTAAAACAAAGAGTCTTAGTCCTACAAGTGTTCTTCCATCAACCTTCCAAAAAAGGTAACTATAAATCCATTGTCTCATGGAGTTTCATGTGAGGTAACTATATTTCATTTCCAAAAAATAATTTTGTGATTTCTTTTACATTATTTACCACTGGTTTCTTCAAAATGTACTCATTATTTTTTTCTCTCGTGTTTGCAGGTATATTCAAGGGGTTTTCACCTATTTTTGGTCTCATTTTCCAATTTAGGTCGTCAGCGATAAATTAAACTTCAAGGGTTTATTTTTGTTTTGTGAATTTTTTCACCAATGAAGTGACGTTGTTCCCTACAATTCATTTTTCTTTAATAGGTACTCTTTAAGACTATTATTCTTAGATTTGGTTGTTGTTAATTTTTTACCAGGTTAAATTTTCAGGGTTTTAAACTTAGTGACTTTTCTGTAGGTATACCTTATTAAATTTCTATAAGTAAATCAATATTCACATTAATCAAATAATATTACAAATAAATAGGGAAACTATCTTGGACACACAATTTGATGGTTG
Source organism: Pinus tabuliformis (assembly GCA_031772625.1). NCBI lineage: Eukaryota > Viridiplantae > Streptophyta > Pinopsida > Pinales > Pinaceae > Pinus > Pinus tabuliformis. Next base: position 77,160,465 of record CM062809.1, read on the forward strand.
AGAGAATATCTCAACTACATACAAATCTAGGGAACAAAATAGGAACAAACTCCTCTAAATAGAAAGAATCACAACTGAGACAACTAGGAATTACATATTCCAACACACCCCTTTAATGAGTACTTGTCTCAATATCAATCTTCAAAGTCTAGTTGTGGTCAAACATAACAAAACAATATGTTGATGTCCATATAAAGGAGCAACCATCCATTGGAATGCATGGGTGCCAACCACTACAATTGACAGTGTACTAGCATGCCCTTCGTGTACATAGTTATGTCAACCATTATAACTACATAAGTGTACTTGTACCGGCAAATCCCCCTCCAATATCATCATCATGGCTTTTATCGGATTCCCATAACCATGCTTTGGGTTTTATTGGATCACCCTCAACCATGCCACGAAGGTCTCTTAGCCACCAAGGCTCAACACACAACCATGAAGGCTCTCCAGTCACTCTGGACCACAAATTTTCCACTAAGGCACTCCAGCCATTCTCGACCACAAACCTGTGACTAAGGTACTCCAACCACTCTGGGCTGCAAACTTGCTACTAAGGCACTCCAGCCACTAAGGCTCACCAAAGACCTGACTCAACCAGGCAAATGGTTTTCTCGGCTAACCCTAAACCATGCCTATAGGAATCCATATCCACTTCACTCTGGCATGTGGTTTCCGGATTACCACAAACGGACACTGCAAGTACAAAGTAGTTTTAAGATTACCACAAACTTTATGAGGATACATATGCCTCATCCGTTACATTACACATTCCAACTCTTGGAGTTACGAGGTACATACTTTCCAAAAACCACTACAAAACATCCTAGACTTGCTTACAATTAAAATGTGTGACTCATAGTACAACATGCTAGTGAGTCTATCCCATACACTCACACAAACTTTAACTTAATTGTCCATCATCCCAAATTTTCACTTGCTTTACAAAAAATTAATATTTGCAGCACTTAAACCTTGACTGCCTGGAGCCTTTGGTCTCTTCCTTTTTTTTTTTTTTCTGGTTTCATTGTCTTGGATTCACCTGCACGATTTATTAGATTTATTAGAGTAAATAATTCTAACAAAACCACTCCATTTAGTTAGATAGGCTCAATGCTTCTAATTCCAAAACATTTATAAATACCACACTAATTTATTTTTCATTCGAGTTTTTTAATTGTGTAATTCTAACCAATTTCACTTTTACATTGAGTTGATGGGCTTAATGTGTTTACCTTCCCAAACTCCAATTCTGTCAAATTGAACCGAAGAGAAAGAAGAGGGTGGTAAGCCTACAGTTGCATGAGTAAGAAACTGTCTAGATCTCTCTTATCTCGGTGGAAAATCGACCCCCACAACCTTTTCCTCATGCCTCGGAAATGTGTTTCCTTCACAATCGACGAGGGCTCCTGCTCACAGGCTCCTATTTCCTGCTTCATTTCCATTCTCGCCAGTGTGCAATTCCATGGCACTGTGGCTTACCTTTGCACACATCTCGTCCCCTCACGCTAGATGGTCATATCAGCCACAATTTTGTAGCGCGCAACAGGGACAACCAAACCTAGAAAATACCTTCTGGAGTCTGAATCATGGAAATGTTCGATATCCACCGGGGAATGCCGACACGGGATTTGGAAGGAATACAATGCAGAGAAGATTGAGACCTCCTTATTTAACTCTGCAAGAGACAAGTCATCGATTCCACGCTCGTTCCTTGACTCTGTGTTTTCTCCCTTCGTAGATCTTCCAATTTTTCTGAAGATCCTTGCAAAGCTACACCACAGAAAGAGCCTTGTCTCTCTGTTAGAGCAGCGGCTCTGTAAGGACCTTTGGTTGTAGGTGCAACGGGCGCCGGGCGAGGGTGTGCATGAGGGCACGCGGGCACACGATGGGCGCGTGCTGAACGGGCGTGTGACGGTGTGCGGGCATACATGCGACGTTTGTGCGACGCGCTGTGACATAATATGCGACGATATATGTGCGACGGGAGAAAACACTTATGCGACTAAGTGTTAGAACAATACACATATATGTGATGGATTAAAGATGTAAAGTCAACGTGTAGAAGAGTTATGTGTGGGCATACATTAGTAGATTGTGGGGTCGGCCATGGGGCTGACACCCCCATATAATCTCACGTAGCAAGCATATATATAAGACAAGTGTGGGAGCTCATAATCACCAACGAAGACTTCGCTCAAAAGCCTTCGCATAAGACAAGGAAAGTGCGTAGTCTTGGGTAAGAGAATGCGCACATCTCATGCGCATTAGGCTTGGGAGATTGCGCAGATTGACTTGGTGGAAGGTTGGCAAGTGTGCCACGGTTTGGGGAGGTTCTGATGTACGGTTTTATGCAGGACTTGGCAAAGGGTCTTGGGTGGCTCGGGTGAGCACCTCCCTTTGTGAAAGGGTGCAGAACAAGTTGTAAAAGGCAGGTGGCCTGTCTTTTGTAAAAATTGGTTAAGTGTGAGACTTGGTTCAGCCAAGACACACTTGTTGTAAAAATCTGATATTCTTAATAAAATTGTTGGGCAGACTGTTTGGGAGTTGCCCCTCCCTTTATACTTGTTTGCAATTGTTGATGTTCTCGGTTAATTGCATATGGATAATGAATGAGTATGGGCTTCATTAAAGTATAAAGGATAATTTATTTTACTTAGTTGCGAAACACAAGCTAAGTATGTTAATGTGAAAGTAGGCGTAGTCCACGAATGTTAGTATTGGTGAAAAGAACGCGTTCGATGGTGCCGCACCTTGCTACAAGCGGTTGGAAGACTACTGCAGGTGTAGGGGTGTGACAGTTGGTATCAAGGCTCAGTTGGAGCTGGTGTTAGAGCAAGGTTTGCTCGTGAAGGTTTGAAGTTGATGACATGTGATATTGAGACTTGAACAAGGTTCAGGTGTTGAAGCATTTGAAGGTAGTTTCAAGACTCGGTTTGAGCAGGGTTGCTCGTGACAGTGGAAGCAGGTTTAGCAGAGGTGAAGCCTAGTGCTTGGACCAAGCTGAACGACAAGGCATGGCAAGTTTGGGAGAAGGTGAAGGGAAGCTCTTGCTTACCTTGGACAGGTTGAAAAGGTTGAAGGAAGAGAAGCCCCGAATCCGGAAAGAACTTGAAGCCTTGGAAAGGAATGTTGAAGAAGAGCTTCTTCAACTTGGTTGGACAATGGAGCAAGATGAAGTTGTAGATTGTGCTATTAAGGAAGAGGAAGCCGTGACAGTTGAAGATGTTGCAGACATGACCATGATGGAGGATGAACTTGAGGATGATCAAGTTGGACCAGGATCGTGCAGTTTGTGGACATGGATGAATGAGGAAGAGCCTCATGATGATGAAGTAAGTATTGATACTTGTGTTTCATTTGGGCATTTGGTGGATGGACCGTATGCAGGGAGAGGCAAAGCCAGTTTGCTTACGCTATGGAGGATCTTGCCATGGATGGCTAGGATGGAACCTTGTATGGAGAAGCAAGGATTGTTGGTTGTTGCAGGGCTTGTTGGGGTTACTTGTGACCTTATGATGAAAGGTGCAAGGACCCGTGACAAGGGTGGAACTTGATGATCGTTATGGAGGATTGGGTCATGCTTTAGCCACATGGCTAAGTGCCCGGCATGACCCATGGACAGTTGAGGAGGGCACACACTTGTGATGCTTGGGTGGACTTCTCATGGCCAAGACTAAGAGATAGTCTTGGTCGACACTTCGGTGGAGGAGCTATGATGGAAGGGACTCATGATGTGATGATGAGATGGTTGGGTGACCGAGTTCACTAAACCGTAGATTGAAGACTTGGATGAAGATGACCGATTGTTGTGATGGGTCTACTTGGTGAGACTACATGGACAACTTAGTCATGGACATTAGGTTGGAGGCATGGAGCATGGCAGTCTTATGCAGGGACATTATGTGGGAGCACTTGTAAGGGTGTCATGGACATCTAATGAGGAGTGCCAAGGCAAGGATGTTGTGCAGATGGACTTGCTAGTGTGACATGGAGACTTATTGCTTATGAGTCGATGGAGAGGTTGTGCACTTATGTACAACAAGGCCATGGACTTGGTTGGATTTGTGAGCTGGTTATGGAGCATTCCTACTACATGGAGATGTTGGTTGGAGATGACTTATGGAGCTCATGATGACATGAGGTTGTGACTTTTAGGGACTTCATACATGGTGGACTTAGAGGATTTGATGCATTGAGGAGCTGAGGTCAAGGGACTTTGATGCAGTATGGGATGCATACTTTCAAAGTACATGTATGGGCATGGCTTGGAAGAGTGACTTGATGTAGAGGATTGTTATGAGACACTTTGGAGTGATGAAGTTACGATGATGATGATGCCTTGACTTGGGCATGAGTTGAGCCGAGGCTTAACTACTTTTTACACATGGATAGATGAGACAAGTGCATACTTGTTTCTATGGAGACTTCAGGATGGCACATTGCAGATGATGAAGAGGCTTCATGGACCTGAATGGGGCACATCGAGAGTGGGTTGATGAGATGATCTCTTCATATGGAGGAGACACACACATGGACAACATGTTGCAGATGAGATGGATGGAGTTTCCATGGACCTGAGCATAGATTATGGAGATACATACTTTGGTATGGTGAGCTTGGTGGCAGTGGTCACTAGGCCGGGACATAGTGGAGAAAGAGTCTCTACATATGTTGCAAGGATGTTGCCTTGTGTAGAAAGGTCAACATCGTGGGTGGATGATGATCTTGGTGGAGAGCTACCGGGATGGTATGTTGTCGAGGACGACAACGATTTCAGGTGGAGGAGGATGTAAGGACCTCCGGTTGCGGGTGCGACGGGCGCTGGGCGAAGGCGTGCATGAGGGAGCGCGGGCGCACGATGGGCGCGTGCTGAATGTGTGTGCGATGGTGTGCGGGCAGACATGCGACGTTTGTGCGACGAGCTGCGATATAATATGCGACGATATATGTGCGACGGGAGAAAACACTTATGCGACTAAGTGTTGGAACAATACACATATATGCGATGGATTAAAGATGTAAAGCCGACGTGTAGAAGAGTTATGTGTGGGCATACATTAGTAGATTGTGGGGTCGGCCATGGGGTTGACACCCCCATATAATCTCACGTAGCAAGCATATATATAAGACAAATGTGGGAGCTCATAATCACCAACGAAGACTTCGCTCAAAAGCCTTCGCATAAGACAAGGAAAGTGCGTAGTCTTGGGTAAGAGAATGCGCACATCTCATGCGCATTAGGCTTCAATGGGAGATTACGCAGATTGACTTGGAGGAAGGTTGGCAAGTGTGCCACGGTTTGGGGAGGTTCTGATGTACGGTTTTATGCAGGACTTGGCAAAGGGTCTTGGGTGGCTCGGGTGAGAACCTCCCTTCGTGCAACGGTGCAGAACAAGTTGTAAAAGGCAGGTGGTTTGTCTTTTGTAAAAATTGGTTAAGTGTGAGACTTGGTTCAGCCAAGACACACTTGTTGTAAAAATCTGATATTCTTAATAAAATTGTTGGGCAGACTGTTCGGGAGTTGCCCCTCCCTTTATACTTGTTTGCAATTGTTGATGTTCTCGGTTAATTGCATATGGATAATGAATGAGTATGGGCTTCATTAAAGTATAAAGGATAATTGCTTTTACTTAGTTGCGAAACACAAACTAAGTATGTTAATGTGAAAGTAGGCGTAGTCCACTAATGTTAGTATTGGTGAAAAGAACGCGTTCGGTGGTGCCGCACCTTGCTACAAGCGGTTGGAAGACTACCGCAGGTGTAGAGGCGTGACAGGCTCTCTCCTGTCAAGGGATCTCATGAACACAAACACACAAACACGTCTAAATAAATCAAAGTTAAAATCTAAAACCTGTCTATTCACTATACCCAAATTTGGACAGTCCTTGTGAATTTCAGCAAGTCGTTGACGGTGGATGCCTCCCTTGAACGACTTCGTTCTCATCCTGGCATGCTCTTTCTGTTCCCCGTGCAAGAATGCTTTCCTCACTAAATCCTGAGAGCGTTTGAGGTTAGTTTCCACCTTTTGGCTCCCTTCATTCCCCTTCCCATTGATAGGATTTCAGAACCAGGGGGAGACTTTATTTAAGGTTGCGCACTCCTTCATCACAGTCAGCGTCGTCTTCATCATTGTCTGCGATTTTTTATAAATTCTTGAAAATCAATGAGACTGTCTCCCTCGTGGTTCGCTTCAATCTCATAAAACAATGAGATTTTAAAAAATGTGCGGTGTCTCCATAACTCATTCTAATCAAACACTTGAATTTCGGCATCAAAGAGTTGGATAACGATGATTCCCTGGAATGCTTACTATCTAGATTTCTCACCGCTGCTACTGGGAATTTAGAAGAGGATGAAGGCGCTAATTCATACTCCTCTTCGTCCATCACGTTGAACAACACTCATTTCACGTATATTACCAATCCAACCAAATCATTAATCATGGATACCACCGAAGGCTCTCCGCCTGCATTGGCCTGCTGGTCACTTTCAATGCCTACCACATTCGGTTTGTCGAATTGAGACATGATCGGAGCTTGGCCTGATCCAGGGCCTCTTTTGCAGTCCCATCTATAAGGAACAAATTTGTGATCCTTTTTTGCACAGCAAAGATTGACACTGTAAGTCAAAGATCCGCAGCGATCCACACGCTGCTCACAACGTAGCTCTTGTGTAAAGAAATGATGTACAAACATTTAAAAAAAACTAAAACAAAATATATTCTCTCTTATTTCCCTCAGCACAGGACGAACCAGGCCCACGTTAAATTTTAATAAGGAAATCAATATTCACATTAATCATATAATGTTATAAATAAATACATGAAGTATTGTTTCGAGATAGGGAAATTATTTTTGACACAGAATTTATTCGTCGAAAAAATATCTCAATCACACACAAATCTAAAAAACAAAGTAAAAACCGCCTTCTCTACATAAAAAGAATGACAATATTCCAAATTTATTTGACAACTATTATTCTCAACTTGACTTTTCATCTTCAAAAAATTTCATCCTCGATTCTTTTAGTTCAGAAACGCTTGTTTGTGTTCAGGTAAATGTTTAATGGTAAAATGTTATGCTTTTGTTTTATTTTGTATTAGTTTTCTTCCTGGCTAGCGTTTTTGTATAAATCTAATATTTCCCAGGCATACATTCATATTTATTACTTTGTAATCATGTAGATTCTTCAGACAATACAAAAGATTGGGTACTCATTTTATTATATTAACACTAGCCATTAAATCTGTATGGTTTTATCATGTATTTTTATCGAGTTCAATAATATTTAAGTTAGGGTTTAATCCCTACAAATGTGTTTAAATATATTGCAACATACTCGTTTTTCTTCTAACCCTAGCTTAGGATTATTACGAGGTTATAAACCGTAATTAATTTTGGTTAACTTCCTTAAGTGTTTTATTTTATTTTATTTTTTTTGGTTTTTTATTATTACTACACGGATTTCATTTTTTATATAAATGTGTTTATAGTTTTTAGAGTTTTGTTAAGCGCAATGTTTGAAGAAGTCTCTCCAGGCTAATATTTTTCTGATTTTCGTTTTTTTTTACTTGTATACCATTCTAATTCACTTACTTTGTATAACATATTTAATATTTGTTTTTGTTTGTTTATTCGTAGGGGATAATAATATCATCATGGATGATTTTGAAACTTTTTCCTTCAATGCTTCGATTTGGGATTTTTTATAGGACATTAAACTTCCTTTTCCAGGTCATATGTTCCTATACCCTTGGATTCTTATATGCTTGAACATGACTCCTATGTGCGAAGTAAATTACCAGTGTTTTTGTCGTATTTATTTCAACTTATGAACCGATATAGTTATTTTTCACCATATGAGATCCCCAAATGAGGCATGCATAGGCTCTTCACCGCCAAAGACCAACTAAAATTTTCAATGTTTATTAAACCTCAACCTTCATCCTCATTCTCCGTTGTAATTTCCTCCAATCAAGCTAGATGCATCTTATAAACATCTTTCACACACCATATGAAGTTTGAGAATGTGAATTAATTTTTTGATTATATGTTTAGGAATCAAGTAGAGGTGCAACTAGTTTACTCACAAATTTTGTAAAACAAATTGTGCCAAGATTAGTCTTCCTCTAATCGTGAGCAACTTTAGGCACCAAATGGCTAGTTGTTTCTCAAATTTATGTATCATTCAGGCCCAATATCTAATGCCACAATTATTTGGTTTCAAGTGAAAGCCAAGATATTTAAAACCCCTATCCAAATCAAACACACCTACAACAAATAAATCAACGATCTCTAGAACATTGACTTGTTTTGTGGCCACATCAATAATCATTGATTTCTTGATGCCAACACCAAAAGTGGAAATAGTATGATGCATATATTTCCATTCCATTAAGGATAGATGTCCAAAAATTAAAACATCATCCACGAACAAAAGGTGTGTAATGGAACAATTTTTGGTGATTTTAATACTCACAAAGTTTCCGCTATTTCTTGCCTCACTGATCATTCTACTCAGTCCTTCTATTATCATAAAAAATAATAGGGAAGACAAAGAGCATCCCTGCCCAACTCTCTTGAAGCCTTGAGGAAACTTGAAGGCACTCCATTTATCAGGATCACATAGTTCACAAAAATGATGCATTCCATTACCTTATCTACAACCTCCACTAAAAGACCAATTTTATGTAAAACCATCCTCACAAAACACCAGTGGACATAATCATATTCTTTAATCGAGTTGAGTTTTAGTAGTATTGTCTCATTCTCATTTGTCTTAATTGAATGTATGCATTCATGTGCAATAGGCACTACATCATGAATTTAACGATGTTTTAAAAACCAAAGTTGTTCAAATGAAATGTGTTTTAAAAGAAATTTTTTAATCCTGGAAGCAATAATCTTAGAAACCAAATTGTAAGCAATATTACACAATGATATAGGGCAATAATCCTTAAACGGGGTTGATTTTGAAACTTTTGGAATCAGCACAATAAAAGTGAAATTTAAGGCACCATAAGCTTTACGAGTGGTCCTTAATTCTTCAACCATATGTAGTAGATTTGACCCCATGATATCAAAAAATGTATAAATAATTCCACGGTCCACTTGTAATAGCCTCAAGTTAAAAGTTCATGTAATAAAATTAATAAAGGCAAAAGAAGACCAAGGAGAAGGGACACGTATAGTTGAATGTTGGGCAAAACATCCTAGTGTGGGTGCTCATTCAATTTATTATGGCTAAGGAAACTGGAAAAGGTAATGGCAAAGGCTTTGAAAAGGGAAAAAGGTATTTTGGCACATTATTTATGAAAATAAAGGAAATTATGAGAAAAGGAAGGTGAAAGGTCACAGGTTGCATGTGAGGAGGAAAATGAAGGAAAGCAATGAAAAATTGAATAAAATAGAGGCATCAATGGTAAAAAGGATTCTGAGGATCAGTTAAGAGCCTTTCATCAATTCAGTTTTAGGGTTAGCCTCAAAGAGGAGAGAGCACCAAGAGGAGAAGGAAGGAAAGCAAGCAAAGGAAGGACAAGGAAAGCAAACGGAGGCAAGGATCAAGCAAGAAAATTTGGATCACGTAGCTTCATTGGGAATACTTGCAGGTAATAGGTTGCATGTATGATTTCCTAATTAATTTTGACATAAATAGTATGTGCATGTTGGTATTTGGTTCTTTTGTTGTCATTGGCATGGGTTTTTCCAGATTTTAAAAGTGGATTTCAGCTTTTACTTGTCATTTCCAAGAAGCCATGGTGTGATGGGATTGTTCTTGGTTTGAGCTTTGGATTATCTGAAGATTTTGGATCTGGGTGAGGTGGTCTCACGAAAATTACCAAAGGCTTAGGAATCCCTTGACCGGTAATGGCGAGATACATGGTAAAGCCTAAGGGTGGAGATGGGAAAATTCCTCAAGGTATTGGAGAAGAAATTTTGAGGCATCCGAGATCATATTGATTTTGTGATCTCAACATTGGTTTAGGTGAGATCACAATATGGTGGAGGCGGTTTAACCTTTGGATTCCCTTAGTTGTTTATGGATTGGTTTATCCCATGAGATCTCACATTCATGCTTGGAATATGGCACGAGAGTGATTGGCTGAAAGAAATATTTGGTTCATCCAATCTATGGTCAGGTGGTACGTGGAAGTCCCGAACCTAGTTAGATTTTGCCTATGTTTAATAAGAGCTAATTTTCTATTGATTTTGATGAGTAAATGTACTTGTTATTATGTGGCTTTAATGGTTGTTCTCTCATTGTTATTTATTTGGTTATATGTTGGTTATAAGCATGGTTATTTGACAGTTCTTAGTCATGGCTCTTTCCATGTTTTTACTTGTAACTGAATGAATAATGAATGCAAGACCTAATTGATGTTATGATAGCTAATGTGAGAAGGTAGTGATCCTTCTTGTTAAACCTCAGATAAGTTTTCATTTCCTTATGTTCATACTTGCATTCATGACCTGTAGGTTGCATGTTTACCAAGTGTTTGACAGAATGTCAGTCCCGGTTGGGGAAGGTCAGGTCAAGTCTTGGTTTCAGTTTTGGTTTACAAGCATTGTTTCTATGTCATCTATCATCTCTGGAAGTTTCACTGAGTTTTAGGTAGAGGCCTGAGTCCTGACCCTAAAAAGTGGCTCAGAATTCGGGGTCGTTGGCATAAAACTAAGCACAAAAGTCCACAGTTGCTGGCAGAAAATCCTATGGGAGCGATTGTAGGGCCATAGTCATTGACATGCCTTGGCAAGGTAGCAACTAGTGCTTTAGGTCAATGAAAAATAGAGTTATCTCAAGGGTTGGACCCCTAGAGAGGTTGGGTTGCTCCTCGAGGTCATGTAGCACCTGAGGGAAGTCATTAAGGTCTCAAGATGTGGAATCCATTTCCTTAAGATCATATAGGAGGTTGAGTCTTATCATAGTGACTCTTAGCCCATGTTTAGCCTGGGCAAGCCAGTTAAGTTGGGTAGATATGGGAAGAGGTGGTTACAGGGTGGTATCATAGCGGGTTTCATTTTCTTTGGGTGATGTCTGGTTTTTGTTCTCTTTGGGTGTTATCGGATATCACCGGGTGTTATCTGATAACACAGGGTGGTATCAGAGCATGGATCAAATACTTGGATTGGATAGGTTGGATGCATGTTTTTATGCAGGCATTGTCATGGTTAAGGTTGTCATGCATGAGGTCACTGCATCTAGTGTATGCCATCATGATGTTAGTATGTTATGATGTTGATGTGTTGGCTAAAATGAAGCAAGACATGCAGATCATCATATCAAGGTTGCAACACTAAAATTTGGGGTATTGTATGTATGGCATGTAGATATGCTGGTTAATGGTTGTAGTTATATGCCATTTTTCACATCTGGTCAATAGGCTTATTAACTGGATCAATCAACATCCTTTTACCCCTTGTCACCATCATTACACAAAGCCCTAAGCATGACTCTCCATAATTCTTGGATATGACTTTAACTGCTTCATTTTAATGATTTTAAGGCTCAATGATTTTAAGGCCCAACACACTTTGTTTCCTTAAGAGATTGCATTTAACAATAGGTTGGCCCTTTCTGGACCTATGGAGATTTCACCCCTTGTCCCTTGAGCTCATCCTCCCAGCCAGAGTGGGTCTCAAACCTAGATTGGTAAATGATAAGAATCCTAACCTACCATCCTCTTCTATATGTTTACTGCCATCCACAAGCTAGAGGTTGGATTTTGGAAATAGATTCTACCCTCATGCTATTGTTGTGTGAGTTATTATTCCATGCAATAGGGTGACATAGAGGCACACTTTACGACAGGGAAGCATAATTCACTTGGAGGAGCTTTTCTACAAGATCAACTCCTATATTTGGTTGTAAGTCTCTCCATTTATATTAATATAAGGAGTACATTGTTTTCCCATATGCAATGTTATGATATCATGTATTTCAATACCATGTTGATCTATTGAATGAAGTGATTGGATTATGCTACATAAGGGTCGTAGATCTTTGGCTTGTGTTTTCTGATTGTGCAGGTTATAATTATAGTGATCAGAGATAGGATTGGAATGTACAAGCCAAGAAAGGAATGAATCTTGTGACAAATTCTAGTTAGGATTCATCCCATTGTCCATTTACCTTAAGAAAGACATTATATTCCTTACTCTTTGTTGTTCTAGGTCAATCCATTAGACCTAGGGAAGACACTCATGTCTACAGTCATAGATTTTGTATAACAAATTAGCGACCATATTGGGGAACTAAATATTCCTTTGGTTTTTTCCTTATCATTAGTGCTTGTTTTATATCTTCTTCAGACCTTCACTGTCTCACCCAATCAAGAATTGATCTGGTGATCAAATTTTAGCTCAAAAATGAAAGTGCCCAAAATCTCTCGAAATCAAAGTCAATTCGAAGGGTTCGTCATTCTAAATTCAGTGACACTTATTTCATCTCAATTCGATGTCGTTAGACAAAGTTATGATGTTTTGAAGTTTTCAGTCAACAAATAAAAAACTAGCAGGTTTGTTGACTGGACAACGGTACTACTGACATCATCAAGATGAATCCAAGTACAAACCAAAGAGGATCTTTCAAGTGCGAGCCTCGTATTGGGAAAGTTGGCTCAATTTTATTGGTTCATTTGTTTGGGGTGTACCAATGAGGGTGTGCAATGTGACCCAGCAATAGGTCGCCACATCGCACCTCGTGGTTGGCCAAAATTTGGTTAATTATCAGACAACCTCAACAAGATTTTGTTAGGCCCCTATACTACTAGTGTAACCCTACCCTTATACTACTAGTGTAGGGGCATAACAGATTCAAACACCCAACCTCTCATCCAATAATCAAGTGCTCTACCAATCTTCTTCACAGTGTTTCTTAACACCTTATGGTCCTCACCTCTATTTTAATATGACATTGGTGCCAATTTTTGAAAAGGGGTCAGGTGGTTAGCCCTAGCCCTCGGTCACTTGACTCACCACACGACCTTGGGTGCAAAGGAGAGGGGATCGAGACCTAGCCCACCCCTTGGTCACAAGAACCTCATGTGAACATAGATATAGCAACCGGAGCGCAGATGGAGAGGGTGCTAAGGATTGGCCTTGGCCTTGGTCACATGAACCTGCACGGGACAGTGATGGAAGGCCATTGGTGGAGGGAATGGTAAATGAAGACCAACCCTTGGTTTTGTTACTGCAACGTGACCACAGCAAAGCGTGAGGGAGTTATGGTGGTAGGGGCAGGTCGTTGTCCCGACCCTCGGCCCCATGGAAGCCAACATAACCACAGGCTCGACATTTAAGGGGCTAGGCCGGTGAGGGCAAGCAATTAGCCCTGACCCCCAGCTGCATGTCCCATGTGGTCATAGTTTCTACATTTAAGGCTTATTGGAAGAACTAATGCTACAAGAAAATGCACCTTCAGTGGGCGAATTTATTTCCTCCGTAGCGAAAAGCAGGGGGAAATTGTAGTGTTATTAGATTGTTTATCCATTTTGTAGGACAAATAATAGAGAGGAGTTGACAGAGCTTGTGGGAGCCATAACTTGGTGAGAATTTGGCCTTTTGGAGCTCAAGAAGAGTCCAGATAGGGGTTTTTGGACATTTTGGATCCAATGGTGACCTCTATTTTCTTGTTGCAGCACATATGAAGAGAATTTTTGCAGGTTCAAGTCCATGGGTGTATGGATTAATCAGTGCTTTGGATCAGTTATTCAAGGTGTTTGAGCATGAGAAGGCCTTGAGGGGTTTTCTTACCTTCACAAGTTTACTGCATTATATGTGACTTGTAGGGTGTAGCTCAATTTTTCTTCTCTCACTATGTCTTGTTGAGGAAATCTTTCTTTTTATACCTCAATGTGGAATTTAAGTACTTGTATACTCATTTTCAAATGGAGTATTGAGTCTTTGTAGGAGACACGTTTTATTGTTGATGGTTTCACCACTGATTGTAGGTTGTCATGTTATTTATAGTGAGATTTATTTGTAAGAAAACGTTTTCTTGAAGGGGAAACTAGCCCCATGGGTGCCAATATAACCACAGGCTCGACATTTAAGGGGCTAAGTCGGTGAGGGCAAGCAGTTAGCCCCGAGCCCCAGCCGCATGTCCCATGCGGTCATAGTTTTCGCATTTAAGGCTTATTGGAAGAATTAATGCTACAAGAAAATGCATCTTCAGCGGGCGAATTTATTTCCTCTGTAGTGAAAAACAGGGGGAAATTGTAGTGTTGTTAGATTGTTTATCAATTTTGTAGGACAAATAACAGAGAGGAGTTGACAGAGCTTGCGGGAGCCATAACCTGGTGATATTTTGACCTTTTGGAGCTCAAGAAGAGTCTAGATAGGGGTTTTTGGACATTTTGGATCCAACGGTGACCTCTATTTTCTTGTTGCAGCACATATGAAGATAATTTTTGCAGGTTCAAGCCCATGGGTGTATGGATCAATCATTGCTTTGGATCAGTTATTGAAGGTGTTTGAGCATGAGAAGGCCTTGAGGGGTTTTCTTACCTTCACAAGTTTACTGCATTATATGTGACTTGTAGGATGTAGCTCAATTTTTCTTCTCACTATGTCTTGTTGAGGAAATATTTCCTTTTATACCTCAATGTGGAATTTAAGTACTTGTATACTCATTTTCAGATGGAGCACTGATTCTTCGTAGGAGACACTTTTTATTGTTGATGGTTTCATGACTGATTGTTGGTTGTCATGTTGTTTATATTGAGATTTATTTGCAGGAGAACATTTTCTTGAAGGGGAAACTAGCAAATTAATTTATCAACAAACTTTATGTACTCTTTTTCATTGAATATATGGAGTGGTCTAGCTATGTTGGCAAGCTCAGAGATGTAGCCTAGGAGCGCAAACTTCGTCACCAAATTCTTTGTAGTTTCTCTTCATGAATGTCTGTATCAATAAATGATGAGATGTTTCTTATGTTTAAGTTTACATGAAAAACTAACTCATAGACCTTGAAGAGACATTTGAAAAACGTTTTTTCATAAGACCCATTTTTCCTTGCAAAAAGTCAAAGAATGATCACTTTTTAGGAAGGAGAAGTTCTCCTCCAATTTCATATCAAGTTGGTATCAAAGCAACAATTGACTAAGTTGCAATAATGGGAAAGAATATTTTCCAAGAGCTTGAGGAGATGAATTTGTCTCTATGAATGGAGAACATTGAATTTAGAAGAATATTTGAAATTGTTGAAGAGGAGAAGAGGCATATGCACCTTCAGTTGCAGCATGTGCTTGAGGAACAAGTTGATGAAAGTTCCACTCCAATGACAACAAAGGAAACCTCCAAAGTGAAGCCAATATGTGGGCATGGTTCAAACAGAGTTTATGGACCTTATGAGGAAAATGATGCATGTGCATTTTGTAAGCATCTCATAGATTCTCATCATATGTCGGTTGGTAAGAGTGGGTGGCTTGAGTCATCTACAAAGTCATCATCATCATCTAAAGTAGAAAAGGTGGATGGAAAGTTCAAGGAGGTAATAAGCATCTCAAGTTCAAATCCTTCTATTTATGCTCATAACAACTATTTTGGAGCATTTAAACAACATACTAGAGGCATTGGTATGAAGCTGCTATCTAAAATTGGTTATGAAGGATGAGGCTTCCGCATCAATGGCCAAGGGATCACTAATCCAATGATGGTAAAAGAGACACCAAAATATCGAGGATTGGGACATGTTCAAAGAGATTTTGGAGAATTCTCTAAATAGTTTGAGGCAAATCAATCATCAAAGGATGATATGTCACACCGAAATGGTGGTGATAATGTTCATTTGTATCCTAAGAGAGATGAATGCTTTAAAGGACCTTGCATGACATTGTCCGCTCCACATTGTCAAATCTGAAACTAAAGGGACAAGTATAAATCTCATGGGTGTTTTCCAAATGCTGGTAATTTTGAATATCTTTGGAACATGTATCCTTGCACTTTTTGTGATGTGTTTGACTATTGTGTGGTTTTTGTGAGAAATGCATGGTAATGGTCAAAAGAATGGATCAGATTCTTTGCATCAAGCAAGATGAATCTCCTTCACACTTGAGGACTTATTTTGCGACAAACAAGAGAAAGTAATTTTGTACCCATTGCCAGATGCACAGGCGTGGGAATAAGTGATGTTGGAAATTACATCTAGAGCTTCATTCCAAGAAGGGAAAATATATTATCCAAACCAATGCAAGGGAAGCAAGATGTGGCAAAGACAACTCACAATGTTCCTAAAGAAAACTTCAATGAAAAGTTGATGAAAAACAGAACTAATAAGCCTAGGAGAGGCAGAGATTTGATAGATTGTTTGTATAGTTTGTTTTTGCTTTGTAAATTGTAAATACTTGTTGTTGTTTAGTTGTTTTGGTTACTTTTGTAAAGTGAACAAGAATAATCACTATGAACAACAAGTATGTGTTTTTCATTGACATGTTATGTAGTTGGCTTGTTTTTAAGTCCAAATGTTTAAGGACTTTTGGGATGTACATTGTTTTTCATCCAAGTTTGTCTACAGTTTGTCATGTACTCACTGATGCAAGTGTTCAAGATGAAACTTGTTGTGAATAGAATATTTGTTTAAGATTGTACAGTATGACTATGTTTTTGTAGGAAAATCCAATTATGCCATTGAATTTTTGCAACAGTGTACTTTTATGTACAAGCTCAGTTTGAGGATAGTAAAGAAAGTTTGAATCAATGCATGATAAGCATTATATTGCTTCTAATTTCAAAGATTTGAAAGTTAATTTTATCTTCAACAAATGAACTTCAAGATGAAGTTGTTCGAGCCATGAAAGATGGGGTTAAAGAGAATGTTCAGATTCCACTCATCAATGTTTTTATTCCTGCATCAATAATAAGAATTTTGGCTAGATTCTTGACCAGACAGCAGGTCTTCACAAAGAAGATAGGTGAATTACCTTGATTGGAGTTTGAAGTGCACCAATTGAAAACAAAGCATTATGGATTGAGTTTTGAGTAAGTTTTAAGTTTAAGTCTCATTTTATTTACTAGGAGAAGTAAACTTTTGGAATCCAAAAGTTCCTAGTGGGGAGGTGTGATCTGGTGATCAAACTTTAGCTCAAAAATGAAAGTGCTTCGAATATTTTGAAACTAGCATCAAGTCGAAGTGTTTATTGTTCTGAATCCAATAGAACTTGTTTCATCTCAGTCCGATGTCATATGAAATATGATGTTCTAAAGTTTTCGGTCAGCAGCTAAACAATTAGTAGGTTTGCTAACTAAGCAGTCATAATGCTGACATCATCAGGATGACTGTGTAGGTACGGATTGATGAGCTCCAATATTGTAGCAAGGATACACAACTCCTAGGGCTACCAGCTTTACTTCATCAACCCGGTGTTCTTACAAACTTGGAGGTGAGAGTGTTGTATGCATAGTAGATGCAATGGTCTACTCTTTTTTCACTTTTCAACTAGGGTGATAGACCTCTAGGGTTTTTCAAACTAGTCTTCTATTGACTAGAAGGAGTCTAACTACCAAATAGCAAAGGGAAAATTACTCTTAATGCATAAAGGAAATGTTGCCTATTCTAGGGAATGAAAGTGTTGAATTGTAAGGTGCTATAAAGTGACATGAAATCATCTAGCTAAGCATCTACACATATTTCTTGCAAAGGAGACCTAACTTAACCATTCATATAACATCTATTTATCTAGACTAAATAAGCATGGAAATTTATCTAAAAACTATTGTGACTGCTGCATGCATGTGCTAACTGGAAAATGCAAAAAAAAAACTTTTTTGTTTTCAGTTTTATGAATGCAAATGCTAATTTAACCAATTTGTTCTTTGGCAAGGGAGATAGGTATGGGGAAATATGTTTGGAATGGTGTTGAGGGTATGGAAGCCAAGTGGATGCCTAACCTAATCTCATATGACCATTTTTGCTCAATTCGAGCTTAAAACAGGCTACTACATGATCTCCTAGTTCTACTACAAGATGCCATGTTTTACTACAAGAAACATGCCAAAAGCTTATAAGGAGGTAGGAAAGGTAGAATGAAGTGTGGGAAAGGTGTCTGATGGGGAAATAAGGCACAAAGAAGGTGCACACTACCCAAGGCTCAATCCAAGGCTTCAAGATGGTTGGACTTGCTCAAGGAAAATGTCCACTTCGCCACATAACATAAACTTGGATTAGGGTTTGGTGGACTTTGGCAGCGTAGGTGAAAATGACTTGGATGAGGCTGGAAAGATGAGGTCTCCCTACAGATCAAAAACTCCTGCAACAACATACATTCTTTTCTTCATTTATGCACAACTTCATTTAGATATGGAAAAGATGATTTGAATTTAGGGAAAACAAAGTTATTAATAGCTAATGGCTAGTTTTATGAATAGGAGTGCTTCTAAACCATATCAAATTCAAAACAAAATGAAAATTGCAGGTACTTCTGAGAAATTTAGAAACAATGATCTATGCAAAAAGAAATCCTAATCTATGTAGTGATCAAACAATAAATTTGCCTTTGGGTTGTGTGAATGGAACCCTCAAACCATGATCCCATAAGGGAGATGAGGTAGAGGCCACTACCACCAACTTTTCCGAAGTGTTTACTGTCATTATTGTACCCACTCATCTATCTATCCCCAAATGGAAGCAAACTAAGTAATCATTAGAATACTTGTAGGTTAAACAAAACCAAAATTGCTTCAGCAGCTAACTATGAATGTAATATAAGGAAACATATACAAAAAGAGGAACTTCTGCTACTAGGGTTGGTACCTAACCCAATAGCTTCAATCCTCTGAGTCAACTCAGTGTTGGATCAAGGGAATGCTTTTCATTCTTATCAAAATGTCAAAAATACATAAGAGTTATCAGTCACAATGTCTTAGCTCGAAAATGCCTCTTTCCTATAATAACAAAAAAGTCTAATCCTAATGAGGCCCTAGGCCTTCTTATTTATACAACTGAAGCTACCTATAGTTTCCTTAAAATTAGTGAGACTTGGCTCCCAACTGTTATAGACATTTTTGTGCCTTACAGCTCCAAGCATGAAATGTCCATAAACCAAGGGCTCCTAAGTCCCTAAAAGTGTTGTTCTAACCCCTAAAGGAACAAGGTCAACAAATTACAGCTTCTCCCAGAAGTTCTCCACCAGAAACTGCTCAGAATAAGTCAAAACAGGATCATTTCAGCTGCTCCACTGGCTAGGTGCGTTGCATAGCACCTAAAAACACTAGCTAGGTGCGTTGCAATGCACCTAAATGCACTATGAGGGTGCGTTGGGTGAGAAATGACAAATGGAAGTGTCATTCCGCGAGGTGGAGAGATAATGGAAGCTTCCAGAATCTTCTCCTATGACACTTGCCTCACTGAATTCGACCAAGGATGAGTAAGAGGCCTTCAGTCTCCAAGTGGAAGCAAGAACTGACAGAGAGAAGACACTAATCAAATCACAAGCTGACTCATCCTCCTTACACACATCTATATATGGATCCCTCATCCCAGAGATCCAGAGGCTCGAATTTTGCACATTGTAAGGAATTGCTGTTGGTTTTGAGACAAACATCAGAGTATTGGGTGATCTATGCTTTGTTGGAGGTGAAGAGGGGCTTCTTTGCTGGGAGGTTGATGTTGGGTCAGGAACCATCGGTTGTAACTCCTCCTGGATCTTCTTGTTTATCAATAAAAACTATTTGAGTTTTTCCTCCATGCCTTTGTATCATTGATGCTTGTTACATTTGTATGGTTAACTTAAATCTGATCCTAAGTTGTTTATGAATATAGATCCATGTCTTTGTATAGTTTTATTCTTCTGTGATCTTACAGGTACTTGGTGAAGCTGGGCAAGTAAGGGAGCAAGTAGCTGGAAGCTGTCAAAGAAGAGAGGGATTGGATCAAAGGATTAGCGCAAGACACAGGTTGGTTCTTTCTATTCCTCTCTATCTATAGTTCATAAAGGAAATACAAAAGTAGTTTTTCTCTGTTTGTTTCTAAGGTAGTTGTCACACCTTAGTGGGATAGAGCAGTTCTAAATAGACACTTTTCCCGGTAACACCAACTCGAGATCAACTTATCTTCAACTATCATTGGCTTGGCTGCCAATGACCTCAGTGAGCTTGACTTCCTGTAACTCCGAACTGATGAGATCTGGTCGAGGAATCTTTGAGTGATTGAGGAGTTAATAATCCAGGATGTTTTCACTTATAGATGTATGGAAAGAATCACATGCAAAATTGCATCCTAACACCGAAATTTAATATGCACAAAGGGAAAAAAGAAGAAAACACATAAAGGCACAAAAATAAGACACCAGAGCTTGATAATGGAGTTCAGTCCAATTTGGACTACGTCTCCAAGCCCAGCTCAATAATGGGTAGGCCTTTATATTAAATAGCATAAAAGAAGAGAATTACAATCATCAATTGCATACAAGAGGCTTACATCTCCATTCTAAAAGATGGTTGTGCAATGGAAACCTTAGATGGAGAAGTGGGTAGCATCAAAGTGTCCGTGGCACTAAAAAAGGGGCTGAAAACATCAGAAACTTGTCCCAAAATAGACAAGAATGCACTCTCAGCCTCCTACCAAATGAAACAATGCGTTGTGATTGCCTCCCCGTGCTCTTTCCAACTATCGTGTTTTTATAATTGGCTTTTGGATAGAATCCCATTTAAATCAGGGCTTATCTAGTTCATAATAGAGGCTAGTGGCATGGAAGGATCGGTGGGCGTAACTGACCCATAACATAGTCTTTTATCATTGAGGTGATAAGACTCTAAAAATTCCAAAAAACACTAAAAATCTGACCCAAAACCATTCACCCAGATTTTAAAATTATCAAACCGGGCTTATATTCTTATCGGGTCCAGGCCCGCTATTGTAATCGGCATATCGTGGGGTGCACAGTCCTGTTTAACGGGGATGACCGACCGCCGATCATCGATATCGGTGTCAGCCAATCGCGTCAGCATCCTGCTCGTATATCACCCAGTGCTTTATCACCGATCACATCCTGCCATTGCCAATACACACACACACACACACACACACACACATATAAGACCCCCGATTCAGTTGCTAGCTGATCTGTCGATCCAATTTAATTGGAGATCAGCGATTGGGGTTTTCCCAACACCCTTCCTAAGTCCACCTCTATGCATCCTCCGATTATGATTTTTCCTTTAATGCTTACAACCCATTTTCAAAGGAAAAATCCTTATTTTTTTGAGGATCAAAGCAACCTTCCTTTCACAATAACTTCATCATTTGTACTCGGATTGAAGTGTCGTTCACACCATTGGGATCAGGATGAAGAGATCTACGCTCTAGTGTTGAGTTCACTTCATTCAGATCACTTTGATTTCTTAGCTTTTCCATGCCATTGTATCTGAAGATCCACCTAGATCAATCCTCCCCATTGAGGAGCTTTTGGACCACCAAAAGCTTTTCATTAGTCAATTGGCAAGTGATGGAGTTGTTCCCTCACTTTCTCTTTCTCCATCCACTTGGCCTTGCTCGAGTGCATTCCCTTGAAACCAACTCGAAGGTATTCTACATCTCCTCGTCGTGAATTCTTGGTTCTTCTATTGAGGATGATGTCTTC
Source organism: Pinus tabuliformis (assembly GCA_031772625.1). Lineage (NCBI taxonomy): Eukaryota > Viridiplantae > Streptophyta > Pinopsida > Pinales > Pinaceae > Pinus > Pinus tabuliformis. The sequence goes on from CM062809.1 coordinate 77,182,048, forward strand.
GGGAAACTCATCAAGGTATTCTGGTGCAAAATCATCGATTTTAGAAATTGTGCCCTCCTCATCAGTGTCTGTTACACAGTAATTTGTCACCATTGGTCACCGTCCCTATTACCCTTGTTTCCGTACTTTGGAGGACTCATTTCGGGACCTGTGAGCAGTGACATAACCTGAAAACACTTGCATTATGTTCCCCTAAGTATGTACTTCATGTTCCCTGAAGACACCTCCTACAAAATATCCCTGAAAACTGCCCTTTTTCCATTAGCGCGGGTCCACAATGTCCTACCCGCGCCAATCAATGAGATCCTCAAAAGAGGGTGCGACCATTGGCGCTCTGTCTTGGAACAACACCCGCGCCAACCAAGTTTGGTAATGATTTTTGAAAAACGCGCGCCTAGATGTTTTTTCCCTTCAAGTCACGAAGTCTTTTGAGGATAATGCTCATCTTCTAGATGTCGACAAGTCATCATCTATCCTTGACATCTATCTACAACAACTTTTGGAGATAATGCCAATCCACATTGGGTGTCCTGATGCATTGTATCTTCCTCCCTTCTCCATCTATAAAAGTCTGTCCTCATGCATTTGACAAGCTAGTTTTTGAGTAATGCTAGTTATGATAACGCTTGTCTTGAGTGATAGTAAGAGTCTTGAAGCATAGGGAGGTTATGCTGCCGGAAGTCTGAGAGAGAGAAGGTCTATTGCAAGACATGTATAGCTGCTCGCCCAGCCAGAGGAGAGGTCCAACGTCAGAACTTTGGTTGTATCTTTCTCTGTTGATTATTCATTAATAAACGACTACTATTATGGTTCCGATCTTATTGTTCATCATGATAATGTTTGATCTATTTCCTTTCTGACTGAAATATAGTTGTATTTTAGTGGATTTTATGCTTGTATTTGCTTCGTTCTTTGCATGTGCAGGTACCCGTTCACGGGGATCGTGAGGATTGTGACCTGCCGAAGCAAGGGAACGGGAGTATCAACTCTTCTTCGACATTAGCATTGGACTCCAGGTTGGTTCTCATAATCCACTTTCAGTTTGCAACTAGGAACTTGCATGGTAGCGTGAATTGATTGTTGCTAGACCCATTTTGGGCTAGTGGGATTGCCTCTGTCCGTAGAGGGGATTTACCTCTCCAACAGTGTCCATGATCAACGGTGGTTTATACAGCTTTAAGTTCTCCACATTCACTACTGATTACATCTACATATATACCGGCAAGTCAAGATGAAAGGCATTGTTCCCAATCTGAATGGTCCATACTGGATTGGTAGTAACTTCTTTCCTTCTCCCTTCATCCTATCTTTGCTGATGTGGAACCACACTTTGTCGCCCACTTGGAATTGATGGTCAACTCGGTGTTTATCATGTCAAGCCTTGTAATAGGCTTTACTTTTCTCCAACTGCTCTTGCACTGCTTGGTGAATCAATTGGATTCGCTGAATGAACTATTGAGCTTAGCCCCTATCATTACATCCACTAGAGCCATCTTCCCTTCCAAAGACCATATCAAAAGGGTCCTTTGGTAGGTAACAAAAACATGTCTCGAATGGTGAATGCTACGTAGATGAATGCACTACTCGATTGTAGGAATGTTGTACATAGGGGAGATGCTCATCCCACAATAGCCTCATAATAAGTGTACCATGGTACGGTTAACAACCTCTGTTTGTCTGTTGGTCTACGAGTGAAATGTCATGCTTCTTTTCAATTTGGTGTCCATCATCCTCCACAAGCTGGTCCAAAACTCTCCAAGAAAGTGAGAGTCTCGATCTAACACAATTGATGTGGGTAATCCAAAGTGGACCCAAACATGCTGAAAGAAAAGAGAAGCAGTCTGCTCTGCAGTAATCTTCTTTTTACCAAGGCATAAGAATACACATCTTGCTAAAATGGTCAATGACAACATACAAATAGTCGTGACCCTCCCTAGACAAAGGTAAACCTCCTACAAAGTCCATTGACACACTTTCCCAAGGACGACTTAGAATAGGGAGTGGTGTGTAGAGCCCAAGTTTTCTATTAGAGAGCTTTGAAACATAACACATCACACAACCCTTTATATAGCGAGTCATAATGTTTTTCATATGAGGCCAAAAACAAAATCTTTGCACATGAAAAAGTCTTTTCGACACCAAAGTGTCCAGACACAAGAGAGGTGTGGGCCTCTCGAATTACATGTACTCTTTCCCCTATGGGAATGCACAATTTACCAAGGTGATACAACAATTTCCCCTGCAAATGATAGTTTTCCACCTGTGAACTATGGGTTATTTTTTCATAAACCTCCTTAAATTCATCATCGTTAGCATATTGTTTAGCATAACTCTCAAAATATAACGAAGCATTATGTAAAATAATAGAAGCAGAAATAGGAGGGCGAGATAGCATATTGGCCACTTTATTGCTAGTGCCCTTCTTATACTTTATTACCAGATGAAACTGTTTCTTAAAGCCCATCCACCTAAAATGATGAGATTGCTGCAACTTGGTTTGTGAATGAAGGTACTGCAAGGGCTGATGATCTGTATGATGATGGTTTCCTTGCCGATCAGGTAGTGTTTCCACTTTTTCACACTTTGCACCAAGGCATAAAGTTCCTTGTCATAGTTGGGATAGTTTATCACAACTTGAGAAAAATTCTCAGAATGGTAACAAATCGGCTTCTTTTGTTACATTAGTACATCTCCCATGGCATAACCGCTACCATCGGTTTTGATCTCAAATAGTTGTTGGAGATCAAGTAAGGCTAAGACTAGCACAGTGCTGATCTTTTCCTTCAATGTCTCGAAGGACTTTTGCTATTTTCCTCCCCATTGGAAGACCTGTTTCACACTGGTCAAGGTGTGCAAAGGTGCTGCAATAACAGAGAAATTATTAATAAATCTCCTCCAATACTGGACTGCACCTAGAAAGCTATGGACCTCGGTTACACTAGTAGGCTTAGGCCAATTTACAATTGCTTCAACTTTAGAGGGATCAATTTTTAACTGACCATGACCAACAATATGACCTAGGTAACCCAAAGAGGTTTTCCCAAACTCACACTTTAACAATTTTACAAAGAGTTTTTCCTTTTTCAGCACATCAAGCACTTTCTTTACATGACACACATGTTCAGACCAACTCTTACTAAAGACAAGTATATCATCTAAATATACAAGAACAAAATCATCAATGAAAGGCTGAAATATATCATTCATAACCCGCATAAAGGTGGCTGGAGCATTGCAAAGCTTGAATGGAATCACCATCCATTCGAACAACCCCTGCTTGGTTTTGAAAGCAGCTTTCCACACGTCCTACTCCGCAATTTTGACCTGGTGATAGCCACTGCGTAAATCCAACTTTGTGAAACAACACTTTTTAATCGGTCTAATAAATCATCTAGGTGTGGGATAACGATTTTTCACCGTTATCTTGTTGAGCACGTGGTAATCCACGTACATCCTCCAACTGCCGTCTTTCTTTGGCACTAAAACAATCGACGAACTGCACGGAGAGGTGCTCGGCCTGATGACACCTTGATCCAACAATTCCTGTACTTGTCTCTTGATTTCTTCCATTTCAGTCGCCGACATCTTGTACATGCCAATATTTGGCAGAGGGGCATCATGTTGTCGATGGATTTAATGTTGGATTTCCCTCTTCGGAGGTTATCCCTTCGATTCCTAAAACAATTTAGTATAATTAGAAATAAATTCAATTAATTCCTGTTTATGCTCCTGATCGTAGCCATGGAACACATCAACGAATTCAGCCTCTTTCTCCCTTACAACCATAAGCATGCATTCTTTACTAGAATTTACTAGTATCTTCATTTGTTTAGCGCTTACAAGGCTGGCATTAATTTTATTTTGATGAGCCCTCACTATATATTCTACCCCATCCTTGGTGATTTGGTATTTGTTCTCATGACGGAAAAATACTACCTTTCTATCATACAGGTATGGGCTCCCCAACACCATGCCACATATATCCAATGGTATTACATCCATCTCTACTTCATCTACTAGCTTAGACGCAATCACAAATTTGACCTTGCACTGCTAGGTTACATTCAATTTCACTTTATCATGTATCCATCCCAGCGGGTAAGGTTTTAGGTGTGGTTTTGTCTCTAAACCAAGCTTCTTTACCAGGGATTTTGCAATTAAGTTTGCTTGGGACCCAGTATCAAATAGAGTTTCAACTTTGGTACGATTTACTACAACTCTGATATGAAATAATTCAATCCTTTTTCGGTCATTTGAAAGGGACTCATCTACAGAATTGGTGCCTTCATGTGATTTAGAATTAACAGGAGGTGTAAGAGTACCTTTTATTCTTGCTACTGTGATCAGCGATTCATCTCTTGAATCTAATCCAAGATCTTGCTGTGCCGCTGCCACTGTCTTGTGCTTCCCTTTTCCTCCATACTTCTTTGGATGCTTTTTTGGGTGTTGCTTCCAACAATGATCATCATTATGGCCTTCTTTCTTGGAGTGATTGTAATAAGATCGCTCTCCTTCTTTGGTTGTTGTTGTTTTCTTCTCCTTTCCTTTCCATTTCACCATGGATTTGCCATTGGGAGGTTTGAATAGTGGCTTTCTGGCCTGATCCTCTCTTTCATTCTTGCCCCTGTTCTCAATATGAATTGCTTTTACACTAGTTGCGTCAATAGTGGTTGGTTCAAACAACAAAAATGAATGCCTAATATAGCTATGCAATGAGCCTATATACTTAGTCACAACTTTAGGTGTATCAAGTGCTATACTCAGATTCAGTGCTTGCTTCCTAAATTCTTCTATAAAACTTTTAATATCCTGCCCTTTTCCTTGCCTTAAATACTGCCAATGCATCAAAGCTTTCTACTTGTATCCTAAGGGATAAAACTGTTCCTTTAACGCGGAATTGAAATCAGGCCATGAGGAAAATAACTTACCCACATTCTTATTGCTTTGCAATTTGCTCTCCCACCAAATGAGAGCAGTACTGCTCAACCGTAGAGAGGCCAGCTAGATCTTTGCCTCATCCTCCACGATCTACTGAATCCTGTAGTAGACCTCAATCTTCCTAATCCAATTATTAAGTTTTTCTATGTTACTTTCAGCATTAAACATAGGAAGATCAAATTTAACATCTAATTTAAAGAAGGGTTTCTTAGATGCATCCTTTGAATTTCTACGATTATGGTGGTGAGAGGAAGAAGAACCTTCACTCCCAGAAGGAGGAGGGGGTTCTTCTCCACCATTCCCATGTGTTGAACCTTCTCCTTCTGGGTTCCTCTCTTTTTCTTTCTCTAGCCCTAAAACCAGCTGACTCATATTCTCTGCCATTGAATAGAAAGTCTTTCTGAAATTATGCTCCTCTTCAATATAAGCTTCATATTCAACCATGTTTCTTCTCCGAGGTGCATGCCCTACCTCTGGATTGAAAGGTTCTAGTTCCCCTTCACCTCTTTGAAGCCTATTTCTTGTTAGCATGCAAACATGTAATTCACATCTAAAAAGCCCTGTTCTAATACCACTTGATCCAGGATGTTTTCGCTTATAGATGTATGGAAAGAATCACATGAAAAATTGCAGCCTAACACCGAAATTTAATGTGCACACAGGGAAAGAAGAAGAAAACACATAAAAGGCACAAAACGAAGACACCAAATCTTGATAACGGAGTTTGTCCAATTTCGACTATGTCTCCAGGCCCAACTCAACAATGGGGAGGCCTTTATATTAAATGGCATAAAAGAAGAGAATTATAATCATCAACTGCAAACAAGAGGCTTACATCTCCATTCTGAAAGATGGTTGTGCAATGGAAACCTCAGATGGAGAAGTGGGCAGCATCAAAGTGTCTGTGGCACTGAAAAGGGGGTTTGAAAATATTGGAAACTTGTCCCAAAACAGGTAAGAATGCACTCTTGGCCTCCTGCCAAACGAAACAATGTGCTGTGATTGCCTCCCCATGATCTTTCCAACTATTGTGTTTTTATAATGGGATTTTGGACAGAATTCCATTTAAATCGGGGCTTGTTTGGTTCATAATAAAGGTCGGTGGTGTGGAAGGATCGGTGGGCGTAACCAACCCATAAAACAGTCTTTTATCGTTGAGGTGATAAGACTCTAAAAATCATGAAAAACATTGAAAATCTGACCCAAAACCATTTACCCAGATTTAAAAATTATCAAATCAGGCTTATATTTTTATCGGGTCTGGACCCGATATCGCAATTGGCATATCGCGGGGTGCACAATCCTGTTTAACGGGGATGACCAACCGACGATTGCCGATCACTGATATAGGCATCAGCCGATCACGTCGGCATCTTGCTCGCATATCGCCCGGTGCTTTATCACCGATCACATCCTGCCATTGCCGATATACATATACATATACATATACATATACATATACATATACATATATATATAAGGCCCCCGATTCAGTTGCTAGTCGATCCGCCGATCTGATTTAATCAGAGATCGGCAATCAGGGTTTTCTCAGCGCCCTTCCTAAGTCCGCCTCTATGCATCCTCGCTTGCGATTTTGCCTTTAAGGCTTAAAACCCATTTTCAAAGGAAAAATCCTTATTTTTTTAAGGATCAAAGCAACATTCCTTTCATGATAACTTCATCATCCGGACTCGGATTGAAGTGTTGTTCATGCCATTGGGATCAGGATGATGAGATATACACTCTAGTCTAGAGTTGACTTCATTTCGATCACTTTGATTTCTGACCTTTTCCATGCCATTGTATTTGAAGATCCACCTGGATCAGTTAAGGAGGGAGATCCAATCTCCTAAAATCCCTCTTGCTTGTCTACTTCGAGTTCCTACACTTAAATTAGCCAAAATTGTGCCAAATCCTGTAATTAATGCACATTAGGCCACATGACATAACGTCTCATCTTTACCCTTCTTACTAAGAAAAATATAATAAAATATGTAAAGAAATGTGAGAAAAGTTGATTTTAATAAATTGGAGAGTGGCATTAAGGTCCATATAATTTACCTATTGATGAGCCTCATTGTCACCCCCCTACTGAAAGTGTTTCTCACCCTTTGAGCAACTTAATATATATTCATGTCTTTCATTGCTCTTGTGACCTCTCTGACATCCGAGGCTTCTGTTGGTATATTCTCCTCTTGTGGATAAAATCTTGCATGCTTCTCTATTTTCTCCCACTGTTTTCTTTCCTCTTTCTCCTTTCTTCCTTCTAAGATACCCAAGAGAAATGGTGGACTGAGTTTCATTCCAATCGAGTTGATTTTGAGTATCTGCAGTGCCTTCTAATACAGTGGGGTCCTTTCTAGTGCATCCCTCATTATTTAAGGGGAATGATACTCCTTGATCCTTAGCTTGTGTGGTAGGGTGCCCCATCTTCTTTGGCATGCTTGCTAGCTTTCATCCCCTAGAAATCTCAAGGTTTCCTCGAAATCAATGACTGCTTGCTCTTGTCTAGCTAGGTATCTTGGTGCAAGTTGGGGATCATTTGCGACGATGTTGTGGGTGTTAATGATAGCCATGCAATTGATTTGTTTTTCTATGGGATCTTTTTCTTCTCTTTCCAACACCCTCTTTACTTCCTTAGCTCTGGCCTCCTCATGACTCATCCATGATGCTAAGGCCATTAGTTGTAAGTCCCCCAGCTTTGGATTGGGATTCCGCACATTCAAGTATATTAAGGCCAATTTGTGTAAGTAGAATTCAGATATCTTGGCCCTCTCCTCTTGGGTTCTTTGGTCATAGAGCTCAATGAACTGCCTATATTCTTGGAAAGGCTTAGTCCCTTTTTGTGCTAGGGTCTTTATCTAAAATTACATCCGTTGATATTTTAGATACAAGGCATATGACTTTGATGGAATACTGCACTGAAGTGCCTCCGTAGACAAGCTTTCCATAGTGGCCAATTGGCTCCCTTTTTCCTATACTTGCCTCCTCGGCCATGTGTTTTCAGCTTATAATTGATATTTAATAACTCTTTCCCTCTCTCTTATCCTACTCAACTGTTTGCCCATATCTAGTAGCTTCTCTTCCATATGGACCACATCCTCTACATTTTTTGATTTACCAATTTGTATCCAGCGATGTGTCCTTGCTCCCTCCTTGTCAAGCTCAAAGAAGAGAGGGATGGAAAATTTTTGTGGTATTACTTTGCATCCCTTAATGAATCTATAATATGACCTAAGATTGGGTTATGGGCTAGGTTCTTGCAGCTCTTGGGATTATCCCTTTAATGTCTTTGGAGCATTTTCCTCCCCATGTACTTGTGTTGCTGCTTCCTTGCCTTTCCTTTGTCCTTGTTGTCCTTCCTGCTTCTTTTTTTGTGTTTCCTGTAGTGCTGACAGAGTTTCCTATAGGACTGTATATGTTTCCTATAGGAGGATTTTCCCTTTCTAAAATGGGGTCAAAGGTTCTTTGATTTGCTTTGCTAAGGTTGACCTAGTGACAGACCTCCTAACATAGGTGATTGGCGACTTTGGGGAAGCCTATTTTGATGTGCCTTCTTCACCTTTCATTTTTTGGGATACTAGTTTTTCTTGTCCTTTTCGTGAGTATTCAATGATGATAGGAGTCTTCATAGGTGTTTGTGGTCTCCTGTGTTTTATCCTAGTGCTCATCCTTGTTTTGAAATATAGGGGAGTCTACCTCTGCCTTTTTCCTGTTGAGTTTATGGGTGTGCTTAGGGTAGTCAAGGCAACAGTTGCCTCCTTCTCTGTGGGTTCAGGATACACTCTTGGAGATTCCTCCCCTTCCTTGGTATGTTTTTCAGGGCTTGCCTCTTCCTTCTGTGCTTCTTCCCCACTATTCTCTTCTCCCACTGTTTTATTGGTCTCTGCCTCCTCTTCTTCTTTTGTTTCTTCCTCATCTTCTTCAAGTTCCTCCTCTTCTTCTTCAAGTTCCTCCTCTTCTTCCTCCTCCTCGGGTTCTTATTATTCCTCCTCACCACTAGAGGTTGGGTCTCTTTGATACTCAATTGCTTCAATTACAGCTTCCCTGTCAATGTCCCTAATTGTGGACCATAAAGTAGGGATCCTTAATTGGCTTAAGGCATCTTCTAGTATGAGCATGATTAGTCATTATGTGTCAGTTGCTGATGTTTTCCTTCCTATAACTTTATGCTCATGTCTATTATTGATTGCAAAAAGAAGTAGGGCATACTAAGTATTCTGTTAAGGGGTAACTCTTCTCCAAATATCAACTCATGGAGGAGTCTAAATTGGTAACCATAGACTATACTGAGCCTTCAATCACAAGAAATATACTTGAGAATGTCATAGCTTACTTCATCCCAAGGATAGGGACGACTCTCCCTTCTAATCCAGTTTTTTTCCTCAATTGGATCCTCATCTCTCAATAAAAAGTTCTTCTTGGCACAAGTGTTTCTAACTTTATCCCCTTTCTCCATTGTAATCCTAGAGGAACTGCAGTGATTCTGCTAAAGCTTTTAGGGGTAATTGTTATTGACAATCCTCTCACCACATAAGTGGCACTGACTCTAGCCTGAGGTGTGAGTGACAAGGAAAATTCCTGAGCTACAGAACCATCATATCCTCTAAGTAGATCAAATAATCCAAACCATTGATGCCTTCTCAATATCTCTACCACAGGGGGATGGAGGTGTACTCTAGATGTCCCTATGGACTCCCTTCTGTTTAAAACTACTGTCATTTTCTCCTCTCTGTCAAGCTGACAGTAGGTAGTTTGGTGGCTTAGCTTTAGAGCTTTCCAAGGTGATTGAGGATTTGGATTTTAGGAGGGTGATGACTACAAGTCTTCCTTTATCCCCACACAATTTCTCCACACAATTCTGTCTATCCTTATGCACCTGTAAATACTAGAAAAAAATTAATATTTATTTTCCTTGTCTCTTTCCTATCTATCAAGTCAAAACATAGAGGATATGGGCCACCTATCTTTCATTGTAATTCCTTGGTTGAGCATAATTCTTGAATAGTTGGGCCCTAGGCACCCCCTTGCTGAGTTTTTTGATAATTCCTACAATTTGTTGTAGTTTTTCTGCGTTTCCTGTAGGTGTTCACTGTAGGATTGCCGAGACTAGCTTCTTCTTTGATGGCTCCTCGTGGTGGTCCCAATTCTCTAAATCTCAAAATGAATGATGTGTGCATGAAAGTTAGGAATTTTTCTATTTATGGTCAATTCCTTGGAGCGGTGTGCTGGCTGGCAGGGTACGTGATTTCTCCTTTTGGACCATTGGCCCACCGTTAGTTATCATGCATCCCTTTCTCGTAATCATCACCCACTCATGTACAACTTAACTCAACCACCTTTTCGACTTATTTTCTTTGATGTGACCTTGCCACGTGGCCTGCTGACTAGAACTTCACTTTTTGTTTTCGGGCTGAGGGTGGCCAAGTTAACTGGCCACCTTCAGCTTATAAAATCAACTTTTTTATATTCTTACACTTTTATCATATTCGTACTTAGGAAAGAGTGTGGATGAGGTGCCATACCTGTGGATTCCTTCGCTTGGTCGATGCATGCTAGAGGGTGGCTTTGCTACGCTTTTTCTTGTTCATGTACATGTTCTCCTTTGCTCTTGTTTTGTCATTTTCACCTAGTTGATATGTTTGTCTTATTTGTTGTGATGTGAAGGTGCTGACCTCTTCTGCTATTGTTGAGCTATGAATAGGTACCATAGTGCCTGCAGGGGTGCTAATACTCTTTCTCTCCATGAATGTTGAAGAATGAGCATGGAGATTGTTGTTGTCATAATACAGGTTGCTACAGGATTTCTACTACAGGAAATCCTGCAGCTACCTCTTTCTTAATTTTTTTTTTTTTTGGTGGAGGAATAGGTGTTGAAGTAGGAGTAGAAGGGGTGGAAATGAGGAAGATGGAGTGGTACGTGAGGTAAGCCACTGATGGTATGGCCCTTGGAATTTTCTTTGTTTTCATTTTTTTCTTCCATTTTTTTGTTCTTTTTTAGTGGATCCTTTGATGGACACAGAGGGTGCCATGGTCATCAATTGGTGTTGGGTGAGATGTTGTGAGGTCAATGACCTCCTATTTCAATGTAGAACAGGCTTGCATCATTATTTCTCAATCGTAATTCTAATCCTAAAGAGTTTCAGGATATCTTGTAGTACTACAGGAAACACCTGCAGTAACTACAGGAAATCCTGTAGAAGTCAAAAAATTGCCTGCAAATTGGTTTTTGATGTTTGGAGATGAGAATGGATGCTGGAGACATGGTGGTAATGGAATGTATGAAATGAATGAAGGAATAATGGGTTGTTTCTTGGCTTGCTACCCTTTGAACTTGGTGTCCTTTCTTTCCTTGAAAACCTGTCAAAATCACAGACTTTTATTAGTGGGCAGGTTTGAGGTCCCTGCCATAGCATTTTTGTGCTTTTTTCTTCTTCATTTTTTTCTTTTTTTTTTCTTTTTTTTAAGACACACAGGTCACCTCAAAGGAGGTTTTCAGCCTATTTTCCTACCCTATGCGCCTCAAGGGAAATTTCACCCATGAATCCTTTATTTTTCTTTTTTTCACTCTTGGGTTGCCTCAAGGAGGTTTTTAACCCAAAAGTTGGCCTTAGGTGCCTCATGGAGGTTTTCACCTAGGCCCCTTATTGTTTTTTTTCTCATTTTTCGTTTTAAAAAAAATAAAATAGTCTTCAAGAATTCAGTGAGGTGGAATCTGAGACACCTCCAATAACCATCACTGCCTTACCGACACTACTGAAAAACTCTTCCTTTGACAGAGGTCTTTTGTAGGCTTTCAATCTGCACCCATTGACAAGTAAGGAAATACCAGCTTCATCAATGGTTCTTATCTAAACAACCCCATTGTCATGGCACTTTTCTATCATGTATGGACCCAGCCATTTGGTCATCAATTTGCCTTTGAAATCCTTGAACTTGGGGTCATATAGCATAGCCCAATCACCCTCTTGAAAAGAATTGTCTTTGATATTTTTGTCATGCCAAACCTTTCTGTGTACTTGATTCACCTCTATGTGTAGGAGGGCCTGCATCTTGAATTCATCAAACCCATTAAGCTAGAGAAACCTCTCTTGTTGTGCCCTTATAACATCCAAATCCAACTGTGGTTCCATTCTTAAAGGGTTGTACTAAAACTTAATGGAGAGCAAAGCCTTCTTCCCATAGACCAAATCATAAGTGGTGAAGCCAGTGGTTGTCTTCCAAGTTGTATTATAGGCCCAAGTGACCTCCCTTAGCCTATCATCCCAATCTTTCCTATTTTTGTTTGACACCTTTGTGAAAATAATTTCCAATGCTTTGTTGGTAACCTCTACTTGTCCAATTGCCTGAGGGTGGTAAGGAGTTAACTTCATGTTCATGATCTTATGCTGGCTCAATAGATTCTCAATAAGGTGTGAGGTGCATTGAGTTCCATGATCAGTGACTACCTCTCTAGGTACCCAAACATATAAAACAAATTCTCCCTCAAGAAATCAACCACTTTCTCTTCCGTGGCGACCTTGACAGCCTTGGTTTCAGCCCACTTTTTCAAGTAATCAGTGCACACAGTTATGTACTTTTTCTATCCTGATTATGGATCAATGGGCCTAATGAAATCCATGCCCCACTTTTCAAATTTCTCAAAAGTCACTTGAGGTTGCAAAGGAATTTCATCCCTAGGAGTTGGTTGCCCCATTCTTTGGCACTGATCACATTGGCTAGTATATCTTCTTGCATCTTGGTGGAGAGTGGGCCAATAGTAGCCAGCTTGTAGTACCATGAAGGTTGTACTCTTGGCTACAAAGTGACCTCTACAAGGCCCATCATGGTAGGCCATAAGGATGTCAAAAAATTTGTCCTCCCTGACACATCTTCTTAGAATCTGATCTGGGCCTAGCTTGAAGAGATTGCCCCTAATCCAAGTGAATGGTGTGCTTTTCCTTATAATTATGCTCTTTTCCTTGGAGGACAGATTTTGAGGGAACTGTGCAACCACTAAGTAGTTGGATATGTTAGAAAACCATGGAGAGAAAACTAAAATAATGAATAAATGTTGATCTGGAAGTTGATCAACAACCATTCCTTCCTCACCTGTAGGAAAATCTAGTCTCGACAAAAAATCTAAAACTATGTTTTCTCTACCATTCTTATCAATGATAGTTAGATCAAACTATTGTAAAAAAAAGAAACCATCTCATAATATGGGAATTCACATTAGGCTTCATCAAATATTTAATAGCAGCATGGTCAGTTTGGTAACCAATGATGTAATGTCTAAATTTATTCAAGGAATAAACAACAATTAGGAGCTCGTTTTCAACCACAATATAGTTAAATTCAGACTTGGACAGAGTTTTGTTGATGAACTAAATGGCATAAGGTAACTTTCCATTTATCTATACTAAAGCTGCTCCTATATATTTGTCAGAGGCACCAACATGGATGTGGAAAGGAAGAGCCCAATTTGGGCCTTGGTGTATAGGTGCAGTATTCAACTTTTCCTTTAAGGTTTCTGGGGCCTCTTGGTAGTTTTCTGGCCATAAAAGTTCGGAGTCCTTGGTCAATAGTCCAAACAAAGGTGATTATACTTTGCTGAATTCCTTTATGAATCTCCTATAATATCCATCTAAACCCAAGAAAATTCTAACATCCCTCTACTTCAGGAGTAGGGACCCTCTTTATGATAGCAATTTTATTTGGTTCCACTAGCAGTTCTTCCTGGGATATTGAGTGACCTAGAACAGTCCTTGCAATCATCAAGAACTCACACTTCTCAGGACTAAGGGATAAGTTCATTGCATTGCATTTGTTTAATGCTTTTAGCGAGTTAGAGAGAGCCTCCAGGAAATCATACCCATAGGGGGTGAAATCATCCATATAAATTTCCACATAGTCATGGACTAGCTCTGCAAATATGCTCAGGATTGCCCTCTGAAAAAATGGCAGGGGCATTGCTTAATCCAAAAGGAAGGACCCTATAAGCAAAGGTACCCCAAGAATAGGTGAAGGTGGTTTTATCTTGGTCCTTTGGGCTTATTTGGATCTGATTGTAACCACTGAATCCATCTAGGAAAGAGAAGAACTTCTTTCCTGCCAGACCATCTAATACTTGGTCAATGAAAGGTAGAGGGAAATTGTCCTTTTTTGTGGATTTTTTTAGCTCTTTGTAGTCCACACAGATCCTATACTTCCCATTTTTCTTTGGAACCAGAACTAGAGGAGACACCCACTCACTATATGAGATGGGGTAAATGAACCCTACATCTAACAACTTTTGCAATTCTTCTTTGACTATATCCTTGAGGGATGGGTTCATTCCCCTCTGAGGTTGGCACGCTGGCTTGCAACCTTCCTTGATGTAAATGTGGTGATTACACACCGAAGAGTGCACTCCCTTCATTTCCTTATAACTCGAGACATGGGAATCCAGATGCTTTCTTAGCATGTCACATAACTCCTCTTCCTGATGTGCACAAAAAGAGAGAGGGGTTTATTTTCAATGTTCTTTCTAGACCAAATTTTGTCATCTTGGCATGAGCAGGACTTGAGTAAGCTAGGCACAAATCAGTCCAAGGGTTATCTTATGCTTTCTTTACTAACTTCTCAAGAGAAATGGTGTTGAGGGGATCATTTCGGATGATTTTCTCAATCAGGTAGTCTTCATCAGGTTGCCCCCCTCTTATAGTAGCATATAGGGTAAAGATTGGGGAAGAGTATACTTCATCTTCCTCCTCCTCTTCTAACCATAAAGGTAAGTCATGCTCTAGAGATGGTTGAGCAGGAGGCTACAAGACCAATTGTTTGGACAAATGCCCATTTTTAATGGTCATATTCCCAGCCCTGCAACTTATGTAAGCATCAACAGTGGCTAACCATGGCCTTCCAAGGATGAGAGGATAACTATTGAACTTGGTCTTAGGTTGGATAACTAAGAATTCAACAGGGTATTCCCAGGAATCAATGGAGACCATCACATCCTCAACAACTCCCTCAATAGATACTATGGACCTGTCTACAAGTTGCAAGACTGTTGTGGTCTTCCTTAATGATCCTTGGAGATTCAGTTTAAGCATAGTCTCCTTAGTCATCACATTGATGGCAACCCCAAGATCGATCAAGGTATGGGGGACAATGATACCATTGATGTGCACATCTACCACAAGACTTCCAGGATCTAGATACTTCAAGAAAATTACTCACCCCAACATTATGTCGGACAGTTGTCCAATGACATTAATGGTAGGGGTGTCTTTATTTGGCCCCGGGATGTTTGAAGCAGTTCTCCTTGATTAACTTGTTGTAGATGGGGACATCCTTGATAGCTTGGAGGAGTGGGATTTTAACACATAAGTTTTTCAATTCACCTAGAAGTTCAGTCTCTTCTGGGGTGTGCTAGATAAGATGAATTAATCTCTCAAGAAAAGGAGGTGGATTGGCTTAAGGAACACTCTCCTCCTTTTCCTCTTCAAGCTCCTCAGGTGGAGATGGAGGTTGATAATATGGAAGCACTCTTCCAGACCTAAGGTTGATTTATTGAATTTCCATAGCATAGTTAGGGTAAGATGTTTCCCCATTGTATACCTGTTTTGCCTATCTATTGTTTGGGTTCAGATTTGGTTGAGCAGGCATTTGAGGTTGATTAGGTGGAGAAGGGTGAAGGAGTTGTGGTTGAGATGGAGGTGGAGGCAGTAAGGCTGGAGATTGGTTATATGGGGACCTCCACCCCTGCGATGGTGCATTCTACTGAGGTTGTGGAGGAGTATATGGCTGAAATGATTGATTGGTAGGTTGGGAATGGTATTGAGGTGAAAAACACCAGGGATATGGTGTGGACCATGAAGGATGTGTAGGAGGGCACCAAGGGGGAATGGATGAATTCTGGTTAGGGTTGTAATATGAATACGATGCCCCTTGCATGCCTTGATGGTATGGTCGAGGTCCTTGAGGCCTCATTTGGTTGATATAGCAAAGTTTTTCATTCCCCCCTTCAGTTCCTTGATACACATATTCCAATCTAGGCAGAGAAGGGCACTTGTCTATGGAGTGGTTCTCCTCACATACCGAGCAGATCTCTATAAGATTCAATGGACATTCATTTCTAGGGAGCCTTCTAGTGAATCAAGGTTAGAAGACAGTTAAGGCTCTTCCTGCTTCCTCCTGCTTCCTCTTGATCTGCATGGTGTCCATTTCCAGAGCAATGGTATAAAACATTTCAATCTTAAAGTCTTCCAACATGTTCCTAGTTTCACTTTTTATGGATGTGTTGGAGGAGGATGAACTGGCCAAAGCTTGATTAGGCTCATCCTTCTTTCTGGCTGCCCTAGAATGATTTTTGAAAACTATCTTGATATCATCATAGGGTAACTGATAGATGTCCCCTCCTGACAACATGTTTAGGGTTTCTATGATATCTTCCCTGATCCCTCTAAGAAGGACTAGCTTAAGTGATTCAGGATCGAGGGTGCATCTGGCCCTTTTGTAGCTGAGTTGGAACATTTCCTCATAATCTTCCAAAGACTCATCATGTCCCAAGGTCATTCTAAAAATTTCCTCTTTGGTATATTTTGACTTGCAATAATCCATGTACTTATTATTGAAGGATTGTTGCATTTGAGCCCAGGTGGTGATGTTGTCCCCAGGTAAACCCATGAACCAGTGCAAGGTTGCATCTTTGAGGGTGGATGGAAATAATTTCAACTTCTAGTCATTAGAGGTATAATCATAAGTTCTACATATGATAGCAAACTCAAACAAAAAGGTATCTGGGTCCTCTGAGGTTAAGCCATGGAAGTGAGGAAGGGAAGAGGGGATTATGTTTTTTATCCTAACATCTCCATTAGTTTCTCTGATGGTAAAAGCACCCTCGTATCTATTTTCAGCTCCCTATATGTTTTCAATCCCATTTCTATTTTCAACCATGGTGTAGGTTGGTGGAATGGTCTCTTCTTCTTCTTCCCTAATAGGCTCTTCAAATATCCCTAGTTGTTCGCCTAATGGGTCATCTAGCTCACAACCACCAAATAAGAGGAAAGGTTGGTTGTTAGATGTGGTGGGCGTATTTGGCAAAAAAATAAATCTAAGTTGTCTATACTCCTATGAGGCATGAAAGGAATTTTTTTCCAGGGTTTTTTTCAAAATTACTTGCAGGATGGAAAGAAAGAAAATATTTGCAACTATTTTGTGAATGGAACTACTTGCAAAATTGGAAAGAAAGCAAAGATTGCAACTTTTGCAGAATGGAAAAAAATAAGGAAAGAAGAAATCACATCTACTTAGACACCTCCCCGGCAACGGCGCCAAAAAGTGATAAGCTCCAATATTGCAACAAGAATGTTGCAACTCCTAGGGATACCAACTTTACTTCATCTACCCAGGGCTCATACAAACTTGGATGTGACAGTGTTCTATACACAGTAGATGCAATGATCTACTCTTGTCACTTTTAGACTAGGGCGATAGACCACTAGGGTTTTTCAAATCATTCTTCTATCAACTAGGAGTTTGACTACCAAATAGCAAAGGGAAAATTAATCTTAATGCAGAAACGAAATGTTGCCTACTCTAGGGAATGAAAGTGCTCAACTGGAAGGTGCTATAAAGTGACATGAAATCATCTAGATAAGCATCTACACATATTTCTTGCAAAAGAGTCTTAACTTAACCTTGCATATAACATCTAGTTATCTGGACTAAATAAGCATGGAGATTTATCTAAAAACTATTGTGATTGTTGCATGCATGTGCTAACTAGAAATTGCAGAAAAATCCTTTTTGATTTTCAATTTTATGAATGCAAATGCTAATTTAACCAACTAGTTATTTGAGAGGGGAGACAGGTATGGGAAATAGGTCTGGAATGGTGTTGAGGGTATGGAAGCCAAGTGGAGGCCTAAACTAAGCTCATATGACCATTTCTGCTCAACTCGAGCTTAAAATAGGCTGCTATAGGGTTTCTTATAGTACGACAGGATGTCCTAGTTCTACTATAGGATGCCCCGTTTTACTACAGGAAACAGTCTGAAATCTTATAGGGAGGTAGGAAAGATAGAATGAAGTGTGGGAAATCTGTTTAATGGGGAAATAAGGCATAGAGGAGGCGCACACTACCCAAGTATTCAAGATGGTTGGACTTTCTCAAGGAAAATGTCCACTTTACTACAAAACATAAATTCGAATTAGGGTTTGGTGGACTGTGGCAGTGTAGGTGGAGAAGACTTGGATGATGCTGGAGAGATGAGGTTTCCCTGTAGATCAGAAACTCCTATAAAACCATACATTCTTTTCTTCATTTATGCAAAACTTCATTTATATATGGAAAATATGAGTTGAATTTAGGAAAAAACATAGTTATTAATAGCTAATGGCTAAGTTTATGAATGGAAGTGCTTCTAAACCATAGAAAACTCAAGAAACCAAATTGACAATTGTAGGTACTTCTAAGAAATTTAGGAAAATTATCTATGCAACAAGATATCCTAAGTTATGTAGTGAATGGAACCCTCAAACCATGATCCCATAAGGGAGATGAGGCAGATGCCACTACCACCAACTTTTTTGAAGTGTTTACTGTCACTATTGTACCACTGATCTATCTATCCACAAATGGAAGCAAACTAAGTAATCATTTGAATACTTGCAAATTAAACAAAACCAAAATAACTTCAACATCTAAATATGAATGTGATCTAAGCATGCATATACAGAAAGAGGAACCTTTGCTGCTAGGGTTGGGCCCTAACCTAGTGTTGGATCAAGGGAATGCTTTTAATTCTTATCAAAATGTCAAAAATACATAAGAGTTATCTGTCACAATGTCTTAGCTCGAAAATGCCTATTGGCTACAACAACAAAAAATTCTAATCCTAATGAGGCCCTAGGCCTTCTTATTTATACAACTAAAGCTACCAACAGCTTCCTTAAAATTACGGAGTCTTGGCTCCCAACTCGAGATCAACTTGTCTTCAACTATCACTGGCTTGGATACCAATGACCTCGATGGGCTTGGCTGCTTGTAACTCTGAGTTGATGAGATCTGATGGATGAATCTTCGAGTGATTAAGGAGTTAAGGAGGGATATCTAATATCCTAATATCCATCTTGATTTTCTACTTTGATTTCCTGCACTTAAATTAGCCAAAATTGTTCCTAATCCTACAATTAATGCACATTAGGCCACATCACATAGCATCTCATCTTTACCCTTTTCACAAAGAAAAATATAATAAAATATGTAAAGAAATATGAGAAAATTTTATTTTAATAAGTTGGAGAGTGGCATTAAGGTCCATATAATTTATCTATTAATGAGCCTCATCACAGACCAATAAGGATCTTCCAAGTGGCAAACACGTACTAGGAAAGTTGGCTCGATTTGATTGGTTTGTTTGTTTGTGGTGGAACAATGAGGGTGTGCCACATGGCCGAACCAGACGTTGCCACGTGGCACCTCGTGGTCGGAAAAAATTTTGTTAATGGTCAGACAACCTCAATAGGGTTCGAACACCTGACCTCTCATCCAATAGTAAAGTGCTCGACCAATCTTCCTCACAATGTTTCTTAACACCTTATGGTACTCGGCTCTATTTGAATATAATAATGGCGCCCACTTTGGAAAATGGGTCGGGAAAGCAAGCCTAGCCCTTAGTCACCTGACCCACCAAACAACCTTGGGCACAAAGGAGAGGGGCTCGGAACTAGCCCGTCCGAGCCCGTCGCCCGGTCACAAGACCCTCACGTGACTGCAGATGGAGCCATCAGAGTGCAGATGGAGAGGGAGCTAAGGATTGGTCGTGGACCCGATCGCATGAACCTACACGAGACAGTGACAAAAATCCATCAGCAAAGGAAGTGGTAAATGGGGACCAACCCTGGTTTTGTTATCGCTCCCTCATACCCATGGGTGCCAATAGATATCTAACATTTAAGGGGATAAGACGGCAGGGGTGAGTGGTTAGCCCTGGCCCCTAGCCGCATGGCCCATGTGGCCATAGTTTCCGCACTTAAAGGTTATTGGAATAATTAATGGTCCAACAAAATGCACCTTTGGCAGATGAATTTTTCTCCTCTGTAGTAGGAAACATGGTGAAATTATAGCATTTTTATATTGTGTATCCATTTTGTAGGACGGATAATAGAGAGGAGTTGACAAAACTTGTGGGAGCCATAACTTTGTGAGTTTTTGGCCTTTTGGAGCTTAATAAGAGTCCAAATATGGGTTTTTGGACATTTTGGATCCAATGGTGAACTCTATTTGTTGATTGGAGCACATATGAAAATACTTCTTGTAGGTTCAAGTCAATGGGTGTATGGATCAATCAGTGTTTTGGAGCAATTCTTGAAGGTGTTTGAGCATGAGAAGGCCTTGTAGGGGTTTTCTTACCTTTAGAAGCTTACTGCAGGAACTGTGATTTATAGGGTGCAGCTCAATTTATCTATTCTCACTATGTCTTGTTGAGGAAATATTTCTTTTTGTACCTCAATGTGGAATTGAAATACTTGTATGCTCATGTATGCTCATTTTCAGATGAAGTACTGGGTCTTTATAGGAGACAACTTTTATTGTTGATGGTTTCATGGTTGACTGTAGGTTTTCATGTTGTTTATAGTGAGATTTGTTTGTAGGAGAAATTTTCCTTAAAGAAGAAACTAGCCACTTGTTTTATCAACAAACTTTATGTACTCTTTTTCACTGAATATATGGAGCGGTCTAGCTATGTTGGCAGGCCCAAAGATGTAGCTCAGCAGGGGTGAACTTTGTCACCAAATTAATTATTGTTTCTCTTCATGAATGCATGTATCAGTAAATGATGAGATGTTTCTGATGTTTAAGTTTACATGAAAAACTAACTCATAGTCCTTGAAGAGACGTTTGAAAACTTGTTTTTTCCTAAGACCCATTTTTCCTTGCAAAGCGTCAAAGAACGATCACTTTTTTGGAAAGATAAGTTCTCCTCCAATTTCTGATCAAGTTGGTATCAGAGAAAGACTTGACCAAGTTGCTATAATGGGCAAGAAGAATTTGCAAGAGCTTGAGGAGATGAATTTGTCTCTTCGAATGGAGAACATTTAATTGAGAAGCATGCTTGAAATTGTTGAAGAGGAGAAGAGGCATATGCACCTTTAGTTTCAGCATGTTCTTGAGGAATAAGTTGATGAAAGTTCCACTCCAATGACAACAAACGAAACCTTCAAATTGAAGCCAATATGTGGGAATGGTTCAAATATAGGTTATGGACCTTATGAGGAAAATGATGCATGTGCATTTTGTAATCATCTCATAGATTCTTACAAAACGTCGGATGGTAAGAGTGGGTGGTTTGAGCCATCTAGAAAGTCGTCGTCATCATCTGAACCAAAAAAGGTGGATGGAAAGTTCAAGGAGGTAATAAGAAATTGAAGTTCAAATCATTCTATTTATGTTCATAACAACTCTTTTGCAGCATTTGAATAACATACTAGAGGCATTGGTATGAAGCTGATATCTAAATAGGTTATGAAGGAGGAGGCCTCGGCATCAATGACCAAACGATCACTAATCAAATCATGGTAAAAGAAAGACCAAAATATCAAGGATTGGGATATGGCCAACGAGAGTTTGGTGAATGATCTAAATGGTTTGAGGCAAATGAGTCATCAAAGGATGATATGTCACACCAAGATGGTGGTGATAATGTTGATTTGTCTCCTAAGAGAGATTAATGCTTTAAAGGACCTTGCATGACATTGTCCACTCCACATTGTGAAATATGCAAACCAAGGGACAGGTATAAAGCTCATGGTTGTTTTCCAAATGTTGGTAATTTTGAGTATTTGTGGAACATGTATCCTTGCCCTTTCTATGATGCATTTGACCATTATGTGGTTGTTTGTGAGAAATGCATTGTAATGGTAAAAATAATTGATCAGATTCTTGGCATCAAGCATGATGAGTCTTCTTCACACTTGAGGAATTCCTTGTCAGCAAGCAAGATAAAGTACTTTTGTAACCATTGCAAGATGCATGGGCATCAGAATGCACGATGTTTGAAATTATATCCAAAGCTTCATTCCACGAAGGGAAATGAGATTATGCAAACCAATTCAAGGGAAGAAAGAGTTGGAAAAGATGACTCGCAACATTCCTAAAGCAACCCTCAAGGCTAAGTTGATGCAAAAAGAGAACCAATAAGCCTAGGATAGGCAGTTATTGGGTAGACTCTTTGTGTAGTTTGGTTTTTCTTTGTAAATTGTAAACACTTGTTGTTGTTTACTTGTTTTGGCTACTTTTGTAAAGTGAGAAAGAATAATCACTATGAACAATAAGTATGTGTTTTTCATTGACATGTTATGTAGTTCCCTTGTTTATAAGTCCAAATGTTTAAGGAATTTTGGGATGTACAATGTTTTGTCGTCCAAGTTTCTTTACAGTTTGTAATGTACTCACTGACACAAGTGTTCAAGATGAAACTTGTTGTGAATAGACTCTATGTTTAAGATTGTACAAGATAACTATGTTTTTGTAGGCAAAGCCAATTATTCCATTGAATTTTTGTAGCAGTTTACTTTTGTGTACAAGCTCAGTTTGAGGATAGTAAAGCAAGTTTGTATCAATGCATGATAGACATTGTATTGCTTCTAATTTCAAAGATGGAAAGCCACGTTTATCTTCAACAAATGTATGTCAAGATGAAGTTGTTTGAGCCGTGAAAGATGGGGTTAAAGAGAATGTTCAGATTCCACTCATCAATGTTTTTATTCCTGCATTAGCAATTAAAATTTTGGCTCAATTCTTGAGAGGACGATAGGTCTTCATGAAGAAGATAAGTGAAGTACCTTGATTGGAGCTTGAAGGGAACCAATTGAAAACATAGCATTATGGATTGAGTTTTTGGTAAGTTTTGAGTTTCTACCTCATTTTATTTACTATGAGAAGTAAACTTTTGGAGTCCAAAAGTTCCTAGTGGGAAGGTGTGATCTGGTGATCAAATATTAGCTTAAAAATGAAAGTGCTCAGAATATTTTGAAACTGGTGACAAGTCAGAGTGCTCATTGTTATGAATCCAATGACACTTGTTTCATCTCAATCTGATGTCATATGACAAAGTTATGACGTTGTAAAGTTTTTGGTTAACAGCTAAAAAATTAGCAGGTTTGTTGATTTGGCTATTGACTGGGCAGTCGTATTGCTGACATCATCAGGATGACTATGCAGGTACGAACCAATGAGGAACTGCCAAGTGGTAGCCTCATACTAGGAACTTTGGCTTTATTTGATTGGTTCATTTGTTTGTGGTGGACCAATGAGGGTGTGCCATGTGTCCCAACCAAAGGCCACCACATGGCACGTCGTGGTTATCCAAAAAAAAATTTAATGGTCGGACAACCTCAGCACGGTTCGAGCACCCTACCTCTCTTCCAATATTCAAGCACTCTAGTAATATTCCTCATGGTGTTTCTTAACACCTTATGGTCCTCTGCTCTATTTGAATATGACATTGGCACCGATTTTTGAAAAGGGGTCGGGTGGTCAACCCCAGCCCCCAGTCACCTAACTCACCACACAAACTTGGGCACAAAGGAGAGGGGTTGGGACCTAGCCCATCCCCTAGTCAGAAGACCCTCATGTGACCATAAACGGAGCCACCATAGCATAGATGGAGAGAGAGATAAGGGTTGGCCCTAGCCCTAGTCACATGAACCTGCAGAGGACTGTGACGGAAGGCCATCGACGGAGGGAGTGGTAAATGAGCATTATTCCCTGGTTTTGATACCGCAACGTGACCTCGATAAATCAAAAGTGGTCTATGGTGGTAAGGGTGGGTCGTTGGCCCGCCCCTCGGTCCCATGGGTGCAAACAGAACCATAGGCCCGACAGTTAAGGGGTTAGGTCGGTTGGGGCGGGCGGTTAGCCCTAGCTGCATGGCCCATGTGGCGACAGTTTTTGTACTTAAGGATTATTGGAAGAATTAATGGTCCAACAAAATGCACCTTCGGCGGGTGAATTTGTCGCCTTCGCAATAGAAAACAAGGCAAAATTGTAGCATTGTTAGATTATTTATCCATTTTTTAGGACAAATAATAGACAGCAGTTGACAAAGCTTCCGTGAGCCATAACTTGGTGAGTTTTTGGCCTTTTGGAGCTTAAGAAGAGTCCAGATAGGGGTTTTTGGACATTCTGGATCAAATGATGACCTCTATTTGTTGATTAGATCACATCTGAAGAGAATTTTTGTAGGTTTGATTCCATGGATGTATGGATCAATCATTGTTTTGGAGCAGTTCTTGAAGATGTTTGACCATGAGAAAGCCTTGTAGGGTTTTATTACCTTCAAAAGTTTACTGCAGCAGTTGTGACTGGTTGGGTGCAACTCAATTTGTCTTTTCTCACTATTTCTTTTTGAGGAAATCTTTCTTTTTGTACCTCAATGTGGAATTGAAGTACTTGTATACTCATGTATGCTCATTTTCAGATGGACTACTGGGTCTTTGCAGGAGACACCTTTTATTGTTTATGGTTTCATGACTGGCTGTAGGTTGTCATGTTGTTTATAGTTAGAGTTAATTGTAGGGGAACGTTTTCTTGAAGGGGAACTAGCTACTTGTTTTATCAGAAAACTTTATCTATTCTTTTTCACTGAATATATGGAGCGGTCTAGCTATGTTGGCTGGCCTAGAGATGTAGCCCAGGAGAGGTGAACTCCGTCATCAAATTCTTTGTTGTTTCTCTTCATGAATTTATGTATGAGTAAATGATGAGATGTTTCTTATGTTTAAGTTTACATGAAAAACTAACTCACAGTCCTTGAAGATACCTTTGAAAACCTGTTTTGTCATAAGACCCATTTTTCCTTGCAAAGCATCAAAGAACGACCACTTTTTAGGAAGGAGAAGTTCTCCTCCAATTTCAAATCAAGAATAGGCCTAGGAAGACCTTTCATTGAGTTTCAATTGCATTTTTTTGCATCCCTTGATCAGTGCTCCCTTTGGTCTAATGACAAAGCGTTGCAATGCTCCTGGGCCTTCTCTGTGCCTACATTGCAAAGCACTGGTGCCACTTCAACACTTGCATTGGTCCTTGTTCATGCAAAAAAAATATTTTGTCTAATTTTCTCTCTATTCAACTCTTTTCCAGCTACTCTTCTTTGAGTCTTTGAGTGTCTTGTGGTCTCTTAGAAGCCTCCATTTGGTTTGATTTTAGTTTTGAGTGCCTTTAATAAGGATTTGTTTAGATTTTCCTTTGTTCTTATCATTAGGTATATAGGGAACTGATTTGTTTGATTATTGAATGCTTGAATGAATTTTTGTTCTAGTCATTGTTTTGAAAAGTTTTCTTTTATCAATGATTAGACATGCATATTAGTTTTCATCATATTTGAAAATTAAGTAGAATTAAAAATAAAAATCATGTTGCATTGGCATATAGGGCTTTGTGTGTGCATCAAGTATTGGAACAATTACATTAAAAAGGAATTGCACTTTGCATATCGTTTGTTACATTCTGTACACTACATACTCTGTGTCTCTTCCCTGCTTTAGATATATTTTCATTGAAAGTGAAAGATTTCATTTCTTCATGCTATCTTTCATCTTTGTGAATTTAGGTAAAACTTGTGGTGAACCCAAAAATTGAAACTTAATTGAAGATAAACATTAAATTTTACTAAATCAAATAAGGAGAATTTGTGACAGTAACAGAAACACTTAGAGGTCTAGGCTAGAGACGTGTTTCGGGGTCATTAAATGTAGGAGATGTCATTTTTTCTAGCATTGTATCCCAGGGGTGATATCTCATTCCATGTACGTAAGTGTATTAAATCGTACTCAGTGTACCTTTGGATATATTGGATAGTGCTCCTTGCATGATAAGTAAATGGGAAATCTCTTATCGAATGGTTACACATTATACAAAATTACTACGGACTGCACTTTCAAGTATTGTCAAGTATCTTTTTGAAGTCCACCATAGGTTTATTTCCTCACCATACGTAATCGAGTTGGTTGCCTTGTATAATGTGATACACTGAACACAACATTCGAGGATATTTCCTGCACGTACATTAAGTCCTTGGTTTGCCAAGGTGTATATTGCAGTTCATGGGTGCTTGGTAAACCTTTATGCCTAGTTTACCCCTTTTTTTATTTATTTTTTGTGTTAATTGTTAAAATTTATTAATCTAACATGGAACAAAAAACACCTATCCCCTGTCGTTCGCGTGGAATGCAAAATAATCCTCCTCTTCCACTAGAGGCAACTCCTGGTTGTTGTCAGAAGCATAAGAAAATGCAAACTACCAAATCAGGGACTTCAGGAACTACTTCTAGTCCTCCTCCTGAAATTGATCCACCATAATCATCCTTCCCTTTGAGCTTTAACCTCGAGATTACATCTTCTCTTCCTAGTGAATTTGACACAATCGAAACAATAGAACTTGAACCATTATTGCCTGGTGTTATGGAACCTGATTTTATTGAATCAGATACCTTATTACCTTAGGTTATTCAACCTAAGGTACCTAAGCCATATTCACCTATTACTTCAGTACATTCCCTTTCTCTTCCTTTGTCTCAGACACAAGCGCCAACTATATATATTGGACCTGACAGTGAAACTCTTCCACTTGGTCGTGTGAGTATTGAAGAGATCCCTCAAGAGGAACCTCATCCATCTTCTCCTGTTCATTTGATAGGGCTTCATATTTATCAAAATTATCCTCTTCCTCCTCTTCAGACTCCATCTCAACCTCCTTTATTGGATTCTCTTCCTTTCAGTTCACCCCTGAGTTTTTCGCAGCAATCATCTTTGGGATTGTTAACCATGATTGAATCCTCTATGGTTTCAAAGCCTACCACTTCGGTTGAGACAACCACTATTGCTTCTCCATCCATGTTTGTGACATCACTAGAGACACATATTTATGGTGGCTCGTCCATCCCACCTAGTTATCAATCGTTGTCTGGTACCTTCTCTAGTGTGACATCCAATCCTTGGACCTCTCCCATGACACCTATTTGTAGAATTTTGTCTGGAACTTCTCGAATGAGCGTTATACAGTCTGCTCCTTCTCCTCCACCTATATCTATAGTCGAACAACAAGTTGGTCCTTATATTAATGGACACCTTCAACAACCCAATTCTCCTTATATTGGGTACCCTTCACCTAGTGGGTAGTTGCTTCCATCATCCCCTCCTCCTTATGCTAGTGGGAAACCTGTTGTCGGTATGCCACAGATTAGTGCTCTTCCTTATTTGAATATTTCTTATCCTGGCTTGACTGCTAATGTTTGGTAGCCTACTTTTCTCATCCAGCCTGGGTCAGTTGTGAGTACATATATACATCCTCAACCTTTACCATCCACATCCTAAATTCCTACCTATCAATATATACCTCAACAAGCTCAAATCAGTGTGAGCCAACCTTTATAGGTTGTCGCTATGACTCAATCTATTCCAATGGTATCTAGTACCTCCCGGTTCCCGCATACTTAGCCTCTACAAGGTACCTCACAGTATCAACTACTTGGACAAGGTATTCATCAAATCCCAATAGGGAAGACTGCATATGGTATGGAACAAGCACCACTGACTCCACCCTATGTTGGAATGATACAAAATCCCACGGGACAACAGTATCATCCTTTTCAAGGTATCTCTCAAGTGCCTTATGAATTCTAACAAGTACAAACGTAACCACTCTAGCATTTGCAAGGTTATCCCAAATCTCGACAACAAGGATATGTGTATACTAGTTATCATAATCCTCCTTATCCTGGTACCCATGTTCCTCTTTATCAAAACCCTCCTTATAATGGAATGTGGATTCTTGTTTCCCAAGCTATTTCATCATATCCAGGGTATCCTCCTCCATGTTTTAATAGGCAGTTACCTTTTGTGGAAACTCTAGAATTACGAGATTTAACTTGACTCATGAATGATCCTATTGCTCATTCTCCATTCTAGCTGATAATTCCTACCAAATTTCCTTATGATATCCCAAAATTCAATGGGAATCATGGAGAAGACCCATCCACACATGTGATGACTTATCATTTGTGGTGTTATTCGAACTCCCTAAATGATGATTCCATCCAATGACGTCTTTTACTGCGTACACTTACAGGTTCCATGGCTAAATGGTATATTGAATTACCTAGAGCTTCATTTAATAAATTTAGTTCCTTAGCCACTACATTCCTAACACATTTCCAGTTGCCCATATGATATGAGACTAGAATGGAAATTTTGACCAACTTTAAACAAAATAACCCCACTCACATTTCTGATCAGATTGGTAATTGGCAATGTCATCGTCGGTTGGTTAAAACTTATGTTCCTTATCAATTGTTAGAAAAATGGTTCATTAAATCTTTATTGTCATCAATAAAAAAAAGATGTAGCTAAGGGTGGAGTTGTGACTGAAGAGAAAGTGATTTTTCATGCCTAGTTTTGGATCTCATTGATACCCAATCTAGCAAGCTTTGTGAGAAAGTAACAAATGCTTGGAAACCCTCAAACATTGTTCCTCAATTTCCTGTTAAAGAATCACATGTTGTTGATGGCATGATTGGTTCTGTGAGTTCACAGTCTAAGAGTAAATCATCTGGTGCTTCTCTTACAAATGCCCAAGACCCTCCATCCCATCCTCTTGTGGATTCTACTTCCGAGATTAATATCATTCAATCCAATAAAGGTAAATATCAATAGCAACTAGGAAGTAAGAAGAAAGATAAAGGCAAGAAGAAGAAATATTATCATCCACAGGATAAATAGTCCAATCAGTACTCTCATGAGAAACAGAAGCCTTGCTATCCATGTTTGATCTGTAACAAGGAGCACCTCATCCATGATTTTCCTCACCGGGTGGAAGTGAACCAATTTTTTAAATCTTCTACTTCTCCTGTGGTGTTGACTAGCTCATTTCCCAATTAGGAGACTCACATGGTTGCTCGAGACCCTACTTCCTCTAACTCAAATTTAATGATTTCCTCTACAAATCCTAAATCTGATATTATAGTGGCCACCTAAAGTAAAGACTACAGTAATGTGAATACTAGGAACGGTCAGGCTAATGATCAACCTACCAGTTCGACTTCATCTCCATCGGATCCTACACCCCCTATGATTCATATAGAGTTAACCATTAAGCCTCTAAAGGGTGTTATTCGTAAATATGCCTTCAACTCTCACGCACGAGCTACTCAAAATTATAATTTAGTTGAGGACCTATCTCAGTCTCCATCAACTATGTCCACGCTCGAGGTGTTGCAAAACTATCCCGCCCAAAATAAGGCTTTGATTTCTGTTATCGGATGTCATGATTTGTCGGATTCTAACCTAGTTTTTTTCAATCATGAGAATTATTCACCTCGACTTCTGACTCAATTGGATTTTATGATCCAGGTTGTCATTTGTGGTAACAAAATCCATCTTTCTATTGTATACGAAGGAGCCTCAACCTGCATTATGTCTTTATCCTATTGGAAGGCGATTGGTTCTCCTCAATCAAGTCAGTCATCAACCACCTTGAAATATTTTGATGGATGAACATATAAACGTTGTGGTATTTTGAATTCCTTGCAAATAAAATTAGGAGGTAAATTTGTATCCATAGAAGTTGAATTTATTGACTGACCAATCAATTATAACCTTCTATTGGGTCGCACGTGTGTTTAGGCCATGGTTGTTATCATTTCAACTTATTTTTGGATGATCGCCTTCCTCATAAGGGCGGGATCGTAGCCATCGATCAACTAATTACCTTATTTGCCTCCAATTATCTAGTTACAGGAAGTGTCCCTCTTGTAGGGTAAACTCTTCACCCTTATCATCATGTGGAGGTTGGACTGCTTAAGGATTCCTCTCTAATGGGAACTTTTTGTTTCCTCCGCCTTCGCTTCCTGACGGCTCTTCTTTGGTTGCCTATATCAATATGATATCATCTTCTATTATTCCAAATGATCCTTGGCTTATACTAGATGAAACTAACATCAACATTTTTGGTGACCAAATGTCGTTGGGCCCTATTGAGTTTGATTACGAAGCCATTTATTTTGCTTGTGTGGCTCATTTTGATCTTACCTCTTTGATCAATTGGATTGATCATTGATTGGATTATGGCATTCTTCTGATCGTTTCTCTCACACATTCCCTACCGATGAGAACATCATGGAGATCATGGTGCCAAATGACGCATCATGGGACGATCATCACCATCGTTCCTCCTTACCAGATTTTGTTGAGGATAACCTCAGTGACCTGTATCAACCCAATATTGTTGAGTTTCCCCTGAATTCTGTTTCCATTCACAAAGTCAATTCTAAAAATAAATTGTTGAATATCAAGGAGATGATACCTCTCGATATCTCAATTAAACCGATTATTGTCGAGAATCTACATATTGGTGTGTCTTTCTCTATGGATGAGATTAAGACATATAAGGCCCTATTGTAGGAATTTCGAGATGTTTTTTTCCTAGTCTTATGAGGAAATGCCAGGTATCAATCCAAATGTAGTGGTGCATGAAATTAAAACCTATCCTAATGCTAAACCAATCCATTAACACCTCTGTCCAGTCCATCCTAGGAAGGTTGTTTTGATTAAAGCTGAGGTTGAGAAACTTCTACATGCTAGTTTCATCTACCCAGTTCCTTTGACTGATTGGCTGTCAAATATTGTTCCTATCATGAAGAAATAAGGAACAATATGTGTATGCGTTGATTATCAGGATATAAATCGTGCTTATCTAAAGGACAATTATCCAACCCTATTCATCGACCAGATTTTTGATGATTGTGTCGGTTGTGATTATATTCGTTCATGGATGGTTCTTTGGATATAATCAAATCAACATTCTCTCGACAGATCAACTGAAGACTGCATTCATTTGTCCTTGTGGCACATTTGCAAACTAGAAACTTCCTTTTGGCTTAAAGAATGATGGGGCTACATTTCAAAGGGCGATGAATTACGCCTTCCATGACATCAAACATATCGTGCAACCTTATTTGGATGATCTACTTCCTCATTCTAAACATCGGGTTGATCACTCAATACATCTTAGGACCATATTTTTACGATGTAGACATTATAATATTCAACTTAATCCTCACAAATGTGTGTTCTATGTTAGTTCTAGTCGACTTATTGGTTTTGTCATTTCAAAACATGGAATTTGTATTGATCCCTTGAAAGTTCAGGAAATCATCGATTTGCCTGCTCCTTCTTCCCTCATTCAACTTCAACGACTCCAGGGGAAGGCTAACTTTCTTCAGAGGTTTGTCCCTAATTACGTTGAGTTGACCAAAGGATTCACTCGCCTGCTTAAGAAAGGGGTTCCCTTCCATTGGGATAATGTTGCTCAATAGGCATTTGATACCTTGAAAGATGTATTGATTTGGGCATCTCTATTGTATCCCCCTAATTACTAGCGCGATTATCTCTTGTATCTCGTTGATGCTCTTACTACCATAACAATGGTATTGGTCTAGGAAGACGATGTAGGGACTGGACATCCAATAAATTATTTGATTCAAAATCTTAACTATACTGAAATCAAGTACACTCATGTAGAAAAGTTAACTTTGGAGGCTACCCAAGTTGTCCAAAGGTTTTGCCATTATATATTGCTTTGGAAAACTATGGTTGTTTTAGATTGCAACCCTATGACATATACTTTTTCATGTCCACTATTGGGGGACAAATACTCCAAATGGATTGTCATCTTGCAATAGTTTTATTTGGAATTTATTGAGAGTCCAAATAAAAAAAATCCTTATTTTTTGTTGAGCTTATTTGTGACCTTCCCTCTGCTAATTCTA